>CM076569.1:159245380-159889998 GCA_034641835.2 Pinus albicaulis | reverse complement strand
TCGGGGAAATCTCACCCTAGAGGTTGGTTGGGTTACAACCTCCATAGAGCAGGGGCATGCTACTTAACAGAGACTCACACAACCATGCACGTTCAGAAAAACTAAATAGAGTAGAATGAGAAAGTTACCCGTAGGTCCTACGGTTGAAGTAGATATACGTGGGGTCCAAACCCCCAGCAACCGTCCTTCCTTCTTAACCTGAAAACAAGAAGAAACCAGCACAAAGGACAGGTTGTACATCATATGTCTACTCTAAATATTAGTGAGATTCATATAAAACATTAAATAAATCATAATGAATGCTTGTATAGCAAAATATTCTCATACATATAATCATACACTAACATGTTTATTTCGGGAACAACATGATACTTCTGTATTATAAATAGCATGTACACAAGTAATCAAGTGGAGAGATCACCTGATCCTTCCAAGGCCTTCGCAGACCGTCGTCCGGATCCGTCCAGCCCTTGCCTCGCTAAGACTCCTTCCAAACTGGTGCATACAAGATAACATATAAAGGGATGTGTATCTCAAGGAAACAAGGGTTTCCTACAATGAACTAGGAAAGTGCAGGAGGCACGGGGAATCAGACTTGGATAGGGAATACCAACAGAGTATAATATCAATACTTTCTCTCTCTCCCTTAGGCCATACACATGAGGGCTTTTTATAGTCCCTTCAAGTAGTTTCAGCAGTTGGAAACAGTTGGCCACGGGCTGGGGTGGTTGAACTACCTGAGTAACCATCAACCCAGCGCGAAATTAGGGATTTTTTATATATTTTTTAATCATTTTAATGGCATACGCGGAAAAGTCTAGCTGGACTCGCGTATACACGCGGAAAAACACGGGCATAGTCACGTATGGGGGATTTTACACTGTTTTTAAGTGAATTTGTCCAAGTCTGTAGGAATGGGTGCCCAAAAAGCCATAAAGCAATCATGAATCATATCAAGGTGAGAAATGATGCTATAACAGATGCCCCCTAATATATGAGGTCAGAAGGGGTACATGATGGCCGAAATGTATTATGCACATAGAAAGAACTTCGTAAGGACAAGAGAGGACTTCACCAGATTTCAGCCTGCCAAAAACCAATGAAAGAAAACAGAGAGTCAACTCATGTTGAGGCGGGCATACCCATGCTCAGTCCAAAAATACATCATATAGAAAGTAGTGAATAGATCCAACATGTATACAAGTATAGTTGAACTGAAAGTACACAATGAATCATCTGAGCATGGCCCGGAAGTGTAAGTCTGAATCAATGTCCAAGTATCACATATAGAAAGCTGATCAAAGATGGTGCAACTGGATGTCTGATCAAATAAGTAACTGAATCTCCAAGTATCGGATCATAAGTGGTGGATCAAACGGTACAATCACGCAACTCGGGGACCAACATATAAGATGCTGCTGTGCTGAACTGCAACATATAAGGGTGGACGACATCACTGGCAGATACTGAAAGGACTGTCAAAAGTGAACCGAAGAATGCTGATGCAACCCGAAGTCTTCACCGATCACTATGGCACAATTCTACACACTGGGAATAAATGAGCTGAAGTCGACCATGTGAGAAATCGTTGGATTACCGGGCGATGATGAATCCCATTAACCAACGCGAGACAACCCATCGATAATGATAATGAGTGTCAAGGTGCCCCAGTACAATCTGACAAGTGCGAATGAATGAGTTGAAGTCAAACACCTGAAAGAATCTACCAATCAGGAGGCAATGATGAATCCCCACTGTCGATAGCGAAGAGTCTGCCACTGATGACTGCAAACCCTAAGGTACTGACAAAAAGACTCTAGAACTTATTCCCAGAGCAATGAGTTAGAGTCGATGGGAAAAGATCTGCTGGAAGGAAGGCATTAAGGCATCCCACATCAGTCCAGCGCGAGTGTAACCCGCAGGCCAAGATTTGGAAGGAATCAGACGAAGTAGAGTGATGGAACCAAAACCGAAGTACGTTTCCGACATGCACAAGATGAAGATAGTGCACAGAAGAAACCCTCTGAACCAACCAATAATGAAAGCTGACACAGAGGCGAGAAATCCACCGACAGGGTCAAATGGAAATCAAGGTACTACACGAATCCCAAGTGTGATAATGTGTGCTGACGTCAAACACAGGGGAAACCACTCAGTCAAAGACCCATGATGATGATCAAATGCTGAGCACGAGGTCACCTATCAATGATGGAAATAGGCCCAAGGTGCGGCTCTAGGTTTGCTCTCAGAGCAATGTGTCGTAGTCAATAAGAGACAAACCCGTCGGCAAGAAGTCAATGGGGACCTTCTCAAACCAGCACGAGCAGAAGACCAAAACATCTGATGTGATAGAACAAGATACTGACAAGACCGGGAAGGCCGACTGAATAATGAGTCAAGAGACACCGCAGAATGGCCGACTCTGGTTAGACTTCCCTTGAACAAAATCACGACTCATGATGACCATGGCAGTAAAAGTGACACTGTATAAGTCTGTTATGCAGGAGGCAGAACAAACTCTCCATATGATTGGAAGAGATAACCAACCGGGGGAGAACTGACACGTGAAACATGGTAAAGGCTGAACCTAGGTCAAAACTAGAACCATCCCAAATGAAGGAAATATATATAAGTATATGTGCTTTGTTCAAGGGCGACAAACTGACTCTGTACTGCCATCAAAATAACGAAGATACATCCTGTTCCCGCTCTTTTTGTTATATTTGATTTTTTTGTCTTTTTCATAATAAGCCTGAAAAAGAATAAAAGAATGCTATGGTACAATGGATAGAACTAGTATCAAGAAAGCAGATGCACTAGTTCCTGGGATTGGAACAATCCTATGCTCAATGCAAGGTGGCGAAAACTGGTCAGTGATACTCAGAGGAACGTTCCATCCATGGGTATAAAGGTGTCAAGTCGTGATAGCTAAGTGCATGCAATGGTTAACTTGTACAAAAAGTCAAGGTCAAAATTTGGCTTAAACATCGAGTCCAAATGAAGCCGGCTAAAGGCCAGGATAAACAAGTAGCCAATATGCAATGCAGTAATACAACTTAACGACACCAGGGAGCCTCTAGGGTAAAAGCCAGAAAAAATGATAGTGATGAAGAAGATGAATGAAGCTTCAACACATAAGACATGGCGGGACTAAAGAGGACTCCCGAGCCTACATAAAACGCAACATGGGCAACAAGTGATAGCGAGGAACTAACTAGGAAGCCCATGTAAAGGAAGGCTCTACCATCAAGTCATGATTAAATAATCGGCGAGTGAAATGGGTGTAATACTCATGACTTGATGGGATCGACCCTAAGGCAAGTGATCAGTATGGAGGCTAGTATGCAAGATGCAACGGAAAGTGATTCCCTAACCTATATGCCAGTGAAGATCATATACCTGCCGTGAAGAGCCGGAAATCATGGATCAAAAACTGGGAAAAATCTCAAAATCATCAAAATGTACCTGAAAACATACCAAACTGGGCACTTCCAAGCAATTGAGTTATACAGCATAAGATAGATCGAAAAAATAAGCATAAGGAATTTTTTGCGAAAATTTTCAATTTTTAGCCATAAATACACAAATTACCTCTCAATTGGTTCATTATTGCATAGCTGAT
The DNA here is from genome assembly GCA_034641835.2 of Pinus albicaulis. Taxonomy (NCBI): domain Eukaryota; kingdom Viridiplantae; phylum Streptophyta; class Pinopsida; order Pinales; family Pinaceae; genus Pinus; species Pinus albicaulis. Next base: position 159,886,376 of record CM076569.1, on the reverse strand, counting down.
TTGGAAAAAGAGCTCTGGAGCTAAAAACTTGTTTCGTCAAATCAGGAACAACCGACCGTCGGAATTCAGCGAAACTTCAGGTAGGCTCCTTAATCATCCTGTTTATTCATTTTGTCCATTTGGAAATTAAAATTAAGTGATTTTTTGCCTTAAAACCCTTGCTAAAATATGCGTACCTGCGCATACGCGGGTTCATTGAAGGAAACCCGCGTATACACGCGACTGTGTACAGGGAAAACCGCGTATGCGCAGGGCCGAAACTTAAAAAGCGTGGCTAATGTATAATTTGATGAAATTTCTCAGGATGACCATTTCATGGAGGGAACGTGAGCATAGCGCAATAGACCAAGAGGTCATGCAGGATCGCGCAGCACAAAATATCCTCCGAAACTGCGGATTGTTCAAATTCTTTAAAATGCCCAATATGAAAAGTAATGTGCGATTGCTTGAAATGCTCGTAAATTACTGGGAACCAGATCAGGATTGCTTCATAATTGATCAGATGCCACTACGCATAGAAGTGGAGGATATATATTTCATCACTGGACTCTCCAGGAGGGGAGAACCAGTAGACCTACACGAAAAACCCCTGGGAGGGTTAACCGTGGAAGATTATGTCCACGTATATTGCGTAGATAATTCCAAAAAGGTTGGATCGCAGATTGCAATTAGAGATATCAGGGATTTTCACATGAAGATCCTCCTTTTCACCATCAGCAGAGTGGCAGGATCTGCCTCACTACATCAGGCGTCCAGGACGCAAATGAGTATAGCTGTAGAGTGTTTGACTCATGTTTATGATTGGTGCACAGCCCTGCTACTGAACATGAAACAACAGCTGACTTCTATTCGCCAAGTAAAAACTAAACACTTTGGTTATGGTACCATCTTGACAACATTCTTCTTTGAGAGGATTCCAGCTTTGAGACCCAGAGTCATCTCGACTATCAGTAGCCCGCGGGACCCAAGAATTGCCCGTTGGGCAGACATGATGAAGAGACTGGGGGGCAGTGAAGTACCCCGCACCACATGGGACGATGAGTTCTTCCTTTGGTGGGGAGAACAGATCATCGCAGTGGACGACTATCCCTATGCCGGGATGGACTTCCGAGGAGATCCAGACCTAGTACTTCCACCTGGCACAGCATGGGGACCAGTCGGTAAGTTTTTGCAAAAATTTTGACTTATATAATTTTTTTTGGATTTTTTCAAATATGTATGAAAAAATGAAAACAAACATGTTTTTGATTGGATTCATAATGACTGACAATAAAAAAAATGATCATGTTTCAGATGTTGGACCAGTTCGTCCTGAGGGCCTACCGCGCCATAAGCGTCGCAGGGGTGAGGCAGAGACAGTGGACTCAGACAGGACTCTCCAGGCCGTGCAGAGAAACTTGGAGGGACTGACCCGCCAAATCCCTATGGCTGCCGTGGAGGACTTGCCTGAGGCCATCCAGAGACGGGTGGTAGGAGTACCACGAGACTGGGTTAGACTATTCCGCCGTGTGGCCACTGCAGTTATGTTCTATAGGAACACGACTTCTGGGCAGGGTCCTCAGGAGTAGACAGATTTTATATATTAGATGACTGTATATTCTTTTTTGAGACTGAACATGATGGGGCATAAGCCCAAATTTTGTACGAGATTATGGATCCAAATTTTGTAAAAGTTTTTTGACACTCCGATGATATATATACAGCAATATTTGATGTGATGTGATAAATGTATCAAATGTATGATGTTTTTGATGATTAAAATTTATTGTATTGAATGATTAATATGCCAATCTAAAGCTTGATTAGCTAATGAGTCAGCAAACCAATTGTCAGCTTGAGGAATATGAATGAATGTTAAAAATTGAAATGACCTTTGTAACAAACGTACCCTCAAGAACAATCGTAATAAAAATGGATCTCGTACCCGATAAGTGTTGTTCAACTGCGACACCACCAGCTGGGAGTCCAAGAATACTACCAACGAATCAACACCCAAAGATATTGCCTCCGAGAGTAGATGAATGACTGCAGTGTATTCTGCTACATTATTGGAAGCAGGACCAATGCAGACCCCTCTTGATACCAACAGCTGACCGGATGGATAATGAAGCACCCAAGCCGCGGAAGCTAAGTTCCGGGTGTGTCTACTAGCACCATCGGCAAAACCAAAATGACTCATGACATCCAACACAACCTGCCAAAGCAAATCAAAAACATCACCAACTCATCAAAGATCGAAAATCAATCAGATATGTACAAAGCAAAAACTACTATATACAAAAGCAACATGCCAGGCCGAAGCCTAGGCATAATACTTCTTCAAATAGAGCCCATTTTGGGGCTCCGGCAACTCGTTCCCTTCGAAATCAACCAAGGTATAAGCTCCTTTCTTAAGGACCTTTTTAACGATATAGGGGCCATACCACATCGATTTAAACTTTCCTGCCCCCAAGGCATCTTTTTCTTGGGCATAGACCAAAACAAGGTCACCTTCGGAAAAGACCCTAGGCTTAACCGCCTTATCGTACTGAACTTTGACTCGGTTTTTATGCACTTCATTCATCGTGGCAGCATCCCGACGCTGCTCATCGAGATGTTCCAGATGAAGAAGCCGCTCTGCCAGACTAGAAGTGTCAGGAAGAAGCTCAACAGCTAATTTAAGGGAAGGAATCTCGCATTCAATGGGAAATACGGATTCCACCCCATGGACTAACTGAAACGGAGTAAAGCCAGTAGCAGTTTTAACTGACGTCCTATATGCCCAAAGTGCAGGATATAGCATAATGTGCCAGTTGGATCTATGTTTATCAATTGTCCGTTGAAGAATTGTCTTCAAGGATTTATTCACGGCTTCCACTTGCCCATTGGCCTGAGGATAATATGGAGATGAATGCTCCTGCCGGAAACCCAATTTGAGAGCCAACTCAGCCATCATACTATTCTGAAAGTGACTGCCATGGTCAGTGACAATCTCTCTAGGTATACCAAAACGAGCGATAACTTGGTTGAAAAGGAACAAAGCTGCAGCCTCACCATCGTTCCCAAAAGTAGGCATAGCCTCGACCCACTTCGTAAAGTAGTCTACTGCTACGATAATGTACTTGTGACCTTTTGCCGAAGGCTGGTTACAAGTAGTATAATCCATACCCCACTTTGTAAAGGGTCCGACAGTAACGACTGGAAAAAGCGGAGCTGGATGAGCGCGCATTTTTCGAGTATACACCTGACAAGGATGACACTTCTTGACCGATTCAATACAGTCTTTGAAAATCGAGGGCTAGAAGTAGCCAGCACGCAAAATCTTTTGGGCTGTAGCAAGCCCTGATAAATGACCCCCACAAGCTCCACCGTGAGAATCATTGAGCACAGCCTCAGCTTCTTCGAAAGTTAAGCAGCGTCTTAGGATTGAATCAACCCCTTGACAGTACAAAGCATCACCAATAATCAAATAATTCTTGGCTAAGTGACGCAGTTTACGACGCTCATCTTTCGAAAAAGTCGAGGGAAACTTCGCAATATGGAGATACACAATGATATCCCCGTACCAAGGATCCTGTGGAGAGATCAGAAACAAGTGTTCGTCTGGAAAGGACTCATCATAGATCATCTCCTCTCCACAGGGCAACTCGGAGATCAATTCCGCAAAAACTAATGACTTCTTGGATTTGGCAGACATGAACTCGAGATCAAATTCTTGTAAAATCACAATCCATCTATTATATTTTCCCCCAATCACTCGCCTGCTGAGGACAAATTGAAATGGATTGGCAGCTTCCAGGACATAAGTTTTGCGAAGAATAATGTAATGTCGGAGTCGCTGCACAACATGAACTGCTGCTAAGGCTAATTTTTCTATCAGAGTGTATCGCAGTTCAAGTCCTACCAGTCCTCGACTAAGGTAGTAAATAACATGCTCTGTAAGAGCATCATCTTCCTGAACCAGAACCATACCGATGGTAGATTCTGCTGTAGCCAGATACAAAAGAAAATCTCTGCTATAATCAGGTGGACTCAGTAAAGGAGCAGAGGTCAATGCCTTTTTCAAAGCATCGAACGAGCGTTGAGCGTAGTCGTCCCAAAGAAAAGGAACTCCTTTCTTCAACAGTCTCATATATCCCTTTGTAATCTCAGCATAATTGACGATAAACCTCCGAAGAAAATTAGACTTCCCTTGGAGACTTTGAAGCCGACGGATTGAAGACGGGGGAGGCAACCGAAGTATTGCCTCAACCTTGAAGGGATCTACCCTTATCCCTTCCCTAGACACAATAAATCCCAACAGCCGACCGGATGTTACCGCGAAAACGCACTTGTTCGGATTCAAACGAATTTTATAAAAACGACATCTATCAAATATTTGCCGGAGGTGACCTGGATGATCCATCCTCTTTCGAGAATGAGCAGCTAGATCATCTAAGTATGCCCCGATGATTTTCTTGATGTCGTGGAAGGCGTAAGACATGGCCCGCTGAAAAGTAGCTCCAGCATTTTTAAGACCAAAAGGCATTTTCTTATATGCAAACGTACCCCAGGGACAAATAAATGCGGTCTTATGTTGATCTTCTGGACTGATAGTAATTTGATTATAACCAGAGAAACTGTCCATGAAGGAGAAAATCTCGTTACCGGCACACTCACACAATCCACTACAAAGAAAGGTGGGGTAATATCTTTAGGACATGTGCCTTATTCAGTCTCTCAAATCGGGCGCACACTCGAATCGTTCCTGCTTTTTATCTACTGCATCTGGTTTAAAACCATCTTACCAAAGGAAATGGGAAAATGAATCCCGCCTTAAGCAGCTTTTCAACTTCTGGGCCTTTGATAGTCACGCCTTTCCTAGGATTAATCGATTTAAGTTTTTGTCAATCGGCTTAGCGTTTTCATACGTCTTGATCTCATGCTGGACGATAGATGGGTCTATGCCAGGAATTTCCTCATAAGACCAAGCAAATACATCCCTATACTCTTTGAAGAGCTCAGTATAGATTTGAATCTCTTCACGGGAACATTTAGCTCCAATGAAGACATTCCCGACAATATTTGAATCCCTGGAAATGTTCACCGGGATAGTAGGAGAGATCACAGCCATGTTCCCTTCAGCATATACCTATGTTGGTGCCAAAGGGCTCAAGACTGGGTGAACAGGACCAGGAGACTGAGGACTTGGAAAACTTGTTTCGACTTCGCTCAAGTCAGGTAGGAAGTAAGACCGATGATGCAAGTCATCCCACGGTCTATCTATACCTGTCATCACTTCCAGGATAGCCTCTTTAGATGGAAGAGTGGTATCTAGACAATCCTGGGCAGAAGAAGAAGTAAGCGTCCAAGCCGGAGCCACATCACCATCCAACTCTTCCGACGAAAGAGGAGCTGGAATAGACTCTGCAGTGTCAACAATAGACTGATATGCAATCTCAGTTGCAGAAATCGGGAATGCCATTCCACCCACTTGACCTTCCGCTAATGTGGCAGTAGGGGAAGGTAAGGTCCAAGGGTCCGAAAAATAATGAGTTCGAAAGAACTCTCTTCGAAGAGGAGCCTTGGAGGATGAAATAGCATTAATATGCACCGTAGGAGGAGGAAGATCGAAAGTACCCATCAGGGAAGAATACATTCCAACTCCTAGATTCTCAACAGGCGCCTTAGTATTATCCAACTTAGGAACAAATGAGTCAGAAGGCGCATCCAGGTCTACAGGAGGACAGTCTAGTTGATCCACTGTGACAATCCTCCCTTCGTGGGGGAAACATACAATTCGAAATAGTGAGGATGCAATGGCATCCATCTCATAAATCCAATTTCTCCCCAACAGAAGGTTGTAGTCCAAGGCTGCATCCACTACCTCAACCTCTATGTTAACGGTTTTTCCCCCAACACAGATGGGCAAAGCCGGGACAATACCATGGGGTCTGTGAGAATGACCATCGAATGCAGTAAGAACAGTGCTAGACGGAGCAGCTTTTGGAGATCCAAGTGTCTTCCAGCATGCGAGAGACATCACGCAAGTAGAAGCACCCTCATTAACCACCGTTCGAAAGATATTGGTCTTTCGATACGACGATTTAATATGAAATGCCATGTGATGAGGAAGTCTCTTCTTATTGGACAAAGACTAGGAAGGTGATGAATCAGCAGGCACAGCCTGACCAGAAGGAGCAGATTGTAAAGACAACTGCTGCAGTTGAGAAAGCAGGCTGGCTGCACCACTATTGACCGATCCGACAAGCCCGTCACCATGCGGACCAGGTTTAGGTTTTGACAAATCCAATTTGGAGAGAGGAGCATTGGGCAAATACTTATAAAGTACCCCAGACTGAGAATAGATCAGTTCTAACTGCTGGGCCCTAAAGATGGCCTGCTCCTCAGAAAATACCCCGGATAGGGATACATCCTTTGAAATATTTGACTGCAGAGATTTCAAAAACCACTCGAGAAGGAACTCACCTAGAATATGGGCTTTGATAAGCCTCTTCCTTCTCCTCCATTCCTGAATGTGATCAGAAATGTGAGTTGCCTCATCCTGCTTAAAATTAGCCAGGAGTTCGGTCCCAGCCTCGTATCTGACAGGCAACTGAAAATGGTTTAGAAATGTGACAGCCAGTTCCCCAAATGTGGCGAAACTGCCCCCAGTGAGCTCGATATACCATTTGGAGGCATTCCCAGTTAGGGTGCGTTGAAATAATCTCAACCTAACCGAATCATCGATCAGGGAGTTCGAAGAGCACCATAAGTGGAAAGTGGTAATGTGGTCTGCCGGATCCTCCCCACTCTTACCTTCAAACTTTGGAATGTCTGAAGGAAGTTTGGTTGGGACCAGAGGCCACCCCGGACTATATCGAATCGGGTCATTAGTCAACTTCGACATATCTGGCAAGTTTAACGTTGCCAGAAATGGTAAGCGAGGCGGAGCCTGAGAATTCCATCCTTGAGGGGATGGATTCCCAACATTCTGAAAAGAATAGCCTGGATTTGATAAGGCACCAGGCTGCCAGAAAGGACTCGTAGAAAACGGAGAAGAACCTCCTCCCCACGCCGAGTTACCAAAGCCCAGGCCAGTTCCCCCTGATGAAGTATTGATTGAAGAGGAAAGCCCCTGATAGGGGTTCCAAGCATTAGGCAGAGGAGAAAAGGACTGATAGGCACTCGATGAAGGGAAATAAGCATTCCCTTGATGACCTGCGAAGAACTGGTTCCCTGCCCCAGCCGTAGTAAACACAGGATTCCATCCCGTAAAAGTAGTCGAACTTTGCCCCCCAGACCAAGGGTTGAAACTCTGGGTCTGGGACGTAAACGGAAACGACCCTAAAGAAGGATTGGAACTAGGAATGTGTCCAGTCCCAAAGGGGAAACCCTGAAACGAGGCTGATCCACTAGCCATGTTAGACATGGGCGTAGATCCAGCTGAAGCAGCAGAAAAGGAAAAAGAGGGATTTCCACTAATGGACATCCCTGAACAGAAGGGACCAGAATGAGAAGCATGTGCTTGGGTGAACCCAGAGCCAAACACAGCAGCACTAGAAGCAATCAAAGATGAAGCAATAGTGCCCCTTGCTTCGACAGACGCAGAAGTCTGAATGCCTGCAGCACTCACGACAGAAGCCGCGTTCCCAGTCGTGGCCATCGAAAGATAAGAATGATACGGAAGATCCGACGGTCTCTCAGACTCCGGTCCGATGTACTGAACAACAAACGGATAATCAGGAGGAAGAGGAGATGGACCTGTAGCAGGAGGCTCAGGTATATCTTCTATCTGAAAATCTTCTTCCTGAGGAAACAACACTCGCGAGGTGAGCGGAACGCTCCTCTCGGGACCGACACCGGAATCAGATACGAAACCTTCAGACCTTGGTGGAGGATCTCTCTCCACAGCGTCAGACTCCACAGGGTGGTAACCACCTGCTAAATCGCTCCTACGCCTTCTCGAAGAAGGCTCTGCACTCTCGGGAGATAACCCCCGGATTCTCCTCGAACGTCGAGGCGCTTGATCAGCCACTTTTATAGATTTATTAAATTAGACTCAAAAAGTGAAAAGCTAGGCAAGCTAGGAGCAAAGAGCACTCACTAAAATAAAAATCCCTGAGAAACAGCAAGCAAACAGCCTCCAAGTATTTCCGATCCGGGTGATGAGGACCGGACACCAAAATACAGGAAAGCGAAGTATAGGGCCTTCCGAAAGCAGTCTGGGATGATTAGGGCCCAGAACAACTAGCGAAGGTATCAGAAACAGTTACGCCGACCTCCAAATGACAGCCTTTGCCGGCTCAAGCACCCAAGCTTCGCAAGGGCACCCCCCAGAAGTACTGCTGAAAGTGATGCGACGTCTGCCTCAGGTACCACGGGTATTCCCCCCCGCAGTCACCTGTGTGGAACCTAGGAACAGCAACTATGGACACCAATCCGTATCGGAAGCTGGGCGGAACGGTCTTGAGGTTAGATTCAGCTAATCGGAGGGGGGGTATCCCTCTTCTTAACCTTCACTTCCCCTCGCGCTTGACTCTCGGATGAGAGCTTTCCCAGTCCACCTCACAGAGTTGGATTTCGCTCAATTAATCAACTTCTATGTTTGTTTGAGTGGCCTTGGAGAGTTAACTCTCCACTCACCTATTCCAAGGCCCTACAACCTAGCTAGTTGGTGATTGACACTTAGAAAAATTGCTAGTTGATTTTAGATTAAATCGCTTATTTTAAGGGCTGTTATATTAAGTCACAAGGATATGGAGATGAAACCAATGGTGTTTTGACGCAAAAGAAATTAATAAAAACTTAACTACATGCACATGCAGTTCTTTGTCTTTCGATGAAAAGTAATCTCTATACAGGTTCTACGAGACTAAAAATTGTATTTTTCTTTTCAAATAGCAAACTCACACTCACAAAAACTAAGAAGCTAACTAAATGCTGAAATGCACCTAATGCAAATGACTACAAGCATGTAAATCCTAAGATGCAAACATCTCTTAAAACAGAGTGAAATTTCCCAAAAAGCTCCTTCAGTTTTAACTCCTTTTTGATGGCCCAAAAAGCTAGTTCTCGAAAACAAGAACTCTTAATATAAGACACCAAAACACTCAAAAACAAGAAGAAGAAATCAAATGACAACTCCTCCTCAAAATCAAGCCGAAAACGAGAAGCAAGAAACTTCACAAAAGCTCCAAAAGATATGGCAAAACGAAAATGAAAATGCAACAACAAAAACAAAAACAAGACAAAATGTTTTTTGAGTTTTTGAAATGCAAAAACAAAAAGCAAAACAAATTTTTTTTTTGGGCTTTTTAGTTTTATAAAGAAAGAGCTCTAAAAGACCAAGCACAAACTATCAAAATCCAAACCAAATAAGACCGAATTTCAAGCACAAACTTCAATAATGCTCCCAAACCTTATAAGGCTAACTCGTAGCAAGATCAATAAGAGCAAGAGAAGACCAAAAACTCAGCCAATCAGCCTAGACAAATAGTGCAAAATTCGTTGCAAACAAAGACTCCAAAGAAGCAAGAAAAGTTCTTCAAAAGTTGCAACAAAACCCTAGCCTATGAAACTCAAGAAAACCAATAAAAAACGAAGCAAAAATCGCAATGTGAAGCACAACACAAAGATAGGAGCGAGTCAGTGAGCAGAAGCTCTCTGTTCTGATAAAGAAGAACAACCAAGAATGCTCCGAAAGCGATCTTGGAACTCAATCCAGAAGTGCCAGCACCAGTAACAACACTTTGCCAAAAAGACTAGTTTTCGATCAAACGAAAGAGAGAAAAGACATGAAACCACTTCCTTCACAGTCCAGTAAGTACAGAGACACTGTAGAAACAGGCCTCCACAGCCAGAAAGGACCAAAAAGTCAAGAAACTCAAAAATTCAAAATCTGCCTAGGTATACGCTACTTCACAGCTGTGCAACCAGCGTGCATACGCGTCTGTTCTAAGGGAAACTCGCGTATACGCGGTTTCCTTCAGACAAACTCGCGTGTATACGCGACTGTGTGCAAAAGAAGGTGTGTATGCAAAGGTAAATAATGAAAAAAACAAAAAGAACAAGTCTGGAAAAGACACCAAGACTTCATACTGACTGCAAGAAAATAAACTGGACTGTAAATGAAAGTTAAAACTGCTGGGATCCTACCAAACAGCTGAAACCACCCAACAGGAGAATCACAAAAGTGTGATCCCCAGTGGAGTCGCCAGTTCTATTTCAGGGAAATCTCACCCTAGAGGTTGGTTGGGTTACAACCTCCACATAGCAGGGGCATGCTACTTAACAGAGACTCACACAACCATGCACGTTCAGAAAAACTAAATAGAGTAGAATGAGAAAGTTACCCGTAGGTCCTACGGTTGAAGTAGATCCACGTGGGGTCCAAACCCCTGCAACTGTCCTTCCTTCTTAACCTGAGAAACAAGAAGAAACCAGCACAAAGGACAAGTTTTACAACATATGTCTACTCTAAATGTTAGTGAGATTCATATAAAACATTAAATAAATCATAATGAATGCTTGTATAACAAAATATTCTCATACATATAAGCATACACTAACACATTTATTTCGGGAACAGCATGATAATTCTGTATTATAAATAGCATGTACAAAAGTAATCAAGCGGAGAGATCACCTGATCCTTCCAAGGCCTTCGCAGACCATCGTCCGGATCCGTCCAGCCCTTGCCTCGCTAAGACTCCTTCCAAACTGGTGCATACGAGATAACATATAAAGGGATGTGTATCTCAAGGAAACAAGGGTTTCCTATAATGAACTAGGAAAGTGCAGGAGGCACGGGGAATCAGACTTGGATAGGGAATACCAACAGAGTATAATATCAATAAATTCTCTCTCCCCCTTAGGCCATACACATGAGGGGTTTTTATACTCCCTCCAAGTAGTTTCAACAGTTGGAAACAGTTGGCCACGTGCTGGGGTGGTTGAACTACCTGAGTAACCATCAACCTAGCGCGAAATTAGGGATTTTTTATATATATTTTAATCATTTTAATGGCATACGCGGAAAAGTGCAGACAGACTCGCGTATACACGCGGAAAAGTACGGGCATAGTCGCGTATGGGGATTTTTACACTGTTTTTAAGTGAATTTGTCCAAGTCTGTAGGAATGGGTGCCCAAAAATCCATAAAGAAATCATGAATCATATCAAGGTGAGAAATGATGCTATAACAATAAGTGAAACCTAATCCTTTTGATTTCAAACTGAACACAGATGATTATCCAAGACAAACATTAAATTGAAATTATAGAAAGGAAAGAAACTTATTTAACTTTCACAGATTTCATTATCAAGAGCAGAAAAAACATTTAAGATGAACAAGTAGTTATAACCATAGAAGAAGAGAAAACTCTGAACATCTAAAGTTACATCTGTGAAGGTTCCTTGAAACAAATTTAGCTAGTAAAGGCAAAGAGCATGATTCAAACAAACTTCTTTGGTAAACCTAGGCAAATATGCTTTTAAAGAGATGATTCCAAGAACAGAGTATTTCAATGGAAACAATATACAGGGCTAGCCATAAATCATACTTGATACTAACTGATATAAACCATTCAAGAAATGTACAAGCTAAGAACTTCTTAGAGATCAAGATATGGATTCCCTAATATATCTCAACAGAAGAAAACATTAAGGTAGTGAAGGAAAAATAGAAGTAGGGTGCCATCAGGAAACATTTCTTAATCTAAATTTTTTGTCCTACTGCAACATAGCAAGGTGGAAAACATAATGGAAAACTAGAAAAACATAAAAATAAGAAACACTTCACCATCAACCAAGCTTATGGATCCTGCAAACAGTCTCTATCCATCAACAAGCAAACCACGGCTTGCATGAGCTCCAAGACATCAAATTTCCATAAAAAACTCCAAGAGACTATGTATTTTCTTCAGCATAAGTCATCAAAATATAACTCAATACATAAGACCCTCATGCTCTATTTATGGAGCAAATGAGGAGGTGGAAACCCTAAGAGGCTTCCAAAAACCCTAATTTAGCCATAAATGTCATAAATGTGCTTAATGACCATGTAAGGCCCAAGACACATAAGAGATAAGATAATAAATGAAAAACACCAAAACATAACTCCCAAATCAAATCAAGAGTGATTTTCCCAAGAAAATATTAAAAAACCAATTTTCCATTAATTAGTGTCTTTTGTTTACTTTTTGGTCAAAGTTGTCTCTGTGCGTAGCGCCATATCAGCAGAAAATGGGGTCTGTTGCAACTGAGTTTTGGACCCCTTCCCTTCATCAGATTTGGCCCCGTGATGGCTTGTTGGAAAGCTTGAAGAGTCTAAGTTCTATAAATACCAGAGTTGTGCTGAATGGATTCCATTTACCGGCTCAAAAATCCAATCTCCCGTGATTTCTTAGCACGCAGCGCCAGGCCTAAAAAGGAGGCAGAAAGGTCATTTTTAAGGTGTTTTTTGACCTTTTGAGGGGGAAAAAATGCTCCAATTGACCTGAAATTTTGTGGGAATGCTATTGGTGACATGAAAAACCAAAAAATGTAAAATTTAGCAGCTGAGGATGCCCCCAAAAAAGAGCGTAGCGCCTAGGGTGTTGCACTCCTAAGAGTCAAAATTTGGAAAAAAACAAAAAATTTCTGGATTTTCTTCAAAATTGTTGTGTAGACCCCTCAAGGGGTTTTAGACACCTGCTGAGAATAATCAGCCAAGATCCCGAGGATATCATGCACTTTGGGCCTTTTTATCTCTTCTAGCTCTAGGAGGGCTTGCTTCAGTTTGGTGTTAGCAACCATGCTCTTCCTTGCATAGTGTTTGACCATTTTTTTTTCTACAAGGAAAGACCCCTTTTCACCTCTTTGAAATGTTTGTACTCCTTCTTATAATAGTAGATGACTCTTTGTGCCCTTTCAAAATCCTTTTCCCATTCTTGAAGCTGGGCATCCTTTTCTAAGAGAAGCAATTTTGTACTCATCCCTTGGTCCTCATTATCACTGTCTAGTTAAACAAAGAGAGGCCCTTGAGAAGCATTTTTGATCCTTTTGCTGCTCCTGACTGGTGTCTTTTGCTCAACACTCTTCATTTTTTCTTTGCATTTGTCCAATGCTTTGGTATTTTTTGAGGAGATGGCCCTTTGCCTTTTAGAGGCAGCAAACACATCCCTTTTCCCTCTGTGATAAGTGCATGAGAGAGGGGAAATAATGGGAGTCTCAAAGGCAATGTTGCCATCATTTTGTCCTTCAATCTGCTCTACATTTTCTGTACTTTCCTTACTCCAATTCTCTTTGTCTTCTATGGACTGATTTTTGTCAAGACAGTCATGACAACTGTCATGACTGTCACGACTCTTTCTTGGAATATCTTGGGCACATAGCTAGTTATCTTCCTCATCTGGCTGTTCTCCTTCTTCACTATTTTCTTCCTTGTGGCTAATTTCACTGATGTTATCTTTGTGGCTTCCATTACTATTTCCATCTTTGTTTTCTCCTTCATTATCTTGCTGCTATTAGCCATTGTTTCTTTGTTCTTGGCCACCTTCCTCTCCTTCATTTTCTTCTCCATCTACATCATCTTCTTTTTCAATGATTTCCTCATGATCATCACATCTTTCTTCATGATCGTGGCTGCTTTCTTCATGGCCACCACTGCTTTCTTCATGGATACTTTCCTCCTGTTCATCATTTTCTTCATTTTCATCATCTTCTTCTTCACTGCTCTCTCCTTGTCCATAATTATTTGTCTCATCTTCCTCCTGACTGTTGCCTCCTAATTTTTCTTCACTAGGGCTACTGTCAGCCCCTTCACTTGGTAATTTAGGGGAGGAGGTTGTTACACCATTTTTTGGTCATCTAACCTTTTATCATTAGATGGACCCAAGTACACCATGTAAGACCAGTTTTACCCCAAGTAAAACTGCTTTCACTATGTTAATTAAAGAAACCCCAAAAGGAATAATTAATTAAACCATAATTTAATTATTATTCCCAGTCATGTTTAACCCAAAAACAAAGAAATTAATGAAATACACCCATAGTTATCTTATTATTTTCTAGGAATAATTATTTAAATAATATTCCTTGTTAAATATGACCAAATCAACCACTATTAATTAAATAAATCATTATTTATTTGATTATATCCCAACCACTTCTTAAAAGGATAAATAAATCATTTATTTATTTATTCTTCACTAATCAAGGGATTTGACCCAAGTCAAACACCCTTTCCCTCCAACAAATAATAATAAAATATTCCATAGAGGTGGATCTAGATTTGATTAACATTATTTTAATCATGAACCAAGATCTAGAATGACCCAATATTTTGTTATAAATAGGAGGGTTTTCCCCTTCATTCTTCACCTTTTGTTGCCTATTAGATCACTCTGGATCTATACACTTGGTCTCATTTTTCTGCCATTTTGCTCCCATTGAGCTCTACCTTCTATATTGGGTTTTCTACATCTACAAGAGAGAGAAAGCTTAGATCTGAAGTGCTGAGGACTACAAAGAACCCATCCCATTGAGGAGATCTGGATACACCTTCTTGTTTCCTCCCAGGTGCCCTGTAATATAAAAATTCATTCAAAAATCGTGTTCTTGTCTTGTCTGTTGGATGCATGGAGCAAACTCTTTACTTTTCTGCTTAATGTCTTTCCATTTATAGATCTGTTTGTTGCAGCACTTTAACTACTAATTGCAGATCTGAATATGTTTTGCAGCCTTTATTGTTGTTAGGGCTATTAGTTATGCGTAGCTAAAGTGGTTCTTTTTCGTACGCTTGGACAAAGAATTCATACTAACAGAGGTAATAGGTGAAATTCTTTGTGGAGAAGGAACATGGGGAGATAATGGATGTGTGGAGGTAGATGGTTGTGAAGTGGAAGGAAAGTTCTACTGGATGAAGGCTCGGGGGTTTGAAAACACATCATGTGAGATGAAGGTCTCCCAAGACTTTGTTAAAATGGATCAGCAACCTAATATGATATAAGTAGAGCCGGGAGTATCTTCCCTCACATGTGAAAAAATTGATAATCTGTCGCATTATTGCTGCATACCTCTCTAGCAAATGAGAAAAATGGAAAATAGCCTTACAATTTTGCTGATAAGTGGGTTTCAAATAAGGCCCATAATAACCCAAATCCAACTTCCTTTGTTTGAACCAAAACCCACCAATGTCTGGTATACCAGTTGCCTTGAAAATGATTTTAGATGAAAGCTCAAATTGGACCCCTGCTAGATTAACTTGGTGGTTTTTTAAGCTATAGGAAAATAATCTAGTCAAGTCTGGATGATTGTTGACTTGCTTGACCTTCTCACAAAAATTGTAGCACCCTACATCCTGGAAGCATGAAAGGATCATAGGAGAGGAAGTGATTGGAGTGGTGTCTAGGGGCTCAAACCTTTTAGCTTTTCCTCCATGATGTTTTGTCTTGGTGGGAGTGTGACTCTCATCACCACTAGTGTGACTGTCTCTCTCTGACATGATGGTTGGTCCAAAACAACAAAAGAAACCTTGGGTTTTTCTTAAGGGTTTTTTGGAGTAAAACAAGTGGTGTAGGTCAAATCTTTGCAAAAAAGGAAAGCTAAGGTGAATACATATTTCAAAGCTTGTACTTGGTGGTGGAGGTTAGCCTTATAGTCACTCAATCCTCTCTTTGCACTTAAAACCAAATTTTCTTACAAACCCTAGCTCAAAGACATAACAATTGATTTTTGCATAGTCTAGGTTGTTGGGATCCTGTGATTTAGCAGATTGACATACTAAATCACAAGAAAAAATATAAACCAGTCTTTAGAGCTCTAGGACCTAGCCTTCCTAGTCTCACAGAGGGATCTCTCAATTGGTTGCAAAGATATGACTTGTTTTCTTGTAAAAGTTTGATTTTAGGCTAGTTATTAAGCATGCGTTTTTTTGATTGTTTGATGGGACATGATGATCTAGGCAGCATAGAGAGGAAAGGTAAATCTATGAGTCATTGGGAAATGGAGTCAAGTAGAAGTTTGTAACAAGTTTGTATATGAATCAGGGGTATCAAAGGGAAAATTTAACTTGGCTATTGGATCTACAAAGTCTTTCAGGTGAAATGAAATGAACATTAAGGGTTTATAATGAAAAGTAGAACTAAGGGAAATTAAGAATCCTTAATTATATGTACTTCTCAACAAAGGGACTTAAAACATGAAGAAGTATTTCATAGACAGGGATAACCATGAATTCTACAAATCACACTTCAGAAAATAACAATTTCAAGACAAAATTTCAAAATGAAATCTAGGAGTTGAGGAACGCTCTATTTCTTCAAAGATTTCACTTTCAAGGATAAGAAAACATTCAAGATTCAAAATTTAACTGCATTCATAGAGGAGGGAACTCCTAGGCATCTTTGATTACAGCTATAAAGACCTTCAAAACAATTATTTAAGCAAGAACAAAGGGTATGATCAAAACAGACCTCTTTGGCAGACTATAAACAATGGTACTTTAAAGGGAGACATCAAAAACAGTTTTCAAGTGGCAGCAAGTAAGCAGGGAAAACCATAAATAATTCTTGAGACCAACTATTTGAACTATTCTTGAAATAAACAAGTTTAAGGGTTGAAAACCAGTCAAACTACTCAATAAAACCTTTAGCAGATGAAAACATAAAGACAATGAAGAGTAAATAGGTCTAAGGTGCTTCTAGGAGACATTTCTTAGCCTAATCGTTTTACTCTACTACAAGCAAGAAATGATGAAAACATAATGGAAAACAGGAAAAACATTAACAGATTAGAATACTTCACCAATAGGCAAGCTTAGGGATCCAATGACAAAGCTTTCTCCATCAACAAACAGGTCAAAACATCCACAGGTTCCAGAACATCAAATTTCTTTCATCTTCAGCAGAACTACGTATTACTTCAAAGAGTTATCAAATGCCAAACATACAATGAGTTCGAATGCAGTATTTATGATGCAAATGAGGAGGTGGAACCATCTAGGGTTCAAAATGTTATTAATGACATATTAAATGCACTCCTAGCCTTAAAAACCATGCAAGGCATCAGGTAGGAATGTCTCTCAACTACTTCTCTATGTAATAAATCTGTCTTTACTTCCTGAGGATGAAATAATTGAAAAGATTGAATTTGAGGCCTTTTTCTGTCTTTACATTAATTGTTATGATAGTTTATAATATCTTATTTAGTGTAATAACTTTCAATTTTCCCCTTCGGATAGAAAGCAGGCCACAGGTGGCAGTTTGATCTATTAAGTGATTAACTGCTCCTTTTGATGTATTCGAGGTTATCTTTAAGCCTAATCTGCCTTTATTTTATCATTAAACTGTGCTTTAAGGCTTAATTTTGCTTTGGTTTGCCTTTTTAATTGATCTGCTCTAAGGCTTTGATTTAGCCTTAAGCCTTTATCATCATCCTTATGTTGTCTCTTTAATACTTTTGTTCCTCTGTCTTTAACCTCACCTTTATCCCCTTTTTTTAATTTAAAATTTAAACTCTGTATTTTCCTTTCTTATTCACTTCACTGATTCTTCTTTGGTTCTGTATGCAGGGTTTCCATTTCTTCTCCGCTTACAGAGCCTCGGATCATCATCCTGAGGCCTTAGTCACTGAATATGACTGTGGGAGGGCTTTTGTTTTATATACCACCATAAAACCTGCAAAATAAACCAAACATTTTAATAAAACCCTACGTATTTGGATAAAATTCTTTGGAGGCATTTGGGAGGGTTCGGGAGTAGTTTCAGAGGAACGGGATATGCACGGAGGAAGGGTTTATGGGCAAAAAAATGCACAAAACAGGTTTTAAAACAGTTTTGGTGCGAAATTTGGCGAGAGTGGTTTTGGAAAACCACTGGCAGTTTTCGGGCTGCCGATGGGTGGTTAGTAGTTTTTCCACAGGGGAACGCGATTCCATTCATCACTTGCCATGTGCCCCTCGCAAAGCCACTTTTTTTGCATCGATTTGGGTCATTAAACCCTGGTAAGAGATCTCGCGTGAAAATGAATCTGCGCCGTCATATCTCAAGGCATGAGATCGACGATGCGGGTGGAGCCTGAAAGTTGGGTGCAACTTTGGTTGACGGGAGTGGGATACAGATGGTGGGCGGATATTGGTTGAAGTTTTTTTGTGGGTGGAAGGTGGGACCAGGAGTGACGTGGGGCTATTTTCATCGGGTAGTACGGGTTTATTTAGTTCAACGGGGTTGAATGATGGTCGTTGGATCTCGAAGATCCATAGCGGAGATTACCCCATAGAGTATTCAGACGGGAGAATGGTTGATGGGTCGGTAAGGTAGCGGGAGTATTTTGGCCATTGGATCAAGGCCCATGGCCTTTGATCAATGGCCGAGAATGCCCCAAAAATCAATGGAACAGAGAAAAAGAAAAAGGAAGGGGGGCTTAAGGAAAGGCGCTAGGAAGTGGTCTCATGGAGGAAAAGGGAACCGAGAGTAGAGATATAAGGGGTAGAGGGATTAGACTTAGCCCATGGTCGGGTCCTTGGGTCACATGGAGAAAGGGGCTGGGGCTCAAGCCCAAAGGGGCTTTAAAGCCAAATCTTATAAAAGGGCAGAAAAAGGCTAAAAACAAAGGTTTTGGCTTTTTTTTTTTGAAGTTCCGACGAGCTTTAAAAAGAGGGTTTTTGGGCTTTGGCCATATGAGCAAAGGGGGTGGAGGATCTAAGCCCTCAAGGGCTTAGGGCTTATTTATAAAATGGGTCGAAAATAGGCTTAAAAGAGGGTTTTTAGGCCTTTTTCAAGGTTTCTGATAGGTAAAGAGGGGTGTTTTAAACCATAAAAAGGGATTTTTTACAGGTTTAAAGGGTTTTTGATGATTTTAAAAGGGTTTTTTAGGGAAAGTGGAGGATAATGAAGAAGAAAAAGGGACTTTTTAGCAGGGAAAAAATGACTGTTTGGATAAGTGAAAATGAGTGAAAATGGGCAGATATAGCCTGAAAACAACTTCTTTTTCAGATGTTAGGACAACTTGGAGGATTTAAGTGAAAATATTCAGTGAATTGATAGGCTTAGGATAATGAAGGCTGTGAGATTTCTAGAACTCACAATGTTTCTGCAATATTGTTTCTAGAAATATGGGATTGTCAAATTTAGTCATCTTTGGATAAAGTCAAAATTATGGATGACTAACAATGGCTCCATTTGGGGAGGACAACTGTCCTTTTTGGTGTCCAGAAACTCAGTTTATAAATCTCTGGCTTTTAGTAGACCAATGCCTCATCCATTGGGAAAATTTATTCTTTTCTTGGCGATATTTCTCTGAAAAGGACAACTTTTATGAATCTGTAGCATGTAATTTCTTCAAAAAACATCTCTACCTACCCAATCCTACTTGTCCTAGAATTTTTTATTCTTCCTTTGAGTGCATTTGAACTAGCAAACTCTTTGAATTTTTATTTTTGAAAATAGAAATAAACTATCTAATCCTATCCTTATTTCTTCCAAGAGTCCAGATTAAACTGTTGAACTCTTTATTTTTCTACCTAAGCTACTATCTGTCAAGATTAAGTTGTTTGAAAAATTTTATTCTCTATTTCTAAAACAAGAAGTTTAAACACAGTCAAATCAGGATTAGACTGTCTGATTTGCTATGGTGTCTATGGATGTATGTACAAGTTGCACATAAACTTTATTTGCAGAAAATTTAAAACAAAATTATGAAGGCTTAAGATCTGAAAATTATAAACATCCTTTTATTCTTTTTCCAGCTCTGTTTTTTATCTATTTGGAGCTATCTTTTTCTTCTTTACCTGGTTCAAGTTTTCAACATGTTAGAACCAGTCTTATTTGTATCTTTGGCTCAGGTTTTGATCTTATTAGAGCCATTTTCTCTTCTACCCTAATCTATTCTACTGAAAAGCCAAGATTAATTTTTTTGGAAAATCTGATTCACTAACCTATCAGCAGTAAATTGAAAGCTATCCAGTCATAATTAGGCTATATGACTAAATAGCCATGTTTTTTTAGTAGTGGAATTTAAGCTTGCACACTTTCAGAATTTCTCTTTTCTGCTATGGGGCTATACCTCTTTTGAATCTGCCCTCTTTTATTTTTCTATTTTTTTTTTTTCTTTTTTCAAATTGAGAAGCATTGTTATATACAGTGAAAAATAAAAGCTTTGAAATTTAGGACTCTTGGTAGAAATAGTGCTTGAGCACCCCGCCATTGACAGGACCTCCAAATAGATCTTCTCCATTCAACTCTTGCAGAAGGAATGCATTGTGACCCTTGATGGAATGAATAATGTACGGCCCTTTCCACAGATTTTCAAATTTGCCATGTTTTCCCTTTTCTTCCCTTTTAGAATCCCACTTTAGAACTACATTTCCAACTTGGAAATCATTTTCTTTAGTCCTCCTTTCAAATAACTTCTTGATGCTTTCTTGGACTATTTGTGTTCTCTTATATACTTCCTCTCTGGACTGCTGTAAATGGATGGTCTGATTGATCCTCTTCTGCATATAATTTTCCTCAGATTGTACTTCTTGGAGGAGTTTCATGACTAGAACTCATAAAGATGTTGGGAAGACTGCATCCATGCCATAAACCAGCTGATAGGGGGACATATTTATTGAATTTTTGGTGGTTAATATATCAGCCAATAAAGCATGAATAAGCTTACTATGCCATGATTTCTGACTCTGTTCCAACAGTTTTTTGATAATATTGACAAGGCTCTTGTTGGAGGATTCAGCTAATCCATTTCCTTGAGGATAGTAGGCAATGGAATGACCCAAGGTGATATGGTATTTATGGCAGAAGTCAAGCACTCTTTTATACTTGAAAGCAACAACGTTACATGTGATAATTTTTCTAGGACAACCAAATCTGGATAGTACATTGGTTTCAAGGAACTTGATAATGACAGATTCAGTATAATTCCTAGAAGGTATGGCTTCTATCCACTTGGTAAAATAATCAGTGGCAGTGAGGATCCACTTATGTTGGGTTGATGAAGATGGGTGAATGTCCCCGATAAAGTCCAACCCCATTGTTGAAAAGGAGCCTCAACACTGATGGGATGTAAGGGTAAAGGTAGTAGTTTTCTCTTGCCATAAAAAATTTGACACTTCTGGCAAGACATGAAAAATTTATGAGTGTCTGGGAAAAGGGTGGGCCAATAGTAACCAGATCTGAGGATTTTATTTGCTGTAGTCTTCCAGTACAGATGTCCTCCACGTTCTCCATCATGCAGCTCATGCATGATTCTTTCTGCATCAATCTCAAGCAAACATTTAAGCAATATACCAACAATATTTTTCCAATATAAAACGCCATCTAGGAGGCAATAATTTAAAGCCTTCTGATTCAAAAATCTAGCTTTAGTTTTAGACAGAGAGGGAGGGGTATTCAGATAAAGCAGCACATATACGATATTAGCATACCAAGGTGAATTCACAAAATTTTCTTCAATAAATGGAGCTGTAAATTCTTCTGTTTCTTCCAAAACATCAACCATATTCATATCCAGTGCCTGGAAGTTTGATTCAGCCATGAGTTTTGCTAATCCCTGCCCTTTGATTAGTTTGGTAGGCCTTATTTCTAAGTCATATTCTAAAATAACAACAATCCATTTTCCCCTTTTACCATCAGGGTATTGACTTAGAATATCCTTGACAACATTGTGTGGGACAAAAGCAATGATGTGAGAATGTAAGATGTATACTCTAAAGTATTTCAATGCTTTTACCAAGGATAAGGCTTGTTTCTCCATGATTTTATACTTGAGTGGAGCATCTCTTAAGGCCCTACTAAAAAAGGATATTGGTTGTTCATGCCCCATGTCATTCTTTTGCAGTAATGCTATAGCTATTGTATGTTCAGATGCAGAGGAAAAGATATAGAAATCTTTGGTGAAATCAAGACTGATAAGAACTGGTGTTTGAGTGAGAGCTTGTTTCGCTAGTTCAAATGACTGTTTAGCTTTTATTGTCCATTTAACACCTATTTATTTCTTAAGCATGTTTGTGATATTTCTTAATAGCTCAGCAAGGTTGGGGATGAATCTCCTTAAAAAAATTATCTTCCCAATGAAAGATTGTAATTCTTTGAGGTTTCTAGGATGGTTGATTTTCAATATGCCATCAATCCTTTTAGGGTCTAATTTGATCCCCTCTTCAAAAATTATGTGGCCAATAAGCTTTCCTTCTTGGAGACCAAAGAGTGTATTTTTGGGATTCAAAGATAAGCCATAAATCCTACATTTCTCAAAAACTTTTCTTAAATGAGTCAAGTGTTCTTCATCAGTTTTAGAGAAAACAATAATGTCATCAAGGTAAATGATTATAAAATAGCCTATGTCTTCTGAAAAGGATATGTACATGACCCTTTGGAAGGTGTCTCCTGCATTCATTAGACCAAATGGCATTTTGACATACATGAATGTACCCCAAGGTGTAGTAAAAGCAGGTTTATGTTGATCACTTGGGAGTACTAATACCTGATTGTAACCTAAGAACCCATCCAATAGTGAAATTATTTTAGACCCAACCACCCTTTGAAGTATATGATCCATTTTTGGCAAGGGATAGTTATCTTTAAGGGAGGCTCTATTTAGATTCTTGAAATCAATGTAGAGCCTAATTTCTCCAGTCTTTTTCCTAACAGATACTAAGTTGGAAACCCATTCTGAATACCTGATGGGAACTATGATCCCAACATCATACATTTTGTTAATTTCTTTCTCAACTAAAGGCAATAAAACAGGGTTTATCCTTCTGAGTTTTTGTTTGAAAGGTTTCTGATTTTCCTTAAGAGGAATTTTGTGTTCAATGATGCTAGTATCATATGATTTTAGATCCTTGTATCCCCATGCAAACACATCTTTAAATTATTTGAAAAGTTCTATGTATTGCTGTTTGATATGAGCTGGGAGAGTGCTGGATAGCTTTATCATTTTGGGTTCTACTAGGTTGCCTATGTTATGTTCTTCTTTGTTTGTTTCTATAGGCTCCATCCTTGGTTCTTTGGCCACATCATTGGAATCAAAAATATGTTCTAATGGTGTAAGACCTCTTGGAATTGTATCATTTTTACATTGTAAAACTTCTAGGTCTTTCTAGTCTGTATTATCAACTATTTCTGCTCTAAAAGGATGTTCAAAATGGTTTATATCAGCAGAAAAGGATAGCTCTTTTTCAGGGATTTGTTCTTCATTAAAACAATTTTCCTCATGGCTTGAAGTAGGTGTTGGTATGGAAAAGTTATTCTTTGATTGCAGAAAATCATCTATGTGTTTGTCTTCTTCAAACACTTGCCAATAATCTTCATTGTCAGGTATTGCAGGTCTATTTTTTACCTGTATATCAGATTGTTCATTTTCCCGTGGTATTTGGCAATTACTAGCAACAAAGGAAAGTTCATTTGCTAGATGATTTTGAGCTCTTGGGATGAGAATGAGTTCATATTTTTCAAAGGTTTTCAGGAGATCAAGGGCAGCATTTCTATATTCTCTGAGTTTTGGGTTTTTGGTTGAATACTCCCCTTTAATCTGTCTGATAATTAGCTCAGAATCCCCTTGGACTGA
Organism: Pinus albicaulis; assembly: GCA_034641835.2. Taxonomy (NCBI): domain Eukaryota; kingdom Viridiplantae; phylum Streptophyta; class Pinopsida; order Pinales; family Pinaceae; genus Pinus; species Pinus albicaulis. The sequence goes on along the minus strand of CM076569.1, from coordinate 159,862,871 downwards.
TATTATTTTGGCCCCGAAATCTTTGAGTAAGTGTAGGCCAATAAGGAGGGCTTCATATTCAGCAATGTTATTTGTGGAGGAAAATCCAGTTTATAGGAAAATCCTTTGTTTGTGTTCTATATCCATACACCAGCCCCTGCACTTAATTTTCTACAAGATCCATCAAAGTTTATTTTCCAAGGTATTTCAATCTCATTTTCATTTTCTTTCTACTGTTCAAGGCTACTAAAATCTGGACTGTTATTTTCTTGAGTTGATGGCAGATTTGACTGTTCTGGTAGACTAAATTCTCCTTTGTTTTCCTTTTCTTCATGATTGATTTCATCTTCATTATATAAGATAAAGGAATCCAAATTTGAATGGATGGAGTAGATAGGAGAATTGTTTGGTCTATCTATGTTGCTCACCATGTATTTCATGTGGGATTCCCTGTATAATCTTCTAGTTTGGTTAAATACTGGGATGGTGGCATAAGACATGTCCATTTGAAGGCTCCCCTATAGTTTGGCTCCCCATGATCTAGATAGAAGCATTCCATACTTAGGGGGAATGTTAGCTACTACTATGTCCATTACTATACTCTTAGCAGGAATTTGAGACAAGTTAACACACAAATCTTTGATTAGGCCTAAGCATTTGACCCTGCTTGAATCAAAGGAGTATAGGTCTTTGTATGGTTTAGTAATTTCTAAGCCTAGGCTTTCCATTACTACTTTGGGCATAAGATTGTGTGAAGCACTTGAGTCTAGCATGGCATTATGCAAGATTTTGTCATGTATTGTTGGGGAAAATACTGAGAGGGGGGGTGAATCAGTATTTAGGGCTGAAAACTTTTTACTTTTTCATTTCTCTTAAAAACATATGCTATTTTACAGAATCCAACGTGTATGTCCAGAGATCTTATTATGTCTTTACTTAGATCATTGCATCATTCATTCATCAGATGTTTAGTAAGCAGTAAGTATGAACATAAATAATAGAACAAACCATCAAACATAAGCCACACATATGAACACCAGTATTTAAGGTGGAAACCCAATTTGGGAGAAAACCACCGTTGTTGTTATCTCAGTCTTCAATATTTATTATAAAGAAAAATTCTTACAATTTATGCTGGCGTAGACTTATACCAGCATGCAGGCACCTACCTGCAGAAAGGCTACAACCTTCTCTCGTTTACCAGCTACCACTGGAAGGGAGCTACAACCCCCTCACTGAAGGCTTCGACCCTCAGCACCACTGCGGACCATGTTCCATCAATTTTCATACTGGATCCACCAATTTCCACACAAATTACCTTGCAGGCCACCATATTTATTCATTTTCTTCAGTACACTCGCACCAGTTCTTCATGATTTCGTCAGTCGATCAAACCAGAGATTCATCATCGTCAGATCATTATATCCATGGGTGCATCGTAGATTCAGATTTATCAATTAAGATCAGAGTTCGTCCATACAGATATTCCTTAGAGAAATTTATTCATTCACCACCCTTACGCATTCACATTTTGTACAATATTCGTATTCTCCTTATATAGTTTTTTCCTTTAGTAAAACCATGAGTCAAAACCATCCAATCGCTGATGGTATTCCTTCTTTTATTGGAATTTTATTTATCAAATTCGTGGAATTTGATAAATAAACATTATCCACAACCTTTGGAAATTTAAAATATATAATAGAACTTTATATTAATACCCAGCGTTTTTTAATAGACCTTAACAATGAGCAATATAAATTAAATTGGGGCCCAATGCTAACAATCGACCCGATTGAAGGGCTCACATTCCATCGCGTTGCAACATCCAAATCGACGGATATCACTTGGGTAACTTGCATGGGAAATAATGCACGATGGCACGTCGTACCTGGGTTATCCTTCGTGCACCTTCCGAACACAGCCACCGTCCGCTGGCATCTTCCCAGATCAATGGTATATATCAATATCCCTGGGCAACCTGGGTCGAACAATAACGCGCGATGGTGCATAGTGACAAGCAGTTTTCTGTGGGTCCTCCTTGCCACGTGTCGAATTATTTATGGAATCGCTCCCAAATCCTCAAATACCGCTCATTTCACATAGGTGGTGCGATGAAAACCATAAACCACCTTCACTGTTCACTTGGTCACGGTTCTGCTCTTCCACGCAGGGTTCCGTCACACTTCCTTTTGTTACGTTCTACCTCTTTTCTTACAGGTTCCGTTCATGATTCCGAAGGGTTAGTCTGGGTTTGCACTATCCTTCTTACTTAGTTAACTCTAGTCTATCTTCGGCAGGATTTCCAATAATCAACGAACAAATGTAGTTCTCTTCCGACGGGATTTTCACTACCATTAGGATAGAGTTAGTTATACGCAGGCTTCCTCTGTGAGGGGAATGAAGAACCAATGGAGGGGATTTCCTCACAAACATCAACTCAAAACAATTCAATGTCATTCTGTCTTCAATTCTGCTATAATATATCAACCTTCCATTGCATGTTCAGAGTTCTATCCTGTCACAGTTCCGATTCTAATTGTTCATTCAAGTTCTTGATTCTGCAAGCAAAACCATCATATCTCCGCAACCATTAATTCCTTCAATGGATTTCTTACTTATCACGGATTCCATCAGGGTGGATTACCATTTACTAGAACATTCACTTATTATTTTCTATTTGATGGCCTTTTTCTCCTACTCTGTCTCTGGACAATTCTGCTTCAATTATACACTCTTCTTCTGCTGCTACTTTGCTTTTCCTCTTTTCATGGTTACAGTTTCAGATGCTCCTTCTTTGCCAATTCTTTTGCCATCAATGAAAACATTCCAACAATCTCCCCCTTTGGCATTGATGGCAATACTCTTCCTCTGATTGTCTTTATAGAAGCCCCCTTTTTGCTTTTCCTCCCCCTTTGACATCATTGGCAAAGAGTTGATCAAGATCCTTTGAACTGACAATACCATGCTCCCCCTGAGATCATGCTGTATCTTCAAACAAAAATGACTTATAAATGCCAGCAATGCATCCTTTTCATATGACCAATGCTCCCCCTTAGCCTGTGAATTCAGATATGCCCAAAAACACCTCACAACCAATTTAATCTTCTGTATTTAAGTAGATCTGATCTTCTGCATGGCAGAGACTACTCCCAATTTTTGTCTGAGATATTCGAATGCTTCCCTGGGTAGAGGTTTGGTAAATATATCAGCAACTTGTTCTTTGGAGGGAACATACTCCAATTTCACTTTTTGTTCAAGCACTTGTTCACGTAAGAAGTGATATTTGATGGGAATGTGCTTGGTCTTGGAATTCATAACAAGATTCTTTGAGATACTGATGGCACTTGTGTTATCACACATAATGGATATAGGAGGTGAACATTTGATTTGAAAGTCTTGTAAGGTTTGCATCATCCAGAGAAGTTGAGTGCAACATGATGCGGCAACCACATATTCTGCTTCTGCTGTAGATAAGGCAATAGAGATTTGCTTCTTGCTGAACCAAGATACTAACCGGGGCCCCATATAGAATGCACCACCACTGGTGCTTTTCTGATCATCAACATTTCTAGCCCAATCTGCATCAATGTATGCATGAAGAGTAAGATCAACATTCTTTGGATACCATAGTCCAAAGTCTTGAGTTCCTTGTAGATATTTGAATATTATTTTCACAGCCTGAAGGTGAGACTCTTTTGGATTAGCTTGGAATCGTCCAACAATCCCAACTGCATGCATAATGTCTGGTCTTGTCCTAGTGAGATAAAGTAGACTTCCTATCATAGATCTGTATTCTGGTTGTTTCACCATGGGGGAATCATCATTAGAACTGAGATTACATCCAGTTATCATTGGTGTACTTACAGGTTTGCAATCTTCCATGCCATACTTATTCAAGATTTTCTTAAGATATTTTGCTTGTGATAATAATATGCCATCTGTTGCTTGTTGCACTTGCAAGCCAAGAAAGAATGTTAGTTCCCCAAGTAAAGACATTTCAAATTCTTGCTGCATATCAGAAGCAAATTTCTGACTCATAGACTCTTCATTACTTCCAAAAATGATATCATCAATATATACAACCACAATCAATAGTTTATCATTTTCATTTTTTGTGTATAAGTTGCTATCAGCAGACCCCTTTGAAAATCCTTGTTGATGAAGATATTTGTCAAGACGATAATACCATGCCCTTGGAGCTTGTTTGAGACCATATAGAGCCTTTTTAAGTCTACAAACAAGATTTTCATCATTCCCAAAATGAATCCTTCTGGTTGTTCTATATAAACTTCTTCTTCTAGATCTCCATTGAGAAAAGAAAATTTAACATCCATTTGATAAACTCTGATTTGTTGGAAGCTTGAAAAAGCAAGAAACATTCTTATGGCTTCAAGTCTAGCTACAGGAGCAAACGTTTCTTCAAAGTCTATACCTTCTTGTTGAGCATACCCTTTGCAAACAAGTCTAGCTTTATTTCTTATAACATCCCCATTCTCATTTAACTTGTTTTTGAATATCCATTTAGTTCCAATGACATTTTTGTCATGAGGTCTTGGTACTAATTCCCAAGTGTGATTCTTCTCAATTTGATCAAGCTCTTCATTCATGGCTTGAATCCAACATTAATCTTTGCAGGCTTGACTGACATTGTGTGGTTCAATAGTGGACAGAAATGCCAGATTGCTAGAAGATCCCACAAGAGTCCTTCTTGTTTGTACACTTGATCCCTTTTCTCCCAAGATTTGAGATTCTGGATGATTCTTTTGAACATATCTGGATGGAGCTTTTCAGATAAATCATCTTCAGGTTCTTCATTGGGTTCATTGTCTATATCATTCCTATTTGATGTAGAAGGATATATGTCATCATCATCTTCATCTGTTGTTTGTTTTTCTTCTTTTGGAGCTGCAAGAGACTCATCAATAACAACATCAATACATTCAACAATCTTTCGAAGTCTTTTATTGTAACATTTATATGCTCTACTCATAGAGGAGTAACCAAGAAATATTCCTTCATCTGCTCTAGGTTCAAACTTGCCAAGTTTTTCATCATTATTTTTGATAAAGAATTTGCTTCCAAAAATTATAAAGTGCTTTATAGTGGGAGGATTACCATACCAGAGTTCATATGGAGTTTTATCACTATTTACATGAACATGTGCCTTGTTGAGAATGTCTACTGTTGTATGTGCTGCTTCTCCCCAAAATGTGTCAGGTGTTCCGGAATCAGCAAGCATAGCTCTAGCCATTTGTTGAACTATTCTATTCATTCTTTCTGCAACACCATTTTGTTGTGGAGTGCCAGTGACAGAGAACTGTCTTTTTATGCCATGTTGTTCACAAAATTCAAGGAATTCATCTGATGTATATTCTCCTCCTCGATCAGATCTGAGGCACTTAATTTTTAGATCTAATTCATTCTCAACTAGTGCTTTGAAGATCTGAAATTTCTCAAATGATTCATCTTTGTGTTTAAGCAGCCCAATCCAACACATTCTAGAGAAATCATCAATGAATAAGATATCGTATTCTTCACCACGTGGTGAATTTTTCCTCATAGGTCCACATATGTCAGTATGAATGAGTTCAAGAGGCTTACTTGATGATCCTTCCTTGGCATTAAATTGTACTCTGGTTTGCTTACCAAATTGGCAAGATTTGCATATGATATTTTTAGGTAGAGTAATATTGGGAAGATCACGAACAACTTTAAGTCTGCTTGATTTGTTGATTTGAGAGAAGCTCAGATGCCCCAACCTTCTATTCCATAGCCAATTTTCTGAAGATTTACTCAAGGAACATTGTTCTTTGCAGTTCTTTAATACATACAGGTTGCTTGGAGTTCTTTTTCCTTTTATAATTGTTTTGCCTGTATCAAGATCACGTACCACACATTCTTTTGAACTAACGACAACTTCGGTTCCTTGATCACACATTTGACTTACACTTAACAAGTTATGCTTTAATCCATCCACATACATGATTTCATTAGCTTTCACCTTTTCTTTTAGAAAAAAAGACCCTTTTCCCTTAATGACCGCAAGAGTATCATTTCCAAATGTAACATTCTTTTCCTTTTCTAGAGCACTATATGTAAGAAGTTTGTTTTTGTCACCTATCATGTGTCTTGAGCATCCACTATCAATGTACCATTGATTTTCTTCATCTTCTGCAAATAATTCTATGCCACAATTTTCAACCTGTAGTTCTTTCTTTTTCCATACTTTGGAGCTTGAAGGATCATGTTCTTTTGGCTGAACTTTGCTCCTGCATTCAGATTCTTCATGGCCAAAGTTATTGCAATAAGCACATTCAACTTCATTTTGAAGAGGAGAAAAGTTGTTATAAGTATTCTTGTTTGTTTCAATATCAATCCTTTTCTTTCTTGCTTCTCTTGTCAGATGGTTTTATATGCTACACATTGAACAGCTTTATGACCAAAGTTGTGACAAGAGAAACATTGTCCATTGAAGAAGAAATTTCTGTGATCATGAAATCTCCTACTTGAATTTACCTTTTGATTGGTGTTTCTTTGAAAGTTATTCCTGTTAGTGTTCTTTGAATTGAGATGATCATGCTTTACCTGCAAAGATTCTTTATTCCCTTGCTTAGTGGCAGCATGTTGTATACCAGCTGTAGCTGCTTTTAGATAATTTGGTGCTGAAGCCTGAGAAGATTCTCCGATATATCCAAGACCTGTCTTTATAAGAGGAGAGCGTTGTACCTTGATAATCTCATCTAAGGTTTCAGATCCTTTAGCAAATCTAAGATTCAGAGTCTTTACTTTCTCAAGTTCTTTTCTTAGGCTTACTACTTCACACTCTAATTTCTCATTGTGTTTCTCCTTTTCTTCAAGCTAATTTTTCAGAGTCTCTATGGTTATTTTACTCTCTTCTAAGCATATTTTGAGTTGATTGTTTTCATCAAGAAAATCATTATCCTCTAGAGCATCTTCAAATGTATCCTTTTCTTCTCTAGATTCTTTTTCAAATGCCATGAGAAGTCTAAGATCTTGTTCACATTCTTCCTCACTATCAGATAACCCATCACTGTCTTCATGAGTATAGTAACTTTTTCTAGTGCTAAACTAATTCTTATTCCTTCTTTCTACTTCCTTCCCTTTTTTACGTGTTTCTTTATGAGGACACTTAGCAGCATAATGAACAAATCTTCCACAATCAAAACATTTGAAAGGAAGCTTACCTTTGAATCGTTCTGTGCCAAGTTGAATTTTCTTTACAAAATTGACCTCATCTTCTTCTGAGATATATCCTAATCCTTCTGTTTTTTGTACTTCCTTCCCTTTTGTAGAAGCTCTAAAGACTGCTTCTTTGACTTTAGATGATTCTCCTCTTCTCATTTCATATGCAGTTAGTATGCCATGAAGTTGCACCACAGTAAGATTTTGAAGATCCTGCTTTTCTTCAAGAGCAGAAACTTTTGACTCAAATTTTGTCGTTAGTGATCTAAAAATTTTCTCAACCAAAGTAGATTTGGTTATTGTTTCTCCCTGATTTCTCATACGATTTACAATATCATCAAGACGTAAAAATAAATTGGCAATGCTCTCCTCATTATCCATTTTTAGATTCTCATATTGAATTCTGAGAGTTTGAAGTTTAGCACTTTTTACCTTTGCATCACCTTCATAACTCAGAATGATTTTGTCCCATATTGCCTTTGCAGTATTCAGCTGCATGGCTTTGACAAATTCTGATTCATTTAGACTTCCAAATAGAGCATTGACCGCATTTGCATTTGTTTCATAATTCTTTCTTTCCGTCGGATCTGTTGGTACTGCAGCTGGATATTGATATCCTTGTTCAACAATTTCCCATACATCTGCTCCCAGAGACTAAAGATAGGATCTCATCCTTGTTTTCCAGAAGATTAAATTGTTTCCGTTAAAGAGCGGAGGCCTGATAGATGCTATTCCATCTTGATTGCTCATCTTGCTTGATCTTCCTTCTAGCGGCTAAGCTTTTTCAGAAGGACCTGCTCCGATACCAATTGTTGGGAAAAATACTGAGAGGGGGGGGTGAATCAGTATTTAGGGCTGAAATTTTTTTACTTTTTCCTTTCTCTTAAAACCATATGCTATTTTACAGAATCCAACGTGTATGTCCAGAGATCTTATTATGTCTTTACTTAGATCATTGCATCATTCATTCATCAGATGTTTAGTAAGCAGTAAGTATGAACAGAAATACCAGAACAAACCATCAAACATAAGCCACACATATGAACAATCGTGATTAAGGAAAACCCATCTAGTAGAAACCATCACACAGATCTCATTTTCAATATTATTATGAAAGAAAATCTTAATTTTACGCCATAAATCTTATACTTTCAGCACGCAGAAACTCCACGGTGAAGTGTGCTACAACTTTCTCTCTGCTTACCACACACTGAAGGGGAGTTGCATAAATCCCCTCACTCAAGGATTTAATCTCGCCATCACTACTTTACCACGTTTCATCAATTTTCATACTAGATCCAATAGCTTCCACACAACATACCTTGCAGGCCACTAGATTTATTCATTTTCTTCAGTACACTCGCACCAGTTCTTCATGATTTCGTCAGTCGATCAAACCAGATATTCATCATTGTCAGATCATTATATCCATGGGTGCATCGTAGATTCAGATTTATCAATTAAGAACAGAGTTTGTCCATGCAGATATTCCTTAGAGAAATTTATTCATTCACCACCCTTACGCATGCATACATTGTACAATAATCGTCTTCTCCTTATATAGTTTTTTCCTTTAGTAAAAACATGAGTAAAAACCATTCAAACTGCCATGGTAGTCTCTTTTCTTTTTAATGGAATTTTATTTATCAAAATTTCCCTGGCGCAGAATTTTTATTTATCAAATTCGTGGAATTTGATAAATAAACATTATCCACAACCTTTGGAAATTTAAAATATATAATAGAACTTTATATTAATAATCAGCGCTTTTAAATAGTCCTTAAAAATGAGTAATATAAATTAAATTAGGGCCCAGCGCTAACAATCGACCCGATCGAAGGGCTCACGTTCCATTGCACCGCAACATCCAAATCGACGGATATCGCTTGGGTAACTTGCACGGGCAATAACGCGCGATGGCGCGCCGTACCTGGGTTATCCTTCGCGCACCTTCCAAACACAGCCACCGTCCGATGGCATCTTCCTAGATCAACGGTATGTATCAATATCGCTGGGCATCCTGGGTCGAATAATAACGCGCGATGGCGCACAGTGACAAGCGGTTTTCCGTGGGTCCTCCTTGCCACGTGTCGAATGATTTATGGAATCGTTCCCAACTCCTCAAATACCGCTCATTCTGCATAGGTGGTGTGATGAAAACCATAAACCACCTTCACTGTTCACTTGGTCACGGTTCCTCTCTTCCACGCAGGGTTCCGTCGCACATCCATTTGTTACGTTCTACCTCTTTTCTTCGAGGTTCCGTTCATGATTCCAAAGGGTTAGTCTGGGTTTGCGCTATCCTTCTTACTTAGTTAAATCTAGTCTATCTTCGGTAGGATTTCCAATAATCAACGAACAAATGTTGTTCTCTTTCGATGGGATTTTCACTACCATTAGGATAGATTTAGTTATACACAGGCTTCCTCTGTGAGGGGAATGAAGAACCAATGGACGGGATTTCCTCACAAACATCAACTCGAAACAATTCAATGTCATTCTATCTTCAATTCTGTTATAATATATCAACCTTCCATTGCATGTTTGGAGTTCTATCCTGTCACAGTTCCACTTCTAACTGTTCATTCAAGTTCTTGATTCTGCAAGCAAAACCATCATATCTCCGCATCCATTAATTCCTTCAATGGATTTCTTACTTATCACGGATTCCATGAGGGTGAATTACCATTTACTAGAACATTCACTTATTCTTTTCTATTCGATGGCATTTTTCTCCTACTCTGTCTCTAGACAATTCTGCTTCAATTATACACTCTTCTTCTGCTGCTACTTTTCTTTTCCTCTTTTCATGGTTACAGTTTCAGATGCTCCTTCTTTTCCAATTCTTTTTCCATCAATGACAAAATTTCCAACATGTATATTCAGGCTGATATAGAAGGGAGGGACAACCCTTTCTTGGTATTTTCCTTCAACTTCAGGACCAAACAATAACTCTGGTTTATCATCTGTCAAGTTTAAAGTATCAATGTCACTGCCTATATTCAAAGCTTTCAAAACTTGGTTTTTATATACATCCTGAGTTACTAGTTCAGCTAAGGGTATGGTGATTTTTATTTTGGGAATTTCCCCTTCAAGGCTGAAAGGTACTATTGTTCTTGACATATTTACATCTGTTTTGTCATTTACAACTCTTTCAGCAATTCTGATTTGCTGAACTTTATTTGGACTACTATTTGGGACAGATTTGTTAGGGCCACTAGTAGAAGTAATAGGGAAGATTTTTTCAACACTTTTCTGACTGTTTTTGTCTTTATTTAGATCAGTTTTCTTGGTCATAGTGTTGGTGTTACTGGCTGTCTTCTTAGGCTGATTTTATGAAGTTTTTTTAACATCAGTACTAGTGTTTTTGTCATTAGAAATATCTGGGATCCCTTTGCTTCTAATATTATATTGTTTGTGTACCTCCATGATTGCATTTTCAAACCCAAATCTGTAATCTTCAAAATCTTCATGGTTGTTTTCAATTTGTTCTAAAGAGAAGAATCCTTGTTCTTCTTCAGTGAGAAAAACATCTATCTCACTATCAGATCCTATCAAGTTTACATTATTTTCTTCCAACCTTTCAACTTCCCTTTCTTCTTCTTGATCAATATAGTTTTGTTTAAAGGAGGCCTAATCTGTTGGTAATTATCTCTTTGCCTATCTTGATTAGGGTCTCTTCTGAAATTTGTATTTCTATTTCTGTTTTGGGGGTTGTTTTGGTTTTCTCTAGGAGGCACTCTATCATTCAAATTTATCTTTTCAAGCATTCTCTCCATTACCTTTACTAAGTTATCAATTTTAGTATCTAATGATGAAGTTGATGCCATTGTATCATCCATGTATGTAACTCTTTTCTCTGCTCTCAACCTAGCTCTTTTCTCAATTATATTTTCTTCTACACTTAAGGCTCCCCTCTGCATGTGTTCTAAAGTTGAGGGGTCTCTTTCTCTTAGTTGGTAGGCCATTTTAAGATTAAAGCCCTTTGGAAATTTAGACAAGGCTAAGCCTAATGGAGTTTTCATGTCTGGGGGAAGTGCATTATAAACACTACTAAATATAGTGCAATACTCTTGGACACCTTCCCCACTATTTCTTTTGAGATTGGTATATTCTGAAAGAATTTGGAGAGGGTTCTTCCTAATTTCCCATTTTTTTATGAATGTTTGATGTAAAGAAGTAAGATCATTAATACTGTGAGGAGCTAAGCCCTTAAACCATTTCTTGGATTCTCCTCCTAAACTTTGAGCAAAAATTCTCATCTTAATGGTCTCTTCTTCTATTTCCATGTAATCAAAGGCAACATTAATTTAATCTACATGCTATTGGGTAGTAGTAGGTTCATTTCCAGTGAAATGGGGAATTTTGGATTGGTAATCATTGGGTAGGGAGGTAGAGGTTGTGGTAACACTAGTGGAGCATACCATGCTGCCATGATAGGAAATAATGGGGGATTTATAAGAGGTGGATTAAAAAGAGGGAAAGTGGGCTGAAATGGAGTGTTTTGAATAGTGGATGTGTGGATAGGAGTAGAAGAAACACTTGGGCCAGCAAACTGATGATGAGCAAATTTTTTATGGAAGGAGCTGAAATGATGAAGAAGCTGAGAATCAGGTGGAGTAGAAGGTGAAGCTTCTCTGCTAAAGCTTTGCTGAAAATCTGTGGTTTCAAGGTCAGCTTGATTTAAGTCACTTTGAGACTTATTTCTGAATAGGTTCTTTGTGTAAGGTAAGTTAAAGTGAGGATCTTTCAAGACTATAAGATTTTTAGGGATAAATCTTGTTCTTAGGATGGTCCTGTTAGCCACCTATAAATTTTTGACACGCAAACAGGTGGATAAATATGTTCTGAGCCTTCAAGAGAAACATTTCCCTTGAAAATATTTCATCCTTGAAGCCTCCATGTGTATTTTTCTCCTTGAATAATCTCCACTGCTGTTTCCACTGAAAAAGCCCTGCTGTTTGTGGGAGAGAATGCTTCAAAAGGCCTCCATTTCCCCTTATTTCATTCCCACAAAGCCTCTGTTTTCCATCACCTTCCTCCCTCTCAAATCCCACAAAATCCCTTCACTAATCCTCCATTTCATCCTAAAATCATTTTTAAGCCTCATGTTACCCTCTGTCAGGTTTTAAAAATCCCTTATTCCCTCTACCGAAACCCCCATTTGGCCTTAAAAACTTAGTTTTTAGCCTTAAAAACCCTCTTTTTACCATATATCAGGCCTAAGCCACTTTCGGCTAAGCGCCTAACCACTTCCCTACATATGACTTGCACCTGAGACTAGGCGCTAATCGAAATCAGAACTTTCTTTCAGCGCCTTTCCTTTATTAACTTAAAATTTTTCGATGCGAGGTCTTTTGTTCTATCGACTGCGGGCTCGATCTGAGCCGTTGATCTCCATAGATCTGATGGTAAGTGTTAATTCCATGATGCGCCTGTCACCTGTTCCCATTACCCCTTGATTGAGTATGGACTGTCAATCTGTTTCCAGATCCGACGGCTGGCGCGTAATCGCTCAATCGCAATAGCCCAATTCCGTGTTTCCAACCTCCCGGATTTGCGAGCCCCGATTAGATCGTGACTATTCATCCTTTCAGATCCAATGGTCAGGATCATCTCCACCACATTTAACTCTTCCCCATTTTGTAAAACCTTCTGCCTCATATTCAGATCTGAGTCGTCCATTCATGAAGATCTAATGGCTCACAATTAATCCCATTAACCCGATGGCCCTCTCCATCTCTCCCCTTCCGATCGATCTCCACCATTGATCTCTTTAGATCCAACGACTTTCATTATCCCCCCCCTTTCACTTGGCCCCTCTCCCTCTTCTTCCTCTTGTTTAATCTCCACCATCCATTCCTAGATCTGACGGTCCACATTTAAAACCGCCCTAGGCTATCCCCACCATTACTGATCACGCATCTTCCCATATCACGCTGCCACCTGCACCGTCTGATCTCCTCGTTCGCAATCCAACGGTCAACAGGCATATCACGTTATTTTGGCGTCCGAGCTTTAACATTTTTAAATCACGCGATAAAAGTGGTTTTGAGGAGGACACGTGTCGTGCAGTGACATATATCGCATTTTTTTGGGCAATATTCAAAACCATTCTATTGCATCACGAAACCGGTTGTTTTCTCACTAAAACCACCCCTCCCTGATATGGTTCTTCTTTTAATCCTGGTCGTTGATTGTTTGATCTAACGACTAACATTGCATCGCACCCTCATCCACATCTTTTTCATCGGAGCTTCCATAGAATTTCACCAGAAGATCCCCACCGCTGATCTCCTCCTGAGATCCAACGACCCATAGTTAATCGCCCTCCGTCCTTGCCGGTTCCCACCACCAAAAGGCCTCGCTTTCATACATTTTTTCTCCATTTCCTTTGTATTCGCTCAAATTTAAACCTTTGTGTTTTAACACTAAGGGTTATTTCTCTGCCTAACTTAGTATTAACACCTCCATCAACGAATCCTGGCCGTTGATCACAATTGTCTCATCTAATCGAATGGTCTACGACCTTCCTTACCCCAAACCTTCACTGACTCAGTTCTTCTCCGTTCCGCAGTGATTTTCACTTGTTTTTCACTTGCATCCACCATTTCCGCCACTGTTTCCACATGCCTCCATAGAAATATTCCACCACTCCCCTGGATTTCATAACGATTTTATTGTATTGTGCAGGGTTTACGGACTGAGAAATTCACTCTGTCTCCATAACCACAGTCACTACGATTCAAAGCGCAGAAAGGTCATCCAACAGCAGAAAAGAGTAACAGAGACAGATTAAAGGATTAAAACCTGTTATTGAAGACTTAATGCTCTAATCCCCTGTTCAAAGGATAAAGGCGTAGCTTGAAGACCATAAAGATGATTAAGGGGCTTAATGAAGCCTAAGCACATGAAAAAATTCATAATTGTGTTTTAATAACAGCAAAACATATTTTTTCCAGAAAGGACACCTTCCTACAACATTCTCCATGCCTCCTCGAGCCCTTAAAAGTTATTTCATTGACAGAAGCTTCTAAAGCTGTCAGGACCGCAGTTATGGAAATATGGAAAGACCTGATAGACCTTCAGTCACCTTACTTATTTTAGAAGACAGAACAAAGCACCTGCAATCAGAGAGGACTTCAAAGAACACATCCAAGGTTGATGTCAACCTGATAGGACTTCTAAAACAGCCCATAGAGTACCAATATGTCAACACAGAGCCTTTAAGCAGAGTGGGCACAAACACTTCTTCCACTTTGTCTTAATGAATCAATTAAATTTACATCTACTACAACTGCTATCCATTCTCCTATAAGAACCCCTAAGGAATACATTGTAAAGGTTGTAGGGATTCTTTCGACTCTTAGAACTGTTATCAGGGGAAGTAGCTGAGTAGTTTGTAATTTAGTAGGCTGGGAGGAGAAATTTTGGATTATAACAGCCATTGAGCTCAGAGTATGTGACTGGTTTTGCACATCAATTAAACAAGCAAATTTCACAGGATCCTGGTCTATATTACGGGTGATGTTTTTCTTACTGCAATTGTCTTATTTCATTTTTATCATGTTTTTCATCATTCTCTGATAAGAATCAGTAAATATGGCTTAGGATATACCCCTGCATGGTACCCTAATGCTTTCCTACTCTTCTTATCTTTGATGTTTTCTACTAATAGTGTATCTAAGAGAAAATTCATATAATTTAACCAGTCAAGGATGTTGGTATTACCCATGCTTACTGATGTTCAAATTTGGAGTTTTTTGCTTAGATGTTCTTGTTGGGTTTAAGCTGGAAGAATTGGGATACTGGGGATTTAGAGTTAGCCCTGTCCACTAGGGTCTTTTTCCAACATATTGGCCTTTCCAAGATCCCTTTGAGCTAGTGTCAAAAGCATTGAAGGTTAAAATCCCTTATCTGATCTTAGGCATTGCTTTGTGTTAAATCTTATTGTTTTTCTTTGAGAGTATGCTGAAGTAGGTCTGGAGTTAAATGACCTCTGATCTGATCTTAAGCTAACCTTTGTGGTTTTCCTTCACCCATTCTTAATGTTCCATTTCACCATCTATCTAAAAGATCCTTTAGTATAGATGACTTGCCCTATGAAGGCCTTGGTTAGTTTTTATGCAAGTAATCCCCTTTCATGACTCCATAGCCCAATGGATTGACACTTTCTTGACCTATATTCTTTTGCCGAAACATCCTGTTGCTTTGTTCCTTTCATCCCATAACCTTCTCAGTTAATGATCTCCAACTAATCCAACCAATCAAACAAACCAAATCAAAACCCTTGTGCTTCATACCTAGCCTAATACCTCATTTTGAGCCTTAAAGATATATCATTCTTTACATTCATAGAGAGATCCCTCTCTGGATCCAAGAGGGCTAGATCCTAGGATCCCAAAGTGGTTTGATGTTGTCTAGTCTTTTGGTCTTGCCAATCTGGCCAAAACACTGGAACCCCAACATAATGGCGACTCCGTTGGGGAATTTAGTAAGTTATATCTGATACACTCTTGAGCCCTCAAAATCTCTGGTTAAATTGGTATCCACCTGGCGACTCCACAATTCCTAATAGGCCTAAAGACTCCACTGGAGGAAGAACCTGAAATATGGCCAGACCTACTAGAAGGGTAGAATATTTGGGCTGGATTTGGTTCAAAGAATTCATTGTTTTTATCTACCACTTCGTTCTATCCTACTTTAAGCCTGATCAAGTGTACAAAGATAATACCCACGTTAATTATGGGAAAAATCTCAAGCCTCAGTCTTCAGATCATGAGCAGACCCATACACCTGTGAAAAAATTAGTGAAACAAGAGCCTCATGTTGTATCTCCTGATCCTAATGAAACTTCGCGCTCATAGGTCTCTTGTTACATTGCCTACACCCACAAAGGTTATAGAAAGATATAAGCCTCTGGTTTTTCCTTTTATCTTCCAACCCCTTCCTGCAGGACTTACAAATAAGTTTCCCCTTTTTTATGGAGAAAATTCAAAGGTCACTGCCGAGCAACATGTTCAAAAGATTGAGGATTTACTTGACTTATATGAAATAGAAGAAGATGATGTGCGTATTAGAATTTTTGCCTTGTTATTACAAGGAAATGTCAAAATTTGGTTTAAAAACCTTCTAGCTGCAAGCATTTTCAACTTTCATCAATTTTCTCAAGTTTTCCTTGATAAATGGGCAGTCCCAGGAAATGTTTTCCTAATTCTAGAATAGTATCAGAGTTTGAAAAGGTAGACAGGAGATGCAGTACAAGATTTTTCAGCCAGGTTAAATAAGGTAAACAATGCAATACTTGCTAACATAAAACCACCCCTGGGATGGGCCCTATTGCACTA
Organism: Pinus albicaulis; assembly: GCA_034641835.2. NCBI lineage: Eukaryota > Viridiplantae > Streptophyta > Pinopsida > Pinales > Pinaceae > Pinus > Pinus albicaulis. Next base: position 159,846,339 of record CM076569.1, on the reverse strand, counting down.
TCCTAGTTCTTTTGATCCCGAGATGGAATTCCATATAAGAGAGAGAAAGCCTTCGAGCTTGGAGGAAATGAAAAAAATAAAAATTACTGTCGAATACAACCTGCAATGCAGGGAGGAAATATTAAAAGAAATAAAAAAGGACCAAGCAGAGCAAAAACGGCAGATCTCTTTAGAAAACAAGCTAGAAAGATTGATAGAGACAACCAACACCTTGCTAAACATAGAGGAGGAACACTATGAGGTTGAGACTAGAAATGATGATTGGAAAAGACCTACACCTTGTCCTTAGGAAAATCAAACCAGGTCTCTACAAGACATAAGCAACATGCAAAGCATGTATGATGAACAAGATTTTAGATCATAGGATGAACTTGCAGATTGTTTTGAAGAAAGACTTGTTGAGAGTCCAGAAGGTTTGATTAGTAACACTGCTTATAATTATGATTTTCCTAGTTTTGATCTATCTGATGATGATTTTGTCCAAAGGGAAGCTAAGCTTGCAAGACCACCATTAGTAGATTTATGGGAAGAAGATCATGTACATCAACTCCAAGCAAGTGATGAGCCAGGTCAGCCTATTTATGACACTGATGGAGAAGGTTATGAAAGTCTAGTAGCAGGTGAAGATTCATTGAATCTCCACTCTACTTTATATCACATCATCAGTAATGATTTCCATGAAGATGGAAGTCAACAGCCTTTTAGCTCAGAGGATGAGGAAGAAAGCAATGAAGACACTCTTGAGCAAGTTGAATATACTGAACCTTCTCCTGAAAGGGTTGAGGTAACCAAAGAAACCCCTGCTCAAGGATATGTTAGTCTTTTCACAGAGCTCAGCACACTAGGTCAGAAGATCTTGGAGCTACAAGAGGACAACACCACAATATATGATGATGTCTCCAATTCAGAAAATGATGAAGATGAAGACGATTTTCTTTTTCAAAAAAGTCTTTTTCTTGACCCAGTGGAAGAGGAAGCAGTCCTGGTGGAAGCCTGCTTGTCTAATACTCACAATCAGATATCATATCATGATCCTTATGCTCATTTCCTGCAAACATTTGAAGAAGGATCAAAGGTCATCAAGAGCAGTTTGTTGCTGACAACAAGAAATATTTTAAAAGATGCTGTTATAAAACAAAGAGAATGGGAGTGGCCCTGCCTATCCAGCATGCTCAAAGAATTGAGCAGAAAATACCAGTCATGGGATCATATGATTGACTGGATGTATTGGAAAAGAAGGTTTGTCAGTTAGACATGTAAATATGCCAAGTTAGAGTAGGGTAGGAAGGAAATCTCAAATAAGCTCAATATATGAGCATGTAGTTAGTTGTTGAGTTTTGCTTTGAAAGGAAAGGTTCAGATATGCTCAAAACTTGAACCAGCAGAGAAAGGAAGAATCAGCTCTAACAAGATCAAAACCAGAGCTAAAATGAAGGATAAGAAGTGACTTTAACAAGCTCAAAATCTGAGTCACAAAAGAATGAAGGATGCTGGTGATTTTCAGATCTGAAAACCTCCAATTTTGTTTTTTATTTTTGCAAATTTCAGTCCATATGCAGCTTGTATTTATGCTACGGACCCATAGCAGACCAAACAATCTAATCCTGGTTTGTTTGTGTTTCAATTTCTGTTTTAGAATATAGAGAAAGAAATATGCTAGACAGTTTAATCCTAGAAGATATTAGTTTTGGTAGAGAAGCTATGAGGCCAACTGCTTAATCTGGTCTCATGGAGTAATAAGGGTAGCAGTAGAATAGGTTTATTTTCCTGTTTGTAAAAAATTGATGATGTAAAAGGTCTGCAAGTCTAAATGCACCTTGAAGAAAAAATGTTAGGACAGTAGGATGGGTAGGTAGTTGTGTGGGAAAATGTTTTTTGCTGATATGATGTCTTCATGATTGTAGAAACTGATAAAAGAAATAAAATATGTGTCAAGTACCAGGCATCTGGCTTACTTCCAAAGATTATTGACACTTTCAAGGAGATGCCATCCCCATGTGGAGCCACTGTTAGCCACCTATAAATTTTTGACAAGCAAACAGGTGGCTAAATATGTTCTGAGCCTTCAAGAGAAACATTTCCCTTGAAAATATTTCATCTTTGAAGCCTCCATGTGTATTTTTCTCCTTGAAGAATCGCCACTGTTGTTTCCACTGAAAAAGCCCTGCTGTTTATGGAAGAGAATGCTTCAAAAGGCATCCATTTCCCCTTATTTCATTCCCACAAAGCCTCTGTTTTCCATCACCTTCCTCCCTCTCAAATCCCACAAAATCCCCTCACTAACCCTCCATTTCATCCTAAAATCCTTTTTAAGCCTCATGTTACCCTCTGTCAAGTTTTAAAAATCCCTTATTCCCTCTACCGAAACCCCGATTTGGCCTTAAAAACTCTATTTTTAGCCTTGAAAACCATATTTTTACCATATATCAGGCCTAAGCCCCTTTCGGCTAAGCCCCTAACCACTTACCCACATATGACCCACGCCCGTGACCAGGCGCTAAAGCCCCCGGTGCTAAACGCAATCGGAACTTTCTTCTCCTTTGTTAACTTAAAATTTTCCAATGCGAGGTCTTTTTTTCTACCGACTGCGGGCTCGATCTGAGCCGCTGATCTCCGTAGATATGACGGTCAACGCTAATTCCACGATGCACCCATCACCTATTCCCATTACCCCCCGATTTAGTATGGACCGTCGATCTGTTTCCAGATCCGACGGCTGGCGCATAATCGCTCAATCACAAGAACCCAATTCTGTATTTCCAACCTCCCTGATTTTCGAGCCCCGATTAGATTGTGACCGTTCATCCTTTTGATATCCAATGGTCAGGATCATCTCCACCACATTTAACCCTTCCCCCTTTCGTAAAACCTTCCGCCTCATCTTCAGATCTGAGCTATCCATTCATGAAGATCTAATGGCTCACAATTAATCCCATTAACTCGATGGCCCTCTCCATCTCTCCCCTTCCGATCGATCTCCACCATTGATCTCTTTAGATCCAACGGCTTTCATTATCCCTGCCCTTTCAATTGGCCCCTCTTCCTCCACTTCCTCTTGTTTAAGCTCTGCCATCCATTCCTAGATCCGACGGTCCACATTTAAAACTGCCCTGGGCTATCCCCACCATTACTGACCGCGCATCTTCCCATATCGCGTTGCCACCTACACCATTTGATATCCCCATCCGCGATCCAACGATCAACATGCATATCGCTTTATTTTGGTGTTCGAACTTTAACATTTTGAAATCACGTGATAAAATTGGTTTTGAGGAGGACACGTGTCGTGCAATGACATATATCATGTTTTTTTGGGTGAGATTAAAAATCATTTTATTGCATCGCGAAACCAGCTATTTTCTCACTAAAACCACCCCTCCCCGATATGGTTCTTATTTTAATCCTGGCTGTTGATTGTTTGATCTAACGACTATCATTGCATCGCATCCTCATCCACATCTTTTTCATCGGAGCTTCCATAGAATTTCACCAGAAGATCCCCACCGTTGATCTCCTCCTGAGATCCAACGGCCCACAGTTAATCGCCCTCCGCCCTTGCCGGGTCCCACCACCAAAAGGCCATGCTTTCATACATTTTTGCTCCATTTCCTTTGTATTCGCTCAAATTTAAACCTTTGTGTTTTAACACTAAGGGTTATTTCTCCGCCTAACTTAGTATTAACACCTCCATCAACGAATCCTGGCCGTTGATCACAATTGTCTCATCTAATCGAACAGTCTACGACCTTCCTTACCCCAAACCTTCAGTGGCTCAGTTCTTCTCCATTCCGCAGTGATTTTCACTTGTTTTTCACATGCATCCACCATTTCCGCCACCGTTTCTACAAGCCTCCACAACAATCTTCCACCACTCCCCTAGATTTCATAACGAGTTTATTGTATTGTGCAGGGTTTACGAAGTGAGAAATTCACTCTGTCTCCATAACCATAGTCACCGCGATTCAAAGCACAGAAAGGCCATCACAACAGCGGCAAAGAGTACTAGAGACAAATTAAAGAATTAAAACCTGTTATTGAAGACTTAACGCTCTAATCCCGTGTTCAAAGGATAAAGGCGTAGCTTGAAGACCATAAAGATTATTAAGGGGCTTAATGAAGCCTAAGCACATGAAACAAGTCATAACTGTGTTTTAATAACAACAGAACATATTTTTTCTGGAAAGGACTTATTCCTACAGCATTCTCCATGCCTCCTTGAGCCCTTAAAAGTTATTGCACTGACAAAAGCTTCTAAATCTGTCACGACCGCAGTTATGGAAGTATGGAAAGACCTGATAGACCTTCAGTCACCTTAATTATTTCAGAAGACAGAACATATCACTTGCAGTCAGAGAGGACTTCAAAGAACACATCCGAGGTTGATGTCAACCTGATAGGACTTCTGAAACAGCCCATAGAGTACCAATATGTCAACACAGAGCCTTTAAGCAGAGTGGGCATGAACATTTCTTCCACTCTGTCTTAATGAATCAATTAAATTTACATCTACTATAGCTGCTATCCATTCTCCTATAAGAACCCCTAAGGAATACATTGTTGTTGGTTGTAGGGATTCTTTCGACTGTTAGAACTGTTATTAGGGGAAGTAGCTGAGTAGTTTGTAATTTAGTAGGCTGGGAGGAGAAAGTTTGGATTGTAACAACCATTGAGCTCAGAGTATGTGACTGGTTTTGCACATCAATTAAACAAGCAAATTTCACAGGATCCTGGTCTATATTACGGGTGATGTTTTTCTTACTACAATTGTCTTATTTCATTTTTATCATGCTGTTCATCATTCTCTGATAAGAATCAGTAAATCTAGCTTAGGATACACCCCTACATGGTACCCTAATGCTTTCCTGCTCTTCTTATCTTTGATGTTTTCTGTTGATAGTGTATCTAAGAGAAAATTCATATAATTTAACCAGTCAAGGATGTTGGTATTACCCATGCTTACTGATGTTCGAATTTGGAGTTTTTTGCTTAGATGCTATTGTTGGGTTTAAGCTGGAAGAATTGGGATACTGGGGATTTAGAGTTAGCCCTATCCACTAGGGTCTTTTTCCAATAGATTGGCCTTTCCAAGATCCCTTTGACCTACTGTCAAAAGCATTGAAGGTTAAAATCCCTTCTCTGATCTTAGGCCTTGCTCTATGTTAAATCTTATTGTTTTTCTTTGAGAGTATGTTGAAGCAAGTCTAGAGTTAAATGACCTCTGATCCGATCTTAAGCTACCCTTTGTGGTTTTCCTTCACCCATTCTTAATGTTCCATTTCACCATCTATTTAAAAGATCCTTTAGTATAGATGACTTGCCCTATGAAGGCCTTGGTTAGTTGTTATGCAAGTAATCCCCTTTCATGACTCCATAGCCCAATAGATTGACACTTTCTTGACCTATCTTCTTTTGCTGAAACATCCTGCTGCTTTGTTCCTTTCATCCCATAACCTTCTCAGTTAATGATCTCCAACCAATCCAACCAACCAAACAAACCAAATAAAAACCCTTGTGCTTAATACCTAGCCTAATACCTCATTTTGAGCCTTAAAGATATATCATTCTTTACATTCATAGAGAGATCCCTCTCTGGATCCAAGAGGGCTAGATCCTAGGATCCCAAAGTGGTTTGATGTTGTCTAGTCTTTTGGTCTTGCCAATCTGGCCAAAAAATTGGAACCCCAACAGGTCCTATCAGTAGTAGGCTTTCCTGATCTATAAGTTTGCCACAAAATCCTTTCTGGATTGTCAACTATGGTAGGGGGATTAGGATCTGGATGGGATCTAGTATGGACCCTATGTGAAGCCACATTTCAGTTTCCAAAATTTAGAGAGGCTGAGGTTTTTAGGACTGTTTTTCAAGATTTTTCCTCTCAGAGTGATTTCTATAATAGGGGACTAGGTTTCTAAACTTCCTCAAGGCTGGTTAACACAATCCTAAGGAAATATGGAGTACTAGTGAGGTAATAGGCCTATTGGGGCTAGTGGAGTCACCAGGTGGAAATTTTTAGATTTTATGAAGGTAAAATGTTTTATGGTCCACCACCAGTGGTTTATTTGAAAACTAATCTGAAATGTTTTTGGTTTTTTCTGAGTTTTTATATGGTTCTATGGTTTTGAGAGTGTCCTATACCTGGTTCAACACTTAGCTAAGGTGGTGAAACAAACATAGTCTACTCTATGGCTTACTAGCTGATTTATTCAAGGTTTGATAAGGGTGTCTTAGAATCCTAAGGGTTACTTAGATTGCCACTGATTCAAATAGATCCTATCATGATTACCATTATGCTGGTAGTGCTTGAAGAAAGCTATAGTTCACTTGAATGGATACTGAGTGTTTTTTTTAGGGAATTTTACTCAAAAAGGTCCCACCGTGATCGCCAGAATGTTGGGATCTTGTGATTTAGTAGATTGGCATACTAAATGAAAATGAAACACATAAACCAGTCTTTAGAGCTCTAGGACCTAGCCTTCCTAGTCTCATAGAGGGATCTTTCAATTGGTTGCAAAAATATGACTTGTTTGCTTGTAAAAGGTTGATTTTAGGCTAGTTATTAAGCATGAGTTTGTTTGATTGTTTGATGGGACATGATGATCTAGGCATCATAGATAGGAAAGGAAAATCTCTAAGTCATTGGGAAATGGAGTCAAGTAGAAGTTTGTAACAAGTTTGTAGATGAATCAGGGGTATCAATGGGCAAATATAACTTGGCTATTGGATCTACAAAGTCTTTTAGGCGAAATGAAACGAACATTAAGGGTTTAGAATGAAAAGTAGAACTAAGGGGAATTAAGAATCCTTAATTATATGTAATTCTCAACAAAGGGACTTAAAACATCATTTAAACATGAAGAAGTATTCCATAGATAGGGCTAACCATGAATTCTACAAATCACACTTCAGCAAATAACAATTTCAAGACAAACTTTCAAAATGAAATCTAGGAGTCGAGGAATGCTCTATTTCATCAAAGATTTCACTTTCAAGGTTAATAAAACCTTCAAGATTCAAAAATAACTACATTCATAGAAGAGGGAACTCCTATAAATCTTTGATTACAGCTATAAGGACATTCAAAAAAATTATTTAAGAAAGAACAAAGGATATGATCAAAACAAACCCCTTTGGTAAACTGTAAACAATGGTACTTTAAAGGGAGACTTCAAAAACAATTTTCAAGTGGCATCAAGTAAGCAGGGAAAACCATAAATCATTCTTGAGACCAACTATTTGAACTATTCTTGAAATAAACAAGCTTAAGGGTTGAAAAGCAGTCAAACTAATCAATAAAACCTTCAGCAGATGAAAACATAAATACAATGAAGAGTAAATAGGTCTAAGGTGCTTCTAGGAGACATTTCTTAGCGTAAAATTGTTACTCTACTGGAAGCAAGAAATGATGAAAACATAATGGAAAATAGGAAAAAAATTAACATATTAGAATACTTCACCAACAGCCAAGCTCAGGGATCCAATGACAGAGCTTTCTCCATAAAAAAAATAGGTCAAAACATCCACAGGTTCTAGAACATCAAATTTCTTTCAACTTCAACAGAACTGTGTATTACTTCAAAGCGTTATCAAATGCCAAACATACAATGAGTTCGAATGCAGTATTTATGCTTCAAATGAGGAGGTGGAACCATCTAGGGTTAAAAATGTTATTAATGACGTAGTAAATGCACTCCTAGCCTTAAAAACCATGCAAGGCATAAGGTAGGAATGTCTCTCAACTACTTCTCTGTGTAATAAATTTGTCTTTACTTCCTAAGGATGAAATAGTTGAAAAGATTGAATTTGAGGCCTTTTTTTGTCTTTACATTAACTGTTATGAAAGTTTATAATATCTTCTTTAGTGTAATAACTTTCAATTTTCCCCTTGGGATAGAAAGCAGGCCACAGGTGGCAGTTTGATTTATTAAGTGAATAACTTCTCCTTTTGATCTATCTGAGGCTATATTTAAGCCTAATCTGCCTTTATTTTATCATTAAACTGTGATTTAAGGCTTAATTTTTCTTTGGTTTGCCTTTTTAATTGATCTACTTTGAGGCTTTGATTTAGCCTTAAGCCTTTATCATCATCCTTATGCTGTCTCTTTTATACTTCTGTTCCTCTGTCTTTAACCTCACCTTTATCCCCTTTTTTTAATTTAAACTTTAAACTCTGTATTTTCCTTTCTTCTTCACTTCACTAATTATTCTTTGGTTATGTGTGTAGGGTTTCCCTTTCTTCTCCACTTACAGAGCCTCGAATCATCATCCTGAGGCCTCAGTCACTGAATATGACTGTGGGAGGGCTTTTGTTTTATATGCCGCCATAAAACCTGCAAAATAAACCAAACATTTTAATAAAACCCTGTGTATTTGGATAAACTGCTTTGGAGGAGTTTGGGAGGGTTTGGGAGTAGTTGAAGAGGAATGATATATGCATGGAGGAAGGGTTTACGGGTGAAAAAATGCACAAAACGGGTTTTAAAACAGTTTTGGGTGAAATTGGGCAAGAGTGGTTTCGGAAAACCACCGGCGATTTTCGCACTACCGATGGGCGGTTAGTGGTTTTTCCCCGGGGGAACACGATTCCATTCATCGCTCACCACGTGTCCCTCACAAAACTTCATTTTTCACATAGATTTGCGTCATTAAACCTCGGTAAGAGATCTCGTGCGAAAATGAATCTGCGTTGTCAGATCTCAAGGCGTGAGATCGATGACGCGGGTGGAGCCCGAAAGCTAGGTGCAACTTTGGTTGACTGGTGTGGGATACAAGTGGTGTGCAGAGATTGGTTGACATTTTTTGTGGGTGGAAGGTGGGACTAGGAGTGACATGGGGCTATTTTCGTCAGGTAGTGTGAGTTTATTTGGTTCAGCGGGGTTGAATGATGGCCATTGGATCTCGAAGATCCACGGCGGAGATTACCTCGTAGAGTAGTTAGACGGGAGAATAGTTGATGGGTCGGTAAGGTCGCAGGAGTATTGTGGCCATTGGATCAGGGCCGGGGGCCTTTGATCAATGGCTGAGAATGCCCCAAAAATCAACAGAACAGGGAAAAAGAAAAAAGAAGGAGGGCTTAAAGAAAGGCGGTGGGAAGTGGTCTCATGGAGGAAAAGGGAACCGAGAGCGGAGAGATAAGGTGTTGAGGGATTAGAATTAGCCCATGGTCGGGTCCTCGAGTCACATGGAGAAAGGGGCTAGGGCTCAAGCCCAAAGGGGCTTTAAAGCCCAATCTTATAAAAGGGCAGAAAAAGGCTAAAAACAAAGGTTTTTGGTTTTTTTTTTTTTTGAAGTTCTGATAGGCTTTAAAAAGAGGGTTTTCGGGCTTTGGCCATATGAGCAAAGGGGGCGAAGGATCTAAGCCCTCAAGGTCTTAGAGCCTATTTATAAAATGGGTCAAAAATAGGCTTAAAAGAGGGTTTTTAGGTTTTTTTCAAGGTTTCCGATAGGTAAAGAGGGGTGTTTTAAACCATAAAAATGGATTTTTTACAGGTTTAAAGGGTTTTTAATGATTTTAAAAGGGTTTTTTACGGAAAGTGGAGGATAATGAAGTAAAAAGGACTTTTTAGCAAGGAAAAAAATGATTGTTTGGATAAGTGAAAATGAGTGAAAATGGGCAGATATAGCTTGAAAACAACTTCTTTTTGAGATGGTAGGATAACTTGGAGGATTTAAGTGAAAATATTTAGTGAATTGATAGGCTTAGGATAATGAAGGCTGTGAGATTTCTAGAACTCACAATGTTTCTGCAATATTGTTTCTAGAAATTTGGGATTGTCAAATTTAGTCATCTTTGGATAAAGTCAAAATTATGGATGACTAACATAGGGTTTGGTCAAATTTTGACTATGGATGACCTCTTTGATTTTAGGCAAATAATGCTTGGGAGGAGAAAAAAGGGTTTTACCAACCTTGTATTTAGCTCGCAGAAGTTTTAGAGGCCGAAAATTTGATTTTTGAAGGTCTTTGGCAAAATCTGCAGAATGTTGCCAAGAGCGCAGTGCTGGACCGGTCGGGCTGTCAGAGCGTAGCGCCAAGCGGAATGGGCGGTCTCCCGGGCGCCTATTTTATTTTTTGGGCCTGTGCGTAGTGCCAACCCAGGTGCGTAACGCCGTGTTGCGAGTGCATAGCGCAGTGTAATTTTACACTGCCCATATCGCCTCTGTGCATAGCGCCGGAGGCCAGGGGCATAACACTAGCCTCTACACGTAGCGCCGGTAAACTTTCACAGTTTTCGTGAAAAACACTGCAACTCTCCTCCAATGGTTTATTTTTGCTTGCAAGGTGGAAAATGGTGCGGGGGGGAAATTAGAAGGGGTCCTTTATAGCTTTTTGAAAATAAATTAAAAAAGCAAACGCACTTTTGTAAAGTTCATGTTTTCCCTCTATTCTTGTATGTGTCTTTTACTCATATTTCACTGTGTGGAACACTTTTAGGCACAATTTTTGAAAAATGTTTACTCATGCTTTTATCATTTTTTTGCAAGACAATCCCTTGAGAAGGATGCCCTCGTTGGGGGTCTTCAACTGAGATGTAAATCACGGGAAAAACGCTTCTTAAGCCATTTCTGTTAATGAATTATGTCCCATTTTGATTTTAAGGAAAAAAATATGTTTTTGCCTCTTTGGTGAGATGACAATCTGCATACTGATACTCTTTATCCCTTTTCTCTAGTGCAGATGACCTAATTCTGTCCTTGGAAGTAACCTTGTGGAGGTGACTTCTGCCTTTGTGGTGTTTGTGGTGATTCTCTTGTTTGTCACCATTGTTTTGTGACTAAAAAAAACACCCATTTTCTCCTTGAACACAGGCCCTTTGATGATCAATATTTTTACTGATTACCATAAAATCATGTTGTTTCTATTTGAATTAAGTTTACTGTGTCTTCTTATCAAAAATGGATTTATGAACTCTTTCAAAGGTACTTCCTTTTTTTCTATCTCTGCTTCAGATTACTCTCCAAGGTATTTTTGCAGAAAGGTTTTGAGGTGATAGTTCATCCTTTGTATGTTTAGATGCTGAAACAAGAGGCTGCTTTTGGAGGTCCCTTTGACATCCCTTCTACTGTTTATGAAGGAGAATTTTTATTCCATTACATTTCCTTTTTGCTAACCTGATGTCCTTTTGACCACTCTTGCAGAGATGTGAGCACATAACAACTGTCTCCTTACAAGATTCATGTCTTTAGGCATAAAAAAGTTCCTTGACTGATCTCTTTGGTGTATCTAGGACAAGTAACTTGTCCCCTTCTTTTGATTGTATTCCCTTTATATAGAAGTTGAAGTAGAATCTGTAGGGCACCAAATCCATCCTATGACTTTGTGAAACCATAGGTGATCTAGTGGAGGCCTTCTTGGACTTGTTTTTTTGGGCTGGGATCTAGACTTAGGGTTTACAAGTGTAAGATAGGATCCATGCCAAGATTTGTGTATTTGTGAGCCTAAGATGCAACACACATACTTGACTATCTAAAAGGCTCTCCAAAGACACTCAGTTTTTGAGAGTTGCTAAAAGAGGCACAACAAAGCTGCTCTATTTGGCAGGCTTAGGTGGTGGTGGGGAATTGTGCAGGTAAGAAAAAACAGAGGTTTTGAGCTAAGGAGATCAGTTAGGTTTAAAAATGAATGGCTTGAGCCTCTGATGGATCTTCCAGGAGTAGTGGGCCAGTTATGACTAGATAGGATAACAAAATAGTGAAAATTCTACCTTGAGGATAATGAAGGCAGTGAGATTTCTAGAACTCACAATGTTCTATAAAATTTGTTTGTAGAAATCTTGGGGTAATCATTTATTCATCACCATAGAAAAATTTATTGACGACTAACAAAAAGTATTGTAATTTCTAGTAAATCAGGGCCATTAATTAGGCAAATGATCTGATGGTAGAAGTTATGTTTAATTTATGGTTTTTCGTCCTAGAAGGAAAACCCTCGTTTTGTATGAGGGTATTGTATTTTGGATCTGTATTGTATGTGTATTCTCAGAGAAAGAAACAGATGGGGAGACTATGAGAGAGAACAAAGGATATTACAACGGATCTGTTGTAGGTTGTGTCTCTTCATTTTACTGGATAATATAAAGGAAGGACTGTGTTAAGTCCCTATATTAATAATGTAGTCCCTTATTATGTTAGTGTAGCCCCCCTTATTGTTATTGTTTTACCCCTATAACCCCCATATTGTTATTATTGTGCCCTTAAATTATTATTTTTAGTTCGGCTAGGATTAAATTGTGGCCCAACTAGGATTACATTATGGCCCCATGGACTCCTATATATAGAAAGGAGGTTTTGTAATTTGTATCATCCAAGAATTCTTCATTCATGTGTAATGTATTGGAGGTTTCCCCCTTGAAGTGTCTTATATCTAAGGCGTTGATATCTCTTTTCTTCTATTTTTGGAGCTGGTTTCACAACATTTAGTATCAGAGCTTTGGATTCTAGGGTTTCGCTGCTCCAAACAGGTCATCATGGAATTTTCGCTATAAATTTTTTTATACGAAGGTTCAGAAGCTAAAATTGTTAGAGTGTGAAGCTTAAATCTTGAGGAACATCATCTTGAAATTTTAGATCTTGATTCACAATAGTTTTGGAGATATGATCTATTGAAGTTAGGGCTTTTTGCAGGCTCCTGAATTTCACTTAAAAAGGTCATCGCGGACATTTCACTATAAATTTGTTTCTGCGAAGGTTTAGAAGCTAAAATTGTGAGAGAGAGAAATATAAATCCTGAGGAACATCATCTCAAAATTTCAGAGCTTGGTTCATAATATTTTCGGAGATATGACCTTTGGAAGTTATGTCTTTTTCAGGCTCCCGAATTTCATCTCAAAGAGGTGATCGTGGGAAAATTTTCATAACTCTCTCTCTGAGCATCAGATTGGAATTTTGTAAAAAATTTCTGGAAGTAAATGGACTATATTTTCCTGCCTATCAATTTCAGAGACAAAGGAGCAAACAATGACACGTGGGAAGTCGTACAAGTTCGCTCTACTGAACCAGTCCATAACTAGGTCACTGTGGCAGATTGGACATAACTTTGTCTTGAAGAATCCAAATCAGGTCATACTTGTCGCATTCAAAATCAGATTTAGTGGGCTACTTCGGGGCCAAATTTAAACTATTAAGGATCTAAAAAAACATAGATAACTCAATTTAAATATCGAGCTTCTTAAAAGCAAGAAAAAGGTGTGTATTTGGTTTTTAAAATTGCATAACATTTTTTTGGGCATATTTCAGAATTTGTATCAGTATTGGGTTCTATAATGCCTCCAAAAAATAATTCCATACCCATTAATCCCTCAAAAATCTATACTATGATGCATGAAGAGGAATAATTGCAGTATGAGATATCAAAATTACGGTACCAAGTACAACAAATTTTGATCTTACGAAGAGCAATCGAAGATGACATAGATGGTTTAAAAGCAAAAATGAAGGCTAAGTTGGATGGTTTGAAGGATAAAATAATAGCTAATATGGATGATAAATTAGTGGAAGATCACATTGAGCATCAACAACAAGTTCTCCAACTATCAAAGGATAACCTAACTTTGTTGCAGAATCTAATGAAACAACAAGAAGATCAACATCACATCGAAAGAAGTTCTGAACCAGTCACAGAAACAAGAAATCAAAAATTATGATTAATTTTAGGGTATCTCAGCAAGTGGAAGAACTTTCCTGTAGAAGATTCCACATGGGAGGATGAGAATTTTATACAGAAGCATCAAGAAATAATCAAGCGTTGAGGAAAACACTTGTTTGAAGGAGAGGGGCATGTTAAGTCTGTATATTAATAGTGTAGCCCCTTATTATCTTAGTGTAGCCCCCCTTATGGTTATTTTTGTACCCCTATAACCCCCATATTGTTATTATTGTGCCCTTACATTATTATTCTTAGGTCGGCTAGGATTACATTGTGGCCCCATGGACTCCTATATATAGAAAAGAGGTTTTGTCATTTGTATAATCCAAGAATTGTTCATTCATGTAATGTTTTGGAGGTTTCCCCCTCGAAGTGGCTTATTTATAAGGCACTGATATCTCTTTTCTTCTATTTTTGGAGTTGGTTTCACAACAGACTGGTTGTTCGGGGTGGACGTAGCCCAAACTGGGTGAACCATGTATATCTGTGTCTCTCTGGTTTTATATGTTTTTTGTGTTTGTGTTTCCGCATATTTTATGTTTTGCATTGCTTTGCAATATATAATTTTTTCTAACAACTGGTATCAGAGCCGAAGGTCTGTTTGGCTGATAAACTCTCAGGAAAGAAGGGTTCCTAGTTCGAGTGGGAGAAACGGATGAATATGGTAAGTTTAGGGTCGATAAATTTAAAAACCAAAACTTCCCACCATGGAAGATGTAGATGGAATATTATATGTATTAGAAAGATATGTACCTACTATTGAGCGGAAAAACAAAGAAGCCGACGACTATGACAGACACAGAATGGGAGATTCTCGATAGAAAGGCACTTGGAATAGTACGTTTGTGCCTCGTGGCATCAGTATCCTTAAATATTTAGAAGGAAACAAAAAAGAGGGTTTGATTAAGGAATTGGCGAAACTATATGAAAAACCATCGGCATAAAACAAGTTATTTCTTATGAAACGTTTATTTAATATGAAGATTTAAGAAGGTGGATCTATTGCAGACCATTTAAATTATTTTAATATGGTTACTAGTCAGTTAAGTTCTGTAGGGGTAAAATTTGATGATGAATTTAGGGCTCTATTACTTCTATGCTCATTGCTAGAAATTTGGAATGGTCTAGTTATGGACATTAGTAACTCTGTCTTTGGATCTAGTACTTTAAAGTTTGATCATGTTTTCAGTGCTATCCTTAGTGAGTAAATGCAACGAAAAAGCTTCGGTGAGACATCAGGTAATGCTTTGAGTGCAGAGACTAGGGGAAGAAAAATGGAAAGAGGAAAGAGCTCAACATATCACAGTAAATCAAGGAAAGGTAGATCCAAGTCCAAATCGGGGATAGTGTGCTAGAAATGCAGAAAGAAAGGACACCTAAAGAAAGATTGTATATCTCAGAAGGGAAAAGAAGGAGATGCACAACAAGAAAAAAATCATGAAGCAAATGTGACAGGTGATGTGTTACAAGATGATTTGATTATTTCTTTAGAAAATTTTACTGATTCCTGGGTGGTAGATTTAGGGTCTCATTCCATGCCACACCTAATAAGAAATATTTTCGTGACTATGTTCAAGGAGATTTTGGACAAGTTTGTTTGGGTGATGATAAACCCTGTAAAATTGTTGGAATGGGTAATTTTCTTGTAAAAAAATAGAATGGAAACCAATGGCTATTAAAGGAGGTAAGGCATGTTCCAGATCTGAAGAAAAAATTGATTTCAATAGGGCAGTGAGGTGGTGAAGGTTGTGTGACAACTTTCACAGAGAAAACTTGGAAGGTCATTAAAGGAGCCCTGGTAATAGCGAAAGGACAAAAGGTTGGTACATTATATTTATGCAATGGTATTTCTAACTCTGTTAATTATTTAATTTCCACAGGAGTAGATGCAGCATTATGGCATCATAGGCTCGGACACATGAGTGAGAAGGGGATGAATATTCTTCACTCAAGAAATTTGTTGCCGGGTTTTAAGATGTAATATTCCAAAAGAGGAAAAGCAACAATATTGAATACAATAATGGAAATAACAGTGAATAAAATTACATCAAGCTATGAGACCAATATGGATCCATTTTATTAATCATATCAGCAGCAAATAAGTGCAATATATTGAGGCACAAATCATGCAACATAAACAAACAAGCTTCCAAATATCAAACCCTCTCAAATGTGAGATGCTGCTAATATACAAAATGCTGGAGAGATGCCACAACGCAATCATAATGAACATAGCTACAACATGAGAACATAAAGTGATGTAAAATAATTTATATATGCCTCAAAATATGCTATACATAAATATCAAGGCTCTATATCACCTTTCCATGAAAACCCAAGAGGGTTTTCGGAAAATACACCAAAATAAAAATGTGAACTGTAGCCTTAGGGATTAATATTCACTGAAAATTAATAGATGGGAAGATATGGTTGATCTGATGTAGCATAGAATGAAGCATTCTCCCAATATAATTTCCAAGTGAAAGGATGATCTATTCACTGGAAATCTATCTCCCCAAATGGTGCCTTGAAATTACCCCTGCAATTGCCCTTTGAAATAACGCAGTCCAAGACTAAAAATGTGCTTGAGGGGAATGATGGTGACTTGGCCTAGTCCCAAAATATGAAATGAAGCCCAGGGACCTTCCTTAGTGATCTCTCAATGGAAGGAATTCCTCCTCCACTGAAAACAAGCTCAGAAATGGCCCTATCAAATCCTCCACTGCCGCACCCTGCAACTCAGCACAACTCTAAATAGAAACTGTGTTGTGGAAGAAAGATGTAGCTTGGCCTGATGTCGGAATGTGGAAATGTAGCTCAATAACTTATCCTGAGTGGGCACTCAAAGTCCCCTGAGGATGAAGGTGGGATTCCCGCTCGGGAACACCCTTGTGCTAAACAACACTATAGTCTCTGCTAAACAGCTGAAGAGAGCAACAAGTCATAACATACCATAAAAAAATAATAATCCAGACATGCTTTCCATGGCTGCCATCCCCTTCCTTATATTCTTGATGAGCTTCCTTACATTGGGCCCCACTAATTAAAGCCACTACTTCCATGCAAAGTATCTCCCTCCAAAACTGCATTGTCCCTCAATGAATGTCCACTCCCTCCATACCAGCGCTGTTGATTTGGTCAAAGTTGACCCACTCCACATTCTTCATCCCCTATTCACACATAAGAGTGATTTATCCATATATTTTGATGTCCTCCATTCACATTGGGAGTGGTTTTATTCCTACTAAGGAGATTTATGGGTCTCCCTACCCTCTTATTCTCGTATCTAAGAAGCAAAAAAAAAAATTAATATTCCAATTAGCTACATGCTAATTTTGGAATATTACAATACTTCCCTCGCAAATGTTGCTTGTCCTCAAGCAACTGCAAGGATAGAACTGAAAAATATAGGGAACCTTCATTCCCATGTGAAGCTCCAATTCCAAAGCTATCATCCACACAAAATGAGTCACCCTCCAAAGTAGTAACTCATGGAAAAAAATCTCCCAAATGCTCATGAGATGTATCTCCCAAATGATCAAGTACCCAAATGGCTCATTCCAGAAGGAAACAAGAGGTCTAATGTAGCAATATTTTGTTGCCCAATGTTCTCCCTGAATTATGAAGCCTAAGAAATTTGGGGAGTCTCATTCCCAAAGGGCATATCCAACCTATGTGTCATCCCTCCAATTATGCCCACAACAATGATAAGAACATCATCAACATATGGGATCACAATCAAAATCATACTAGCTTCCATGTGTAATACTGGAGAAGGATAATGGTCCCTCAAGTGCAACCAACAATTTTACTCCTAACTGCCTCAGAATATGATATGATGAGTGGTTTCCCAACCACTTTCTTTCTGCCCCAATCCTCTCACATACTTTGAGAAGGTTTATGGTGTGTGGTGCCAATGGAGTACACCCTGAAGAATATATCATCTCCAAAAAATATTCTAGGGAGTGGCCATGCTCATCACTGCTTATGGCCCCAAGTAGATCATGAATTCTATAAGAAAGAGTGCCCCCTCTTGGAGTAATGACCTGTACATAGATGGAAAGGAAATAAAAACACATAGTAAGTGAATCATCATGCACATAAACACAACCCTTACCATGTACCTTGAACAATTTGGTGAAGTGGTTCATATATGGGACTCTTCTAATTCCCAATGAGAAAGGAAGAAGTTGTGATAACTCTATCAAAGAGTTATGTCCCTCCTCCAACCAATCCATGCATCTCCTCATATGATGGTGCATCTCTTCTTTGATTCCTTCCCAAGTGAATCCCTCCATGATAGTATGATATGCTCTCATGGAATAAGTGTGGCTGAAGAGAAAATCCTCATATGTTGCATGTCGAGCCTTATTCTTGTGCTTGGAGATCCAAGTAACGAATATCATACCCTGGTAGTAGATGTCTCCATCCACCACTCCATCATTATCATTGTTGGGGTCCCGTGATTTAGAATATTGGTAAACCAAATGACAGGGCAACATCAGACCAACTTTGGAGTCCTAGGACCTAGCCTTCCTGGACTCAGAGAGGGCTCTCTCTATTATGCGAAGGATGTGAAATTTTTCACTTTTTATGTTTGATTTTAGGCTAGCTGTTAGGTTTTTGAGGTAAAATGATCAAAAAGGACAAATATAAGAGAGTTCATGGATCAATAGGGCTATGGGGTCAGATAAAGTCAGGACTGTCTAAATGGTGGATAAGGTATTACTGCAGGGCCGATTTATTCTAGGTAAATGGATTCTTTGGGTGAAAATGAAGTGAAATGAACATTAAGTTTGTGAAAGAAAAAGAGATCATAAACATATATAGTTTTAAAGCAAGTATTCATGAGGTAGGGAAAACCATGAATCTCTATGAATAGAACTCAAACTGATACATATGAAAGATAAACAGTCCGGTGATACATAGAAGCATAAGAACCTATAACTCTAGAAAATCACCTTCAGCTGTTGGGAAAACAAATAAGATAAAAAAACAGCTCAATCTATGAAGAGGGGACTCCTAAATAGCATATCTTGAGCTATCAGGAACTCTGAAATAAGTTTGCAAGCATGGACAAAGGGAAATATTGAACGAGACCTCTTTGACTTAACTAAAACAACCAATATTTCATAGAAAGATTTCAGAAATGGAGTTTTGAGAAGCTATAAGTAAGCAAGGCATACCTTAAATCATACAAGATAGCAAAAAATATTGACCATAAATAAAACAGATAACAATTTCTTGATGGACCTGTTGGGGTTCCCATGTTTTGGCAAGGCTGGCAATACCAAAAGATGAGACAACATCAAACCACTTTCAGACTTCAGGATCTAGCCCTCCTGGGTCTAGAGAGGGATCTCTCTATGATTGACAAAGGTATATGTCTTTGAAGTTCGAATGTTACACTATTACATTTGGCGGAAATTCCGACACTTGGTTCCGACGCTTTTGACCAAATGTCGGAAATTTCCCCAAATTTTTTCCATCCCGCCCGAAACAGTCGCTATACCGACGTTTATAGAAAATTGTCGCAATACCGACACTTAGAAAAGTGTCGCAATTGCAACGTTTGGAGGAAGACGTCGCAATTGCGACACTATGGCCCAAAGCGGCGCTATTGCGACGACTGCCTGCAAACTTTGCAAGTGCGACACAATGTCTAAGTGTCGCAATTGCAACGTTTGGAGGCACCCGTCGCAATATTGACGCTTTTTCCGCCGTCGGTATAACGACACTTATATGCACGCTACATAAAAATACGAAACTTATATGCATGCTACATAAAAATACGAAACTTATATGCGCGCTACATAAAAATGATTTTATTGTTTCGTATCCGTCGTAATAGCTACATTAACGTCTAATATCACGCACGCATTTGCCCTCTGCTCTTGCAGAACAACATTCGCCCTCAGCTCTTGCAGAACAACATTTTCCCTCAGCATTCGCCCTCAACGTTCGCCCTCAGCTCTTGCAGAAAAACATTCGCCCTCAGCTCTTGCAAAATGGTAAGTTCTTACTACAGGCCCTTCCTCCTATAGTAGGGTTGACTCTATTTGGGTTTTTTTTGGTCAATTCCATTGGATTGTGTTAGGCTATAGGGTTCTCTCTAGATTTAAAGAATCAAGATTCAATACCCTCTATTATCTTCAACACCCAATACAAGATTTAAATTTTTCCCAAAGAAACGCTTATTAATTTTGCAGCCATTATTTCTCCCTACTTTAAAAACCCTACATTTAAATGAAAACAAGCATTGCATTTCAACTACAAAAATCTATTAGTGTTCAAATGTACATGTGTGCTACATTAACATCTGATATCACGCGCGCATTCACCCTCCACTCTTGCAGAACAACATTCGCCCTCAACATTCGCCCTCAGCTCTTGCAGAACAACATTCGCCCTCAGCATTCACCCTGAGCTCTTGCATAACAACATTCGCCCTCAGCATTCGCCCTAAGCTCTTGCAGAACATCATTCGCCCTACATTCACCCTCAGCTCTTGCAGAACAGCATTCTCCCTCAACTCTTGTAGAATAGCATTCGCCCTCAGCTCTTGCAGAATAGCATTCGCCCTCAGCTCTTGCAAAATGGTAAGTTCTTACTGCAGGCCCTTCCTCCTATAGTAGGGTTGATTCTATTTTGGTTTTTTTGGTCAATTCCATTGGATTGTGTTAGGCTGTAGGGTTCTCTCTAGATGTCAAGAATCAAGATTCAATACCCTCTATTATCTTCATCACCCAATACAAGATTTAAATTTTTCCCAAAGAAACGCTTATTAATTTGGCAGCCATTATTTCTCCCTGCTTCAAAAACCCTACATTTAAATGAAAACAAGCATTGCATTTCAACTACAAAAATCTATTAGTGTTCAAATGTACATGTGTGCATCACTTGTGTAGGGTATTCCTTTCCACTTTCACATTATCCAATAATGTGTGCAGTATAGTTCATATTTTTTGTGATTTAGATTATCTTGAAAAAGGAAAGGTAAATTATTTCCCATGGAAAAAGAAGGTTTTCCTTTTTTACTACTGGAAATGGTACAACAAAGTTCCATTTCTACCCGAAACTCCTATGAAACGGGAACCAAATAAAGGCCATGTCCTCAATGGACATCATTTGGCTTTGAAAATGGCCATTGCACTGTGTTGTTTCTTATATTACATCACGATAGTTTCTTAGGTCATTTCTTGTTTCCTGAGATGAAAAACAACCAAAGAAATTGTGAAGATCCTTTCAAGAAATAAATGGCCATTTCTCAATCATATCTCAACTATTTTTTATTTTATTCAGTGGTTGCTTAATTTGAGAGAAATTTGACACTTTTATAAGGAATATAACATAAAAACACAAAATGGGAAGGAATTGATGAGGTAGATGACCTTCAGTTGTTGTCAATTAAGAATTGATAATACACGATGCATGTTCTGTAATACAAACTAGATTCCTTCTTGGAGTTAGGACACAAAGTATTGAATCAAAGTTGTAGTTTCTAACTTCTTGTATTGGTTCATCAATCTTGAAATTCAGACATTGCATGTCTTCATTGCTTCATGTTTGAATAATTTGCATCATATCGTACAATAGGAAATTAGGAATTATGATTATTATTACTTTATGGATTTGTTAAGTTACTTTTAAGTTTGCATGGTTTAGTGTGAAAATATTCTAGTGTGCCCCTAGGCCCAGGTGAAGGAATGCCAAGGACTGAGAACCCTAGTTTTTAAATGGTATTGTTTCTTATACCCAAAAACCCCTCAACATCAATTCTTATTAGTTCTTAACAATAGTGTTGTAACTAATTTGAGAATTGATATAGCAAAATCTCGCACTTCTCAAGATAAAGTCCTAAAGCTAAAGTGTGATACCATGTGTAATTCAATAGCCCCATTGTCACCTCACCAACCTCTTTTCACTTCGGGCTAGCTCTCCTCCAACTCAAGGGGGGTTCTCCCTAGTAGATGTTAGAGATCTAATGGCCCAACCAAACCAAGTCAAGAGCCCCCTAACTCTCTATGTTTACTACTATCAATCAAAATATTGAACAATAGGGTTAGACATGCATCTTGAAGATAAAATTGCCAGGGTATTTTTGGGTAATTTCAAAGGGAAAGTCCCCAAACACATATAATCAAGGAATTATAACATGATTTTGAACATTAAATATCAACAAAATTGTTTAAAGGATATTGAAAGGAAAAAGGTGATGGAAGATAGAAAGTGCCTTACTTAAATGCTCTAAGGATTTTTCAATAGTTGCTCCAAAAGCTTCACTTCAAGGCCCTTCAAGATTGTCTCCAACAATGCTATACCATTAGCTTCAACAACGTTGCTCCAAAAATATCCTCAAGGTCTTCACAACAAGTTTACTAGAAGTTGCTCCAACAATATATTCAGTAAGGTCTTCATTATCAACTCGTCTCTTGTTTGGGTGCCTTAATGTGCAATGACATGTTTCCAGGACTGAACTCAATGCAAGGCATATTTGAAACTCTAACTCTGTCTTCCGGTGTCTTATTAGAAATTATTTCAATTTTAATTTTGTGTTTTCAAGTTAGATATTGTTTTCAAGTTTTTACATTTATAATTTTATTGCAATGTGGCAGACTGATCAGAGCAGTGCAAGAACAACCCCGAGACAGGATGATCACGGAAAGAGGCCAGTGGAAGAACATGTAAAGTGCTAGCATTGCTCTATCTTCAGGTATTTTAGTTATTTAAATAATTGAAATAATATTAATTTTGTTCAAATATCTTTGGCCTGAGAAGAGGCTTTTTCAAGCTGCAATTGTGCATTAGTGTTCTCCAAAGAATCCTGCAACTTCTGAGTTGCCATTGTTTTATCGGTCAGAGTAGAATAGATCATTTCACCAGTCTACTTATGTAACTCAATCTGATCTAAAGGATGAATATCCTTTGCTAAGACTTCAAAATTTGTTCTAATATAATCTGCAACTGTTTGAGGCTGCTGCACTTTTGGTTTGAAGTGACTCATTATCATTTTGCCTTGCTGAATGTCATAAGCTGACATCAATCTTTATTGATTCTCAGGAGCCATCTTCAAATACTGATTGTAAACCTGGAGTCTTAGTGGATCATTCCTGGCTTTTATATTGATAAAGGTTTTCTTTATATCTCCTGCATCTTTAACTGGTGGTTTGAAAGAAGATATTTCAACACTCTGTTGCTTTTGCAGCTCTTTTCTCTGTAAATTAGTGGATGCCCCACTGACCGTACCTGTTTGTTGACTATCCAAATCTTCTCTCTGGCTATCAGGAATTTCCTGAACAAAATCTACTTCTGGAAGAGGATTTAATTTTTGTCTTTTAGCATGAGGCTGTTCTGAAGATCCACCAACAGGGGTAGCAACTTCATCATCTCTCTTCTTGCCTTTTTCTATATTGATAGGAGTTTGTAAAATTGAAATTTCTGGCTCAATGATCTGAATAGAAGTAATTTGTACTTGACCCTGTTCTTTAGAAGTCTCAGGTTGCTCTGTCATTGTGAATTTTTCAAATACTTGTATGTCAGGCTCCTTTTCTTTTCCTTTAGATTGTACTATGGCCAATGCACTGATCTCCTGTAAATTTTGTTGAGAAGTCCTTGCAGAAGAAGGACCAATACCTGGTATCTGCACCTATCCAAAAGAGTCTAGGTCAAGTATTTTCTCAAGGTCTTTCATTACATTTTCAACATTGACCTTCTCACTATCCTGTTCTACCAATGTTCTTTCCATCCATTCATCCATATTGGCATATTGTTCAATTTCTGGAATTTTGTGATGAATGTATGGTGATAGTTTATTTTTCATTCTTCTATCACAGATAAAGCTATTTGGGTCATAAGGCACCCAGTAAAAACTTTTTGTAATCTGAGATATTCTTCTAAGATTCTTTCTGCTTCCTTTCCAGCATCTCTAGAGTTACAAACAAAGGGACCTAATTGACTTTTGATCCCGAGTTGAGCCTTTTTCTTTGCATTGCAGAAATGAACTATATCTGAGTTAATCATCTGCCTGAAATACTCTAGTGCAAAGAGTCTCATGGGGACATATTTGGGCAACTTGAATGGGCACAATTCACATCCATATATTCTGATCTCAGTGTGATTTTGATACAAGTACGAGTCACCTACCCTATATTGTTTTGAGAGCTGTAGAATTTTCTTGATTTCATTATTGACTCTAGGAGGGAAAAATCCTATTAACAAAGTGGTTGCAGGGTGTACAAATAGGTCAATAAACTCATTATAGGAGTAAGGAGAATCAGAGGAATTATGGGTGATGGCAGACCAAAATATCACAGACCTAGGATGTCCTTTGGCATCAAGTTTCTGAACATGGAAAGGGAAACTTTTTGATTGGTAATAAATCATGAGATGATATATAACAAAAGAATATTTGAACACTTTTTCATTCTCAAATCTCATGAACTGATCATGGATTTTATCAGCAATGTAGGATGCAAAATCATACTTGATAGCAAGGGACTGTCCAGGGGTAAATATAGACAACAATACTAGGGGTAATTGATCAACATATTCACTAGTATTGAAACCCATGGTAAAGGATATCATATTCAGAATAAGCCTACCCACATCAGTGAAAAAAGTATAACCATAGGGGGGAGGGCCTTTGGGCTGATGCTCTGGTAACATGAAGGTTTGACAAATGCGATTTAACTCTTCATGGGACAAATTGGCAGAATTTTCAAGTAATTCTCCCATGGACAGGGGAGTGAGGGCTTGACCAGGTTGAAATTGCAGCATTTCATTTATCGATTGAGTAGTGATTGGGAAAAGGATGTTCTCACTCAGGGACAAAACTCCTCTTTGATTGGGGTCATAGTTTGCATGGCAGTAATGAATTAACTCAGGAAAAATATGGACTGAGGGGAGAAGATACAATGGGAGATTGGATTCCCATAATCCAATAATATCAGAACCGTTTATAAAGTTATCTCTGTAGTGGCAAAAGGTTTGAAGAGGATTATCACTAAGAACAAGGTCTTTAATTTGAAAATCTCTATCTGCTAGGGGCAGATAGTCTAAATCTCTGTGAGGGGCATTCAAAGGTGCGACGTTCAGAGCCACTGGAACCTCCATTTCTGGTAATTGTGGATTCAGAATTGAATTTCAGGTTTTTGTGAAGAACAAACACAACTACAAGTTTTGGGAATGCAATTTACAATTCTAGGGATTGAACAAGACCAAATTGAACTCTGTTTCTGTCTTTCGTGCGAAATTTAAAACAAAAGCTAGGATTTCATAGAGTTTTAACGGGAATTGGGGTAAATACCTGTTTTTTGGGAGATGAACAGTGATTAAACAGGTATAGGCTATGGCGTACGAACTCTAGATTACTGGTATGCAATTGTCTTCAGCAAAATACAGCTGATGGTGCTTGACAGTTTGTTTTTGAAATTCTCTGCATGAGACTTTGGTCGTTCACAAAATAATGAAAATGACGCAGGAAAAATTGTTTTATTGACAAATTCAAAAGGGTGACAGGGTTTTTATTATTTATTTAATGGATGATGTCAGCAGGTACGGAGGATGAGTCACAGGAGGCAAGCGGTAAGCGGTTTCCATCGCACCGCTTTTGGGGAAATGTGGTTTTGGGCGGAGGGCGAGTGATTCCATAGAATGATTGACGTGTGGCATGGCACTGTTTGAAAACCACCGAGCCATCGTGCGCTATTGTTCAGACGTGGATGGCTAGCGATATCATTAATAATCGTTGATCTTAGATGGGTTGATCGAACGACGATGGGGACATGGAAGTGATGGGGATTTATTATGGAGGGGCCGACACAATTAAACGTTAAGTAATCTCATCGAGGGGAATCTGATTGGCGGAGTTAATTAATTGTGAGGATTAATCAATTTGTTTATAAAAATGCAGGAAAGTGATCGGGAAATGATTTAACCAAGGTTAGCGGTTAAGGGAGGTATTGGGGATTTTACAAAGGGTTTATAGTTTTAACCTTGGGAAAGGGAGTCGGGGGATTAAAATACACAGGGGAAGAATTATTTTTGTATTAAAACATGTAATAAAACATGTTTTAATTATTTTTTCAATATAGTTTTATTATATGATAATTAAATCAGATTAATCTAATTACCATAGGGGGCGGAATTTAATATTACGATATATTTAGCCAAAGGGGGCATAAAGTGGGTTTTTTATTTAAACATGTGGGAATAAATAACTTTGGCTAAAATTTATTAATGGGTTTTTGGGGATATTATATAAAAAGGAGTTATATATAATAGGAGAAGGTTATTTTTGTAAGGATTTAATACATAAAATCAATGTTAATATGACAAGGGGAAAATGTAAACTCAAAATACATTAATATAACTAAGAAAGTGAATATTTAAAAGAAAATTGCATTATAATCACTTCATCACTTAGACTTGGAATAAAATGTGATTTTGAGGGTTTTTTATGAAATAATGCATAATTTTCCTAAGTAAAATGGGATTTTACTTAGGAAAAGATGTTTAGAAATGAGTGAATGTTATGAAGAATGACTTCAAGTGCTTAGGCTTTTCCAATTATTGGGCTGAGGGTCCAGTCCCTCCAAAAGTCAAGGAAATGCCTTAAGCCCCTCTAATTTTCAAATACCTTAGTACTTAGGGGAAATTAGTGAAATATTTAGGGGAATATGAGAAGGGAAGTTAATAACTTTGACTTTGCTTTGCTTTGAATTTCTTCCAGTATAGTGTCTGCCTTTGCACTTTGTGATGAAAGTAAATATTAACACATTTAGAATCATTGTCCATTACATGCAATTCTGCAACATCATCTACCTACCCTACCTACTTTACTCTACCATTTTTTCTTCTTTATTAGGGTGCACTTAGACTGGAAAACCCTTATCACACTTTCTTTTCTTTTACATGTAGAAATCTATCTAAGTCTAACCTTATTACATCCAAGGGCTCAGATTAAGCTATTGAGCTCCTTTTATTTACTTTACCTATCTACTTATCTGCCAAGATTAAACAATTTGGTCAGATTTTATTCTCTATCTCTAAAACATGAAATTGAAAGATGAAATAGCCAAGCTTAAACTGTTTGACTATTCATAAATTGTGGCATAGGATACAAGTTGCACACAATTTTATTTATTACATAAGAGAAAAAAGTAGTGGCATTTAGACTTGCACACTTTCCTTGGACTTTCTTTTGGTGGGGTTCATTTTATTTTACTTTTTTGGCCATTTTTATTCTTTTTACCCTTTGATTTTTCTTTTAGGGTATACCCTCTTTACATTTTTTAAATTTTTTTGATTTTTTGATAATATGGAAAACCTTTGCAACAAGAAAAGGTATGAACATATTACATAGACCATCAAGTCAATCATGAAATATGACACCTATTGGTATAGGAGTCTAACACTGGCTCCACTTGGGGATGGCTTTTCTTGGTGAAAATTCAAGAACAACAGGTCAGTTGTCCTCATCCATTGACCTTGGTGAACCTGTAAATGTCTTCTGTCTTCTGCAAACTGAAATCTTATCTGAAACTAAAACAACACACAAAAGTTTTCAAACCAACTTAATGAAAAACTAGCTGAAAATTGAAAACTAAAAAAAAAATGCTCAAAATTCTGAGCTTATTGGCACTCATCTACCTACTCAATCTACTAAAAATCTTATTGAATCAGGTAATACAAAAATGCCAATGAAGCCAATCAAGTAGCTGCAACAATAAATGGATAACTTGATTGCTTGTGATCAAAATGTTGGCATATGTTGTCCTTGGTGGAAACCTACTTGATGAAGTTTATGGTAACCTACTTGATGAAATAAGATTGTTGGAAATATGATGCAGAGTGTTGTCCTTGATGGAAACCTACTTGATAAAGTTGATGACAACCTTCTTGATGAGTTAAAGGGGAGATTGTTGGAAATGTGATACAATGTGTTGACTTTGATGGAACCTGCTTAATGAAGTTGTTCGTGATGGAAACTGACTTGATGAGTTGTTAATAATGTAAATCTGATGTATCTACAGATCAGTTCAGAAGTAGCAGAAGAAAGGAATCCAGAAAGTGCCAGAATAATGATAAATAAGTTATGCTACAAAGCATACACGGGTTTGTTAAGGTGAAGTAGCGTATGCACGCGGAAAAGTACGTGCCAAGTCGCATATGCCCTTTTGCGCTCCAAATTTAGAATACCAAGGGGTGTTACCATGGTATTGACCCATTGTATTGAGCACTGGAATATCTATTTGATCCCGTCCAGGAATACCATTAGTAGTTGAGTGGTTTTGACTCATGGTATTGACAAAGGCTAAATATATATAAGGAGAAGAAGATCATGGTGCAAGTGTGTGCATGAGTAAGGGTTGTGAATGAATAAATCTCTCTAAGGAATATCTGCATGGATGAACTCTGTTCTTGATTGATAGATCTGAATCTATGATGCACCTATGAAGAAAATGATGATGAGGGATCTCTAGATCTGAAATGTATATGTATTTTCTGGATCTATTTATGGAAGGTTTAGATCTGAGATGAGGCGAAATACTTTCTGAAGTAAAGGATGAAATATGATATGTTTATCTAATCTGAAGAGCTGCACAGTCCTGAAACGTTACAGATGTATACGTAGGTTTGCTTTAGTAAAAGCGCGTGTATACACGGGTCTGCCTAAGGAAAAGCGTGTATGGGAAGATAGGGTTTTCTAAAGAATGCACAGAAGTATACGCTGGTTGGTTTCTGAGAAAGTTCGTATATACGCAGGTTCATTGAAGTAAAAGCGCGTAAGGAATCTAGGGTTTTGTTGAAGTAAGTGGAATGAAATGTCTGATCTGTTCTATTGTTTTACTGCTATCTGTCTATGATGTATTCATACAGAACTGGGTTGTTTGAATGATGAATATGCTTTTGATTATGTTAATTGAAGATCAAGTTGATGGTTTATTGGTTGATGATTCAATGAATGAATTGATGGGGTTATAAGTTTCAGTTTGATGAATGGTTGAGCTTAAATGTGTGGAGTGGGTCCAGTCTGAAAATATGATGAAAAGTGGCCTACAAGTTGTGTTGTATGGAAGCTATTGGATCCAGTATGAAAATTGATGAAACGTGGTCCATGGTGGTGCTGAGGGTCGAAGCCTTCAGTGAGGGGGTTGTAGCTCCCTTCCAGTGGTAGCTGGTAAATGAGTGCAGGGGGTAGTGGCTCCCTTCCAGGAGAGGCTGGTAAATGAGAGTAGGGGGTAGTGGCTCCCTTCTAGGAGAGGCTGGTAAACGAGAGGAGGGGGTTGTAGCTCCCTTCTAGGAGAGGCTGGTAAACGAGAGAAGGTTTTAGCCTTCTATAGGTGGGTGCCTGCATGCTGGTATGAGTCTGCGCCAGTACATGGTTGTATGATGTTTTCTTTATAATAAAATATTGAAGACTGAGACGACGACAGCGGTGGTTTTCTCCCGAATTGGGTTTCCACCTTAAATCCTGGTGTTCATGTGTGTTTCTTATGTGTGATGATTTATTCTGTTCTTACTGCACATGTTTACTGCTTACTAAACATCTAATGAATGAATTATGAAATGATCTAAGCAAAGAATTATCAGCATAATGAGATCTATGTTAATACGCAAGTTTTATTAAGGATATCCACGTGTATACGTGACTTGGGTTCAGTAAAGTAGCGTATGGGTTTTAGAGAAAGAAAAAGTAAAAAAATTTCAGTCTGCTAATCTGCGGTTACCCCCCTCTTAGTATTTTTCCCAACAATTTGTATCAGAGCAGGTCCTTTTGAAGGAGCTTGATCGCTTGAAGGATATCCGTCACAATGGGAAAGAAGCAAAAGAAGAAGGCTACTCAAAGAAAGGAGATATCTCAGAAAACATGTGCAGCAGAAAATGAAGAAGATGAAAAGGTAGTGATTGTTGTTCTTGGGATTTATTTTCTTTTGCATGCAATGGTGAAGATAGTGAAAGTAATATTGTGGATCAAGAAACAGTTCTCAAGATCAAAGTTGAAGATCAACAAAGATTATTCAATAAGAGAGAATCTATCTACAAAGATATGATCTCTAGACTGAAAAGGTTGTATGATAATGTAACCAATCTAAGTAAAGGACTTGAAGCAGAAATCATCTCTCTGAAAGCAGATCTCGAAGCATCAAATAATAAGAATGAGGAATTTCTACAATCATTTTAAGAAAAAGTACTTGAAGCAGAAATCATCTCCCTCAAAGAAGATCTGAAAAAATCAAATAAGAAGAATGAAGAACTTGAAGCATAAATCATCTCTCTCAAAGAAGATCCGGAAAAATCAAATAAGAAGAATGAAGAACTTGAAGCAGAAATCATCTCTCTAAAAGCAGATCTTGAAGCATCAAATAAGAAGAATGAAGAACTTCTACAAATTTTTGAAGAACAAGAAAATGGGTTGAAAGAAGATATTTTAAAACTGAATGATCAAGTAGAAGAAGGGAGAAGGGTTGAAGAAAGTATGAAGAAGAAATGCCAAAAATTGGAAGATGAGGTAAACATTTTAAAAGGTAAATTAGAAGAAAAAGATAAACTCTTGAGGTTTCAAGATAGCACTAAGATTCTAGACAATATTCTTAGTATTCAAAGGTCTCCTTCTATTAAATTTGGTCTTGGTTTTCATGAAACTGTTAAAGGAGAATCTAGTTCACCAGGAAGTGCTACAGATTCAAAGGATATCAATGCAAAATCTGAAGTGTTGAAAGAAACAAAAGATCAATCGACAATCATGAACTCTCAAAAGAAATCATTCCCTCCTATGATCAATAATGTTGAATGCTTTAAATTTCATAATTATGGGCATATTGCAGCTAATTGCAGAAGCAGAATGTTTCAGTCACATACAAACAAATTCTACACAGAAAGGTACTCTAGTTTTTTCAAGGGATATTGTTTTTCATGTAGCAAGTATGGTCATAAAGCAGCTGATTGCAATAGAAGAAAGAATAGAAAAACACATTATGATCCTTATGCTTACTTTTCTGGTCATGCAAGATGTTATGCCTGTAACAAGTATGGACATGTAGAAAAATAATACAGGATGAATGGATCTGAGAAATTGGATAATTTCTAGCACACAATAAGAAATTTCAAGCAAAGCTAGAAAAGGAAGGAGGACCGGTCAGAAACGTAGGGATAATAATCCTACTGCAGTCATCCGCTTCTAAATAATGACTACAGGAATGATGTGAGATACATTAGAGGAATCAGAAATGTATCATCACAGGGGGAGAAATATATGGTGATTCTCATGGTTGGTTTGGTAATTTTGGTTATGTTTATTTCTGACAGTGCATCTAATGTGAAGAAGACAGGTACAGGTGGTACAAATTCAGGGGTAGAAGATGAAAGTGTGAAATTTTTAGTATTTCACTTTCCATACGCGGGTTTACTAAACAAAAGCCACGTATACACACGAGTTACGCTGAAGACAGAAGCGTATGCCTTTCTGTTAAGGAAATTAGTGAGACAGCTAAAGATCAGGAACACAGGTTTAGGGGGAGTATCAATCTAATAGCTAATGTTTTCATTGTTGGCATTGTATCTGATTATTCCTTAGCCCTTGCTCAAAATGATGATGGCATGATACATGGTTTCTTATGATAAGATTATGGATGAGCTCTGTTTTCTTTTTGCTAAAAAGTATATTTTGTTTTCACACATGGATGAGTTGGAAGTCTTATGATTCAGAGATAAGGATAGATCATGTAGAGTTTGTTGCTGATGAATTTTGTCACTGTTGAGATCTTTTATTCATAATTCCTACACATGTTACATCATGATTATGAATCATGAAGATCTTGGTGATATCGGATCACATGGATGATTGCTTAATACATATTTTCTATTGAAGAAGTTGTTCTAGTCTGATAATTCCTCTTGGGAAGAATATGATGCTACAAAGAGTCTGAAGGCTTGGTTACGAATGTGCTTATGCTACAACTGTTAGATAACACTTGAAAACACAACTACTTTTTCCTATCTTTCTTCTCTCATATATTCCATGGAAGAGTTCGAATATCTCAGAAAGAAGTTGAGAGTAGTCTCTGCCATGCAGAGGGTCAGATCTGATTAAATTTCAGAAGATTAAGTTGGATACGCAGATTTCCTGAAAGACAGTCGCGTATATACACGAGTTCATACACAGAAAACTGCGTATGGGTATTTGCTGACAAAATTCTTCTGGGCCAGCATTCTTTTAGCACAACTGTTGTACTGTTTGGTATCTCTGGTGGTGTTCCAGTTTTCATAATTCTGTTTCATTCTTTGATATTGTTGATGAAGATGCCTTGATGATTTGTTGTTGAAAGTGTTCAGAATGCACAAGCTAAGGGGGAGCATTGGTCATGTGGAAAGGATGCATTGTTGGCATTCTCTTGATTTGATGTGATCTGATCTCATGATTGAGATTCCTTGATCTTGATTATAAAAAGTCATATTTGTAATTTGATGAAAAGGTCATGTTGAGACCTATGATGTAAAATTGTAATATTTAGTCATGTAAGGACTTGTTCAAATGTGAAAACTCACTTGGTTGGGTACTTGAGTCAAATTTGTAAACCCACTTGGTTGGGTATTTGAGTCAAAATGTGTAAACCCACTTGGTTGGGTACTTGAGTCAAATAAGTAAATCCACTTGGTTGGATCTTTGATGTAAGTATGAGTCCTTGGTGATAGGAAAGGCCATAGAGTCATGTACTTCATTGAAAAAATATGGTCGAAGATTCTGCATGAACTCAGGGGGAGCATGGTAACTTCAATGCACATCAGATCTGCAGAGCTCTTCTTTCTACATGAGAAGAAAAACCTTGTTTTGGTTTTGATCCGCCCTTTTCCCTTGATGTCAAAGGGGGACAGTAGCATGGTGTTTGAATAGGGGGAGAATATCATGGTGTTTTCATAATGGTTATAATCAATGTATCTATCTGTTGTGGTGATCAAACACCATCATGGTTGCCATCAAGTCCAAAGGGGGAGATTGTTGGCATGTGTTGTCCTTGATGGCAGCCTATTTGATGAAGTTGTTCTTGATGGAGACGTATTATACTTGATGGAAACATACTTGATGAAGTTTTCCTTGATGGAAACCTACTTGATGAAGTTGATGGTAACCTACTTGATGAAATAAGATTGTTGGAAATATGATGCAGAGTGCTTTTTTTGATGGAAACCTACTTGATAAAGTTGATGACAACCTACTTGATGAGTTAAGGGGGAGATTGTTGGCAATGTGATACAATGTGTTGACTTTGATGGAACCTGCTTAATGAAGTTGTTCTTGATGGAAACTGAATTGATGAGTTGTTAATAATGTAAATCTGATGTATCTACAGATCAGTTCATAAGTAGCAGAAGAAAGGAATCCAGAAAGTGCCAGAATAATGATAAATAAGTTATGCTACAAAGCATACGCGGGTTTGTTAAGGTGAAGTAGCGTATGCACGTGGAAAAGTATGTGCCAAGTCACGTATGCCAATTTGCGCTCTATTTTTATAAAACCAGGGGGCATTACCATGGTATTGGCCCAAAGTATTGAGCGCTTGATTATCTATTTGATCCCATCCAGGAATACCATCAGTGGTTGAGTGGTTTTGACTCATGGTATTGATAAAGGCCAAATCTATTTAAGGAGAAGAAAATCATAGTGCAAGAGGGCATGCAAGTGTCTGGGTTTTAATGAATGCTTCACTCTGAAGTATATTTGCATGGATGAAATATGTTCTTTATTGATAGATCTGAATTAGTGATGCACCTATGAAGAAAATGATGAAGAGGGATCTCTAGATCTGAAATGTATATGTATTTCCTAGATTTGTTCATGGAATGTTTAGATCTGAGATGAGGCGAAATACTTTTTGAAGTGAAGGATGAAATCTGAGTTGTTTATCTGATATGAAGAGCTGCATAGTCATGAAAAGTTACAGATGTATATGCAGGCTCGCTTCATTAAAATCACGTGTATACGCGGGTCTGCTTAAGGAAAATCGCGTATGGGTAGTTAAGGTTTTCTGAATATTGCACAGAAGTATACGCAAGTTGATTTCTGAGAAAGCGCGTATATACGCAGGTTCATTGTAGTAAAAGCGCGTATGGAATTTAGGGTTTTGGTGAAGTATGTGGTATGAAATGTCTGATCTGTTGTGTTGTTTTACTACTATCTGTCAATGATGTATTCATACAGAACTGGGTTGTTTGAATGATGAATATGCTACTGATTATGTTAATTGAAGATCAAGTTGTTGGTTGATTGGTTGATGATTCAATGAATGAATTGATGGGGTTATAAGTTTCAGTTTGATGAATGTTGAGCTTAAATGTGTGGAGAGGGTCCAGTCTAAAAATCTGATGAAAAGAGGCCTACAAGGTATGTTGTATGGAAGTTGTTGGATCCAGTATGAAAATTGATGAAACGTGGTCCTCAATGGTGCTTAGGGTCGAAGCTTTCAGTGAGGGGGTTGTAGCTCCCTTCCAGTGGTAGCTGGTAAACGAGAGCAGTGGGTAGTAGCTCCCTTCCAGGAGAGGCTGGTAAATGAGAGCAGGGGGTTGTAGCTCCCTTCCAGGAGAGGCTGGTAAACAAGAGCAGGGGGTTGTAGCTCCCTTCCAGGAGAGGCTGGTAAACGAGAGAAGGTTTTAGCCTTCTGCAGGTGGGTGCCTGCGTGCTGGTATGAGTCTGCGCGAGTACATGGTTGTACAATGTTTTCTTTATAATAAAATATTGAAGACTGAGACGACAGCAGCGGTGGTTTTCTCCCAAATTGGGTTTCCACCTTAAATCCTGGTGTTCATGTGTGTTTCTTATGTGTGATGATTTATTCTATTCTTACTGCACATGTTTACTGTTTACTAAACATCTACTGAATGAATGATGCAATGATCTAAGAAAAGAATTAAATGCATAATAAGATCTGTAGTCATACGCAAGTTTTCTTAAGGATATCCAAAAGCAATGCAGTTGTCAAGAAAGTAGCTAAAGATGGGTTTTAGAAAAAGAAAAAGTAAAAATTTTTCAGTCTGCACTAAATACTGATTCACCCCCCCCTTTCAGTATTTTTCCCAACACAAAATTGGAAGTATATTATGATCATGTGCCTTTATAATAAATGATATGATGTGTAAAGGCCACTTTTGATGTATTTGATCCTTATAGAGAAAACATGTTTGCAGATTTGGGCTAAAAATATTCTCCATATAATCTGATATAGGATCAATAAAAGTATGATGTATGTTATTTACTTCTAGGCCTTCAATGACTGGTTGCTCAGTTGTATTCTCAATATTAAGCCTTGAAACTATTTCTTCTGTCTTGTGTTTGAAAGAATAATCATCCTCAATATGCAAGTCAAAAGATAGTACAATTTCCTCTTTCTTAGGAGAAGGAAGATTTTCAAAGAATTCTTTAGGATTTCAGAAATTGTATGACTGAATTTGAGAATGCAAAAGTTTAATTTCATTTTCATAATTTTTAGAAATTATCTCAAGAACACATATTTTCAGTTTGGGAGAATATTTTCTTGATTTCAAAAGAAGAAATAAAGCTCTTAAAAAATCCTCATCAAGCTGAAGTTCTAATATCTCATCCCTCAAAATAGCTAGTGATTTTTTTGTGAAATTATCATAATTATCATCATACTGATCATGTAAGTCTAAAAAATCTTCTAAGAACCTTGATTTTCTTAGGAATAGGTCATTTTGTAATAGCTTGCATCTTTTGAGGCTCCAACTTCACTCCTCCCTTTAAAACAATATGAACCAAATACTCGAATTCTTATTTCCCAAAAGCACATTTGGATATTTTTACATAAAAATGATTGTTCTCAATAATTATTTATATAACTTTTCCACATTTTTAGTGTGGTATTCCCATGATTTATTATAAATATGTGTATTATCAAAGAAAACCAACACAAATTTTATAAGATGGGATCAAACAAAATTGTTCTTAAATCGAGCCCTTCGGACTTCAAATGGCGATAAACCATAATTCAAACCAAATTCACGTTCCAAAATAGCCATCTGATGTCGGCCAATTTTGTGACGCGAAAACCAAATGAATTCCGCCCTAATATTTTTCGGGTCCGAAGTTGGGCTGGTGTACAAAGGGAGAGTTGTGACGCGAATTTATTATCAAATTCGCCCTAATCTTTTTCGGGTCCGGATTTCCACTGCGTGAGTGGCCCAAACAAAGATCCACTCCAATCAATTTCTGCCACGTGTCCTCAATCAAAACTTGCCCTGCTCCCGGTTGCGGGTGCATTCGATGGCGTTTAAGGCGATGGGACATGGATGTGGCGATTTCATATCAATCGCATTAAGTTTTAACGTTGTTCAATTAAGTTCCAAGGTTTTCACATCAAATCCGCATTAATTAAGTTTTAACACTGTTCAAGATCGGACCTCCACTCCTGTTAGCGATTCCGCATGCTCCAATATGATCTGGCCTTCGGCTCTCATTAATGATCATAGATTAATTATGACGGGCGTCCTTCGATTGAATTGCAGTCGGGTCGATAAAATGACATTTCGCTATGGTTTTTCAGACGAGCCGGTTGCTGGGTTACACTGCCTGTTCACTGTGATGAGAAGGAGAAGTGGCCAGTTGAACTGCTTCTTAGACCTTGCTGCATATCTGCATTTATCTCGGTCTCGTCTGTTTCTGTCTTCCTCTGTTTCTTGGAATTCTGCTTCTCCGTCTCCTCTTGTGCCCACTGCTAGTGAGACTGCACCCATGCCTCGCCTGCGTTAAAGGATGCATTGCCGCAGGGGGAGCACTAGAGGTCAACCCTTGCGCGCTCCCTCCAACCCCTCAATCGAGTCGTCTTCCAGCCAGTCCAGTAATTATTACGCAGGTCGTTATCCAAATACTAGTTGTGGGCGGGGTCGGGTTGTAGGATTTGGCTACCGTATGGATTCCCCTGCTCCTCATTTCCCCACCGCTAGTTCACCTTCTCCCACGATGCGCACTGCACAATTTTCCTTTAATTTCTCTCTCAACCGCCCACGAATCACAGCTTCAGTCACTGTGGTTTTTCCGCGAGGAGGCCCAAATGGAGGAAGAATGCACCCGTCTGGCGGGTCCGAGCTCGGAAAAATCCAGCCAGCATTTGGGCCTTCAGGAGGGGAGCCGTGGCATGAATGTGGAGGTAGCACCTAGCGATCCTGGACCTTCCGAAGGATGGTGCCGAATCGTCGAGGAGCCGGAGGAGTAGTTTGGTTAATTTGTTTTTCTTGCTTCGTGGCCCACTTAATTAGGCTGCTTTTAGATTATTTTACTGTGCTGGACCTTTGTAATATTTTTGAATTCTGTAAATTAAACGTTCAAGACTGGTTTCCCCGTATGAGGGCAATCTTCTTAATTTTTTGATTTTTTGATGACAAATTTGCCATGAGTTTGGGCAATGATTTTGACTTCGGTGTAATTTTATTCCCACTGTTAACAGATTAACTTTACTTAGAAAAACAAATGTTGCCCTGTTTCTATTTTAAACCTGTTTTTTGAAATACAGAGCCATGTTTATATGGTATACGTATTATACTCTTTCTCTGTATATCTAGTACAAGAACCTTTTTGCTATGAATAGGGTGGATGCTGTAGCGGGCTACTAATGGAAACATGCGAGCCTGAACCTTACATCTCAGATGCAACAGATGGTTACCAATTTTGGAATCAAGCGAGCCTGGGTTTCTGCAGATGGTTATCACACTCCTCACATGATTAGCATTTTTCTCTGTTCAAGGATTTTGGGTAATTTAATTTGTATTTGGAACAATGGACGTCGGTACTCTATCTGTTGCTTTACTATTCTACATACTGCTATTTCACTTTCTTATAGATGCCTCGGGCATATTTGGATTCTTTCTCAGATTGTCGATAATCTCCATGTGGACCGCTACTGGGTTTTATATCATGTCCCTGTATGTGACATGGGGTATTTTTCTATCATTGTCTGGGGTGGGACTTCCACTTTTCTGGATGGATATTTGGGTTCCAATCTTCAGATGCGAAAATGTAATGACTTCATGGACTGTTTTACTTCATATAATATATTCAAAACAGTGTTTTTTCTCTTGTAAAAAAAAAATGATTAATGCTTATCACTCTGCCTTCAAAACTAGCGATGTTGGTCTATGCTGCTGGTTTATTGATATGGTCTGATGGTCTTTTTATATTTTGGACATATCACACTCCTCACATGATTAGCGTTTTTCTCTGTTCAAGGATTTTGGGTACTTTAATTTGTATTTGGAACAATGGACGTCGGTACGTACTCTATCCGTTGCTTTACTATTCTACATACTGCTATTTCACTTTCTTATAGATGCCTCGGGCATATTTGGATGCTTTCTCAGATTGTCGATAATCTCCATGTGGACCGTTACTGGGTTTTATATCATGTCCCTGTATGTGACATGGGGTATTTTTCTATCATTGTCTCGGGTGGGACTTCCACTTTTCTGGATGGATATTTGGGTTCCAATCTTCAGATGTGAAAATGTAATGACTTCATGGACTGTTTTACTTCATATAATATATTCAAAACAACATTTTTACTCTTTTAAAGTTTCATTTTTTTTTTTAAAATTGAACCCGCCGTCACTATACCGACGCCTTGTAAGCGTCGGAATTGCGATAGATTAAAAACGTCGGAAGAGCGACAGTATAAAGACGTCGGAAGAGAGACGTTCAAAATGTTGGAGCACATTTCGTCAGAATTGTGACAGTTTACAAACGTCGGAAGAGCGACGTACAAAACGTCAAACCACATTTCGTCGGAATTGTGACAGTTTACAACCATCGGAAGAGCGACGTCCAAAATGTCGGACCACATTGTGTCAAAATTGCGACAGTTTACAAACGTTGGAAGAGCGACATTCAAAACGTCGGACCACATTTTGTCGTAATTGTGACAGTTTACAAACGTCGGAAGAGCGACGTTCAAAACGTCAGACCACATTTCGTCGGAAGTGCGACAGTTTACAAAGGTCAGAAGTGCGACAGATTGGGAAACGTCAGAAGAGTGACGCTTGTTTGGAAGCGACGGAAAAAGTGTCGATAGTGCGACACTTTTTAATTGCGTCGGAACTGCGACGGTATGGAAAACCACGTTTTGCCCACCCTCGAACTGTTGCTCTTGCGACGACTATGTGTCGAAATAGCGACGAATTGGCCGTTGGAATTTCTGCCAAATTTTCTAGTGTTAAGATGTTAGGCTAGTTATAAGGCTCAGAGTTTGTTTGTTTGATTGTGAGTTTGGTTGTTGGGAATCAGGAAGGAAGGGTTCAATACAAAATAAGGATGAGCATAGAGGTTTCTAGGCACAGGAGAGGTAAATCAGAGAACATCAAGACCATTGGGAAATGGAGTCAGGAAAGGGTTTACTTGTTGTTCAATATGAAGGCTTTCAGTTGGGCTAGTCATCTAAAGCATTGGATCCTAAAATGATTGGTGGAATGGAAAAATAAGGAGAACCGGATGGAAGAAGGAGAGGATACCGATTTATGTCTATAGATCAGGTCAGAGGTCATTTAACTCCAGACCTGCTTGGACATACTCGGAGGCAAACTCTCAATGGTAGGCAAGGAGAAACTTGAGGGAACTTATAAAGGTTTGATTAATTGAAAAGGATCCTAGTGAGACAGAGACAGAGTTCTAAACTCCCAGTGTTCCCAATTCATTCAATCAAATCCTAACAAGAACATCTAAGAAACAGGTTTCATTAATTCATACATCAGCTAGCAGGAAATAAAATCCACTACGCTGGTTAAATTAACTGAAACTAATCCTTAGATAACACATTTAGCAGAAAACATTAAAGGCAAGGAGAGCAGAAACATAGGGTGCCTAACAAGGGCAAATCCTATGCCAGATTTCTGATGCAATCCAGAAGGAATGAAATGAAATGAAATAAACACAGAGACAGAAAAACATCACCGCAGCTTTAGATCAGGATCCAAAGAAATGTGCTTGCCATATTAAGAGCAACACCAGTCAAGTACAACATTGCTTACAGCTTGATATTTAGCCTGATAAACCTTCCTCAGCCTATCTTACAATCTTACACAGAGAACTTGTCTCAAGAGAAACAACTCGCATTCTACTGATATCCAATCAACAACCTTTATAATAATTTTCTCATGAGTTTTATAGCAGAGAGATGAGCTGAGGAGGTAGGTGGAAAACTAAATGTAGAATTAACACTCAGAAGAGGAAAAAGGGTCGAGGCCCATTCTGTTTGAATTCTGTGCATTTATCTCGAGCAATTTCGGGATGAAAGAGTGATCTTATTCAATCTTTCGATTACTCTGATATGACTATGATGTACTCTAGCTTGCAGTACTCTGTAGTAATTTTGGAGAACAAACAAAGAGGCAAGTAAATGGCGGAGAATTCCTCCATACTGCATAACAAATGCTCTGATGGCTTTGGACTGTGGTTGAGGCAGAAATCTTCTCTGGAACATGGCATGGACAAAAAATAGTATGGACACCTCGTCCTTCCATGGAGAGAAACATTCTGCTGATGTAGAAAACCTTCTATTCATTAATTTTTGTGCCCCGTATCCTCTGTGGGACCTATGATGTCTTCAAACAGGTACTTTTCCTCTAAAACACAGAGTTAAGGCTCAAAGATCTTCATTTTCGTGCCTTAGACTCTTTGCTGCTCCTTTGTCTCTGTTGGTGAAAACTTGCCGCTGTATTGAAAACTGTGTAATCGCGGCGGCGTTTCATCGCCTGTACCCTGCAAAAAACCCACATCTGTGTTAAGAAATCCAATGCATGGGAGGGAGGATGGATACGGAGGGCGGAGGAAATGATAGCGTGGCGGTGGTAAGGATGGTAATCTTAAATGAAACAATGGTGAAAAATGCAATGATATGGTGTAACCGACGAACAATAGGGTTTGATGGAAAAAAATGTGTATGGACCGTTCGATCATGGCCTGGTGACGAAGATCGATGGCGGAGATTAATCCGTGGGATGGCATATGAAATTGGGTGGAATACATATGAAACGTTAAACTTTAATGCAAAATGCGAAAGTTGGGACTTAGGTGGAAATGCAAAGGAAATGCATGAAATGCAACGGAAATGAACGTATGAGGTGGGACCCAGCATGGGTGGAGGGCGATTCTTTTAGGACCATCGGATCTCAGGAGGAGATTAACGGCCACGAATGCATCAGGAGATCGCAATCGGGGGGGGTGGAGAGATGTACATTTTAGAATTTGTGATTGCGATCGGAATTTGCGATGCGATTGGAATGGGAGAGCGATGGCCGTTGGATCGACGAGGGGAATCAACGGCGGAGATGTAATCAGGGCATCACGATCACAACAGGTGGAAAGTGGGACCAAACAGAAAATGCGATTGCGATTAGAGCAGGATTGCGATGGCCGTCAGATCTGGAAGGGAATGGATGGATGTGATTTTATTGGGATGATCGCAATCACAAAGGGTGAAAGGTGCCTGCGATTAATAAATGCGACTGCGATTGGAGCGGGCACGCGATTGAGCGTTGGCCATTGGATCTTGGAACAAATCAATGACCCACATTCAATCGGAGAGGAATGGAGAGGGGCGACGGGCGATGATGCGATCAGTGCTGAGCCGTTGGATCTGGCAGAGGGATGGACGGCCCAGATTTGGTCGGGAGATCGCAATCGGGGCGGAACAAAGCGTGACGTGGTGAAACTTGCGATTACGATCGGGGTGGGGGTGCGATCGGCACAAGGCCGTTCGATCTACGTGGTAGATTAATGGTGGAGAACGTGGTGGAGGACTTATGTGCAAGACCCAATCGCATCGGAGTTTTCACATTTAACAAAGGAATGCGCCTGTTTGCGAGTTGCAATTGCGACTAGCGCCCAAGGCATTAAGCGCTTGGTCTTGGGCATAGGAAATATGGGGAAGTGGTTTAAGGGGGATGGCAGGAAAGGGGCTAGGCCCTATTATAAAGTTAAAAAGTGGGTTTTGAGGCCCTTTTAATGCATTTTAAGGCCAAGGAAGGGAAATGATAAGGGGAACAAAGGGAAATTTGGCCCAACAAAGGGTAAGGGTAGAATTTAAAGGGGATTTTGGGGGGATTTAGGAGTGCTAAGGGAGAAATTTTGGGATGGAAAGGGGACTTTGACAAAGGGGGAAAAAGGGGTAAAGTGGGACATTCTGAAGAGGTACGAGGGGAAAATAAAGGCCTTTTGGAGCACAATTTTTTGCAATCAGTGAGGCTTATTGACTCAAGAACAGCAGAGGGGGAACAGTCAGAGGCAGGGGACATAAAAGGCTTCAAGGATGATGTGTTTTCAAGAGAAATTCATTCCTTGAAGGCTCACAAAACAATCTAGCCCCTTGCTTGCTTGTCAAGGAATTCATAGGGGGCTAACAGTGGCTCCACATGGGGATGGCTTCTTCTTGAAGGAGTCAAGAATTCAGAAAATGATCTTTGGTGTAGGTCAGATGCCTGCTACTTAAGCCACATTTCTTCTTTGATTTTCAGCTGCCACAAATATGATAGATCAGCAGAAACACTCCCAAACAATCTACCTACCCATCCTACAATCCTAGCATTTTTTTTTCTAGGGTGCATTTGAACTAGCAGACCCTTCACATCATTTATTTTTATAATAGAAAATAAACCTATTCTAAATCTACCCTTATTACTGCATGAGACCATATTAGACTGTTGGTCTCACATGTTTCTCTACCTAATCTAATATCTGCTGGGATTAAACTGTCCAGCAGATTTCTTCTCTACATTCTACAACAGAAATTTAAAAACAGTCAAACTAGGATTAGACAGTCTAGTTTGCTGTAGATCCAAGGCATAAAGACAGTTGCACATGGACAGAACTTTGCAGAAAAACTGAAAACAAAACTGTGAAGGTTTGAAATCTGAAGCTTGAAGTATCCTTCTTTCTTTGTGACTCAGGTTTTGAGCTTGTTAGAGTCACTTTCTTTTCTTCATTTCAGCTCTGGTTTTGGGCATGTTAGAGCTGATCCTTCTTTCTTCATTGCTGGTCCAGATTTTGAGCATGTTAGGACTAGCTCCTTTGCTTCCTTTGGGTCAGGTTTCGATCATATTAGAGCCAATATTTTTCACTTTAGAGGTTCATGTTTTGAGCATGTCTGAACCTCTCTTTTCTATCTGTTTTTTGAAACATTTTCTCCTTTTCTTGAAAACAAACACTGCAATGGTATGTACAATGGAAATGGAAACTGGAAATCGGCAATCAGTAGAAGTAGTGTTTGAGTAGCCTGCCATTGACAGGACCCCAAAACAGCTCTGTACCATCTAATTCTTGTAGGAAGAATGCATTTGGACCCACAATGGCCTGGATGATGTATGGACCTTGCCACAAACTGTCGAACTTGCCATGCTTAACTTTATCCTCTCTCCTTGAGTCCCACTTCAGAACTTTATCTCCAATTTTGAAATCAACAGCTTTGGTTCTTTTCTCAAACAACTTCTTTATATTTTCCTGAACTTTCACTTCTCTGTTGTAAACTTCTTCCCTTGTTTGCTGGAGATGAATTGTCTGGTTTATCCTTCTCACCATACTGTCTTCTTTTGTTTGAATCTCTTGGACCAGCTTAATCACTGGTACCCCAAGGCTGGTAGGAAACACTGCTTCTGTCCCATAGACAAGCTGATATGGTGACATGCCAATGGACTTCTTTTTTGTAAGCCTGTCAGCCCACAAGGCATGCACTAACTTGTTGTGCCACGACTTTTTGTTCTCTTCCAGCAGCTTTTTGATGATAGTCACCAGGCTTTTTTTTGAGGATTCAGCTAAGCCATTACCTTGTGGGTAAT
The DNA here is from genome assembly GCA_034641835.2 of Pinus albicaulis. Taxonomy (NCBI): domain Eukaryota; kingdom Viridiplantae; phylum Streptophyta; class Pinopsida; order Pinales; family Pinaceae; genus Pinus; species Pinus albicaulis. Next base: position 159,802,874 of record CM076569.1, on the reverse strand, counting down.
AGGCAGTTGAATGACCAAGTGCTATTTGATACCTATGACAAAAATCAACCATTTTCTTGGATCCAAAAGTAGCAGCATTGTCGGTGATTATTTTCCTTGGGCAGCCAAACCGGGAGAGGATATGACCTTCTAGGAACCTAATGATGACTGAATCTGTGGCATTCCTAGTAGGTATGGCCTCTATCCACTTAGTGAAGTATTCTGTGGCTGTTAGGATCCATTTGTGTTGTGCAGAATAAGCTGGGTGAATTTCTCCTATGAAATCTAGGCCCCATTGCATAAAAGGACCTTCAACAGTGATGGGTTGTAAAGGGAGGGGGAGGAGTTTTCTCTTGCCTTCAAAAATCTGGCATTTGTGGGAGGCAGTTATCATCTTATGGGCATCATTGAAGAGTGTGGGACAATAATAGCCAACTCTGAGTATTTTTTTTGCAGTGGCCTTCCAGTTCAGGTGACCTCCACACTCTCCCGCATGGAATTCTTGTTTAATCCTCTCAGCTTCGGTTTTTGGCAAACATTTAAGCAATAGGCCATTTGGATTTTTCCAATATAAATTTTCATTCCGAATGCAATAGTTTATGGCTTTTAGTTTTAGGAATCTGGCCTTGGTTTTTGACATTTCAGGTGGAGCATTGAGGTTGGTGAGCACATAAAGGATATCAAAGTACCAAGGAGAGTTCTGAAACTGCTCCTCAACAGTGGGATCAAGCAACCCCTGTTGCTCATCCGAGGCATCTACCATGTTAATGTTAAGGGCTTGCAGATTTGATTCAACCATTAATTTAGCCAAGCCCTGATCTTTGATCAGTTTTGTGGGTTTTATCTCAAGGTCATATTCTAAAATCACATCAATCCATTTGCCCCTCTTCCCATCTGGGTCTTGGGACAGTATATCTTTGACTACTATGTTAGGCACATAGGCTATGGTGTGGGAATGCATAATGTACACCCTAAAGTCCTTTAATGCCTTGAATAAGGCATAGGCCTGTTTTTCCATTATGTTGTATTTCAAGGGTGCATCCCTTAGTGCTTTGCTGAAAAAGGCAATTGGCTGTTCCATTCCCTCTGGATTTTTCTGCAGTAGGACTGCAGCCACTGTATGCTCAGAGGAAAATGAAAAGATCAGGAAATATTTTGAGAAGTAGGGGCTAATCAGAACAGGATCTTGGGTGAGTGCAAGTTTTACTGATTCAAAATATTGTTTAGCCCCAACAGTCCATTTAACTCCTATGCCTTTCTTCAGCATGTTAGTCATATTTCTAAGGTGTTCAGCTAGATTGGGAATAAACCTCCTAAGGAAGTTGATCTTCCCAATAAATGACTGTAGCTCTTTGATGTTTCTTGGGTGTGTGATTTGTAGTATTCCCTCAACTCTTTGTGGGTCTATCCTAATTCCCTTTTCAGATATAATGTGGCCAAGAATTTTTCCTTCTTGTAGCCCAAATACAGTCTTTTTGGGGTTCAATGACAGACCAAGCCTTCTACATTTTTCAAACACTTTTCTCAGATGTTTTAGATGTTCATCTTCAGTATTGGAATAGACTGTTATGTCATCTAAGTAAATAAAAATGAAGTGCCCTATCTCATCTGAAAAAGCTATGTCCATTGCTATTTGGAAGGTGGCTCCAACGTTCATCAGTCCAAAGGGAATTTTCACATACATAAAGGTACCCCATGGAGTGGTAAAGGCTGTCTTGAGTTGATCTTCTGGGATTACTAAGACTTGGTTGTAACCTGAGAAACTGTCTAGCAGGGGGATCCTTTTAGAGCCTACTACCCTTTGAAGAATATGTTCCATTTTTGGCAAAGGGTAATTGTCTTTGAGTGAGGCTCTATTAAGATTCCTGAAATCTATGCACAATCTGATCTCCCCTGTTTTCTTTCTCACAGCCACTAGGTTCGATACCCAATCAGAGAACCTCACATGCACAATTATACTCGCCTCGTACATCTTCTTGATTTCCTTTTCCACTGCAGGCAATTGTTTTGGGTTTATTCTGCGAAGTTTTTGTCTGAAGGGCTTCTGATTTTCTTTCAAGGGTATCTTATGCTATATGATTTTTGTGTCATAGGCCCTTAAATCCTCATAACTCCAAGAAAACACATCAATGAATTCCTTGAATAGGTCAATGTATTTCTTTTTCATGTTTGCAGGCAGGGACTTAGCCAATTTTATCATCTTGGGTTTATCTTCAATGCCTATGTTGCATTCCTGGACATCAGAGTCTGCATGTTCTATAGTGGGATTTTTTGCTACATCATCAAATTCAAAAAGGTCTTCTAAAGGGGTCAGACCCCGAGGTATGTTCTTATCTTTGGTCTGCAACACATCTACTTCCTCACTATCTGCGTTTTCACATTTTTCGTCTGAATTTCCAATCTGTTCGTTTAAAGAGTTTATTTCTATGTTACAGGGTGTTTCTTCCTCGTCTGAGGACTCTTCACTTAGGCAGCTACTGCCAGATTTAGAGTCTAAACTAGAAAATTCAAACTCATTTCTGCCTACCAGGAAATCTTCAATCTATTTATCTCCTTCAAAAACCTGCCAATATTTTTCATTGTCCGGCACTGCAAGTCTGAACTTGGTCTGAATGTTGATCTATTGGTCGCTTGGAGTCTTAGGGTATGAACTAGATAGGCAAGATAATCCATTTGCAATGACATTTTGACCCCTAGGAACAAACACTAATTCATATTCAACAAATGTTTTCAATAAATCCAGTGTCATTCCTGTATGCTCTCAATTTTGGATGTTTCGCTATGTATTCACCATTCACCTGTTTGATGATCAGCTCAGAGTCCCCATGCATGGTTAACGTATGGGCTCCTAATTTTCTCAACAAGTTTAAGCCTAGGATAAGAGCCTCGTACTCTGCAATGTTGTTTTTACATTTGAAATGCAGGTTACATGCATGGCTCTATGCGTAACCACTTTCTGCGTTATGTATCCACACTCCTGCTCCAGCAGTTCTCTTGGTGCATGACCCATCGAAATTCATTACCCATAAGTTTTCATTTCTCATTTTATCATCACTTCCTTCCCTACAACTGGGTTCGCCATTATGTTGCATTATAGGAGCTGCGTTAGCCTGTGGATTGTTTTGTTTTTCGTCACGGGTGTGGAAATCAGAGAGGTGACTAGTTGGCTGATTGGGTTTTGTTTCTAGCTCATTTCAAGTTTTTGTTTCAGTGCACTGTTCTGAGTTTTCTACACCATTCTCCTCCGAGTCTAGAGTAGCCATTATGTTAAGGTCCATGGGTTCTGTTCCCTTGTTTGTATCTCCGTTTTGGGACTCTAGCCCCTCTGAGGATTCATCATTACAAAGGATAAAGGAGTCAAGGTCTGTATGTATAGAGTATAAAGGTGAATTTTCAAGCTTTTCGGGGCTGCTAACCAGGAATTTCATTTGTGCTTCCCTGTACAGTTTTCTAAGTTGGCCAAAGATGGGGATTGTAGCATAGGCCCCATCCATTTGCATAGTTCCTTGCAGTTTGGCTCCCCATGATCTTGATAATAACATGCCATACTTGGGTGGCACATCTGCCACAACAACATCCATGACCATACATTTTTTTGGAATCTGGGTAAGGCTCACACATAAATCTTTGATTAGGCCAAGACACTTTACTCTGCTAGAGTCAAATGAATATAGGTCTTTGTAGGGACAGGTTATCTCTAGGCCTAATATTTCCATTACTACTTTAGGCATTAGGTTGTGTGATGCCCCAGAATCATGCATTGCATTGTGGAGAATATTATCATGGATGTTAAGACTGATATAAAAATGGGGCACTATGCCTTCCTGAAACTTTCCTTCTATCTTTGGACCAAACAGAAGGGCAGGTTGATCATCAGTCAGATTTACAGTGTCACTGTTCTCACCTAAATTTAATGCTTTAAAAATTTGGCCTTTATATACATCCTGAGTGGCCAGCTCAGAGAGTGGGACAGAGATTTTAATTTTTGCAATCTCACTCTCCAAATTGAAAGTGGATTGACTCTTTGGAATGCTCAACTCTGTTTTGTTAGCCACTGCCTTAGTGGCTGAATCAGTATGCTGATTCTCATGGTGTACAGTGTTTGTGACAGTTTTATTTAGGAGCACTAACTGCAGTGCTAGTGCTGTTAGTTGGTTTACCTTGTGTGTCAATGTTTTGGTTGTCTTTTTCTTTGTTCTTTCCAGAACTCCCGGCTGCTGATTTGTTACTTTCAGCAGTTTCTTTAGAAGTTTTCTCAGGTCTTTTCTTGATGGTGACCTCAGAATATTTTGGTTTGGTAGTTTCTTGTCTCTCTTTGCTTCTAAGTTCATATTTTTCTTTGACCTACATCATGGAATTTTCAAATCCTAACCTGTAATCTTCAGATTCTAACCATTCCTCGTCCCAATAAGAGGGTGGGGACTGATATTCTTCTGTGTAACAGTTATGGATTGAATCTTCTGTTTCAAACATGTTTATTGTGGTTCCCTCAGACTCTTCTATGATTCCCTCATCTTCATCAAGAAAGTTCTCTTGGAATGGGGGAATAAATTGCTGATCTGATTCTCTTTGTCTGTTGGGAGTGGCATTGTTTCTTCTAAAGTTCTGGTTCTGGTTATGGTTTTGATTTCTGTTTTGGCCACTAATTGTGACAACCATTTTTTCCACCATTTGTTGTAAATTTTCCATGTTTTTGGATAAACGTTCAACATTCGGATCAGATGTGGAAGCTACATTTTCATCTCTATATGTTACCCTTTTCTTAGCTCTCAATCTTGCTCTTTTCTCAATCAGATTTTCCTCTACACTCACTGCTCCTTTTTGCATGTCTTCCAACGCGTTGTAATCTCTCTCCCTAAGCTGGTAGGCCATGTCAGCATCAAAGCCTTCGGGGTATTTCGCTAGAGCCATACCTTGGGGAGGTTTCATGTGTGGAGGAAGAGCATTGTAAATGCTGTTAAATCTCGTTGTGTAATCATGGACACTCTCTCCTATGTTTCTTTTAAGGTTCATATATTCTGCTAGGAGTTGGCGAGGGTTGGCCTTAACCTTCCATTTGTTTATGAAAGTCTGATATAAAGCAGGATGGTATTAGATACTATTAGGAGGTAGGCTCTTGAACCATTTCTTCACATCACCTCCTAAGCTCTAGGAAAATATTCTCGTTTTGACGGTATCATCATCTATCTCCATGTTGTCAAAAGAATCTTCCATCCTATCTACATGGTGTTGGGCTGTGGTAGACTCTTTTGCAGTGAAGTGTGGGATCTTTGATTGATAATCATTGGGTATAGGCACTAGAGGCTGGGGTAAAACTAGAGGTGCATACCAGGCTGCCATGATGATGTTTTGATGAGGTAAAGGATTGACTTGGGTAGCTGGTATATGGATGACAGGGATATTGTGACCAGCAGAAGACTGATGAGCAGATCTAGGGTGACTGAGCCCCAAGTTTTGAATGAAGTATATATCAGGAGGTGTAGATGGAGGGGTATGTCTATTCCTAAGGTGCTTACCACTTTGAGGCGGTGAAACAGGGAGCCCAAGATCTGGCTGGTTTAGGACACTAAATGACCTTGTTCTTGGTAAACTGTTTTGAGTGCCTAGGTCAACAAATGTATCTGATAAAACTGTAAAGTCTTCTGGTGCAGAGTTAGCTCTATGGATGTGACTAGAAATAGTTGATTGTTTAGGTGTAGGAGATCTCTTGAGGATGCTCTCAGGGTTGTCAACTATTTCGGGTGGGTTTGGGTTAGGATAAGCTCTTGTGTGAATGGTTCTTGAAGCCATAATGTTGTTTTCTAACCAAGCAGCTTAACCCTACTTGTTACTTTTATTATGGTTGATGCTGTTTTGGAGGCTGGTCTCCCAGTGGAGTCTTATGTGAACCAAGATAATCAGCAGGCCTACTGATCACCAGTGGAGTCTTTTAACCGTTTAGGAAATATGGAGTCGCCAGGTGAAAGGTTTATGATGTTTTGGGAGGGTACACTGTCCACCACAGTGCTTATAGGATGTCCCCTTTCAAGGATATCTTCCAAACACAGCAAACTCTAACCAGAGATTGACTGGGAGGGCATTTACCAGATATGTCACCTCTGAAAGAGTGTGAGATCCGATGCGCTCAGTCATTCCTGGTATTCTGTCAAGAGTATGGCAAAACACAACAAATGGTATAGAGGTTGATGTGTGAATAGGAATGTTTAACTGCCAACCTAACCAGAGATTGTAGGTTTCGAATGCCTAAGAATGTTTAAGGTGTAATGCACTCATTATTCCCCAGAGGAGTCGCCATTATGTTGGGGTTCCCATGTTTTGGTCAGATTGGCAAGACCAAAAGATGAGGCAACAACAACCAATTTTCGCACTCAGATTCTTTAGATCTAGCCCCCTCTGGGTCTATATATCTTCTGATTGAAAAGCAGGTATTTTTGAAGTTCGAATGTTGATATGAATAGCATAAGGCCTGAGTTTGTTTTTTTTATCAGAGTTTGGGTTGTTGGGAATCGTAGCTGAAGGTCTAAGTCAACCAGACTAGAAGTGAGGTCAGAGGCAGGAGAGCAATTCAGACATCAAGACCATTGGGCAATGGAGTCAGGAAAGGGTTTACTTGTTGCTCAACATGTAAGCCTTCGGTTGGGCTAGTCATCTAAAGCCTTGGATCCTAAAGATATTGGTGGAATGGAACAATAAGGAAAGAAGGTGAAATAAGGGAGAGACAACCAGTTTCTGTCTATAGATTGGATCAGAGGTCATTTAACTCCGGCACTGCCACAGGCCTGAGGCACCAATGGTAGTAAGGAGAAACCTAGAACTTAAGGCTTGATTAACAAAAGATCCTGGTGAGATGAGATAGTTTACAAACTCCAGCAGTTCCAATCTATCTAATCAAATCTTATCAGAACATTCAAGAAGTTGCATTTCATTAATTCATACACGTCTAGCAAAAATAACATCCACTACATCAAGTTAAAGAATCAACCCTTAGATAACACATTTAGTAGAAAACATTAAAGGAAAGGAGAGCAGAAACATAGGGTACCTAACAAGGGTAAATCCTATGCCAGATTTCTGATGCGAGCCAGTAGAAATGAAATGAAATGAACTGCAAGTTAAAAACAAATACAGAGATAGAAAAACATCACCGCTGCTTTAAATCAGGATCCAAAGAAATGTGCTTGTCATATTAAAGAGCAACACCAATCAAGTACAACATTTCCTACAACTTGATATTCAAATTTCGACAAACCCTTCACCTGCCTTACAATTCACACAGAGAACTTGCTCTAAGATAAACAAACTACATTCTACCGATATCCAATCAACAACTTTTTCAATAATCTTCTCAGTGAGTTTATAATTGTAGATGAGATGAGGATAAAAGAAAACTAAATGCAAAATTAACACTTAGAAGAGGAAAAAGGGCCGAGGCCCATTCTGTTTAAATTTTGTGCATTTATCTCTGGCACTTTCGAGACGAAAGAGTGATCTTCTTCAGTCTTCCAATTACTCTGATGTACTCTAGCTTGCAGTACTCTGTAGTACTTTGGAGAATAAACAAAGAGGCAAGTAAATGGCGGAGAAGTCTGCCATACCGCATAACAAATGCTCTGATGGCTTTGGACGGTGGTCAAGGCGGAAATCTTCTTTGGAACACGGCATGGACTAAAAACAGTATGGGCACCCCATCCTTCCATGGAGAGAAACATTCTGCTGATGTAGAAAACCTGCTATCCATTAATTTCTGTGCCCTGTATCCTCTACGAGATCTATGATGTCTTCAAATAGGTACTTTTCCTCTAAAACATAGAGTTAAAGCTCAAAGATCTTCATTTTCGTGTCTTAGACTCTCTGCTGCTCCTTTCTGTCTCTGTTGGAAAAAACTTGCCACTGTATTGAAAACTTTGTAATCATGGCGGCGTTTCGCCGCTTGTACCCTGCAAAAAACCCACAACTGTGTTAAGAAATCCAATGCATGGGAGGGAGGATGGATACGGAGGGCGGAGGAAATGATAGCGCGGCGGTGGTAAGGACAGTAATATTAAATGAAACAATGGTGAAAAATGCATTGATACGGTGTAACTAGCAAACAATAGGGTTTGATGGAAAATATGCGTATGGACCGTTCGATCATGGTCTGGTGATGAAGATCGACGGCGGAGATTAATCTGTGGGATGGCATATGAAATTGGGTGGAATACATATGAAATGTTAAAATTTAATGCAAAATGCAAAATATTGGACTTAGGTGGAAATGCAAAGGAAATGCACGAAATGAAACAGAAATGAACGCATGAGGTGGGACCCGACATGGGTGGAGGGCGATTATTTTAGGACCATCGAAACTCAGGAGGATATCGACGGCCACGAATGCATCAGGAGATCGCAATCGGGGAGGCGGAGAGATGCACATTTTAGAATTTGTGATTGTGATTGGAGTTTGCGATGTGATTAGAACAGGAGAGCGATGGCCGTTGGATCAATGGGGGGAATCAATGGCAGAGATGTAATCGGGGCATCACGATCGCAACAAGCAGAAAGTGGCACCGAACAGAAAATGCGATTGCGATTAGAGTGGGATTGCGATGGCCGTCGGATCTGGAAGGGGATGGACGGCTGTGATTTGATTGGGATGATCGCAATCGCAAAGGGTGGAAGGTGCATGCGATTAAGAAATGCGAGATCGATTGGAGCGGGCGCGCGATTGAGCGCTAGCCGTTGGATCTTGGAAAAAATCAACGAACCACATTCAATCGGAGGGGAATGGAGAGGGGCGACGGGCGATGATGCGATCGGCGCTGAGCCGTTGGATCTGGCAGAGGGATGGACGACCTAGATTTGTTCGGGAGGTCGCAATCGGGGTGGAACAAAGCGTGACATGATGAAACTTGCGATTGCCATAGAGGCGGGGGTGCGATCGGCGCAGGGCCGTCCGATCTACGTGGTAGATCAACGGTGGAGAACGCAGCAGAGGACTTATGTGCAAGATCCAATCGCATCGGAGTTTTCATGTTTAACAAAGGAATGCACCTGTTTGCGAGTTGCGATTGCGACTAGTGCCCAAGGCATTAAGCGCTTGGTCTTGGGCATAGGGCATATGGGGAAGTGGTTTAAGGGGGCTAGCGAGAAAGGGGCTAGGCCCTATTATAAAGTTAAAAAGTGGGTTTTGAGGCCCTTTTAATGCATTTTAAGGCCAAGGAAGGGAAACGATAAGGGGAACAAAGGGGAATTTGGCCCAACAAAGGGTAAGGGTAGAATTTAAAGGGGATTTTGGGGGGATTTAGGAGTGCTAAGGGAGAAATTTTGGGATGGAAAGGGGGCTTTGACAAAGGGGGAAAAAGGGGTAAAGTGGGATATTCTGCAGAGGTACGAGGGGCAAATAAAGGCCTTTTGGAGCACAATGTTTTGCAATCAGTGAGGCTTATTGACTCAAGAACAACATAGGGGGAACAGTCAAAGGCAGGGGACATAAAAGGCTTCAAGGATGATGTGTTTTCAAGAGAAATGAATTCTTTGAAGGCTCACAAAACAATCTAGCCCCTTTCTTGCTTGTCAAGGAATTCATAGGGGGCTAACAGGACCTAAAGGGCAGTTAAGAATCCTTTAGAGATGATCAAGAAGAGGAAAACATTAAAGCTGTAACATGCAGGATGTTTGAGGTGCTTCCATGAGCATGTATCAACATATAATTTTCTGATCTACAGCAAATAAGAAATATGGAATAGTAATGAAAACAAGGAGACATAAACAAATCAGAGAAACATCACCATTCACCAAGCCATGGAATCCTGCACATAATGCTCCTCCACCGTCAAGCCAAGCAAGACATCATCCACTTCATAAAACAAGTATTTCTTCCAAGCTCATAATGCTATGTATTTCTCTTAATATATCAAGTTCTGCCTCTATGTTACAATTAATCTTCTTGGTTATATAAGCCAAAGAGGAGGAAAAACACCTAGAGCAACTAGAAGGCCATTGGCCAAAAAAAAATACCTAAAACTATCCTTGAAGCTTTAAAAAGTCCAAGGCACAAAATATCTTTCAAAAATATATTTTTGGACCAAAATGGAAAAAAAGGATCACTTTCAAGGCCTGACACACAAGATAAACTTGCTTAACGCACATTTTTCCAAGTCATCACTCAGAAAACTTCTTTTCAGCAAAATCTACAGGAACATAGCACCAGAAAAAGGTCTATGTTGCAGTGAATTCTTGGCTGACCTCCCGATGTCGAAATGAGTCCTGTGATGGCTCGTTGGAAAGCTACAGATGTTTACTTTCCAAAAATACTTGATTTTTTCCAATATTATGCCTAGAAGTTAGTAAAAAAATAGAAACAGTGAATAACCCAGGAGTGTAACAGTTGCTGATATTAGGGGCAGAAAGGTGAAAAATGGTTGTTTTTGGCCTTTTTGAGAGACAAAAACAACTTCATTTGATCTGAAAATTTCTGAGAATTTTCCTTTGATGTCAAGGAAACCAAAAATATATTTTTCTTTAGCTGAGGATGCTCTGAGAAAAATTTAAGACACCAATGATTTTATGATTTTAGGCCTAAAATTCACAAAAAACAAGAATGTTTCCAAAAATGCCTGAATTTGGTGAGTAAACCCATTAAGGGTTTTTAGAAACATGCAATGAACCTTGAGAAATAATTCCAATCCGGGATATATATTTTCCATGTTTTTCTGCTGGGTGCCTCCTTTGGGCAGATTTGAGCTTCCTTCGGGCAATTTGATTTAACTTTTTGTAATGCTCGGTCATTCTTCTTTGTAGGCCCAAATCCTTGTTAGCTTTCTCCAATTTGGCTTCTAAATGCTGATTTTCTCTCTCAAGCCAAGGCTCTCTATTATTCTCATTTTCTTTGGCAAGGAGCTCCATAAGAGGGTATTGCTGTTCACGAGCTGATTCTTCTTCTTTCTGCTTTTGTAATGCTTTTCTAAGACCCATGGTCCTAGGTCTCTTCCTTGCTGGTTCTTTGTCTTCATCATCATCTGCATACTCACCCATATATTCCTCAAGCCTCACTTGTGAATTTTGCGCTTCTCTTTTATATTTGATTGCCCTAGCTTCATAAATAGCCATCTGTCCACTCATCTGTGTTGGAATCACGACTGCCGTTAGACCAAAACCCGCAGGCGTTAGTCTCTGCTACAATCGCCAGATTTAGGATCCACGAGAGGCGGTTAGTCCATGTCGCAAAACACACGGGGAGTGTTGAACCAAATGTCCAACAATCTATCTGTTTTGCATTTGTAAAAAGTGGATAAGGTCCTTTGTCCTTTCTAGGTCATTTTCTAAGTCCTTAACTTGGGCATCCCGATCTTGCAAGAGGGATCTAAGAATCCTAGCCTCATCTTCTTCACCATCACTGTCTAGCTATATTAGCTCAAACTCCCTCTCATGCTCATGACTACTTTCTTGTTCTTCAATCTTCTCCTTGCCCTTGCCTTTGATGGGCTTCTTTCCTCTGGTTTTCTTAGGCAATTCAACGTTGCTCTGTTTTGGCAATTTCCCTCTGCTTCTTAGTGCCCTAGTGACATTGCTAGTCACTTTTCGAGTGGTTTTATTCCTTGAAGTCTTAGTGTTTTTAGCCTTTGCTATTTTTGATGAAGGAAGCATGGCCCCTTGCCTTGGAGAGGTAGTAACACATGTTCTTGACCTTGTTGATGATGAGTGAGAGGAGGAGTTAATACATGGGCTTGTTTAGTTTGTTCTCCTGCAGCCTCAATGCTGTCGTCTTCTCCAAAAACATTCTCTGCTTGCAATTATTGGTTACTTTGCTGTGGGGAATTTTATTGTTCATTATATTTGATACTTGTAATGAGCTCATCATCAGGATTAAACTTAGAAATATCATGCCCCTTTTTTTTTTGGTGGGAGATGTTTAGGTCTACTGTTTTTTCCTTTTCAAAACTATCTCTGCCTTCATTTATCTTCCTGTTGTCATGACTGCTTCCATCATTTTCATTACTTTCAATGTTTTCCTGATGTGAACTGCCTTCGTCATGATTATTGCTTTCATTTTATTGCTGTGGGTTGCCTTCTCCTCTAGTGTCTTCACCGTCTCTCTGTGGGCTGCCTCTTTCTTCATCACTGTCTTCATTTTATTGCTGTAGGCTACCTGTTTCCTCATCACTGTCTTCATTTTCTTCTTTTGGGCTGACAGCTTCATGATTACTGCTTTCATTCTCTCCTTGTGGGCTACCTTCCTCATCATGATTTCCTTTCCCTCTACTGCTGCTTTCATCATTGTCTTGATTTTTGTCACCATCTCTTCCCTGTTCTTTGTCATCATCACTTTCTTGCTCTTTGCTTTTACTATGCTCTTCTTTATCACTGCTATCTGTGGAGGATGATTTTTTTTGGGGAATAGACTCATGAGAAGAAAAAGAAACATAAGGTGTGGAGGGCAAAGAATGAGCATGAGGAGGGTTTTGGGATGCAATTGGCCTGATTTGTAGTGGCATAGAAGATGCAGAAGTGAAATCAGGGTGAGAGATGAAAGTTTCCCAAGGGATTCCCTTTTGTTTTAGCTGGTGAAGGACAATGATCTTAATGAGTGAGTGATGAAATGAACTTGCTTTCTGCTGGGCTGGAGGCTTTTTTCTAACAATGGAAGACATCTTGTCTATACTCTTGCACAGGAAGAAAGGGAATTTTATCAATTTAGTTTTTTTGAAATGCATAAGGAGTCTGATGTGATAGGAATATACTTGGGAGTATCTACCTTCACAAGTGAAAAAATTCATGACTATTTTCATGAGGGCTGCATAGTCATCTAGCAAGTGTGAGAAAGGGAAAATGGACCTACATGTATCTTGATGATCTGGCTGGAGAAAAGGCTGATAGTGGTTGAGGTCAAGTTATGATTGTTTGAACCACTCTTCTCCTATGTTAGGGATTTTGGTTGCCTTAGAAACAACGCTAGGAGTGAGTTTAAAATCTAAACCTGCTATGTGGACTTGCTTTCCATTCAACCTCGGGGAAAATAATTCTGTTAGATGAGGGTGGCTAGTGACCTCTGGTATTTTTCTGCAAAAGTCAAAACAACCTACCTCTTGAAAATAGGACAAGATTGAGGGAGAGGCAGTTATTTCTTGAATAGTGGTGGGATCAAATCTGTTGTGTTGACCTCCCTTTTTAACCCTTTCCTTTGGAGGCATTTTTACCTTTCTGTTCTTCTCCAAAAACAACTAGACAACCCTTAAAATAAAATAAAAAAACAGGCTTTTTCTTCCTTGAACACTTATTTTTCCTTTAATTTTAGCTTTTCGAAATATCCCTTATGTTTTATGAGCAATTTGAGGGGTAAAAATAGTGATAAATACCTCGAAAACTCTTTTGCAGTGATGAATACTGACTTTTGAGAAACACTAGAAAATTTGGTCCTTTGAAAGAAATAATCAGGTGCTATGCCTTTACACCTAGGCACATTGCGTCTAAACGGAGTTTGAACAGAGAAAAAGCACTGGGCCAGTTCAAAAAACTCTATTTTTGAACAAATTTTGAACGCCGGGCGGAGGCTGAAGGGAAGCCCGGGCGAAGACTAAATGAGGCCGGGCGGGGGATGAATGAGGCCGAGCAGGGACTGAACGAGGAAACGCGTCGTGCCAGTGTAAAGGCACGTCGCATCCTTTGTAAACTTCTACGGTGAGATGCTACAGGCGCGTCGCGCTCAGCTACAGCCACATCGTGACCAAGGTTTTCTGCACGAGGGGTTTTCCGAGGAACCAGAAAAACTCCCTCTGTTTTCCAATCAACAGAATGTGAATAAGATATGCCCTTCGAGGGATTTTGTGCCTTTTGAAATTCTTTTAAAACATGTAGCCTTCCTTTGACCTTTTCAAAAATAGTTTCATCAAGCCTCTGCCCTTTTTCACCTATTTTCCCTATTTCCATGAAACACTTTTTTGAAACATGTGTAACGATGTTTTAATTTAAAAAGTGCTCTTGCAAACAGCAACACGAGTCTTCATTTTTTGTGTCAAAACTCCCCTATTTAAATTCATAAAATGTGCCTTTTATTTTTTAGGAAAAAGGACCTTTTACCAACTATAAGTGCCCTCTGCCTATGGATGAAGGAGATACCACTTCTTTGGCTTTTTGAGGTAGTCTCTATAAACTTTTGATTCTTTGTTTTTTTTTCAAATGAAGGAGGCCCTTTTAAAACAGTCTTTCGCCCTCTGCTTATAAATTGGAGGCATTTCATAAAACAGTCTTTGCCCTCTGCTTATAAATTGAAGGAGGCATTTCATTAACAGTCTTTGCTCTCTGCTTATAAATTGAAGGAGGCATTTCATAAATAGTTTTGATTGCCATATGCTTATCAATGAAGGAGGTAACTCAAATGGTTTATCATTCATTAATCTGCATGAGACAGGCTCCTTTGTAGAAATTTGCTGTGGAGATGGTGAACAGGTAAGATATTTTAAACTCCAACATAACTGCTTGTGTCACTTAGGTTAGCTTTCTTTTGCAATAGCTTTAGCTTGCTTGTGATGACAGAGTCTTTGATAGTTTAGAGTCTAGGCTATAGGGGTATAAAAAGGCATTTGTTTCCCTTTTCATGCTTTTCACTTTGATGTCTAAAGACTGTTGAGGGTCCTTTTTCTTGAAACTGCCATTTTTAATCAAACTGTGTTGATTTCCAGTGTTGTAGCCCAGATGTTTGGAAAGAGCAGAAAAATACCTTGTGGAGTGACATGGAGTGCTTGGTGAATTATCTTTCAGCCTTTTGTGCTTATTTTCCATAATGGATGATTCCTTGAAATCCTTAATTTTGTTTTATTTCCAGAGATAAACCAATTTATCCCTCTTCCTCTTAGCCCTGTATTTCATTTAGTCTCCAAACAGTCAACTATTTTTTTGACTTGAAACCTCTCCTTGAAATGTCTCTTTGCCCAATTTTGATTTATGACATTCATCCTAGCACCCCTGCAGAGATGTCTTGATAAGATGGCTTGATTTTTGGGCAAACTTTTCTTTGGTATAATGAGGATAAATTTTGAAAATCACTTGATCACTTTCTCCTTGGTCATGGGACCATATTTACTCTGTTTCTTCTTGAGTTGACTTTCTGTGTTTTGCTAAAACAAGACATATGACAACTTGATGGTGCATGAACTAGGGATAACAAAAGGATTTTTTTTGCTATACAAGAAGAGAGGATGGCTGACTAATATTGAGAACAAGTTTTTTGACTAGGGATATTCCTTTTTAGGATACTTACCCTAAACACCATCACCTAGACCTAGACACTTTGTCATGACTTCTGAAGGGTTTCTAAAACATATTTAGGCCATCAAATGGACATTTAATTAGTGAGAGGGGAGAAGACAACCTTGTCCTATGTTTGACAATGAGCTGTGTGAAAACAGGGGATTTTGACTATTCAGAGGTACAAGGCTTATGACAGTTATGGATAGGGGAGATTTATCAAGACTGAAACTTGATGACCACTTCTAACACAGTCTGCAAGAGAGGAAAAAAGTAAAAAAAATTCTCTGAGGGGTTTTCTAGACGAAAAATTGACTGTTCAAAATTGGTTTCTAGAAAACCTATGCAAGGCATATAGTCATCACAACAGAAAAAAATACTGATGACTAACACTCATCTCTTACTTGCCCACAAAGTTCATCATATGTGAAGTGATCCTAGGAACACCCCATCAAAATATCCAAACTCCCAAGTGACAACGCTATTGGACTTTGTGATAAGTCTCCCATCATCTCATAACCCCATACTTTGACACGCCAAATGCCAAAGTCATTTTCCATAATGATTCCATATGTGGAAAACTCCTCCCCATGTGGAAGTGTCTCATGAATCTCCAAAGCTAAGGAGTAGCCCCTTTGCACCATGATTTTTCCATACTCTACTCCTGAATCACCATGCAAGGTATGGGAGAAAATCAACCCATACTCTTCCAAGAGTAACCAGGGAAACAATAGCCCTTTCTACCTCCTCACATCTCCATCATACAGAACATGGAGTGAAAACATGCTGATTCACATAAAAAGTGTCACATAACCCAAATACAACCAAAATCCTTATTTCCATATGATTCTAGTGTCATTCCATGTCCCAACCAAAAACATATCCTCTGAAATAGGATATATCACATGCTGGACAAACTCTTTCAAGAGTAGCTAGTGCAGCCATGCCTCCTTCTTCCCTATGTCATAGATCTGTAAGTGGCTCACCAACCCCTTTCTCATCATCATCACCCATCCATCCAATTGTGGGTGTCTTCCATCCTGCTCCAAATTGGTATCCATCCAATGGATAATATCATCCTACCAAATCTGATAAATATCTTTTCACTTCATGATATGTTGAACTGCAACCTCCTAGAGATCGCCACATGAAGACCACTCATCGTTGACCATGTTGAATACATAAGGATTCAAATATGCTGAAGGCAAATACTTCTCATTGAGCCGTGAAATGCTCACCAAGAAGGATCCATCATAGTAATGGGAGATAAGTTGTCTCTCATCAACCATCTGCCTAGCCAATGCTACACAAGTGTAATGGTCATCAGAATGTCCCAATAATAGTTGGGCCTGCAACTCATCACTGCTACTCAAAGACAACGCCATTTATCTCGATGATGGCACATATGTTGTCTCATGATCATGCACAATGCTGAACACACAGTTCTGCATTGGATTGATTAGGAATATGTTCATCCTACCCTCCAAAAATCTACACTCCAACCCAAAGTGTTTTGTGTAGCTCATCAATGAGATACCAGGATGAATATAAAACTCCTATTTGAACCAGTCAAGGGTCCTCTACACAGTGATAGTCTACTTCTCCAAATTAGTAGTGTGCTTTGACCCTAGGTCATGCAATTTCCTTGATGGCATGTCCCCACAAATCTCCATATGATGTACTAAAATAACATGGGGTGGAATTGCTTGCATACCTTGGTTAAGCTAATCCTTAGGAACATCTTGTATTGCTACAAGGGTTCCTCTTACCAGTGTAATGACTCCTCTAAATACTGGTGATGATAATGGATGCTCCTCTACTGCTGCACTAGTGCTGGTAAAAATCTCCTCCTCCTCATGCATCTACTGAATAATGCATGAGACTCTAAATGTGAAGATATCAAGACCACTTTGCAAGGATTCAAGTGTTCCTTCTCCTGATGCAAGTAATCTCGCAGTAAGTGGTGGTGGAAATTTCTTTTCCTCCGGTTTCTTCTTTTCAAACTTCTTGATCAACCTTTGAGTGAAATCTGCATAATCAGTCACTCTTGCATGACTCAAATGGTTGAACCACCAATTTTTTTCTTCACCCTCAAGGTGCAGCGCTGCAATCTCAACAACTTATCTTTATAATACTGGATGTAGCAGGAAGAATGCATCTAAATTCTTTCTCCAAGCCCTTGCTCTGCATGTGGATGACCCATCAAAAGTACACAAAAGGAATCTATTGTGTCTTCTTCTTTTATTGCTGCAAGGTCTCCTCTCTTCCTTGATCTGAATAGATTGTTGGAGAGTTAGATTCTCCTTGAAAGCCCTTGATTGTGATTTATATTTTGTAAGATACTCACTTAGAATCTTATAATATAATTTCCCTCCATCTCTATGCCTTTCACCTTCCTTGAAAGTGGACATAGTATATTTCTTTGGAACTCTAGGCAATACCGGTTTCTTATGCTGCTGATAGGAATTGCATGGACCTTTCTCATCTTGAAACCCTCTTGAGGTCTCATTGCATCTCTCCATTATTCTTTTCTTGACCTCCTTGGAGAGGTCCTTCATAGATCTGAAAAGGGATGAGACAAAGCTCATTCCTTCCATAATTTTAGATCTCTTCCTCTTCTTCTTATTATTCTAATTGCACAATGGCTAAGATCCATAGGCTGAGCCAAGATTATGCTCTGATACCACTATAATATTCAAAAATAGGAAAAGCAACAATATTGAACACAATAATGGAAATAAAAGTGAATAAAATTACATCGAGATATGATACCAATATGGAGCCATTTTATTAATCATATTAGCAACAAAGAAGTGAAATATATTGAGGCACAAATCATACAACATAAGAAAACAAGCCTCCAAACATCAAACCCTCTCACATGTGAGATACTGCTAATATAAAAAAATGCAGAAGAGCTACTACAACACATTCATAATGAACATAGATATAAGATGAGAACATACAGTGATGTAAAATAACTAATATATGCCTCAAAAGATGCTATACATAAATATCAAGGCTCTATATCATCTTTCCATGACAATCCAATAGGGTTTCGGAAAATACACTATAATACAAATGTGAACTACATCCCTAGGGCTGAAGATTCACTGCAACTGAATAGCTCGGAAGATATGGGTGATTTGATGTAGCATAGAATGAAGCCTTCTCCCTATTGGAAACACTGAGAGGGGGGTCAATCAATGTTTCTTTTCAATTGTTAATTTTACCAGTTAGATCACTTATATTTAGAACACAAAATGAACAATGATGGAATAGATACTTTTATTAATTTCTTCTTTACAATAAGTAAAGTACAATAATGATATAGGGCTTCAACCCTAGATGAAGACTCCAGTCTTCCAGGATCCAACCTATATTGTGCCAAGCACCAACTTGGTCTTTCCAAAGCTCCAACCTTTTCAATTTGAGGCACCAACCTCTAGGGCTCCGACCCTTTCTCTAGTATAGGCTCCAACCTGGTCTCTTGAGGACTCCTATCCTCTCAGGCTCCAACCCTATCTTCCAAGGCACCAACCTTGTCTCTATGAGGCTCCAACCTCCAACTCCATTTCGTCAAGATATATTTGGTTATACTTCATGGCTCCCAAAGTCTTCTTCAACGAACCTTGACAATCTTCAGCTATCCCGTCACTTAGTCTCCACGTAACTTCATCAATGTCAACCTTGTTCTTCACATGAAGGTGTCTCCACTGTTCTTCATGATACCCAATCAAAATCTCCAAGGTCACCTTGTGATGACATCATGGTCTCTAATAGGCTTCTAAATGACTCTCCAAGGTTTTATTAAGATCAACTCCAACTTCTCTTCAAGATCTACAAGATTCCAAGATGAACTTCTATTATTCTTCCAATTCCCTTCAGTGGATTTTTAATGTCATCTCCAAGGTACTCTCCAAGACTACAAATTCCGCCTTAAGTATGCTTCACACAAGCTCCAAGTTCTGATCTAGAAAACCTTCAAGATTTTCTCAGACTATCATCAAAGCCTTATTCAAATTTTCATTACAAGAAGCACTAGAAAAGTCTTCAAAAAAAAAATGCTCCAAATAGTTTCTCAAATTTAGCTCAAAAAACAAAAAACCAGACTCTGCTATAACTTCAAGAAGGCTCAACAAAATGATGATCAATACTGAAATATTATGCCCAAAACCACTGATATAATTATGTCCACTAAATAGTTCCAAAGAAGAGAGCTACACAAACCATTTTCTAAGGTATTAGGACTGCAATCCGAGTTACATGAATCTGAGCTAAGAAATCTGCAGTATAACTCAGCATCTCCAACTAGTGATTCGAGCTCTAAATTAGCTTCTATAGGTGGTTGTTTGAGTTGTTACAGTTCCAAGATGAGGTCTTTCATAGGTAGTTGTTCCTAGCTTATAGATCCGAGGTGGTTGTCACAGTTGCTAGAGCCTCTCCACAAGTCTGCCTCTCACAATACTTTTTCACGGGTTTTGCTGCAATGAAGATTGACCTAGATCTCAGCTTGAGGCAAATAAAGCAGATCTGAATTATGAATATTTAGCTTTGAGTGACAACCCGGCATGAAAATTAGCCCAAACATTAAACTTTTATGTCCTCTTGACCTCGTGTAATTTTTGTGCCTCCTAACTATGTTCTTCACTGAAAATTGTTGATCAAATGAAGTGTTTTAGACATCTATATATACTAGTTTTGGAGTTATATGAATAGACACATCGGTTGGGTGAAGGAGTATGAGCATACACAAGTTGGCTCAAGTCAGATAGGAAAAAAAATATATATTTTTCAACTTAAAAATTCAATTTCTCACAAACCAATGGGAGTTTGAGGGCAAGTAAGGGCTCGTTAGAAAGAGCAAAAAATCCTCTTTAAGATGGTGTAGGATTAATTTGGAAAGGATGCCTCCAAGCTGTCCAAAATTATTTTTCTTTGTGACTTCTTTTGAAATATTTAGTGCAGAAGAAGATTAGGATAGTATGGCTTCTCCATTGTTTGGCTTCTTCATCATCATAGGAACATGTAGGACATCCACGCCATCATGGTAATGTCCAACAATGAGTGCATCACTCATGTCATCACATAATGGTGCAGTGATATGTTATAGTGTGAAATTATTAGGAGAACTCCAAAATATACTTCCAACCCTCAAATGATCTCCAACCATGATCATCATATGTCATCATAAAGTATCAAAGTGTATGACATCGTCAAATAACATCAAGGGTTAAGATCTAGATCATCAAGTGCATGCAACATTAGATCAAGGAATTCTTAGGGCTTCTTTCATTAGTGGTTTGACTTATTCATGATTTGACATCTTCATTGATGGCATGACATCATCATCTTGAGCTAGATATCTCAAGAATATTGAAATCTCGGTTAATGCCATATTGACATCAATGACAACCTTGACCAACAGTTTCCCCCTTTGTCATTGATGGCAATATTCTTGCCCTTCCAACATTCTCTCCCCCTTTGACATCAATGGAAATAGGATGCCCAAGTACTCCCCCTATGAAGCTGCTTCTCTTCATCATATTTTCTTCATCAATAATAATTCTTCATAAATACATTTCTCCCCCTGTCATGGTGATCTTACTTTTGGCAATGTGGTCCATGATAGATTGCATTTCTTCATGTGATGAGCAACTATCTTTTTAAGAAAGATTTCTTGCCTTGTGTTCAAGTGGGAGACATCTTCAACAACGGTCTATCAAATGAGTAAGGGAATATGTTATTCAATGTAGTTCTTCCAGAGAGATGATCTTCAAAAAATGATTGTCCATATGTGACTCATCAAGGATTTCATAGGGCCCAATTATGGATAAATTCTGAAAAAATTCTTAAGAATCATAGGCTCCCCCTAACAATATGCATGGTCTTCTCTTTTAAGAAAGTCTCATAATCAACCATTTGAAATATCAAGGATGACTTCACCTAGTCAACAACATGTGTTGTTCACTGGAGTGTTCAAGATAATTCCGGATTCAACTTGTTTCCTTCTCCATACTTGTGTAACTTTCTTCTCTGGCATGGCTCTAGCCTGTGCAGGGGCCCAATTCAAGTTACAATCACATGCCATATGTCCAATGTTATGGAAATTGAAGCACTCTATCTTGTTCATGAATAAGAAATCATGAATTCTTCTTGGAAAATTGCTTCGAGGAGATTGGCGGGGACCATTATATTTGTATTTGTGATATGCCCTACAATATTTTGCCACGTTCCCAAATTTTGTACAAGAATAGAAATATCCAAGAAATATACTTTGGTACCTGGGAGATGAAGAGTTCCTTGAAGTACTTTTGAAGTATTTTTGCCTTGGGATTCTTTGATGATATTCATTTCCTTTTGTATTCTTGACACCATATGCAAGTCTCCTTGGAGTAGAATTTCTTCCGTTGTTGTCTTGATTCTTCTCCTTGCCTTTGTTGGAACTGGGAGCATCAACATTGCTTTCTAGGTTCCTGGCATCTTTGTTGTTTTAAGCATTATCATTCTTTCTTGAGGATTCACCTGCATAGCCAAGACCTGATTTATCAAGGGGAGACCTTTGCTGACTTAGGATAGCATCTAGGGTTTGAGATATTTTCAAGTTTTTTTTCAACAATTCAACTTCCTTTTCAAGAAAGACAATTTTTCCTTTCAAATTTTCACAATCTTCATCTTTCATAAGTAGTTGCTTCTTCATTTCTTCCATCATCCTTGTTGTGTCATGTGCTTCGATTTTAAGGGAGATGATATTTGATTTCACTATGAATACTTCTTCATTCTCCTTTGCTAGACTGCTCTCCATTTCTTCTTTTATTCTTGTAGCTTCACATGTTTCGGCCTTGAGAAGATTGATGTCTGATTTTAGTTTCAAGATTTCTTCATCCTTTTCATCTAGTTGGCATATCATGGTGTTTCTCTCCTTTTCTGCTTCATTAACTTGTCCTTCTATGAATGCAAAAGTTTCCATCACCTTCTCAGCTCCTTGTGCTTCTTTCCTTGCTTCTTCTAGTTGAGATCTAAGAGAGGAGACCTCTTCCTTGTATTGACCAATCTCTGCTTCAAGATTGTTCAAGCTCTTAAGTCTTTGTTCAAGGTGGCTTGAAAAAGTTTCTTCCCTTTTCTTTGCCTTATCCAATTGATTTGTCATAGATATGAATTCTTCATGATGCTTTCTTTTGTTTTGATGAAATTCCTCTTTATGTTTTGTGAGCTCCTCATCTCTTTCTTGTACTTGAAACTTGACAAAGTCAACTTCCTTCCTTGTCTTTTCTTGGTTACCATCTTGCACTTTCTTCTTAAGTTCCTAATTTTCCCTTTTCAAACTGTTAATCTCTTCCATGGAAGCCATAAGTTTATTCAAGAGATCTTCTTCAAAGTATTCTTTGTTCTCTTCACCTTTTAGGTCTTTTTTAGCCTTATTGTCATTTCTCTTATCTTCAGCTTCCTTGATGGATTCTGAACTTCTTTCTTGTTTTCCATCATATTCTTGACTAGAGATCATTGTCAACGCTCCTTTTGAGTGAAGATCATGAAGTTTGTCCCATATGACTTTTGCTGATGAACATTTTTCAAAATTGGCCTTCACAGAATTTGGTAACCCATTCAAAATTTCCTTCATTGCTCTTGTATTGTACTCCTTGGATTCGTCATCCATTGTCTAATTAGTAATCACTGATTTCCAAACTTCAATTCCTTGAGTCTTCAAGAAATTCCTCATTCTTTCCACCCATATATCAAATTTTCCATTGAATAATGGAGCCTTCGCAAATTGATTCACTTCAATTTCAATGGTTGAGGAAGACACATATTTAGGAGGATTGGAGACTTTCTTCCTTGGCATTTCCATTTGTGTTCTAATGATCAAACTTCAAGCTGTTAGGCTTTGAGTGAAGGTATTGGCTCTGATACCAATTTTTGGAAATACTGAGAGGGGGGTGAATCAATATTTCTTTTCAATTGTTAATTTTACCAGTTAGATCACTTATATTTAGAACACAAAATGAACAATGATGGAATAGATACTTTTATTAATTTCTTATTTATAATAAGTAAAGTACAATAATGATATAGGGCTCCAACCCTAGATGAAGACTACAATCTTCCAGGATCCAACCTATATTGTGCCAAGCACCGACCTGGTCTTTCCAAGGCTCCAACCTTGTCAATTTGAGGCACCAACCTCTAGGGCTCCAACCCTTTCTCTGGTACAGGCTCCAACTTGATCTCTTGAGGAATATTATCCTCTCAGGCTCCAACCCTATCTTCCAAGGCACCAACCTTGTCTCTATGAATCTCCAACCTCCTACTTCATTTCATCAAGATATATTTGGTTATACTTTATGGCTCCCAAAGTCTTCTTCAATGAAACCTGGCAATCTGTAGCTATCCACTCACTTAGTCTCCGCGTAACTTCACTAATGTCAACCTTGTTCTTCACATGAAGGTGTCTCCACTGTTCTTCATGATACCCAATCAAAATCTCCAAGGTCACCTCATGATGACATCATGGTCTCTAATAGGCTTCTAAATGACTCTCCAAGGTTTTCTCAAGATCAACTCCAAGTGCTCTTCAAGATTTACAAGATTCCAATATGAGCTTCTATTATTCTTCCAATTCCCTTCAATGGATTTTTAATGTCATCTCCAAGGTACTCTCCAAGACTACTTCAAAATCTGCCTTAAGTCTGCCTCACACAAGCTCCAAGATTTGATCTAGAAAACCTTCAAGATTTTCTCAGACTATCATCAAAGCCTTATTCAAATTGTCATTATAAGAAGCACTAGAAAAGTCTTAAAAAAAATGCTCCAAAAAGTTTCTCAAATTTAGCTCAAAAAACCAAAATCCAGACTCTTCTATAACTTCAAGAAGGCTCACAAAAATGATGATCACTACTGAAATATTATGCTCAAAACCACTAATATAATTTTGTCCTCTAAAAAGTTCCAAAGAAGAGAGCTCCAAAAACCATTGTCTAAGGTATTAGGACTGCAATCTGAGTTCCATGAATATGAGCTAACGAATATGCAGTATAACTCAGCATCTCCAACTAGTGATTTGAGCTCTAAATTAGCTTCTACAGGTGGATGTATGAGTTGTTACAGTTCCAAGATGAGGTCTTTCACAGGTAGTTGTTACTAGCTTGTAGATCCGAGGTGGTTGTCATAGTTGCTAGAGCCTCTCCACAAGTTTGCCTCTCACAAGACTTTGTCACAGGTTTTGCTGCAATGAAGATTGACCTAGATCTAAGCTTGAGGAAAATAAAGCAGATCCGAATTATGTATATTTAGCTTTGAGTGATAGCCTAACACAAAAATTATCCCAAACATTAAAATTTTATGTCCTCTCGACCTCATGTAATTTTTGTGCCTCCTAACTATGTTATTCACTGAAATTTTTTGATCAAATGAAGTGTTTTAGATGTCTATATATACTATTTTTGGATTTATATGAATAGACACATCGGTTGGGTGAAGGAGTATGAGCATACAAAAGTCGGCTCAAGTCGACTAGGCAAAAATATATATATTTTTCAACTTAAAAATTCAATTTCTCACAAACCATTGGGAGTTTGAGGGAAATTAAGGGCTCGTTAGAAAGAGGAAAAAATCCTCTTTAAGATGGTGTAGGATTAATTTGGAAAGGATGCCTCCAAGCTGTCCAAAATTATTTTTCTTTGTGACTGCTTCTGAAATCTTTAGTGCAGAAGATGACTAGGACAATATGGCTTCTTTTTTTGGCTTCTCCATTGTTTTTCTTCTCCATTGTTTGGATTATTCATCATCATAGGAACATGTAGGACATCCACGTCATCATGGTAATTTCCAACAATGAGTGCATCACTCATATCATCACATAATGGTGCAGTGATATGTTATAGTGCATCATTATTAGGAGAACTCCAAAATAGACTTCCAACCCTCAAATGATCTCCAACCATGATCATCATATGTCATCATAAAGTATCAAAGTGTATTACATCATCACATGACATCAAGGGTTAAGATTTACATCATCAAGTGCGTGCAACATTAGATCAAGGAATTCTTAGGGCTTCTTTCATTAGTGGTTTGACTTATTCGTGATTTGACATCATCATCTTGAACCAGACATCTCAATAATATTGACATCTCAGTTAATGCCATATTGACATCAATGAAAACCTTGACCAACACTCCCAATATACTCTCTAATTGAAAGGTTGATCCCTTCATTGGAAATATATCTCCCCAAATGGTGCCCTGAAACTACCCCTGTAACCGTCCTCTGAAATAACGCAGTCCAAGACTGAACTGTGCTGTAGGGGAATGATGGTGATATGGCCTAGCGAAAAAATATGAAATGAAGCACAGGGACCCTCCTTAATGATCTCTCAATGGAAGGAATTCTCCCTCCACTGAAAAAACTCACAAATGGCCCTATCAAATCCTCCACTGCTCCACCCTGCAACTCAGCACAACTCTAAATAGAAATTGTGCTGTAGAAGAATGTTGTAACTTGGCCTAATGCCAGAATGTGGAAAGGTAGCTCGATAAATTCTCTTGAGTGGGCACTAGAATTCCCCCGAGGATGAAGGTGGAATTCAAGCTCGGGAACACCCTTGTGCTAAACAACATTGTAGTCTCTGCTAAACAGCTAAAGAGAGCTATAGTCATAACATAACATAAACAAATAATAATCCAAACATGCTTTCCATGGCTACCATCCCCTTCCTTATATGTTTGGTGAGCTTCCTCACCTTGGGCCCCACTCATTAAAGCCACTATTTCCATGCAAAATATCTCCCTCTAAAACTGCGCTCTCTCTCAATGAATGTCCACTCCTTCCATACCAACGCTGTTGATTTGTTAAAATTTGACCCATTCCACATGCTTCATCCCCTATTCACATATAGGGGTGCTTTATCCAACTATTTTGATGTTGTCCATTCACATTGGGAGTGATTTTATTCCTACTAAGGAGATTTATGGGTATCCCTACCCTCTTATTCTCCTATCTAAGAAGCAAAAAAAAAATTTAATATTCCAATTATCTACATGCTAATTTTGGAATATTAAAGAAGAATATTGATTTCAATTTCTGTGAGAATCGTATTTATGGAAAACATAAGAGAGTGGGATTTTTCAGAGTTGGGAAAGAAAATAGGAGCTAAAAATTAGAGCTTGTGCATAAAAATGTATGGGGACTTGCTCAGGCATCATCTCTTGGTGGATCTCGTTAATATGTTACTTTTATTGATGATGCAACTAGAAAAACCTAGATTATTGTATTCAGAATAAATCTGATGTATTTGATACTTTCAAGAAATGGAAAGCTTTGGTTGATATTGAGATAGGAAAGAAGTTGAAGTGCCTCAGATTAGAAAATGGAGGTGAATATTGCGGTAAAGAGTTTGATAGGTACTATTCAGAGCATGGAATTCATAGAGAGAATAAAGTTACAAGAACACCACAAGAGAATGGTGTGTCAGAAAGGATGAAAAAAAAAATCATGGATCGTGCAAGGTGCATGAGATTGCATGTAGGATTACCTTTACAATTTTGGGCAGATGCTATAGATATTGTTGTTTATCTAATAAACAAAGGGCCTTCAATTTCCTTTGATGGTGGTATTCCAGAGGAGGCATGAATAGGTAAAAAGGTAAACTACTCTTTTTTAAAGCCTTTTGATTGTGACGCCTTTGTCCATATTGATAAAGAAAATAGAACAAAGCTTGAGGAAAAATAAAAAAAATGTACCTTTATTGGATATGGTGTTAATGATTTTGGTTATCACTTATATGATTATGAAAATCAAAAAATAATTAGGAGCAAAGATGTAATATTCAATGAAAATGTATTGTATAAGAATCAGTTGCAGGAAAAGAAACAGGAAAAAGAAAACAAAGAATACACAGTTCTTGATGAGATCACAGAAAAATTAAAGGTGCCTGAAAATAATAATAATCAACACCCACAAAAACAACAAGCACCACAACAACAAAAAACACCTAAAACACCAAAAAGTGGTGTCAAAATATCTACCAGGATAATTATACCCCCTGAACCATACTTTCCTTCATTATATTATTTATTGTTGACTGATTCTAGTGAAATCGAATGTTATGAAGAAGCAATGCAGGTGAAAACTAGGAAGAAGTGGGATCTAGCCATGAAAGAAGAGATGGGCTCATTAATACATAACCAGACTTGGGACTTAGTCAGGTTGCTTGCAGGTAAAGAAAATTGTGGAATAAATGGGTTTACAGGCTAAAGGAAGAAGATGGAGGAAAACAGAGGTAAAAAGCTAGACTTGTGGTGAAGGGGTTTGCATAGAAGAAAGGTATTGATTTTGATAAAATATTTTCTCCTATTATTAATATGACTTCAATAATAACTATTTTAAGTCTTGTAGGAGTGGAAGATTTTCATCTTGAACAGTTAGATGTAAAGGCAACATTTCTCCATGAAGATTTTAAGGAAGATATCTATATACAGCAACCAGAAGGATATGAGGTCAAAAGGAAAGAAAAATTAGTGTACAGGTTAAAGAAGAGCTTGTATAGCTTAAAATAGGCTCCAAGGCAGTGGTATCTAAAATTTGACAGGTTTATGTCTGAAAAATTTTATACTAGATGTCACTTTGATCATTGTGTTTATTTAAAAAAGAAAAATTATGGTAGCTATATTATATTGTTATTGTATGTAGATGACATGATTGTTGCAAGGTCTAACATGTAGGAAATAAATGTGCTCAAAAGAAAATTGGGAAATTCATTTGCAATAAAGGATTTGAGAGCTGCAAAACAAATCCTTGGTATGAGAATAGTTAGAGATAGGAAAAATCACAAATTAACATTGTCCCAGAATGAGTACATACAAAAGGTGTTGAAAATATTTAATATGTAGAATGAAAAACCAGTTAGTACAACTTTTGCTAGCCATTTCAAACTTAGTAAGGAGATGTTCCCTAAGACCCAAGAAGAAATTTCTTATATGTCTAAAGTTCCATATGCATCAGCAGTTGGAAGCTTAATGTATGCAATGGTCTGCACAAGGCCTGATATTGCACATGCAGTGGGAGTTGTAAGCAGGCACATGAACAATCTAGGAAAAGAACATTGGATGGCAGTGAAATGGATTCTCAGATATTTGAGAGGTACCACAAATCAAGAATTATGGTCAGCTGGTTCAAACATTTCTCTACAGGGATATGTTGATGCAGATATGGCAGGTGACAAAGATAACAGGAGGAGAACTATAGGGTATGTATTTACTGTAGGTGGAACAAATGTCAGTTGGGTTTCAAAAATCCAAAGTGTTGTTGCACTTTCAGCAACAGAAGTACAGCATGTTGTTGCTACAAAGGCTAGTAAAGAAATGATTTGGTTACAAATGTTTATGGATGAATTGGGTAAGAAGCATGATATGGCAATGTTATACAGTGATAGCAAAAGTTTCATTCATCTTGCAAATAACTTATCATTTCATTCCAGGACTAAACACATACAACTCAAGTAAAATTTCATACTGTTAGTGTTGGAAGATGGACAGTTTAAGCTGGAAAAGATAAACACTAGCCAGAATCCTGCAGATATGCTAATAAAATTTGTAACCAGGGAGAAACTGAGATTATGCTCAGTTTCAATTGGTCTTCAAGTATGATGATGAAGATGAGAAACAGGCAGGTCCAAAGTGGAGTCATTGTCTAGAAAATGAAGCAGCAGTGGAGTTGCTACAATCAATCTCCAAGTGGGATTTAATATTCTAAATTTTTAGCCTTTAAGCTAAATGGAATATTAGAGCTGTTTCATCACTAGGTAGGTGAATAAATGGGTAGGGAGGCCCATTAACCTCTTTAGAAGGATCAATAACACTCCTAATGTGAAAGGAGTAAGAATAAGTAGCTAATTTGAGCACCCTTTGGTGTGAACAGAGATGGGATCACATTGATTCAGTCAACTTTGACCAATTCAACAAAGCTATCTAGATACATTGAACCTCCTTGATGGACAACGCAGTTTTGGTGGAGCACAACTTGCATGGGCTTGAGGGCACATATGGATGGGACCCAATGAGAAGAGGTTCAATTGCTATATATGAAAGAGATGGGAGCATTTTTTAGGCATGCTTTGGATTTGATCATTTGATCTTGGTCTATTTAGACTTGGCTTCCTCTTGCTGTTTAGCAAGGTTGCAGTGCTGTTTAGCACTGGGTGTTCCTGAGCAGGAATCCAACCTCTTCCCTTCAGAGGCCTCTTGGGAGAGCTTGTCCTATATTTCTACACATCCAAGCTTGAGGCCAAGCACCATTCTTCAGCCCCAACATTATTTCTATAGCAGAATATTGTTGAGTAGCAGGGTGTTGCAGTGGAGGTTTATTACACCACTTCCAGGTCTGTTTCTCAGTAGAAGGTGCCTTCCTTCTCTTGAGAGATCAAATAGGAAGATTTATGAGCACATTTAATATCTTGGTAGTAGGCCAAAGTATTTATCATCTCCTATAGCGTAGTCCCTTGTAGGAACTACGTCATTTTACATAGAGTTGCTGCAGCATGGTTAAGACCCTTGTTTTTGAGCTAGTTTCCTAGGGAAAGGGCCAACCCTTCTCTCGGAAAGCTAGAGGAAGGGATTCTCATCCCTCCTTTGTATTATTCAGCTATATTTCTATACTTTTGTAGTAATACTGCATTTTCTGAGCTGAATATTCATATCTTCTCTTTTTTTACTTGTACTTTCATGAAACCCTTGCCGGGTTGGATTTATAATACAATAAGGAGGCCAGATCTTCATTTTCTTGGCATATTGTTACATAAAACTCTAGATCCATGTTATTTTATCATTATACTATAGAAACCTTCATAAAATAATGTTGTACATGCTTCAGTCTTTTTCTACATAACTCAAGTCATGGGATTTGGCTATTTTTGAGTTGATATGAAGCTGGGAGGTTTGTTTAACATATCAAAAGGGATTTCTTTATGATCCCACTTTGTATGTGAGGGCCTAATATCATATTATAAGGGAACCAAGTGTTATTTCACCCAGTTAAAATACATATCTTCAGGAATAAAGTTTGTAGGGTCTATTTGCTACATTTTCCCCACTTGGGAAGGTGTAGAAGTTCTTCTTTGCTGCTATTTCACTCATTTGATGGCTATGTGTTTTTGAACAAACCATATGAGTCTATTTTCTAGATCTCCAACTTAATAATATCTTCAGATATTCTTATTATTGTAGAAATTCCCTATTTTGGGATATTACAGTGGTATCAAAGCTTTAATCTTGGCTCAGCCTATGGAACTCAAACATGTAGCTATCAAGAGAATAAGATATGAAAAGAAAGAAGAATTCATTATGTGGAGGAAGAAATGAAGATAGGCTTACAAATCTTCTTCCAAAATCTATGCAGTACATCAATGAAGATCTTAAGAAGATGAGAGGAGAGATGGGATCTCTTGAGAAGTTTGGATCTAGAGCTAGATCTAGATTTGCACATGATAGGTGTGAAAATGCAGCTACACCCTATTATGCACAGTGTATTCAAATGCTCAGATCTACTATGAAAAAAATGAAAGGAGAGGAAATGCCAAGGAGGGAAACTCTTAGTAATTTTCTGCAAGAGTATGAGTCTGAAACTGAAAATTTTAGAGATCATATCACTTTCAAAGCATTTTTCAAGATCAAGGTGGAGAGGAGCAAGCTGCATGATATGGATAGATTTTCTCTATCTACCTTTGATGGATCCACAACTTTTTCAGCCAAAGCTTGGGTGGAGGAGTTGCATACTTATTTGAAGCAGCA
Organism: Pinus albicaulis; assembly: GCA_034641835.2. Taxonomy (NCBI): domain Eukaryota; kingdom Viridiplantae; phylum Streptophyta; class Pinopsida; order Pinales; family Pinaceae; genus Pinus; species Pinus albicaulis. The sequence continues at coordinate 159,771,890 of CM076569.1, read as the reverse complement.
CCAAGTTTCTAAAGATGAAGCCATCAGAGTTGCAGCACTACACTTTGAAGGTAAGGCCTATGCTTGGTGGATGTTTGAGTAATTTTCATTGAAAAATGTCAATACTTCTTCTTTTGCAAAGTTCATTAAGAGGTTGGTAGAGAGGTTTGATAAAAAACATGAGACAATCAAACCAACGAAACTTTTGCATAAGTTGGGAGGACCTACAAACTCAAAACCACTTCAGAAACCTATTGAAGAAGTTCACATCTTGCATGATACCTTGCTGGAGGAAAGATCCTTGTTTCATAACCTTGGACAAGAGGGCATGAAGGTTCCTTTTGCAAAGGAGGATCCTCTTATTGAGCAGTTACCTCCTATTCATATTGAAGATGAAGAGAAGGATGGGTTTACAGCACTGTCACATCTAGAGCATATCTAGTGCCTCATGCAAAGGAAGGAGGAGCACACGCTCCAACTGGAGGATTTCCTGTATCATTGCAAGAAGTTCCCCAGGATCTCACATATGGAAGGCAAAGTAAAATCAATGAGCAGCATGATTGTGAGATGATATTGATGGAAGGAGAAGGTAGGGAGGAAGGACAACATCAATTGATGAGGAGTACACAACCCTATCTATTTCAGAGAGATGGTGCAAGGAGGAGAGAGATTTATTTGCACTGTGAGGGCAAGGGAAAGGTTGCCCAACCATATGAAAAATATTCTCTTTCCATGGATGTATAACTACATGGAGGCATTCCACCGGGGAGGCCACCAAATCTGGAGTTGGTAAGAGAAATCTTGCCATTTGGTTCACCACTCTTGGATTTTGGAGAGGTGAAGAGTTTTGTGGGAGACTTTGGCATGGGGGGTGTCAAAGTATCTGGCAGCAAAATGAGGAGAGCTTCACATGCCATATCACTAGCGCTGTCTCTTGGGAGGTTTGATCCATATTGGAGGTCTCAACTCTTGGTAGAGTACTCCAAGGATCTTGGTACTTGCATGATTCTTGATGACCCATATGGAGATGATAGATACATTGTGGATGGTGTGGTCATCTATTCTTATGGCAGAGTCTTCTTTACTAGAGCTTCTAGTCTTAATGAGAAGCTGCTACATGCAGCACATGAGGACTTCTTTTCTATGCACTTTGATGCATATTTTTCTTTGATGGAGGAGTTCATTTGGGAGGGAATCCAACATGATATATTTCAGCATATGGAGAGATGCATAGCCTGAATGGTGATGGAGAGAATTTCACAACCACTTCCCTACTCTTTGGAGGTGAGGGATAATTTCCAATTGAGCCATTTCAGCTCAAGGTCCCAAGTACATGATGGAGGATGTACAATTTCATTTTATTTTTTGTACTTATTTTATTTAAATGAGCAACATATTGTACCAAGGAGGATTATTCCTTATTGCATATTGTATAATGATGTACTTGAAGCCATTTGTAACATTGAGATTGGATATCTCATTGGTGGTTTATGGAGGAAGCCACATGATTTTTGGTGTGCACCATTGGCACCACTTTGTACTTTCATGTTTGTATCTTGTAAAATGATTGTGGCAACAAACAAGTGTCTGGGAAAGCACTTGTTTTTGTCTGATTTGGTGCAGGAAAAAGATGCACTGCGTTGTTTCCTTGTGTGGGACCTTGATACACTTTCTGGTTGTCATATGACAACTTGTTTCTATTGGTTTTTGCTTCCATGTATTGCTGATATTTCTATGTTCATGGGGAGCTTTTTTTGGAAAGTGGGATATGCGTTGAAGATCTCCCTACTTTTCATGATGCATGTTTCAGGAGCAGCAATGGGCAGCCCATGAATGAAAAATTACATCTCTCTTCTCCATGTGGGAGGAGCCATATGGAGAACTTGAGTTTTTGGAGGAGGCACTTCATGGTTTATTTGTTTGGTGGGGTAGCTTGGGCCACTCTTGGAGGTCATGAAATTTTTGCCGAAGATCAACAGCAGCTCCATAATTATCATAAATGGATAGTGAAACCACTTGGTTGGGAGGATCCAATCTCTCCATGCAGCCCCAACACATTGTATGAACCAGGGGTTGAGGATCTTTTTGAGCTAACTAGATTGGCTGATTTCATTTGGATGATAGCATGGGTGTGGAAGTCACTCATTGGAAATAATATTCCCCACATTCATCACTCCTTCCTTGAGGAGGCCATTGGACAGTAAGGAGGTTTCCACTTACATCTTCCACCTTTCTATGATGTGAGCCATATGATTTGGCATGCTTGGGAGGGAACATTGGAGGACAGATTTGTAGCAGATCATTGTGAGTAGTGGTGGAAACTTTTGATGAGAAGGCCACAAGAAGAGGAGGGGAGGATTTTTTCTCTCCTTATATAGTTTCTTGAGGACAAGCAACATTTTGGATGGGATGATTGTAATATTCCAAATTTTTTAGCCTTCAAGCTAAATGGAATATTAGAGTTGTTTTATCACCAGGTAGGTGAATAAATGGGTAGGGAGGCCCATTAACCTCTTTAGAAGGATCAATAACACTCATAATGTGAAAGGAGTAAGAATAAGAAGCTAATTTTAGCACCCTTCGGTATGAAAAGATATGGGATCACGTTGATTTAGTCAAATTTGACCAAGCCAACAAAGTTGTCTACATACATTGAACCTCCTTGATGGACAACGCAGTTTTGGTGGAGAAAAACTTGCATGGGCTTGAGGGCAGATATGTATGGGACCCAATGAGAAGAGGTTCACTTGCTATATATGAAAGGTATGACAGCCTTTGTTAGGCATGCTTTGGATTTGATCATTTGATCTTGGTCAGTTTAGACTTTGCTTCCTCTTGTTGTTTAGAAGGTTTGCAATGATGTTTAGCACCGAGTGTTCCCGAGTGGGAATTCCACCTCTTCCCATGAGAGGCCTCTTGGGAGATATTTTCCTGTATTTCTCCACATCCAGGCTTGAGGCCAAGCACCATTCTTCAGCCCCAGCATTATTTCTGTAGCAGGATATTGCTAAGTTGCAGGGTGTTGCAGTGGAGGTTTATTACACCACTTTCGGGTCTGTTTCTTAGTAGAAGGTGCCTTCCTTCTCTTGAGAGATCAACTAGGAATATTTCTGAGCACATTTCATATCTTGGAAGTAGGCCAAAGTATTTCTCATCTCCTACAGCACAGTCCCTTGCAGGAATTGCATCATTTTTCATAGAGTTGCTGCAGCAGGGTTAAGACCCTTGTTTCTGAGCTAGGTTCCTAGGGAAAGGGCCAACCCTTCTCTCGGAAAGCTAGAGGAAGGGATTGTCATCCCTCCTTTGTATTATTCATCTATATTTCTGTAATTTTTCAGTAATACTGCATTTTCTGAGCTGAATATTCATATCTACTCTTTTTGTACTTCTACTTTCATGAAACCCTTGCTGGGTTGGCTTTATAATACAATCCGGAGGTTATATCTTCATTTTCTTGGCATATTGTTCCATAAAACTCTAGATCCATGTTATTTTATCATTATACTCTAGAAACCCTCATAAAATAATGTTTTACATGCTTCAGTCTTTTTCTGCATAACTCAAGTCATGGGATTTGGCTATTTTTGAGTTGATATGAAGCCGGGAGGTCTGTTTAACATATCAAAAGGGATTTATTTCTGATCCCCTTTTATATATGAGGGCCTAATATCATATTATAAGGGAACCAAGCATTATTTCACCCAGTTAAAATGAAGATATTCAGGAATAACGTTTGCAGGGTATATTTGCTGCATTTTCCCCACTTGGGAAGGTGTAGAAGTTCTTCTTTACCGCTATTTCACTCATTTGATGGCTATGTGTTTTTTAACACACCATATGATTCTATTTTCTAGATCTCCAACTTAAGAATATCTTCAAATATTCTTATTAATATAGAAATTCCCTATTTTGGGATATTACATGGGATATTGTTGGGTGTGGAGCCTGATTATCTTCTTTATTTTGTATCATAATTTTGGACCCATGCTCTTAACGAGGAAGAAACATAGCCTATAATTAAACATTGTCTGGGGGGTCCAGGTGGCGGTTGCGACTTTATGGAGCCCCCCTGGCGTCGGGTTTCGGGGGCAGCGCCCTTGAAGCTAAAAACAGATGTAAAATTTCCTTGTAAAAGTATTGTAATTTTTAGTCAATCTGGGCCATTCATTAGGCGGATGATCAAATGGTATAAGTTATGTTTAATTTATGGTTTTTCGCCCTAGAAGGCAACCCCTCATTTTGTATGAGGGTATTGTATTGTGGCTTTGTATTGTATGTGTATTCTCAGAGCGAAAAACTGACGTGGAGACTGTGAGAGAGAACATAGGATATTACATCGAATCTTTTGTAGGTTGTGTCTCTTCATTTTACTGGATAATAGAAAGGAGGACTAGCTATTCGGGGTGGACGTAGCCCAAACTGGGAAACACGTATATTTGTGTCTCTCTGGTTTTATATGTTTTCTATGTTTGTGTTTCCACATATTTTATGTGTTGCATTTCTCCATAATATATAATTTTTTCTAACACGGGGATTACTGTGCAAATTAATGAAGAAATAATTTTCACCCAAACCTACGCGAATATCACCGACACAAGGAAAATTCGTTACCTCACATGGCCGAAAAAGGTGGAAAATTTAGGATGGATAGCAGGTGGGTGCGATTTGGAGGATAATTAGTAGGAAACTTCTTTGGAGCATAACTTAGTCATTTTTTGACCTTTTGGAGTGAAAAAAGGGCCCAAATTAGGGTTTTTTTTACTGTTCTGGAGCCATTGGAGACAATATTTTTCATTATGAGCAATGAAAGTTTATGTAAACACACATTTGTGAGCATACTAAAAGAGGCACAACATTGGAAACTGGACTAGGAGTTGTAGCCCAGGAGGGGTGAACTCCTTCATCATTTGTTGTCTTGTGTTTGCTATTATAATATTATTGTCTCTATTATTTTCTACAAAACTAAGATAAAAATAATCTTTTATGTGTTAATTTCACTTACATAATTGCATAAAAACCCTAAATATTTCATTTTCAAAATTTATCATAAACCTTCAAGTTTACATATACAGTTCATTTTCAGATGGAGTACAGGGTCTTTGTAGAAGAAACCATTTCTTGCTGATGGCTTCATGATTGACTGTAGGTTGTAATGATTTTTGTAGTGATATTTCTTTGCAGGAGAACATTTACTTGAAGGGGAAACTAGCCACTCTTATTGTCAACATGTAGGTTTTAACCCTGTACAGAAATTATCTGCAAACGAATCTTAAAAACATAAAATAAACAATAGCGAGAGAATAAAACATAAAACAAATATACACAGATATTTTCCCCTGGATCCCAAATAGAGACTACCAACTTGATTTTTCATTATATTCCTTTTAGTGCTACAACACACATATATACATGCCGAAGTATTCATAAACCCCAATCCATTAACCGTAGATTAGAACATAGTCATAGCTCCCTTGACTGGATCTACAAAATACCAGGGGCCAAAAACCATCATGCCCCAAAACCATGTGTAAACCCATGCAAAGAACCATGGGTGGTTTTGCCCACTGAAAAATAGGGTCCAAAATATTTTTCCCGAGGCACTGCCCCGGAGCCCGAATAAGGGGCACTGCCATCCCCCCTGTGACCCTACTGTTGTGCCCAACACAACATACAAGGGGGGTTATTGCCCCCTTGTGACTCCCCCGCGCGTGCGACTAATCATGGAAAGAATATAACACATACCCATTGTTGGACATTGGATAAACCAATGCTCCCCATGTGTTTCATGACATGGACTAACTGCCTCTCGTGGATCCTTATCTCTGGCGATGTGATCGTTGACTAAAACCTACAGGTTTTGGTCTAATGGAAATTTTGATTCCCAACAAGTGGTATTAGAGCATAGGTCACGAGTTTGATACACACCCAGCTCGTGTTGGGGGGAGATTGTTGGACATTAGATAAAACAACACTCCCCATGTGTTTCGTGACATGGACTAACCACCTCTCATGGATCCTTATCTCTGGCGATGCGATCGTTGACTAAAACCTGCGGGTTTTGGTCTAATGGAAATCATGATTCCCAACACAACACACTTATGTACTCTTTTTCACTGAATATATGGAGTGGTCTAGCGGTGTTAGAATGTAATATTCCTAAATTAGCATGTAGATAATTAGAATATTAATTTTTCTCTTAACCTATATTTAGATGAATAAATGGGTAGGGAGGCCCATAAAAATTTCTAGCAGCAATAAAATCCCTCTTAATATAAAAAGGATATTCATAGCTGGATAAAACACCCTCATGAGTGAACAAGGGCTGATGCATGAAGACAAGGTCAAGTTTGACCAAGTCAACAGAGATAGAATGGAGGAAGTGAATCATCAATAGAGACAACCAATATGAATGTGGATTATTTTAGATAGCTACATAAAATTTGGATTGAAGACCCTTAGGTGTGAAAAGGGTTGGAGCAGGTTGAAGACATCAACCTTGACCAAATCAAATAGCACTGTTATGGATGAGTGGCATTGATGAAGGTACAATGCAGTTTTGGATGGAGATTGATTGTGTGATGGTGGAAACCCTAATGAGTGGGACCCAAGGTGAGAAGGCTCACATTGTTATAATGAAGAGGATGGCAGCCATATGGGGTTAGCTTATGAATTATATTTTGATATGTTTTTTTAGAATTTTTCTCTCTTCAGCTATTTAGCTAATATTGCTGGTGTTGTTTAGCACAAGGTATTCCTGTTTAGGAATTCCATCTCTTTCCCTGAGAGGCCTCTTGGGAGAGTCCTGATCTATCATTCCACACATTCGGCATTCTGGACAAGCCTAAGTCTTCATCTACAACACATTTTCTACAGAATATTGTTGTGTTGTAGGGTGTTGCAGTGGAGGGTTGAGAAACCCACTTTCTGAGCTAGTTTTTCATAGGAGGAAGGATTTCTTCTCTTGGGAGATCAATTTGGAGGGTTCTTGAGCACATTTTAGATATTTTTCATTAGGAAAATCTATTTCCATCACTTACAGCATAATTTTAGTATGGAATTGCATTATTTCATAGGGTAGCTTCAATGAGGGATCTTTTGGCTCTTTTAGAGTGTTTTCCTGTGATTGAGGGGTTCAACCTTCCATTGGAGGAGACCTTTGAGTAGATCTGCATTAGATCTATGCTATTTAATCCTCCTATCTTCATGTGCTTTAGTTTTTAGTGACTCTTTAGTATTTGGGCTGTATATCACCATTTGTATTAGGTGTATTTCCAGAAACCCTTCTCAGGTTCTCTTGGATTTGTATAAAGGAGCCTAGATCTCAGTTTTTGAGCAATATTGATTAATATATGAGCTGATATATTTGTCTCTATTATTTTTTAGTATAAAACCTCATTAGAATATGTTGTTACTTGTAGCAATATTTCGGTGTTGCAGTAGTTTTTAGGTTTCAGTGTTTTTAATCTATTTTGGGTGTGGGAGACTTGTTTAACTCCTCTATCATGATTTGTTTCTGATCTCCTCTTGGATCTGGGTGTTATGATGTAAGATATAGTGGATCCATTGTTTTATTTTTATTATTATAGCATAAATTTCTGAAAATTCATTTTTTATGCATGTGTTTCTGACATTACAGTGGTATCAGAGCATAATCTTGGCTCAGCCTGTGAGTTTTCATCCATTATGCTATAAGAAGAAGAAGAGAAGGAGAAGAGATCTAAAATGGTGGAAGGAATGAGCTTGGTCTCATCACTTTTCAGATCTATGAAGAACCTCTCCAAGGAGGATAAGCAAATGAAAGAGAAGAGATGCAATGAAACCTTTAGAGGGTTTCAAGAAGAGGAAGGTCCATGTACTTCCTATTCTCAAAAGAAAGAACCGGTGTTGCGGAAAGCTAGAAAGCATTACACTTTTCCCTCTCCTTTTGAGGAAGAAGACAAAAGGCATGGAGATGGAGTGCACTTGGAGCATGAGATCCTGAGTGGATACCATGCATAATATAAGTCTCAACCTAGAGTTTTCAAGGAGACTCTAACTCTTCCTCAGTTTATTCAGCTTGAAGAAGAAAGGAGGCCTTGTAGCAATAAGAGAATGAGGGGAAATAGATTTATATTGTCTAATTTTTATGGATCATCCACATGTACAAAAAGGGCTCGGGTGATGAAGCTAGATGCATTATTCCTACTAAATCTAGTGGTAGAAAGAGAGGTTGGTTAGATTGTAGCGCTGCACCTTGAGGGAAAAGCAAACATTTGGTGGTTCAGCCATTTGAGTCATGCAAGAGTGACTGATTTTGCAGATTTCACTCAAAGGGTGATCAAAAGATTTGACAAGAAGAAATCAGAAGGGGAGGAGCCTTCACCACCACTTGATGAGACTTGTACCAGCACTGACACAACTATGGAGGAGAAGCCATCATCCTCAGCATTTGGAGGAGCCAACACATTGGAGGAAGGGACCCTTGTAGCCATACAAGATGTTCCTATGCTTCACCAAGGTATGCATAAGTTTCCACTTTCTGTTATTTCAAAAAATATAATGGAGGGTTGTGGAAATATTTCTTTGCATGACCAAGGGTCAAAACATAGTGTTGATCTAGAGCAGTAGGCTTACACTGCGTTTTGCAGCCTTGAGTTGTTCAAGGAAAGGATAAAAAATCATCCCAATGTATCATTATTGAGCTGCATACAACACTTGGGGTTGGGGTGTGGACTTATGGAGGATAGGATGATATTTTTCCTAAACAATTCAATGCAGAACTCTATGTTCAACATTGATATTGAGTATGAGACAACAAATACACCATTGAGGAGATCAACGACGCTGTCATTAAGCAGCAGTGAGGAGTTGGGGGCCCAGCTATTATTAGAGCATTCTGATGGCCATTACACTTGTGTGAGCAGATGATCAATGAGAGATACTTTGTGCTTCATCATTGTGGTGGATCTACTGGGATGAGAATTGTACATGCCTATGAGGAGGTTTTGCCTTCAACATACTTGGAACCTTATGGATTCAATATTGTCATTGGTGTGGGGTCTTCTCTAGGAGATCTCCAAGAGGTTGAATTTCAACATCCCATGAAATGAAAAGGTATAAATCTGATTTGGGAGGATAGTATTCTTCATTGGAGGAGTACCAAGATGGAGCATGATGGGAGACACCAACATGTGGATGAATGGGTGTGGATGGTGGGCAAGAGGTTGGTGAGCCACTTGCATATCTATGACACAGGGCAGCAGGAGGCATGGCTACGTTGGCTACTCTTGAAAGAGTTTGGCCATCATGTGACATATCCTTGTTCAAGGGGTATGTTAGTGGAGGAAACTTGGCATGACACTTGCATCATATGGTAACAAGGAGTTTGGGTGCATTGTGTTGATATGACATTCTCTATGTCAATCATCATATCTTCACCTCATGATTTTTATGATGGAGGTGTGAGGGAGAAACAAGAGTTATTGTTTCTTTGGCTACTCTTGGGAGAGTATGAACATAATTTTTCCCATACTTGGCTAGATATTTCCAGAGAAAGGGATGGAACAATCAAAGTGCAAAAGGGATACCCTTCAACATTGTAGTATAAGGAGGTACTTCCACATAGGAGGAAGTTTTCCACACATAGCAGCATGATGGTGGATGACTTTGGCATATGGGATGTCAAAGAAGGAAGTCATGGAGTGACAAGAGCCTTATCACTAAGGCCAACAACGCTGACACTTGGGAGTATGTTTATATTGATGGAGTGTTCCAAGGGGAGTATACATCCCTTCATTTTGCAAAATTTTATAAGAATGTTCTCATGGGAGGACTCATCCATGGACCTCACTTTCAGCCTACTCACTATGCATGGTAAGAAATGTATTTATGTACTTACTGATCATTTCATTGAGTCTTTGCATTATCTCACCATATATGTACAGTGCATTGCTCCAAAAGAGGGCAATATTATTCTTGGGTTTCATGGTCATTCTAGGACCAACACTTATGATGGAAATAATCCTTCTCTACATGACTTTTGGCAAGTGTGTTGTTATTCTTATCATGCTCAACTGGTATATAATTCCATTTACTACCTCATAGTAGATGAGAAAACATGCATAGCTAGTAATTTGTTGAAAGACAGCTTGCCACATTATGTTATAGAACAACAGTTGGAAATACTGTGTTGTATCCACTGGAAAAACCATTGGGACTATCCAAATTTTCACCTAAACTTCAACATTTTTCTGATTTGGATACCATATGGTGATGATGTACCATTCTATTTTTATAAAATGGATTAGGCCAGCATGATTCATGATTCTATGAAGAGGATATTTGAAGATCCATTATTCTTCTTGGAACTTGAGGGCAACATTATTTCAGCCCAAGATCAGTAGCTACTCTGCACTTATCATAAGTGGAGAGAGAGACAACATGGGGTAGGCTATTTTGTCTACTGTTAGGTCCCTATATTACTGGTATAGTCCCTTATTGTTGTTAGTGCAACCCCCTTATTGTTATTATTGTACCCTTGTAACCCCCATATTGTTATTATTGCGCCCTTAAATTATTATTGTTAGGTTGGCTAGGATTACATTGTGGCCCACTAGGATTACATTGTGGCCCCATGGACTCCTATATATAGAAAGGAGGTTTTGTAATTTGTATCATCCAATAATTGTTCATTAATGTAATGTATTGGAGGTTTCTCCCTCAAAGTGGCTTATTTATAAGGCGTTGATATCTCTTTTCTTCTATTTTTGGAGCTGGTTTCCCAACATTTGGTATTAGAGCTTTGGGATTCTAGGGTTTTGCTGATCCAAATAGGTCATCGTGGAATTTTCGCTATAATTTTTTTTCTATGAAGGTTCAGAAGCTTAAATATTTAGGATGTGAAGCAAAAATCTTGAGGAACATCATCACAAAATTTCAGAGCTTGGTTTGCAATATTTTTGGAGATATGATTTGTAGAAGTTAGGGCTTTTTCAGGCTTCTGAATTTCATCTCAAAGAGGTGATCATGGAAAAATATTCATAACTCTCTCTCTCTGAGCATCAGATTGGAATGATGTAAAAAGTGACTGCAAGTACACGGACTTTAGTTTTCTGTCTATAAATTTTAGAGCCAAAGGAGGAAAAAATGACACGTGGAAATTCGTACAAGTTCGCTCTACTGAACCAGTCCATAATTGGGTCATTATGGGAGATTGGAAAAAAAATTTCCTTGAAGAATCCAAATCAGATCAAACCTGTGGCATTTGAAAGAAGCTTCAGAGGGCTACTACAGGGCCAAATTTCAGATATTTATGATCCGAAATTATAGAGATAATTCAATTTCAATATCGAGCTCCTCAAAAGCAAGTAAAAGGTGTGTACTTTTTTTTCGAATTGCGTAAGTCTTGTTTTAAGAATCAAGTTGAATTGATTCCAAGGGCATATTGTAGAATAGATATCAGTATTGGATTCTAAAATGGCACCTAAAAATAATTCAACACCCATTAAGCCTTTATAAGGCTCTGTTAGTCATCAATATTTTCATTTGTTGGTGATGACTAGATCCATAGCTGAGTTTTCTAGAAGCTGATCTCCATATGTCAATTTGTCATCTAGAAAACCCTCATAAAACTTTTTTTCGCCCTCCTACTTTTCAGTCCGCCCGTGTCAAGGTTAAACCTCATTATCACTACCCTATCTAGCTTTATCCCTACTGGTTTTCCCATCAGTTCTAAAAGGACAATCCAAGTCTATTTCAAAAGCCTCCCCTAAGTTAGGAAGTGGCGCTTTAAGGAATTTTACCCTTGGCAACCATCAAAAGGCCAAAAACCTCCATCTGCTACAGACCAATCATGACAGACCTCCCACTCTGCAAATGAAATTGATCACAACTCTAAGTCGCGCCACTTACACACCCCTAAGTCTCAGCAATGCATAGACCACATTCTCAAGATGATTATTAGGTGTTTTACACTGTTTATGGATTTGACAAGCACAGGAAACATGTCATCATTTCAGAAGAAATTTCTTGACTCCACATTAGAAGAACAGCTGCTTCTCAATGTGAGCATAAGCCTAAGATATATCTGCAATACAAAGAGTTTCTCATCAAGACCTTGCAGCTTCATTCAGCATGAAAACACAGTAGAAGAAAGACAACACTGTCAAACAAACTTGTTATTTATCATGGCAAAAAAACCTCCTTCATCGATAAGTAGAGGGTTAGGGCACCTCCTTCATCTACAAGTAGAGGGCGATGGCTAATATTGATTTGAAGAACTTAAAAAACTAACTATAAGAACAGGTTTGTTTTTACTAGACAGTGAAACAGTGACTCAAGGTTTCTGATGGAAAATGATGATCAAAACAGGGCTAAGATTTGAAATGTGCAAGACAAAAGAAAGCAGAGTTTTTGGTTTTGTGTCCTAAGAAAGAAGATAAATTGAAGTTACAAGCATCATCAGTATGGCGCAACAAAAAGAGACTCCATTGATCAAAGCTATCATAACAAAATATCTCTGCAGGGGTGTTAGTATGAATGGCTCAAATCAGTGCTGAGCAAGAAGACATTTCAGTAAAAAGGACCTCTGTGTGCTCTTATGTTTCTGTTGGGCTGTGGGATAAAGTCTATGGTTTCCAGATAAACATAGAGAAGGCAGGAAAGTAGTACACAGCCCCAGACATAAGCCATCTTGATATCATTCAAAGTGCCAGTGCAAGTTCAGGTGTTGCGATCTACACTCCACCACAAAGACAAATGTATCCTTCAGATGCAGTAGGGTTGGTGATTTTAGAGTTTCATTAGTAAGAAGATGGCTAATAAAAGCCTTGGTATCTATGAAATATTCCAGCAGTTATTCCACATCTCATTTACTTGCCTCCTCAACGCAAAGACATAAACAGGTTATGATCTGAGTTTTAAAAAAAACCCTGGAACAACATGCCAAGCTAATCAGGCATGTCTTTCTTGAAATTAGCTCCATTCATAAACAGGTGCCTTTCAAATATGCTATAACAGCTGACACAGACAATCTAGGTTTATGTCATCAAGAGACATCACCATTGAAACCATTGTTCATCATAGGCAAAAGAGGTGTTTTGACAGACTGTCAGTTTTTTTTAGAAAGCTTGAAACAAACATAGGTTTTTCATTATTCAATGGATAGAGACATCATAATGATATGTTTTGAGCAGAGAAGTGTATTGGAAAAAGGCGCTCTTATTAATCAAAGGACCATGGTAAAATCCAAATAAATGCAGAAAATTTTTGATACCTACAGTGGGAAAGAGGTTGAAGAGACACCTGGAGACAGAAGTTGTCAAAACAAGTAAAAGGATAGTCTGCAGCTCAAACTCTACTGTTGGTTAAAAGGCAGGTCATGACACAGGCAAATGATTTTAATTATATTTCAAAAGGTTATGGCACGAATTTCAAAGCCTAAAGCAGCATTCAAAGCCAACAGGACATATCACCTTGACCAAAGAAAGGCAGTTTCCTTAAAAAAGGGTCAAAGTCAGAAGAGGAGCTTAAAGGCACCTAACAGTTTGGATCAGCCTCACAGCGAGCATTATCACCTTTAAAAGCAGCAGAAACAAGAGGTATCAACCAAGTTTTAAGAAGCAAATAATATCCTTGCAAATGACAAAAGATGCCTCATTTATCATAGATGTATTTTTTGATCGGTTTTTCCATGTTGAAATATCATTAAAGGGTTAGCAGTGGCAGATTGTCTGGCTTATAAAGCACAGTGAAATTACAGAAGAAGAGTTTTGGAAAGTCCTAAAAAGGGCCTTTTTCATCTAAGCCAAGGTCCTCACCATGTTCTTTGTTCAGGTGTCCAACTTCACTTTTTGTCAAAAGATTGGTGCAAAGGGTCGTCAAAAGATTTTCAAAGGTTTCAAATAACCTCACCAAACAAGTGTGAAAGGGAGCTTAGCTCCTTTCATTTTCAAAAGGGTTTAAGGGTTGTTACATATCTCTTTTTACATTGCCAAAACATGAGACAACTCTCCTTGTTGTTCACCATACCAAAGAAGATATTTGCAAGCAAAATTGAAAGATTTTTCAAAGGTTTTGACTGCGCAGCGTGCCTGTAGCAGCGCGCGGCACGCTTGGGCACATTTTTTACACGGCGGCACACTACTGCGTGGCGCGCCTGTAGGTGCCGGTCCTGTCGGCCCGACAGGTGACCCGACAGCCTTTTCCGCGCGGCGCTCTCTCATTCAAACGCGTCGCGCTTGTGATAAACCTCCAAAGCACCTCCAAACTGCTTTCAAAGTTGCTCCAACGCTCAAGCAAAGACTGCCACCGATTTTTGAGGAATTTTGTCTTGCCCCTTACAAAGATTAAAATTGTTAGACAGTGTTTGAGACAGCAAAGGCCTCAGTGTAAATCAAGATATTTTGAGTGACTGTTTTGGAAAGAAGGTGTCAGTTGGTTGACAATGAGGTGTTATTTCTAGTCTTCAGAAGCCTAAAGCTGCCCTCCAAGGTGCTCAAACATCACATTCCTTTTCTAAGGGTAGTGTTAAGCATTTAGGACATCTAAAATACTGTGGCATAAACTCCATAACCCTGTCAACTATATGTAACAAAGAAAGGGTGCTCAGGAGGTGTTATTTTTTTAGAGTTGTTGTAGTTTGTGATTGACCAGCAGTAAGTATAGCAAAATGATAGGTTCCTATTGGTAATTCAAAAAACCTCACAAACTGCCCTCCAAACAGCATTAAAAGGTGCAGAACAGTGCCCAAGGAGAGGAACACAGTATCTGAAATAAACAAAACAGTAGGTTTAATTCCATGAAAGTGATCACTATGTAAGTATTGTTGATTCAAAAGGCAGCTTTGTGGGTTAAAAAAGGGCAAATAACCATTATTGCCTCTTCATTCTATAAAGTTGATTTCAGTAAAGTAGAGCTACCATTGCATTTGGGGGTTGTTCCTGTTTGACTGTGGGTAGGAAATATTGGATACAAGGGTAGTATTTTGGTTAAAGGAGCTTTGTTGTCTGACTGCCACATGGCTGTGTGCTCACATCAACACAAGGAGCTTGATGACTCTCCCTATAACACAGTGACCTTTTTCACTGTGTTTATTCCTTTTGCTGACTATGTGATGGTTATTGAATCTACCTTTTGAGTGGCATACAAAGAGAAAGGGCAGTGTTTTTAAAGGAAGCACGGTGAGGCAGGGCAGCAAGGTGAAGAAGAACACATTGATGATATGCAGCATAGTGATGAAGAGTAGCGCCATGAAGAAACTCAAAACAGTGATGGAAAAGGAGGCTACAGAGAAGCGCCCGGCACGGAAAGAGAAGAAAGGCACATCAGCACTTGACATTTTGGCTTCAGCTTCGGAGCATGTTGTCAAGGACTCTTGAGGGTCATGCACACCAATTTTGGGCCCATTTTGACAACTTTTTGGTTTTTTT
Source organism: Pinus albicaulis (assembly GCA_034641835.2). Taxonomy (NCBI): domain Eukaryota; kingdom Viridiplantae; phylum Streptophyta; class Pinopsida; order Pinales; family Pinaceae; genus Pinus; species Pinus albicaulis. Next base: position 159,756,504 of record CM076569.1, on the reverse strand, counting down.
GGCATTTTCGAGCTTTTGATCAAAAACTCATAAATTCGCCATTTCATTTTGAAGATTCATCAAGGGGGGAGAGTGGTATCATCGGATGCCATAATTTCATGATCATGTCCTCAACGATTTTCAGAGCATTTGGAGATCATCTTCCCCCTCAAAACAGCGAAAAAGGCTCGCATTTTGCACACTCTGCCCGGTCTATCAGCAGACTGTAATTTTCTGGCTTTTTACACACAGGTGCAGATTTGGAGGACTTCTGGGCATTAGATTGGAGAAATTTCAGTTGCGCCGTAAAGTAGACACTCAGAGCTTTCCAAAAAGCTATCATGAGCCTCGTTTCAACATCAGGAAGGCTGCCAAATGTTCCCGGAAAGTCAGGGGACCTTTTTCTTATATAAATTTGAAGTATTTTTGTAATTTTTGAACCTCTAAAAACTGCTTTTTCCAAATGTGCGTTTAGCTATTTTTACACTTGGAAAATGATGCAAAGTAAATTAAATTCCATTTTTTAGCAATTTTTAGATATTTTATGAGATATTTTTGTGCCTTGGGCTTTGCAAAGCCTCAAGGACAAGTTTAGATATTTTGATTAGGCCAATGAGGATGCAAGTTGAACCATGAGGTTTTCCTCACTTGAGCCTATTTATTCCACAAGCTCTCATTTGTAAACAAGGCTGAATTTGAGAAGAGAAGCAATATATGGTCATATGAGCTTTGGAGAAAATACTTGTGCTATGCTTTTGGATTGCCTCTTGAATGTTCTTGGATGGATGATGAAGGATTGTTGATGGATTCCATGACATGGTAGAATGGTATAGTGTCTCTTGCTTTGTTGTTGTCTTCTAGTTTTCATTCATGATACATGTTTCTTGCTTGCTATAGATCAGTAGAGAATAAATTTGAGATATGCCCATGGAGGCACCTCAAATTTCCTGAATCTTCATAGCTTTCATGTTTTCTTCCTCCTTAGTCATATTAAAGAATTCTTAACTGCTCTTTAATAACTTGAGGACATTGTTGCTAGTTTCATTCATAGTTCTATGCATGTTGAGTAGGATGTATGGTGTGCCCTGCTTACCTATGACTGTCCATAGTTCCATCCATGAAACTATCTCTTTGACTGATTAAGATTATCATTTTGTTTGAACCAAGGAGGCCTAGTCCCGATCTAGCCCTTTGCCTAAAACTATGCAAATCTTGTTGTTCAAAGTGCCCAATAACTTGAACTATTGTGTTTAGGCGTTCCGGCATAGTGTTTTGAGTTGTTAGTCCATCTTATGTGTTTTCCCCAAAGTCTGATAGCCATTTCCCAAAGTTAGAGGGTCTTATACTTCTATGCATGGCTTGAATGTTTGTTTCTATGTGTCGATTAATTTATAGTTGCATTTTGCATGATTAAGGGTTTTCCTTACCATGTTTATGTTATCTATTGAACCAGTGATGCTTGAAACTCTTTGTTGTTCACAAGCTTGATGTCCATTTACTCCATTTTGCCCTAAGATCCTTTCTACCTTGAATCAAATCGGCCCTTCAACAGCCCTGTATTGTCATCTAATAGCTTTCTTGACCTTTTGACCCCATAGCCCAGTTAATCTAACATCTTGTTATCTATTTTATATCTTTGATCAGTTTCATCCCTCACAACTTAAAAAACAAAAAATCAAAAAATTACTTCATAACTAGCCTAAAATTAGAACACAAATAAGCAAACACACAGATATCCCTTACACATATAGAGAGAGCCCTCTATGAGTCCAGGAAGGCTAGGCCCTTGGGCTCCAAAGCTTGGTTTGATGTTACACTGTCATTTGGCTTGCCAATCAGCCAAATCACGGGAACCTAACATAATGGCGATCACGGTGGGACTCTGAGTAATAAACAAACTTAGTTTCCCTAATCATAACTAGCCTAAAATCAGAACACAATAAACAAACACACAGATATCCCTTACATATAATAGAGAGAGCCCTCTCTGAGTCCAGGAAGGCTAGGTCCTCGGGCTCCAAAGCTTGGTTTGATGTTACATTGTCATTCGGCTCACCAATCAGCCAAATCATGGGACCCTAACATAATGGCGATCAGGGTGGGACTTTGAGTCAAAACATCCTAGGTATCCCTTAGGAACTCTCAAAATCTCAGTCAAACTTAGAAGAGTAGAGTCTGGTTGTCTCACCATCCTAACAAAATGATGAGTCAGTTATAGGAAACTCTTCCAAACCTCAGGACTACATAAAACTCAGAAAAAACCACAAAAAACTCCCTTAGATTGGTTTTTAACAGTATTGGTGGTGGACCATACACATATACCTCAAAACAACTAAAAATCAACCTGGCGACTCCACTAGCCTCCAGTAGGCCTTACTATTTTACCGAACTCTAGATTATTATCTGATTGACCTATCACATCGCTCACTAACATAGCGGGAGATGGTGGGACCACTGAGTACATGATGGTCTAGCAAACTCTTATATACTTTTTAGTCCTTTAGGTACTTAAACAAGCAAGCAGTCCATAAGATCATTTTAGAGTAAATCTCTTTTTGTTGTCACCACCCTAGCAATGTGTTGAAACAAATTTTAGAATACTTTAAAAACATAGGTTGCATATAAAACTTAGAAAATCCAAAATATTTCCAGACTGGCTTTACTTTAGTTACTGGTGGTGGACCATAGCTAAATATTTTCAAAAACAAACAAGTTCCACCTGGCGACTCCACTAGCCTCCAGTAGGCCTTTTTCCCCACTAGTCCTTATAAAGACTCCTAGGAATGCAGTAAGTAAACCCAATCATCCTGATGGAGGAAGACATGGTTCAACACTTGAGGACACAAAGGAGATATGCTCCGATGAGCAGAGAACATATCCCTGGTTTCCCACACAAAATGCCCACAGATGTAATTTGGTTCGAAGATCTACCTATCTTTCGAGATGAAAATATTGACAACCCATTTTTACACCTCGTCAAATTTCATAAGCATGTATGGAACTTAAAGGTTGAATGGCATGAGGACTGCCTCATGAAAATGTTCATGGGTACATTAGAAGAAGAGGCAAGAGAATGGTATGAAAATCTAGAACCTCGCACCTTGTTTTCTTTAAAGGATTTCCACAAAGTATTTTGTAAACGCTATATAGGGCATTGTCCATCTCTATCATTGGCTGAAAATTGTTGTGATCACTTTGAAAACCTCATACAACACATTGTAAACATTGAAGAACACTACGGAAATTGGCATCCTGAGGAGTTTTTAGAGGAGGTCCATAATTTTCTTACCCAAGCTAACAATCAAGATGACCAAGAAGAGTTGATCCTAGATGAAATCCATCAAGAAATAAGAGAGGATCCGCAAGAACTCTTTGAAAAGGTTGAAACAGATAACAATCCATCTGCCCTTTCATATAAAATACAAGAGGACATTCAGCCACAAGATCAACTTCCACAAAATATGGAAAGAAATTGTTGCCCCATCCAAAGAAAACAGAAAATACCTTCTCCCTTAACTGAACAGGAAATAAATCAAATAATAAACATGCAGACAACCTCTGAAACTTCATGTAACCAAAACTTCGCTGATTTTTCTCTTTTAAACCCTGCATATCATAAATCAGAAAATAGATTTGTAAATCAAGTTGATGAAAAGCAAGCTGATTGTCCAATATACATGGTTGGTGACATTACTTATGTTAATGATTCTCCAATGTTTGATCAATATGTTGATGATTATGACTTCCAAACAGAAACTAACTTTGCAGAAGACTCAGTTTTTGATTACCAAGAAGAAGCTCAGTTTCATGAACTTGAAGAAAGTAAGCAGCCATTACAGGTCATCTATGACACTGATGAGGAGAGCTTTGAAAGTTCAGAAGTAAGTGAAGAGTCTCGGACTCTTTGCTCTACTTCACTTCAATCCATCAGAGATAACATTCACATAATTGGAAATCAGCAGTTTTTCAACTTTGATGATAAGGTTGAGGAAGATGGTGAAATTCTTGAGCATGTTGTAAATGAGAAGCCTTTTCCTGAAATGGTTGAAGAAATCATTTTGGACATGGAATCTTCCTTAACTCCATATTTTCAGCCACCAAGTTCCATTGACTCACAAATTGCAGATGATGAAGTAGAGGTTGAGAAACAAATGAGAGTTGTCACACTATCCTTTGAAGATAATTTACTGTCAAAGTGTATCCCTGCTCATCAACCTGATGACCTTCACACAGTTTTCAGCCCGCCCTATCAAAACACATTAGCTTGGAAAGAGAACTACACTGCAATATATGATGAGTCTGATAGTTCAAGTAATCATGAGCAAGGGGAAGAGTTGTTGTACCAAGGGGGTCCCAAATATGGTCAAGTGGGAGAAAGAGTAATCCTGAATGAAACCTATATCTCAAATCCTCTAGATCAGGTATTATTCCAAGATCCAGTTTCTGTTTTCCTTGAAAAGTCTGAAAGAGTAGTGGTTTCTATCATAAACAAGTTGCTACCAAGAATGAGAAAAAGCTTAAGTACTACTGTCCAAAAACCTGCCAAATGGGAGTGGCCTTGTCATTATTTCTGCATCATAAAATAACTAAACCAGAGTCACCCATACAATCATCTACATGACTGGTTACATTGGAAAGAATATTTCACCAAATGTGTATGTTGTGTACAGTTTAAATTAGGATAGGTAGACAGCAGTGGAAAATAAGCTCAGCCTTGCGAGCATCTTTTCAATTTTAGATTTTTTGAAGAAAAGTGAAAAAGCAGAAAATACAAGACCTTGCAGCTTCATTCAGCATGAAAGCGAGCAAGTCTAAATGCCGCTTCATTCAGCATGAAAACACAGTAGAAGAAAGACAACACTGTCAAACAAACTTGTTATTTATCATGGCCAATAAACCTCCTTCATCTATAAGCAGAGGGTTAGGGCGCCTCCTTCATCTACAAGTAGAGGGCGATGGCTAATATTGATTTGAAGAACTTACAAAACTAACTATAAGCACAGGTTTGTTTTTACTAGACAGTGAAACAGTGACTCAAGGTTTCTGATGGAAAATGATGATCAAAACAGGGCTAAGATCTGAAATGTGCAAGACAAAATGTTACACCATTTTTTGGTCATCTAACCTATTATCATTAGATGGACCCAAGTACACCATGTAAGACCAGTTTTACCCTAAATAAAACTGCTTTCACTATGTTAAAACAGGAAACCCCAAAAGGAAATATTAAACAAACCCATATTTGTTTGATTTTTCTCATGGAATAATTAATTAAACCATAATTTAATTATTATTCCCAGTCATGTTTAACCCAAAATCAAAGAAATTAATTAGATAAACCTTTATTTATCTTATTATTTTCTAGGAATAATCATTTAAACTTTATTTAGATGATATTCCTTGTTAAATATGACCAAATCACCCACAAATAATTAAATAAATCACTATTTATTTAATTATCTTTCAACCACTTCCTTAAATAATTAAATAAATCATTATTTATTTGATTATCTTCTAACCCCTTCCTTAAAAAGATAAATAAATCATTTATTTATTTATTTTTGACAAATTAAGGGATTTGACCCAAGTCAAATACCTTTTCCCTCCAACAAATATAATAAAATATTCCATAAAAAGTGGATCTAGATCTGGTTAGCCCATGCACCAAGATCTAGAATGACCCAATATTTTGTTATAAATAGGAGGGTTTTTCCTACCATTCTTCACCTTTTGTTGCCTATTAGATCACTCTGGATCTATACACTTGGTCACCATTTTCTGCCATTTGCTGTCAGAGCTCCCTTTGAGTTCCATTCCTTGTGTGGGTTTTCTACGCCAACAAGAAAGAGAAATCTTAGATCTGAAGTGCTGAGGACTTCCAAGAACCCATCCCACTGAGGAGAATTGGATACGCCTTCTTGTTTTCCTCCCAGGTGCCCAATTAATACAAAAATTCTTTCAAAAATTGTTCTTGTCTTGTCTATTGGTATATGGAGCAAGCCCTTGTTTTTACTGCTTAATGTCTTTCCATGCATAGATCTGGTTTTTTGCAGCTCTTTTCTTGTTCAACTAACCGCAGATCTGAAGATATTGGCAGCCACTTTTGTTGTTAGGGCTATTAGTTATGCGTAGCTAAAGTGATCCTTTTTCGTACACTTCGACAAAGGATTCATACTAACAAATGGCGACTCCACACGGGTTTTAAATTACGACCGCTGTCGTTTTTCATATTCCTGCATATCCAGCTACTTCAGACCCTAGGGTTTCTTTTCAGTTGTTTATTTTTCCTATTTTTATGTTGTTTTTCTCACATAAAACCCTAACACATCAAAATTTCTAACTTCCGTGTGTTTCTGGCCCTATTGCGCAGGTAAGCGACACCAGCCGCAACTGAGACGGCAACTTTTCTGAAAATCTGCCGCCGAGACAACCGGAACGGGGGGTCACACTTTTTGGCCCATAAACTGCGACCTGGACCTCCAGGTCGCACTTTTCTACCCCTTTTCTGCGACCTGCACTGAAAACAGGTCAGAAACTGCGACCTGCCAGTTTTTCACTGATTTTTCTGCAATTTTTCTGGGTTCTGCTGCAGCTTCTGTCAGGGTCTTCCAGCCTCTGTCTCAGCCCGCCTTGACTAAGTTCTGATCTGTTTTTACTCATCTAAGTGGGAACCTAGCCCCCTAGGGCTTTAGTACCCTCCACTTTTTGTGGAAGAGTTTTAGTTGTTTCAGCCGTCTGTTTTTCAAAGCTTCAGCCTCCTTTTTTCCAGATCTGTTACCTCCCTTTCAGATCCATTGAAATCAGCTCTTCTACCTCTCAAATCACCTCCTAAAGATTTGTTTGGATCTACTTTTAGGGCCTCCACCTTTCCCCCTCCGTTTTTTGCTGATTTCCTTCCTTTTTCCAGCCACCTTGCCTCTGTCTTTTGGCTGTGATCTGCACCTCTTTTCAACAGCTTTATCCTTCAGATCCCTGTCCCTTTTGACCTTAGATCTATTGGCCTCTTTTCCGTGTGTTGTACCTAGAATTTTACCTTTCTTTTCAGTTTAGTTTTGAGAGACCCGCCTTCTTGGGTTAGATAGATGCACAAGTAGCTGTTATTTTTCTGTTATTTCAGCATTATATACTGTTCTCTGTAGGTTTATTTTCAACTACGCAGCACACTTTTTTCTTGCTCTCAAAACGGAAAGGGTTTAAAAATTAAAATTAACACACGCCACACACTGACCCTAAGCGAAGAAGCGCCTGGTTAACACCGCCTGGAAAAGACTCTAAAATCAATTGTCACTGCACCTTTTCTGCCCTTGACCTTAATTGATTCTGTCCCTTTTTGCCCCTGTCGGTTTCCTTCTTCCCGTCGTCATTGCACCCCCAAGGCGCCTTTCCCGGAGACTTCTTGGCCTTCACCCTCAGTTTCCGGTCGATCGACCTGCTTCGACCCGCCGTCGTCGAGCCAGTCCTCCTCCGATTCCGCACTCCGACTCCTCTCCTGATTCATCGGGTTCCCCTTCTCCTCCTGGTTCTCCCCCCACCACCATGTCTGGTCCAGGGCCTAACGCTAGCGGTTCTCCCGGCCCTAATGCCGGCCCGACTACTAGCGGAACCGCCACAGGAACGACTCCGGCCACCCCATTGCTGCCGTACATTGCAGGCCTCAGCCTCCCCAATTTCAATCAGTTGATCAACGACCCCATCCACCACGATGTTGGTTGGCCTGCCATGCCAACCAAGCTCCCTTCCGACATCCCTAAATTCGAAGGCCAAGCTGGTGAAGATCCAACCAATCATGTCTGATCTTTCCACATGTGGTGTTCCTCCAATTCCATTACCGATGACTCCATCCGTCTTCGTTTGTTCCAACGCACGCTTACCGGCGAAGCTTCCAAATGGTATGTTGAACAAGCCACCTCTTCCCATACCACCTTTGCAACCCTTGCTCAGGCCTTTTTGTCCTATTTCCAGCTCCCTCTTCGATACGACATTGGCACGGAGCTCTTGACTTCCTTCAAGCAATCCTCTTCAACCCGCCTTTCTGCCCATGTTTAGGAATGGCGAAGAAGACGGAGCTTGTGTCGAGCCCCTCCCTTTGAAGATCGGGTTTATATGGACTGGTTCATTCGCACCCTTCCGGCCCCCATCGGCAAGGATGTCGCCTCCCATTTTCCTCAAACCGAAGAAGCCGCCCTCCAAATAGCCTTGAAATATGACCTGATCTACGCTCAATCTAGTTATGTTTATACCGTTCTTCCTGACCTCCCCAGGCCCGGTGGCGCTAACGCCCCAGGGGCATCTCATTCCACCGACGGTATCGTTGGAGCCCTTTCCCATCCGTACGCTCAACCTCCTATGGGCTATGGTCTCCCTTAGGGAGGGGCCAGCTCCTCCAGCACTCTCCCCCCTCCCGGTAGCATGTATCCAGGATACGGCATGCCTCCTCCCTTTGCCCAACCTCCTTCTTACCTCAATGTTGCCCAACCTACCCATTACCCTTATCCGCAGCCTGGTGCACCACCTCCTCCAGCATATGCGCTTCCCCCTCCCTTGCCTCCTCAAACCCAGCACCAGCACCTACAGCCCCCTCCAGGGCAAGTATTTGCACAGCAGGGCGTGACTAATCCCCCTTCTTCTCAAAGAAGGCGGAGAGGAAATCCAAACCAATCTGCCCCTGGTACCCGTGGACCCAATCCTGGTATGGACCCTAACACTGCCAACCAGCAACAGGGCACTCAGCCCAAGCCGGACAGGCCGCTTCGCACAAGTAAGCCTTGTTCGTGTTGCGGTGTTTATGGTCATTACACCCACGATTGTCCCCTATTACCCCAGATGCAGCAGATGTGGGAGTCTCAAGCCACATTGTGCGGACAGCACACCTCCCCTCATGCTCCTCCTAATGTGGCCACTACCCAGCCAGCTGTGTTTACTGATCCTTTCCCTCAGCAAGGATTCGTGGCTACCCAACCGCCCGACAGCCAGGTAGCCACCCCCCCTTCCCTTTCTGGTTCCTCTGATTACCAGATCCTTATGATGCACTCCGACCCTAACTCGTCTGTCGATTTTCACCTTCAAACTCGATCTTGCCAGTACTCCAAGCCTCCTGCTCAGTCTGCTCCTGAGCCTCCTTCTTCAGGTTCTCCAGAGCCTCTTTCATCACCCAGTGGCCCCTTACATATCCCTCAACCAAAAGTTGAGGTTCATACCAAGATACCTAAGGGCCCACTACGTCGAAACGCTGCTCCCAGTCGAGCTGCCCATTCGTATAGCATAGTAGATGATTTGGCGCAATCTCCTGCCGCCATTTCCACACTGGAACTCCTCCAGTCGTGCCCTTCCCAAAAGAAGGCTCTAATATCTGCCGTGGGCGCTATAGATCCTGCTGATGACCAAATGATTGTTTTCGACGCCACTCAATCGGACCATCCTCCTCTTCCTCCTTCCGTCGCCTTCCAAATCCCAGTCAAAATCCGGAACGCCAACGTGTCCCGGTGTATCATTGATGAGGGGGCATCCACCTGCGTGATGTCCGCTTTGGTTTGGAAGCAACTCGGATCCCCTGAACTGGCCCCTTCCATGATCACCCTTCGAGCGTGGGACGGTCATGCCTCCCAGCCCATTGGCCTGTTTCGTAATTGTCCTATCACCCTCGCCGGTAAGACTGTTTGCGTTGACGTTGAAGTCATCGACGCCCCGCTAGATTACAGCATTCTATTGGGGTGAAGCTACACCTATGCTATGTCTGTTGTCCCATCCGTGGTCTTTCGCAAGATGTCTTTCCCCCATAATGGAAAGATAGTCACCATTGACCAGTTGACATATCATGAGCCAAAATCTCAGACCTCCCCTGAGACAACCATCTCTTCTGTAGCCAACAAGCAAACCGTTGATTCCTTGACCAGTGTCTCCCCCGGCGTTTACAAAGATTCCTCCCTGCTTGGAACTTTCCCTAACCTTCCCCCCCCTCCTGTCACTGATCCCAGCTCATCGAATGTTTGCATGATGCAATCATCTCAGGCTGCCCGTAAGCGGCCTGCCTCGGCTAGTTAGCAACCTCCTCCTCGCCCTCCGCAACCCACTCCTAGCCATTCATCTCAGCCAGCCGGACCTCCTCCTTCTGGCCCTACCCCTACAGCTGGTATCCCTGAACCCCTTTATCCTCCTGGATCGGTTCCTCCTGGCCTTAACCATCTCGAAGTCGTCCCTCCTGGTCATTACCCTGCTGGGCAGATCCCTTTCCTAGCTCCCCCTCCCAGAGTATATTCTGTCCCCGTCATGGCCACCCTCTCTCTCCCTAACTTGACCTTGGGCATACCGGTCTAGTACCTTGATCCCCCAGCCGCCACCCCTCCTGGTCATCCCAAGCCCTATATGGCCTTGACACCGGTTCAACTGGTCCCCCTAGCTTCCTCCGTTGCCTCTGTGCCCCCAGCACCTCCACAGGACCCTTCTCCTGTCGTGACGACACCCGGGAAGAAAGGCAAAGCCCGCAAGGGGGCACCCAAAGACAAGACTACCACGACTGACCCGGCCCCTTCGCCGCCCGCGAAGCCTTGCGCTTTATGTGATGTCACCGGTCATGCCACCCATGCTTGTCCCGAGTTGCCCCGTATTCAGCCCATGGTTAAAGTCACGTTCCCCGAGTCTACGGTCCCTGAAGCCCCCATTCCTTCTCCGTCCGTAACCAAGAACCCCAAGACTCTCCGCACCAACAAGCCCTGTGCTTTGTGCGGCGTTCATGGCCATTACTCCCACCATTGTCCTCACCTGATGCATTACCGCGCCTCTTTAGAGGTAATCCGAGAGTATGAGGTTGAACAAAATCAATCCGCCTCTCCCATCCTCGCGCAGTATGCTTCAGGCTAGCCTGAGGATCCCCCCGCTCCCATCGACATTCCCCCCCCTGATGTTCAGATGACGGAGTCTAATGTGACCATTCTTTACCTATCCTCCTCTGAGAGACACTTGGAGCCTAGCCCCTCTGCATTCTCCCCTGTTGTGTCCCATGACCACCCCTTGCCTACCCATACATGAGATCACTCCACCCGTGCCTCTGTTGACCTCCGCAGCCTGAGTCCTCCCCATACCTCCGATAACCCTCATATACCACCCTATATGAGTTATGATCATCCTGCTCCTTGCACTCCCTCCTGCGGTTGCCGCCCGATGACTCCTGTGCACTCACGCTGCCGTCATTGCCTCTCCTCCCCTCATTTGTTGTCTTGTCACACCATTCCGCAGGACCCCCCGTCCACACCCTTTATCGGTTACGCCGATGGTGCAAGTCGTTACTCCAGGAATCTAGCCTCGGCAGGTTGGGCCATCTTCACCCCCTTGCATGCTCTTGTCCTTTCTAATGGGGTATGCATTGGTTCTGCCACCAACAATCAGGCCGAATATGATGCAGTGCGTGGTCTCTTAGCCGATGCCCTCTTTCATCACATCCTCCATCTGCACGTTCGTTTGGATTCCCTACTTCTTGTGATGCAACTAAATGGTGTTTATCGTGTGCATAACCCTGTGCTGTTTAGACGCTATTTACGAGTGAAAATATTGATACGTGCATTTGAAACCATAACTTTCAACCATGTACCTCGAGAACAGAATCACTATGTAGATAGTATTGCAAATCATGTTCTAGATTGGCATTTATCACACACATTTCATACAAGAAAATAACATTCATAACCATCAAAAAACGATGCATATCCATAATATGTGTTGCAAAACATGTGTTTAGAGTCCATCTACTCTGATACATATGACATGCCCATAGCATGTTACAAAAAACCCAAAACTGGGGGCACCACCTACCCCTACATACATCATAGGGGGCACCACATGCCCCACCCCTAATCACTATCTGGAGGATCCTAGGCCAATGGCTCTGCCCTTGCAGCATGTAGATCGCGCATAGCCTGACCGGCCATCGCCATGCGCCGCATGACACCTCGCCACTCCGAGGGTAGACCAACACAAGGCTCTATGAACTGGTCGTCTAAGTCCTGCCACTCGGGCTTTGATACTCCGGTAAACAACCTTTCGCATCTACGGCGGATGTCCTCCAGTAGGGCGGCTGCATCCTCACTCTGTGCTGCTCTCGGCCCACTCGGACCTGTAGCTCTAGACGCTATCGGTCGTCCCATATATCCGGCTGGTTTTACCGGTGCTATATCTGCATACCAAAAGTACATGAATCAGTACCATCAATTACTATTCAACAAACTTTAACATGCCCACACAAGAATAGCAATCTGTCACTTACCATCGGGCCCCCAGACTCGACCAGGCAGCAGTGGCAGGTCCGGATCTCCGCAGTAGCTCATCCCACTATAGGGATAGTCATCTATGTACAATGGCATCTGATCCCAATGGGAAAAAAACTCAGGTCGAAACACTCGCCCGACCGCCCCTCCTCCTCCTCTGCACAGTAGCTGTCCCCAACGGTGCATCCTGCGCTCCCTCGGGCCCCCATCTGGAAGCTGTACACGAGGCCTCAAGGTCGGGATCTTCTCAAAGAATAAGGCGCACAACAAAGTCCCATATGAGCAATCATGGTTCACCTGCCACCTGCATAGTGACAACTGTCTCTTTAGCGACACCAACATCATTTGGGCCCACCCATAGTAGGTCCCATCCAGCACACTTTCCACTATCATCATCTGCCCCCCAGTGATGTGATGGAGTGCCTGGTTGCCCAGGATACGCAGCACAGCTGCGGCCATTGCACGGGTTTCTAGCCTCTCTAGATCCTCGATCGGTATTCGAGTCCCCTTGACTTGGAGACCCGGTCGACAATGACACTCCACGAACTCCATAATATGCCGCCCCCACGGCAATACTGGTTGTGTGTTTCCCACCATCCCCAGTGGCGGGAGACCAGTCAGGAAGTACACGTCCTGGACCGTCAGTTCGATCCTGTGCCCCTGCACTACAAAGATCTCCTGATCTGGATCCCAGTAACTGATAATCCGGGCCAGTAAAGGTTCCCCTGCTCTCATCAAAGGGTTCTCCAAAAAATTGAGAACCCAAAATCTGGCCAATACACGGCAGACGCCCTGATCCGCCTGGATCTCTGCCCGTAGTGTCCCCAGATCTCTCTCTCTCTAGTTGACCCGTAAATCTGCCATACCTGCACAAACACATCATTTTTGTCAGCATACAGATCGGGAAAACCATAACCAAACACCAAAACCCAACTTCCAGCCATAAAACAGCACCAAAACCCCCTCATCTCCCAGGTCCCAGTTTTCTGCTCTTTTCTGGACCAGGTCGCACTTTTTGCCCATATACCTGCGTCCTAGGTCGCACTTTTTGCCCCAAAAAGTGTGACCCGGCCGTAGAGATGAAGGAGGGGCTGTTTCTGGGATTCTGGGCCCTAAACTGAAAATGTAATCCATCAAAATGCAAGAGAAAGGTTAGACCTCTTACCTGCAACTGACGGATCGCGATTCCAATGGTCGGTTTGTCTGCTACGTTCGCCGCAAGATTTAGGGCCTTCTCTCCTCTCCACATTCACCACAGCAACAATAGAAAATGAGTGATTTTGGAGGGAAAACTGCCTTATTAAAAGAGAACCCCTGTTTCTTCTTTCGACTGCTGCGACCACACCGTAGCCCCGTTTGATGAACCGTCTACACCATTGGAAAGCTCTCACCGAGCCCTCAAATGGGTATATGTTAGTTTTCTGTGATCTGATACTTCACCAGGACACATTTTGTCCAAGAAGGGTCACTTCACCTCTCCTTAAAATCGAATTTCCTCACTTACGACACTTGTACTTGGGGCACCATCTTGCCTCCTTACTTGTATTCGTTAGTGTCGATTTTCGTCATGAGTTCCCATCATGTATTCATGTTTCCACGGTCCCCCATTAGGGCCTTTACTGTGTGGCAGCACCATCGATTCGCCCTTGTTTAGAGCATCCAAGTTGAGTCATCATTCCCTCCATGGAGTCTATACCGAGTCCCTTTGTACCCCACTATAGACCTCCATCCGTCATTGCTTGGTATCTCTCTTGTGTCGCACATTATGACCTTTAGTTCCACTGTCCCCCATCCCTGATGATGTTGTGTCAGTCGCTGCCATGTCATTCATGCCCTTTATGCTCTAGCAAGGGAAGTCGTCCATTAGCTACTCAGTCCTTTCCACTTCACTATCATCATTAGTGTCAGTCTATCCGTCGCTCTACTCTTTTCTCTCGTGCCTTAGTTGAGGGTCTCTCATTGCCTCAACTATGGCGGACCTCCTTCTGTCGACATCAGCTCATTCATTCCAGAAGCCAGGTCTAGAGGGCAGTGTACCTTGGTTCCAGCTTCCACTCTTGTTCGGTGCCTTGGATCAGGCAAAGGGATATCTCCTTTCCCTTTGGCTTGATTGTTTCTCCAGCTCCTTTCATCATGATCGAGATTCGTATACTTGATGTTCCAGTGATCCAGCAGCAGCTCTTGATGATTCTCGGGTGTGTGTGAGATGTTTCAACCCTCATGAGGGGGTGGCCCTGCAGGTAGCCCCCCACATGCCCGGATGACCTCTTCTTTGCAGCCTTCGATGCAACTCCAGATATTTGATGATGTTGGCCGTAGCCACTTGCAGCGCCTCTTTGACTTGCATGTATCAGTCAGATTTTGTGAGCCCTTCCCCATTTACAGGGGGCATTTGGGTTGTATTTGTATCTCATGTACTCAGATATTATTGTACAAGTCCTGGCTGTTATCACAGGCACAACATGTATATGGGATTCCTCATTGCATTTTTATCTGGCTCATGATTATGCCATTTGTACTTTATGGTTCGGTCCCTTGTTTACTGGACACACTATTCTTTTGTACTTTGTCTCGGCGGGCATAGGTATGCCTCCCCCGCCGCCTTCAGCATAGGTACCCTCTCATAAAAAGAGACTTGTTGCACCTGCGAGTCTCATCTCCTCAGGGTCTAGTCCTTCAGCACACTATCTACCTCACATTTCTCTCTCTGACATCCCTTTTTGTTGTCTAGTGATTGTGTTCTTACAACGTACTTCGGTCATACGATTTTCTCCTGACACTCGCACGTTGGGGGGCAATCTATTACACCATTTTTTGGTCATCTAACCTTTTATCATAAGATGGACCCAAGTACACCATGTAAGACCAGTTTTACCCTAAGTAAAACTGCTTTCACTATGTTAAAACAGGAAACCCCAAAAGGAAATATTAAACAAACTTATATTTGTTTGATTTTCCTCATGGAATAATTAATTAAACCATAATTTAATTATTATTCCCAGTCATGTTTAACCCAAAATCAAAGAAATTAATTAGATAAACCTTTATTTATCTTATTATTTTCTAGGAATAATCATTTAAACTTTATTTAGATGATATTCCTTGTTAAATATGACCAAACCACCCACAAATAATTAAATAAATCACTATTTATTTAATTATCTTTCAACCACTTCCTTAAATAATTAAATAAATCATTATTTATTTGATTATCTTCTAACCGCTTCCTTAAAAGATAAATAAATCATTTATTTATTTATTTTTGACAAATTAAGGGATTTGACCCAAGTCAAATACCTTTTCCCTCCAACAAATATAATAAAATATTCCATAAAAAGTGGATCTAGATCTGGTTAACCCATACACCAAGATCTAGAATGACCCAATATTTTATTATAAATAGGAGGGTTTTTCCTACCATTCTTCACCTTTTGTTGCCTATTAGATCACTCTGGATCTATACACTTGGTCACCATTTTCTGCCATTTGCTGTGTGAGCTCCCTTTGAGTTCCATTCTGTGTGTGGGTTTTCTACACCAACAAGAGAGAGAAATCTTAGATCTGAAGTGCTGAGGACTTCCAAGAACCCATCCCACTGAGGAGAATTGGATACACCTTCTTGTTTTCCTCCCAGGTGCCCCATTAATATAAAAAATCTTTCAAAAATTGTTCTTGTCTTGTCTATTGGTATATGGAGCAAACCCTTACTTTTTCTGCTTAATGTCTTTCCATGCATAGATCTGGTTTTTTGCAGCTCTTTTCTGTCTAACTAACCGCAGATCTGAAGATATTGGCAGCCACTTTTGTTGTTAGGGCTATTATTTATGCGTAGATAAAGTGGTCCTTTTTCGTACACTTCGACAAAGGATTCATACTAACACAAAAGAAAGCAGATTTTTTGGTTTTGTGTCCTAAGAAAGAAGATAAATTGAAGTTACAAGCATCATCAGTATGGCGCAACAAAAAGAGACTCCATTGATCAAAGCTATCATAACAAAATATCTCTGCAGGGGTGTTAGTATGAATGGCTCAAATCAGTGCTGAGCAAGAAGACATTTCAGTAAAAAGGACCTCTATGTGCTCTTATGTTTCTGTTGGGCTATGGGATAAAGTCTATGGTTTCCAAATAAACATAGAGAAGGAAGGCAAGTAGTACACAGCCCCAGACATAAGCCATATTGATATCATTCAAAGTGCCAGTGCAAGTTCAGGTGTTGCGATCTACACTCCACCACAAAGACAAATGTATCCTTCAGATGCAGTAGGGTTGGTGATTTCAGAGTTTCATTAGGAAGAAGATGGCTAATAAAAGCCTTGTTATCTATGAAATATTCCAGCAGTTATTCCACATCTCATTTACTTGCCTCCTCAACACAAAGACATAAACAGGTTATGATTTGAGTTTAAAAAAAAACCCTGGAACAGCATGCCAAGCTAATCAGGCATGTCTTTCTTGAAAGCAGCTCCATTCATAAACAGGTGCCTTTCAAATATGCTATAACAGCTGACACAGACAATCTAGGTTTTTTTCATCAAGAGACATCACCATTGAAACCATTGTTCATCATAGGCAAAAGAGGTGTTTTGACAGACTGTCAGTTTTTTTTAGAAAGCTTGAAACAAACATAGGTTTTTCATTATTCAATGGACAGAGACATCATAATGATATGTTTTGAGCAGAGAGGTGTATTAGAAAAAGGCGCTCTTCTTAATCAAAGGACCATGGTAAAATCCAAATAAATGCAGAAAATTTTTGATACCTACAGTGGGAAAGAGGTTGAAGAGACACCTGGAGACAGAAGTTGTCAAAACAAGTAAAAGGATAGTCTGCAGCTCAAACTCTACTGTTGGTTAAAAGGCAGGTCATGACACAGGCAAATGATTTTAATTATATTTCAAAAGGTTATGGCACGAATTTCAAAGCCTAAAGCAGCATTCAAAGCCAACAGGACATATCACCTTGACCAAAGAAAGGCAGTTTCCTTAAAAAAGGGTCAAAGTCAGAAGAGGAGCTTAAAGGCACCTAACAGTTTGGATCAGCCTCACAGCGAGCATTATCACCTTTAAAAGCAGCAGAAACAAGAGGTATCAACCAAGTTTTAAGAAGCAAATAATATCCTTGCAAATGACAAAAGATGCCTCATTTATCATAGATGTATTTTTTGATCGGTTTTTCCATGTTGAAATATCATTAAAGGGTTAGCAGTGGCAGATTGTCTGGCTTATAAAGCACAGTGAAATTACAGAAGAAGAGTTTTGGAAAGTCCTAAAAAGGGCCTTTTTCATCTAAGCCAAGGTCCTCACCATGTTCTTTGTTCAGGTGTCCAACTTCACTTTTTGTCAAAAGATTGGTGCAAAGGGTCGTCAAAAGATTTTCAAAGGTTTCAAATAACCTCACCAAACAAGTGTGAAAGGGAGCTTAGCTCCCTTCATTTTCAAAAGGGTTTAAGGGTTGTTACATATCTCTTTTTACATTGCCAAAACATGAGACAACTCTCCTTGCTGTTCACCATACCAAAGAAGATATTTGCAAGCAAAATTGAAAGATTTTTCAAAGGTTTTGACCACGCAGCGCACCTGTAGCAGCGCGCGGCGCGCTTGGGCACATTTTTTACACGGCGACACACTACTTCGCGGCGCGCCTGTAGGTGCCGGTCCCGTCGGCCCGACAGGTGACCCGACAGCCTTTTTTCGCGCGGTGCTCTCTCATTCAAATGCGTCACGCTTGTGATAAACCTCCAAAGCACCTCCAAACTGCTTTCAAAGTTGCTCCAACGCTCAAGCAAAGACTGCCACCGATTTTTGAGGAATTTTGTCTTGCCCCTTATAAAGATTAAAATTGTTAGACAGTGTTTGAGACAGCAAAGGCCTCAGTGTAAATCAAGATATTTTGAGTGACTGTTTTGGAAAGAAGGTGTCAGTTGGTTGACAATGAGGTGTTATTTCTAGTCTTCAGAAGCCTAAAGCTGCCCTCCAAGGTGCTCAAACATCACATTCCTTTTCTAAGGGTAGTGTTAAGCATTTAGGACATCTAAAATACTGTGGCATAAACTCCATAACCCTGTCAACTATATGTAACAAAGAAAGGGTGCTCAGGAGGTGTGATTTTTTTAGAGTTGTTGTAGTTTGTGATTGACCAGCAGTAAGTATAGCAAAATGATAGGTTCCTATTGGTAATTCAAAAAACCTCACAAACTGCCCTCCAAACAGCATTAAAAGGTGCAGAACAGTGCCCAAGGAGAGGAACACAGTATCTGAAATAAACAAAACAGTACGTTTAATTCCATGAAAGTGATCACTATGTAAGTATTGTTGATTCAAAAGGCATCTTTGTGGGTTAAAAAAGGGCAAATAACCACTATTGCCTCTTCATTCTATAAAGCTAATTTCAGTAAAGTAGAGCTACCATTGCATTTTGGGGTTGTTCCTGTTTGACTGTGGATAGGAAATATTGGATACAAGGGCAGTGTTTTGGTTAAAGGAGCTTTGCTGTCTGATTGCCACAGGGTTGTGTGCTCACATCAACACAAGGAGCTTGATGACTCTCCCTATAACACAATGACCTTTTTGACTGTGTTTATTCCTTTTGCTGACTATGTGATGGTTATTGACTCTACCTTTTGAGTGGCATACAAAGAGAAAGGGAAGTGTTTTGAAAGGAAGCACGGTGAGGCAGGGTAGCAAGGTGAAGAAGAACACATTGATGATATGTAGCACAGTGATGAAGAGCAGCGCCATGAAGAAACTCAAAATAGTGATGGAAAAGGAGGCTACAGAGAAGCGCCCGACACGGAAAGAGAAGAAAGGCACATCAGCACTTGACATTTTGGCTTCAGCTTCGGAGCATGTTTTCAAGGACCCTTGAGGGTCATGCACACCAATTTTGGGCCCATTTTGACAACTTTTGGTTTTTTTGGCATTTTCGAGCTTTTGATCAAAAACTCATAAATTCGCCATTTCATTTTAAGGATTCATCAAGGGGGGAGAGTGGTATCATCGGATGCCATAATTTCATGAGCATGTCCTCAGCGATTTTCAGAGCATTTGGAGATCATCTGCCCCCTCAAAACAGCGAAAAAGGCTCGCATTTTGCACACTCTGCCCGGTCTATCAGCAGACTATAATTTTCTGGCTTTTTACACACAGGTGCAGATTTGGAGGACTTCTGGGCATCAGATTGGAGAAATTTCAGTTGCGCCAGAAATTAGACACTCAGAGCTTTCCAACAAGCTATCAGGAGCCTCGTTTTGACATCAGGAAGGCTGCCAAATGTTCCCGGCAAGTCAGGGGACCTTTTTCTGATATAAATTTGAAGTATTTTTGTAATTTTTGAACCTCTAAAAACTGCTTTTTCCAAATGTGCGTTTAGCTATTTTCACACTTGGAAAATGATGCAAAGTTAATTAAATTCCCTTTTTTAGCAATTTTTAGATATTTTATGAGATATTTTTGTGCCTTGGGCTTTGCAAAGCCTCAAGGACAAGTTTAGATATTTTGATTAGGCCAATGAGGATGCAAGTTGAACCATGAGGTTTTCCTTACTTGAGCCTATATATTCCACAAGCTCTCATTTTTAAACAAGGCTGAACTTGAGAAGAGAAGCAATATATGGTAATATAAGCTTTGGAGAAAATACTTGTGTTATGCTTTTGGATTGCCTCTTGAATGTTCTTGGATGGATGATGAAGGATTGTTGATGGATTCCATGACATGGTAGAATGGTATAGTGTCTCTTGCTTTGTTGTTGTCTTCTAGTTTTCATTCATGATACATGTTTCTTGCTTGCTATAGATAAGTAGAGAATAAATTTGAGATATGCCCATGGAGGCACCTCAAATTTCCTGAATCTTCATAGCTTTCATGTTTTCTTCCTCCTTAGTCATATTAAAGAATTCTTAACTGCTCTTTAATAACTTGAGGACATTGTTGCTAGTTTCATTCATAGTTCTATGCATGTTGAGTAGGATGTATGGTGTGCCCTGCTTACCTATGACTGTCCATAGTTCCATCCATGAAACTATCTCTTTGACTGATTAAGATTATCATTTTGTTTGAACCAAGGAGGCCTAGTCCCGATCTAGCCCTTTGCCCAAAACTATGCAAATCTTGTTGTTCAAAGTGCCCAATAACTTGAAGTACTGTGTTTAGGCGTTCCGGCATAGTGTTTTGAGTTGTTAGTCTGTCTTATGTGTTTTCCCCAAAGTCTGATAGCCATTTCCCAAAGTTAGAGGGTCTTATACTTCTATGCATGGCTTGAATGTTTGTTTCTATGTGTCGATTAGTTTATAGTTTCATTTTGCATGATTAAGGGTTTTCCTTACCATGTTTATGTTATCTATTGAACCAGTGATGCTTGAAACTCTTTGTTGTTCACAAACTTGATGTCCATTTACTCCATTTTTCCCTAAGATCCTTTCTACCTTGAATCAAATCGGCCCTTCAACAGCCCTGTATCGTCATCTAATAGCTTTCTTGACCTTTTGACCCCATAGCCCAGTTAATCTAACATCTTGTTATCTATTTTATATCTTTGATCAGTTTCATCCCTCACAACTTAAAAAACAAAAAATCAAAAACTTACTTTCATAACTAGCCTAAAATCAAAACACAAATAAGCAAACACACAGATATCCCTTACACATATAGAGAGAGCCCTCTTTGAGTCCAGGAAGGCTAGGTCCTTGGGCTCCAAATCTTGGTTTGATGTTACACTGTCATTTGGCTTGCCAATCAGCCAAATCACGGGAACCTAACAGGCTCTACTATGACTCATGAAGACGAAGAATGGCAACATGACATATCAAAATTACAAGAGAAAGTGCAACAAATTTCACTCTCGCAAAGAGCAACAAAAAATGACATTGAATTTTTGAAGAAAGGCGTGGAAACTAAGATGGATGGTTTGAAGAAAGGCGTGGAATATAAGATGGATGGTTTTAAGAATGGCATGGATGGCATGGAAGCTGGCATTGAATCTAAGATTGATGACATGGAAGCTAAGATCGATGAAAAAATGGAAAACATGAAGAAGGATCTAAAAGCAGACATGGAAGGTTTGACAAAGTTGATACAAGAAATGTTTCCTAATGGTGAAAAGATATTAGATGAAACTCATGATGAGAAAAAAATAAATGTTAATCATGATTTCATAAACTCTAATGTTGGAAGGAAGAACCACCGTATTCCAAAAATGGATATGAAGGAATTTGATGGAAAGGATCCTGTAACATGGATACTACATATGGAGCAATATTTTGATCTCAATAATGTGCAAAACACACAAAAGGTACGCATCACAGCTTTACATTTAGAACAAAATACATTTGTATGGTATCGATGGCTTTGCTCTCGTAAAATTTTTTTCACTTGGTCAATTTTTACGGAGGAAATGATAACACATTATGAGGATACAAAGAGCAACACCTTCTTTAGCCAATTGATAAATCTAAAACAAAAGTGTCTAGTGGGGGAGCACATTGAGGACTTCCAAAAATTGAATATAAGGGTAACTAATATTCCAGAGGAACACAGGATTGATCTCTTCATAGGTACATTAAAGGATAACATCCAACATGAAGTTCATGTTTTGGAACCTGATTCATTGGAGAAGGCATTCAGGTTGGCAAGAAAAATAGAATGTAAAATTATGGCGACAAGGAAGCCTACCACTCACTTCTATAAAGAGGGAAGTGTTGCTACTCCTAGATTTCCACAACCTACAAGGTTGACACCACAACAATTGGAAGAAAAAAAAGAAAAATGGATTTGCTACAGTTGTGATAGCAAATACACTAAACGTCATAAGTGTGCTGAGAAGAAATTGTTTTACATAGATTGTGAAGAGGAAGAAGAAAATGAACAAGAATTTTCAAAAGAAGAGGGTATACACTAGGAACCAACCCTAGAAGAGGAAGAAATGAGTCTGACCATATCATGTAATGCATTGGCAAGAATTACTAGTCCTAAAACTCTTAAGATAGAAGGACATATCAAGAAGAAAAAGGTAATAGTGTTGATTGATTCAGGTAGTACCCATAATTTTATTCATTGTAAGGTAGCCAAGGAATTGAATTGTTTCCTATACCTAGCACCAAAATGTCAAGTGATGGTTGCAAATGGTGGAACTATAAATTTCTCTATAAAATGCCATAATATCAAGCTAACCATGGGGGAATATGTATTGAATAGTCCAATGCTTTCGATTCCTATGGGAGGTGTTGATGTTGTACTAGGAGTACAATGGTTACAATCTTTGGGGACGGTAGCTTTTAATTTTAAGGAAATTTTCTTGAAATTTTTTTTAGAAGGTAAGGAAGTTGAATTACGGGGTATTGCAAGGAAGCCGGTAAAGATAATCATCTCTGATGTCATGACAAAGCTTCTAGCGGAATTGCACAATTATGCTCACTAGAAGTTCCAACATCAAAATCATATATTTCTGCGGATCTCCAAAAAGTCTTGGACAATCATTCCAAGGTGTTTGAAACTCCCAAAGGACTCCCACCTATTCATGATCATGATCATGTTATTCATTTTATTCCTGGAAGTGTTCCTCTAAACATAAGGCCTTATAGATATTCCTATGTCCAAAAGAGCGAAATTGAATGTATGATTGCAGAAATGTTAGAGGCTGGTATAATTCAACCTAGTCAAAGTTATTTCTCTGCTCCTGTAGTATTGGTACACAAGAAGGATGGATCATGGCGCATGTGTCCAGATTATAGGATGCTCAATAAGATCACCATTAAAGATAAATTTCCCATTCCCCATTTATTTACTATTGTTATGTGTTTTGGGCTTGCATAGGATATTTTGTTGCAGGGTTTTCTCACACTTGATTGCAGATATGAAGCATAGAAGCAACCATTTGCTGTTGTTAGGGCCACTTGTCACCAGTGACTTAAGTGAAGCATTTTTGGTACACTTGCTAAGAATTTTCGTATTAACAAATGATGACTACGCCAGTGTAGTAATTTAGAACCTTGGTGAGAACTATTTCAACTATCTTCAGTGTTTTTCCAACTGTTTTTAGCCCTATCAATTTCTAGGCCTATATCCATTCAGTAGTTTCTTCTTGAGGAAGGAAAAATCCTCCTAGGGTTTAGAGTACACCTCCACCATTTAGGAAGAGAATTTCTAACCTGAGGAGTCTAGTGTGCAAAATTTTCATCCACTGATTTTTAGGGTTTTTTCCACTGTCTTACAACCCTTTTTGATAGGTTACTTCATCATTTTACTCCATTTATATTTTAATGTTGCCTTTCCCCCTTAGAATCCCCAAGTGTATCCTAGTTTTTGGAGCTTCTCGTCCATCCTTTCCAACATTTTTCACCCATAGTTTTTGCTGTTTTTCTGCACCATGTTTAGCAACCCTTTGCTTTTATATCTCAGTCCCTTATACATTAGGTATTTTTTCCATTTTTGTATCTTTGATTTTCTTATTTGCCTTCAATTTTTAACTACTTGATAGCCTTTTTGGGTAGGGGGTTTTTTGTTTGAACTTTATATTTATTTTATTGTTTATTTTCAACATTACTTACAATTTTTATGCACTTTATTTTTAGCAACACATGGAATCATCAAAACATTCTTAATTAACTCATCCACTTGACACATTATTTTAACACACACACCCTAAGGGAATGTGAACTTGGTTAACATTTCCAAGCCAAGAATTGAAATAGTACACCTTAATAATTCAACTCACATAGGTTAATCCAACCTGGGCACGAAAGCTGTTGGCAATATGATGCTAAATGTTGTCCTTGACGGCAACCCACTTGATGAAGATGATGGCAACCTATTATTTGAAGATGTTCTTGATGCTTGATGAGTTTATTAATGATGTAAATCTGATGTTCTACAAGTAGCTCAGAAGTACCAGAGAAGGAAATCTCAGTGAGGGCCAAAGCAATAATGAAAAATGTGTGTTTCAATGCATACGCGGGTTTGTCAAGGAGAAAGCGCGTATGCACGCGGAAAAGTACATGCCAAGTTGCGTATGGTCTTTTGCACTCCAAAATTAGAATACCAAGGGACATTACCTTGGTATTGACCCATTGTATTGAGGGTTGGATTGTCTATTTGATCCCGTCCAGGAAAACCATCGGAAGTAATGTGGTTTTGACTCATGGTATTGAAAAAAGCTAAATCTATATAAGGAGAAGAATTTCATTGTGCAATGGGTGTGCAAATGTCTGGGCTTTAATGAATACTTCACTCTGAAGTATATCTGCATGGTTGAACTCTGTTCTTAATTGAAAGATCTGAATCTATGATGCATCTATGAACATAATGAAGGTTCAAGATCTCTAGATCTTGAAATGGTGAATCTCTTGGATGATCTGGAAAAAGGTAATGAAGACCTGGCGCAAATCTGTTGAAGAAGTTGAATAAATCTGGTAAGTTCATAGATCTGGTCTGATCTGCAAAATTTATCTTTTATAGATCTATACGCAGGTTCGTTTCGTGAAAAGCGCGTGTATACGGAGCTCTATTCAGACAAAAGCGCGTATGGGCTGTTAGGGTTTTTCTGACAAGTTGCACAAATGTATACGCGGGTTCTCTTTAGTAAAGGCGCGTGTATACGCGGGTCTGGTTAAATAAAAGTGCGTATGGTACTTGAGTTGATGGTTGCTCAAAAATAATTGAGGTTCTGCATATCTGTTCTGAAGACTGGGTTATCTCTGATATTCTGATTACAGTGGTTTCACTGTTCTGACTGATGAAATGAAAAGGGATGTTTGTTGATAAGTGAAGAATTGTGTTGAAGCTGTTTGATCCAGTTTGAAAATTGATGAAATGTGGTCTGCAGTGGTGCTGAGGGTTGAAGCCTTCAGTTTGATAGTAGAAGCTTTCTGTCAGGAGAGGCTGTGCTAATATCAGGTGGTAGTAGCTCCCTTCCAGGTGAGGCTGGTAAATGTGAGCAGGGGGTTGTAGCTCCCTTCCAGGTGAGACTGGTAAACGAGAGAAGGTGGTAGCCTTCTACAGGTGGGTGCCTGCGTGCTGGTATAAGTCTGCACCAGTACATGATTGTAAGAATTTTTTCTTTATAATAAATATTGAAGACTGAGACGACGGTAGCAGTGGTTTTCTCCCAAATTTGGTTTCCACCTAAAAATCCTGGTGTTCATGTGTGTGATGATTATTCTATTCTTTCTGCACCTGTTTAATGTTTCCTGAAATATTTGATGAATGATTAATGCAATGATCTGAGTTAAGAATTGAATGCATAATTAGATCTCTGGTCATACGCGAGTTCTGCAAAGGATATCCACGTATATACGCTAGTTGGCTTCAGCGAAGTAGCGTATGGGTTTTTTAGAAAGGAAAAAATAAAAAGTTTTATTGTCTGCATTAAATACTAATTCACCCCCCCCCCCCTCTCAGTATTTTTCCCAACAATTGGTATCGGAGCAGGTCCTTCTGAAAAAGCTTAGCCGCTAGAAGGAAGATCAAGAAAGATGAGCAATCATGAGGGAACAACGTCTATCAAGACCCCGCTCTTCAACGGGAGCAATTTAATCTTCTAGAAAATGAGGATGAGATCCTATCTTCAGTCTATGGGAGCTGATGTATGGGCCATTGTTGAACAAGGATATCAATATCCAGCTGCTACACCAACAGATCCAACTGAAAGGAAGAATTATGAATCAAATGCAAAAGCGATCAATGCTATAACAGGAAGTCTAACTGAATCAGAATTTGTCAAAGTCATGCAGCTGAATACAGCAAAGGAAATATGGGACAAAATCATTCTAAGTTATGAAGGCGATGCAAAGGTAAAAAGTGCAAAACTCCAAACTCTCAGAATTGAATATGAAAATTTAAAGATGCATAGTGATGAGAGTATTGCTAGTTTCTTTTTACGTATTGATGATGTTGTAAATCGTATGAAAAATATGGGTGAAACAATATCCAACACTACTCTGGTTGAGAAAATTTTACGATCGCTAACGGAAAAATTTGAATCAAAAGTTTCCGCCCTTGAAGAAAAACAGGATATTCAAAATCTTTCTGTGGTGCAACTTCATGGCATACTGACTGCATATGAAATGAGAAGAGGAGGACCGTCTGAAGTCAAAGAAGTTGTTTTTAGAGCTTCTACAAAAGGGAAAGAAGTGCAAGAAGCAGAAGGATCAGGATATATTTCGGAAGAAGATGAGGCAAATTTTGTAAAGAAACTTCAACTTGGTACAGGACGGTTTAGAGGTAAGCTTCCTTTCAAATGTTTTAATTGTGGAAGAGTTGGTCATTATGTTGCTAAGTGTCCTTACAAAGAAACACCTGCAAAAGGAAAGGAAGTAGCTAGAAATAAGAACCGGTCTAGCACTAGAAGAAGTTACTATACTCATGATGATAGTGATGGAGTATCTGATAGTGAGGAAGAATGTGAACAAGATCTTAGACTTCTCATGGCATTTGAATCTAAAGAAGAAAATGATACTTTCATGGATGCTCTAGAGGACAATGATTTTCTTGAAGAGAACAACCAACTCAAAAGACGCTTAGAAGAATATAAAATTCTCTTAGAAGAAAGAAAAATAACCATCGAGACTCTGGAAAAGCAGGTTGAAGAAGCAAAGAAACACAATGAGAAATTAGAATTTGAAGTGGTAAGTGTAAGAAAAGAATTTGAGAAAGTAAAGACTCTGAATTTTAGATTTGCTAAAGGATCTGAAACCTTAGATGAGATTATCAAGGTTCAACGTTCTCCTCTTATAAAGACAGGTCTTGGATACACTGGAGAGTCCTCTCAAGCTTCAGCACCAAATTATCTAAAAGAAGCTACAACTGGTTTACAAAATTCTGCCACTCAGCCAGGGAATAAAGAATCTTTATAGGTAAAGCATGATCATCCTAATGCAAGGAACACTAACAGGAATAACTTTCAAAAAGGCACCAATCAACAGGTAAATTCAAATAGAAGATTTCATGATCGCAAAAATTTCTTCTTCAATGGACAATATTTCTCATGTCACAATTTTGGTCATAAAGCTGCTCAATGTGTTGCATATAAAACCATCATGACAAGAGAAGCAAGAAAGAAAAGGATTGATGTTGAAACAAAGAAGAATACCTATAACAACTTTTCTCCTCTTCTAAATGAAGTAGAATGTGCTTATTGCAATAACTTTGGCCATGAAGATTCTGAGTGCAGGAGCAAAATGTAGCCAAGAGAGAATCTTCCCTCAAAATCCAAAATATGGAAAAAGAAGGAACCACAGGTTGAAAATTGTGGCATAACGTTATTTGTGGAAGGTGAAGAAAATCAATGGTACATTGATAGCGGATGCTCAAGACACATGACAGGTGATAAACACAAACTTCGTGCATATAGTGCTCTAGAAAAGGAAAAGAAAGTTACTTTTGGAAATGATACTCCTGCTGTAATTAAAGGAAAAGGGTCTGTGTTTCTAAAAGAAAAGGTGAAGTTTAATGATGTCATGTATGTGGATGGATTAAGGCATAACCTGTTAAGTTTAAGTCAAATGTGTGATCAAGGAACTGAAGTTGTCTTTAGTTCAAAAGAATGTGTGGTGCATGATCTTGATACAGGTAAAACAATTATAAAAGGAAAAAGAACTCCAAGCAATCTGTATGTATTGAAGAATTGCAAAGAACAATGTTACTTGAGTAAATCTTCAGAAAACTGGCTATGGCATAGAAGGTTGGGGCATCTAAGCTTCTCTCAAATCAATAAATCTAGCAAACTTAATGCTGTTCATGGTCTTCCCAATATTACTCTGCCTGAAAGTATCATATGCAAATCCTGTCAATTCGGTAAGCAAACCAGAGTGAAATTTAATGCCAAGGAAGGATCATCAAGTAAGCCTCTTGAACTCATTCATACTGACATATGTGGACCTATGAGGAAAAAGTCACCACGGGGTGAAGAATACTATATCTTATTTATTGATGATTTCTATAGAATGTGTTGGATTGGGTTGATCAAACACAAAGATGAAGCATTTGAAAGATTTCAGATCTTCAAAGCACTGGTGGAAAATGAATTAGATCTAAAAATCAAGTGTCTTAGATCTGATCGAGGAGGAGAATATACATCAAATGAATTCTTTGAATTTTGTGAACAACATGGCATAAAAAGACAATTTTCTGTAGCAGGAACTCCACAATAAAATGGCGTAGCAGAAAGAATGAATAGAACGATTCAACAAATGGCTAGAGCTATGCTTGATGATTTTGGAACACCTGACACTTTTTGGGGAGAAGCAACTCACACAGCAGCAAATATTCTTAACAAGGCACATGTTCGGGTAAACAGTGATAAAACTCCGTATGAAATATGGTATGGTAATCCTCCTTTTGTGAAGCATTTTAGAGTTTTTGGAAGTAAATGCTTTATCAAAAATAATGATGAAAAGCTTGGCAATTTGAACCCAGATCAGATGAAGGAATATTTCTTGGTTACTCATCTACAAGTAGAGCATACAAATGTTACAATAAAAGGCTTCGGAAGATTGTTGAATGTATTGATGTTGTTATTAATGAGTTTCCTGCAGCTCCTAAAGAAGAAAAACACACAACAGATGAAGATGATGGTGACTTTTGTCCTTCTGCATCAAATATAAATGATATAGACAATGGATCCAATGAAGAACCAGAAGATGATGTATCTGAAAAAGCTCCATCCAGATATGTTCAAAAGAATCATCCTAAATCCCAAATTTTGGGAAATAAGGAATCAGGAGTACAAACAAGGAGGACTCTTGTGGGATCTTCTAGCTATCTGGCATTTCTATCCACAATTGAACCACACAATGTCAATCAAGCTAGCAAAGATGAATGTTGGATTCAAGCCATGAATGAAGAGCTTGATCAAATTGAAAAGAATCACACTTGGGAATTGGTACCAAGACCACATGACAAAAATGTCATTAGAACCAAATGGATATTCAAGAACAAGTTAAATGAGAATGGGGACGTTATAAGAAACAAAGCTAGACTGGTTTTCAAAGGGTATACTCAACAAGAAGGTATAGACTTTGAAGAAACTTTTTCTCCTGTAGCTAGACTTGAAGCCATAAGAATGTTTCTTGCTTTTTCAAGTTTTCAACAAATCGAAGTTTATCAAATGGATGTCAAATCTGCTTTCCTCAATGGTGATCTAGAAGAAGAAGTTTATATAGAACAACCAGAAGGATTCATTTTGGGAAATGATGAAAATCTTGTTTGTAGACTTAAAAAGGATCTATATGGTCTCAAACAAGCTCCAAGGGCATGGTATTATCGTCTTGACAAATATGTTCATCAACAAGGATTTTCAAAGGGGTTTGCTGATAACAACTTATACACAAAAATTGAAAATAATAAACTATTAATTGTGGTGGTTTATGTTGATGATATCATTTTTGGGAGTAATGAAGAATCTATGAGTCAGAAATTTTCTTCTGTCATGCAGCAGGAATTTGAAATGTCCTTACTTGGGGAATTAACATTCTTTCTTGGCTTGCAAGTGCATCAAACTACAGATGGTATATTCCTATCACAAGCAAAATATCTTAAGCAAATTTTGAAGAAGTATGGCATGGAAGAATGCAAACCTGTAAGTACACCAATGATAACCGGATGCAATCTCAGTTCTCATGATGATTCTCCCACGGTGAATCAACCAGAATACAGATCAATGATAGGAAGTCTACTTTATCTCACTGGGACTAGACCGGACATTATGCATGCTGTTGGGATTTTCGGACGATTCCAAGCTAATCCAAAAGAGTCTCACCTTCAGGCTGTCAAAAGAATATTCAAATATCTACAAGGAACTCAAGATTTTGGACTATGGTATCCAAAGAATGCTGATCTTACTCTTCATGCTTACACTGATGCAGATTGGGCTGGAAATGTTGATGATCAAAAAAGCACTAGTGGTGGTGCATTCTATATGGGGCCCCGATTAGTATCTTGGTTCAGCAAAAATAAAAATTCTATTGCTTTATCTACAGCAGAAGCAGAATATGTGGCTGCCGCATCTTGTTGCACTCAAATCCTTTGGATGATGCAAACCTTGCAAGATTTTCAAATCAAATGTACACCTCCTATCTCCATTATGTGTGATAATACAAGTGCCATCAGTATCTCAAAGAATCCTGTTATGCATTCGAAGACCAAGCACATTCCCATCAAGTATCACTTCCTACGTGAACAAGTGCTTGAACAAAAGGTGAATTTGGAGTATGTTCCCTCAAAGGAACAAATTGCTAATATATTTACCAAACCTCTGCCCAGGGAAGCGTTCGGATATCTCAGACAGAAGTTGGGTGTTGTCTCTGCCTCTCAGCAGATCAGATCTGATTAAATTCAGAAGATTAAATTGGATACGCAGGTTTCCTAAAATATAGTCGCGTATATATGCGAGTTTAATCACATAAAGCCGCGTATGGTTGGTTGCTGACATTTTTTTGGTTTGGGGTCAGCATTTTTCAGCACATCTGCAGTGCTGTTTGGTATCTTTGATGCTGTTTGGAGTCACTGGTGGTATTTCAGCTCTTATATTTTTGTTTCATTCTCTGTTTTTGGGTGACGATGCCTTGATGCTTTGCTGTTGAAAGTGTTCAAGATGCACAAGAAAAAAGGGAGCTTTGGTCATATATAAAAGATGCTTGGATGCACATTTTCAGGGGGAGCATTAGTCTTGCTGAGTATAATGTATTGTTGGCATTATGATGGTTCTGAAATGTGATCTCTCTTGAGGTTTTTCTTTTATTGGTCATAAAAATTCATATTTGTATTTTTAATGAAAAGGTCATGGTGCAACCTACGATGTACAATTGTAATATTCAGTCATGTAAGGACCTGATCAAATATGTAAACCCACTTGGTTCGGTACTTGAGTCAAAATGTGTAAACCCTCTTGGCGGGGTATTTGAGTCTCATATGTAAATCCACTTGGTTGGATCTTTGATGTAACTATGAGTCCTTGGTGATAGGAAAGGTCATAGAGTCATATACTTCTTTGAAAAATATGTTTGAAGATTCAACATGAATTCAGGGGGAGCATGGTAACTTCAGTGCACATCAGATCTACAGCGCTCTTCTCGCTACATGAGGAGAAAAACCTTGTGTTGGTTTTGATCCGCCCTTTGCCCTTGATGTCAAAGGGGGAGAGTGACATGGTGTTTGAATAGGGGGAGAATATCATTCTGCTTAATGTATTTATCTGTTATGTGATCAAACACCATCATGGTTGCCATCAAGTCCAAAGGGGGAGATTGTTGGAAATATGATGCTAAATGTTGTCCTTGATGGCAACCCACTTGATGAAGATGATGGCAACATATTATTTGAAGATGTTCTTGATGCTTGATGAGTTTATTAATGATGTAAATATGATGTTCTACAAGTAGCTCAGAATTACCAGAGAAGGAAATCTCAGTGAGGGCCAAAGCAATAATGAAAAATGTGTGTTTCAATGCATACGCGGGTTTGTCAAGGAGAAAGTGCGTATGCACGCGGAAAAGTACGTGCCAAGTCGCGTATGGTCTTTTGCGCTCCAAAATTAGAATACCAAGGGACATTACCTTGGTATTGACCCATTGTATTGAGCGCTGGATTGTCTATTTGATCCCGTCCAGGAAAACCATCAGAAGTAATGTGGTTTTGACTCATGGTATTGAAAAAGGCTAAATCTATATAAGGAGAAGAATTTCATTGTGTAATGGGTGTGCAAATGTCTGGGCTTTAATGAATACTTCACTCTGAAGTATATCTGCATGGTTGAACTCTGTTCTTAATTGAAAGATCTAAATCTATGATGCATCTATGAACATAATGAAGGTTCAATATCTCTAGATCTTGAAATGGTGAATCTCTTGGATGATCTAGAAAAAGGTAATGAAGACCTGGCGCAAATCTGTTGAAGAAGTTGAAGAAATCTGGTAAGTTCATAGATCTGGTTTGATCTGCAAAATTTATCTTTTATAGATCTATACGCAGGTTCGTTTCGTGAAAAGCGCGTGTATACGCGGCTCTATTCAGACAAAAGCGCGTATGGGTTGTTAGGGTTTTTCTGACAAGTTGTACAAATGTATACGCGGGTTCTCTTCAGTAAAGGCGCATGTATACGCGGGTCTGGTTAAATAAAATCATGTATGGTACTTGAGTTGATGGTTGCTCAAAAATAATTGAGGTTCTGCATATCTGTTCTGAAGACTGGGTTATCTCTGATATTCTGATTACAGTGGTTTCACTGTTCTGACTAATGAAATGAAAAGGGATGTTTGTTGATAATTGAAGAATTGTGTTGAAGTTGTTTGATCCAGTTTGAAAATTGATGAAATGTGGTCTACAGTGGTGCTGAGGGTTGAAGCCTTCAGTCTGATAGTAGAAGCTTTCTGTCAGGAGAGGCTGTGCTAATATCAGGGGGTAGTAGCTCCCTTCCAAGTGAGGCTGGTAAATGTGAGCAGGGGGTTGTAGCTCCCTTCCAGGTGAGGCTGGTAAACGAGAGAAGGTGGTATCCTTCTGCAGGTGGGTGTCTGCGTGCTGGTATAAGTCTGCACCAGTACATGATTGTAAGAATTTTTTCTTTATAATAAATATTGAAGACTGAGACGACGGCAGCGGTGGTTTTCTCCCAAATTGGGTTTCCACCTAAAAATCCTGGTGTTCATGTGTGTGATGATTATTCTGTTCTTTTTGCACCTATTTAATGTTTCCTGAAATATCTGATGAATGATTAATGCAATGATATGAGTTAAGAATTGAATGCATAATTAGATCTCTGGTCATACGCGAGTTCTGCAAAGGATATCCGCATATATGCTTCAGCGAAGTAGCATATGGGTTTTTTAGAAAGGAAAAAATAAAAAGTTTTATTGTCTGCATTAAATACTGATTCACCCCCCCCCCCTCTCAGTATTTTTCCCAACAAAAGCCAAAACAATATTTATAGTTAAGTATAGGATCAATGGGATAAGATTCCAATAATACCCATTAATAACTTACACTGAGACATAGAAAGCTGACATATTAGGGAGCTTAAAATCCTTCAACATCCCATGGTCCAAAGCCAGAGTGCATCAAAAACCTGATTCATAGGGGTTAGACTAGATCACGGTGTGAGCAGTTCTCCTTGGGGCTACCCAACCTGTGGTATTGAGTTTCATGTTGTGGTTGATCACTAAGAAGCTCAAGACTCGACCACCCCCACGGGATGAAGGTAACCTTAGTGGAAAATATTAGGAAAAAACTCTATAGGAATGTATGTGGGCAAGTAGTTGGTCCTATACCCCACCATTCTCTAGATAAATCTATTTTTGGGATTAGATTTTGTCAAGTAAGAAGTATCTTGGAAGGCCATATGAAACAATATAGCTAGGACTTATTTGAGGAATTTAGGCAAGAGTTATTTTTTTCTATGACAGGAATTGTTTTCTTGAATTAGAGTTGTTATAGGTAAATTTGGGAACCATTCCCAATGACCTAATTAAAATGGACATCATCCCCAGAACTAATGAAATAGGGTCCATCATCCCCTATCATTTCAATCGCTACATGCCCTAAGATAAAGAACAAGAAAAAATCATCCATGACTTCCATTGCAAGGTTTCCAAGGTTTGAGGAACATGTTATATCACCTATGAGCTCACCAACACAGCCTCTCAAGGGACTAACTAATTTTCATATGCAGTTACCTCCTTGCAAGGGTGATCTGCAAATCACTTCCTGACATTCAAGAGTGCGTTGGTCAAATGGCAGTGAAATTCTCATTGTTCCGAAATCTCCACATGGCCAGTGCCTTCTAGAAGAGTCCATATGTGTGAAACTTCGAATCCATGTGTCCATATAACACCTCTGAGCTTGGGAACATGCCTTGCATATTATTAGAAAGTCATTGATTTAGAAACTACCTTCAGCTGCTCTATAAATTGAGCACAGATCCTAGTGCTTGAAGAGAAAGAAATTTGGTCAACAAATGTTGTTGGATTCTCAATTGAGTGTGTGATAAGAGTGATATGTTGCTGGTGAGATTTTTATTGATGAGGCTGGGATGAATGAAAGAGCTGGTGACATCAAATCGATCGCTAGTTGTAACCTCCCCCTTCTATCCATTAATAAATATTGTTGTTCATTTTCCCATATATGTATCTGTTTATGTTTCTAATTTTCATATGATGGATTCCTAACTGATATATATGTTTCATGTTTAATCGATTTAACTAATTAAGATAAATAGACATCTATATATTGAAATCTCTTTGTTGTTTAGTGTTTATACTTGTAGGAACTAGTCTGACGATCTAAGTTGGATTGGAAGCTACATCAAGAGCGATAGAAGGAGAATAGGAAGCGTCTGGATCACAAGTAGGTTCCTCTATATTTTTGTATCTTTATTTACTCTTAGAGAAAGTGTCTAAAAATTCTTTGATTTGTTGTTCTAAATGCATAGAACCAAATTTAGGGAATGTATTTTATCCATAATTCATAATTCCACATAAAAAATTGGTGACTCCGATGGGAGTTTCCCTTCATACTTGGTGTGTTTTTGCCTCTTCTTATCCACCCAGTGGCATCTACTGCGTTAGTGACCTATAAATATAGGATTCATAATTTTGAATTGACTGATGATATTCTTGTAAATATGTACATACTTTTCCTTCTGCAAGTTGTATTCCCATATTTGTAAAAATAAAAAAAATAGAAAAGCAAAAAGAGGGTAAAAGTCCTAAAAGAAAGATCAAAGGACTTAGAAAAAATAAGATACCCCAAAGAAAAAGATGAATAAAACATGAAAGCGTGCAAGTCTAAATGCCACTACTTTTTAATTTTGCAGTTGATTATGGTAGAGTGTCAATAAATGCCATAATCTATGATGAGTTGAACTGTTCAATCTTGACTTATCATGTTTCAATTTACTTGTTTTAGATAGAGAATAAAAGATTGTCAGACAGTTTAATCTTGACAATTCAGTAGTTAGGTAGAGAATAAAAGGAACCCAACAGTTTAATCTGGGTCCTTGGATGAAATAAGTTAGAATTATATAGTTTTACTACTTTCTAAAGAAAAAAATGTTTTAAAGGTTGCTAGCTCAAATGCACC
Organism: Pinus albicaulis; assembly: GCA_034641835.2. NCBI lineage: Eukaryota > Viridiplantae > Streptophyta > Pinopsida > Pinales > Pinaceae > Pinus > Pinus albicaulis. The sequence continues at coordinate 159,721,210 of CM076569.1, read as the reverse complement.
TTCATAAATGGAAGAAAAAATGTTAGATTAAAGAATGGGTAGGTAGAAGAAGGTGGGAAAAGCATTGTAAATATCTTTCACCAGGCTACAATAACTAATTTCCCTTTCCCTATAGATATTGGACATTCTAAACTATCAGTCAAAGAGGCTCAGAGCATTTCTCTGACTTCTTCTGGGACCGGACCCAAGGCTTAATGACTGGCTAGTTGAAGGTGTTAAATTTCTATGTTAATCCCAAATTTTCATCATCTACCACTCATGCATTCATCACCATACAATTTCATAAGTGAAGACCCTATTTTTACTTAATAATTCTTAAACCCCATTTGATTAACTTCCTCCATCTCATGAAGCATAAAAACCCTAAAAAAAAATTATATACTAAGCAAAAGTGATTAACTTATGATAAAGAAGCTTTGCTTTAAATTTTCACTTGCCTTAGTTATATTTATGTGTTTTGAGTATTCATTTTCCCTTTAGTCATATTAACACCTAGCTAATTTATTAAATCCTTATAAAAAGTCTTAGTCTTATTAATATAACTCCTTTTTTATTAATTATCCAAAAAACCCCTTATTATAATCTTTTTATGTCAAATTTATTACGCACATGTTTAAACTAAAACCCGAAAATATCCCGATCCCCCTATAGTTATTTAGCCTAATTGGTTTAAAATAACTATATAATAAAATACAAAGGAAAATTCTTCGGAATGTGATGTATTAAATGAAGAATAAAAAACCCTTACTGATGCTTTACGTATTGTTTTAACCAAAGTTTAAATACATCACACCTTTGCGTAATACATTAACCCTCCCCCATACACTTTAACCTATATATAAACTCCTTTTATATATATAAATCCGGTGCCCCCGCATTCATCCGCAACCATCCAATCACCCTAATCTTCCTAATCCAACAATCCTAATTCAATGTGATGAAAAGGCCTCATGCCCCACCATTTCTCGTCGCATTAAACTATGACCGTAGATCATCACTTATTAGATCAACGACTTACAATGAATCCCGGGTCCCACCTTTCCTATCCCTACAGCTTAAAGGATAACCTAGACCGTTTGCATCATCCGACCAGATCTAACGGTGCGCGTTCCATATCGTGCTCCGAAAGTAATCGGACAATGTTTGTCAAAAATCACGCGATAAAAGTAGTTTTCCTAAACTGCCCATTTCTACGTGTCTAAATTCTATTTGATCACGTTCCAAATGCTCAAAACTACTTATCGTCCCCAATCAATGCGAAAACCAACAGTTTTTTTCACATTCAAAGATAATTCCACCTCTCGCCATTGATTGAGACCTGCAATAAATGATACACATAATGCTAAACATTGAAGGTTTAAACCTTAGTTTTTCACCATTTTATGTATTATTTTCTCCTTTCCTGTTAAGAAATACGCCCAGACTCTGCGAATGGAAAATAAACCTTTGCTAGCCAATTTCCCCCCTTGAAGCAGAATTTCACCACAGTGAGTGCATTTGAAGGACTCTTGAGGCTTTCAATTGAACCAACAGATCCAATATAAATCCAAAGTCACCAAGACCCTTCTCGACTGTTATAGAACCTATAAATTAGGTATTTTCCTAAATTGAACCAACAAATTTCACCTATTGACTATTAAAACAGATCAATTAAGCTACAGAGACCTGAATTGCCAGTTTAGTAAGCCCAAACCTTGAAAAAACAAGGCAAACCCTTTCAAATTTTTCTCAAAATTTTCCATTTACATAAAATCTATTTTAAAGTAACTCCGGTCATTAAAAGACAATTTCCATGGTCCAAAAGGGTTAAAAAGTGCACAGAAAGCCAAAAATCATTTTGTTCAGTCCTCTGCACCCAGAAAACCTATGTTTTCTTTCCAAAACCCCTTGCTCAGATTCCCAAAATTGTCCCAGACATGCTCAAATACCCTTTGTGTCAAAATTAACTAAGCAAAAAATTTAATCTTGTTTAGTTATCCCCAAAAATGACAAAGAAGAAAGTTAAACCCAAGTCTGGAGGTCCCAAAGCCCCAAAATCTGTCTCAGCCAAGCTTCCAAAGCTAGAATCATCAAAGATTAATAAGCCTACTCCTGCTTTAACAGCTGATTCAACTGAAGTTGTCAAACCTCTTTAGCCACCTATTTCTCCTGAAGAAAGCAGTCCTTTAATAGATTTGGATTACAATATTGCTAATGCAACAGTAGAATTTAATTTTCTTGATATTCGTAACTGGAGTTATGAAAAATGTCTGGATAAAAATAAAAATGATATACCTATTGGGGAGTCTAATTTGAACAAGTATGTTGTACCTATTACTCATCCAGCTCCAGACCTGGTCATATTGTGTCAATTACATTATGTTCCCGACCAGAGGTCTATTGCGAACAAATATAGAGAAATTATGTTTTCCATCGCAGAAGAATCCATTAATGAAATACTTCAGTTGAGTTTTGATCCAAAAGTAGTGCCCCTATCCATTGAAGATTTGACTTAGTTGTACCTAGATTTGGATTACCCTGGAAGGTTTATGATTCTTCAAAAATTCATGCCTACTGTTAGAGTCGGTATCTTCATCCCTCCGTCAGAGATCAAATTTCTCTTGTTGCATTTCATTTTAGGTGTCTCACTCAGTTCAATCAGCTGCATTCCATTAGGAGCATGGATCATCTGAAGGAAGGGTGTTGTCACTCATATCCCTCATGTCATGTACCTTCTGGTCTAGTTCTGTTCATCAAAATCATTTACAGTCATTTCTGGTCTCCTAGTAGGAAAACAGTCATTTTAGGGTTTTTAGTCTTGTTAGGTCTAGGGTTTTATTAATCAGGTCTCAAAATGTCTAATAATGGCTAGCAGGCACATGAGGAAGTTTCAAATAAGGTTTCACTACAACAATTTCATCATCGTAATGCTTGATAATGATTTTTCTTCAAAACTCTGTTCTGAAGAAAAATTGTCTATTTTATCCTTTTGTAACAAATGCAATGTAATTTTTCAAATTATTCAGTTGTAATAATTCTCCATTCGCAGCCCTGGTCACCTTTTCCAAAACTCCATGCCATCCATCCCTGCAAAACAGACAAGAAACTCATCATTCATTCCAAAAATTGAAACCAGGAAAAACAAAGTTTTTTTGAAAAAGTGCCAAATTTTTTAAACTTTACAAAGTGGGTTTTCAAAAAGAAAAAATTAAAATTTTGGGCATATAAGATTTTTTCATGATCCAACACTCCATTTTCATGCCAAGAGTCAAGAGTGAAAGCCAAGAAAAATCGTGGAGGAGCGAAGCAGTTGTTTGAGGGCGGACTGTGTGTAGATTGTTGAGAGTGACGCACTGGGCAAGTGTCGATGCGCATCAGAGGTGCGCAGCGCATAGGGTCGCTCCAATGTGTGTGGTTTTGAACTGGCATGACGCATCAAAAGGGCGCGGCGCACTGGGTTGGCTGCGCGGCGCATTGGGCCGAAACATAAAATTTTTGCCATTCTTCTCCAATTATCAAATTTGCTCGGTTGCTCCATGTTCGAGTAAGTCCATACAATCACTCCATTGCTTATGAAAAATGTTTGGTGTTGATTAAGATTGGTTATGAGAATTTAAATGTTAAAAACTAAAACCCTATTGTCTTGATTAAGAATGCTCCTAGCGTTTTAAAATTGGGTTTTGGTGTTAAACATTTCCACTTCCCTTACCTTGTTTTTCCCCTCCTCACTGTTTATATTTTCACCACAGTCCCCTTTTCCTATCCATCTTATATCCTAAATTCAATCATCTCTATCCCATTCCCATTGTCCCCATACCATTTACAAAATTTTCCCAAATCCCAAGTACCCCAAAAAAAAATCAAGTGGTTGTCCCTTGTACCTAAACTTATCAAATCTTAGAAGTCAAGTGACTGTCCTTACACTTCGAATTTCACTTGATTAAACCCCATTGTCTCCACTGCCCTATTTCTCCACAGTCCCTCCCACACTACCATACATTTTTCACTAAAACAAAAGTACCCAAATTCTCATTTTCTTCTCATACAAGCCAACATACACCTTGCATAGACCTTGGACATCATGGAGACAGACACTAATACATCATATGACCGAGACAGTGACTCTACAACCGAATTGCATGCACCAAGGAGACAAAAAGTTGTTGGAGAAGGCCAACAAGGAAAATAACATGTTAAAAAACATGAATAATCATTATTGGGCACGAAATCATGTTTGCATGGCACGAATTAAGATCCTGAAGGCAAAGTTAAAGAGGGAATTAAAGCGTCACAAAAGGCATGATAGACTCCAAATTTTGGCCGAAGCTTCTTTGGCTCAGCATAGCACTTGATGGTGGACCTTCAGCCCAAATTTCAAGAAATTTGGGAAATTTTTTTGTCAATTTTGAATTTTTTGGCCTTAAAACAGATTTTCCTGCCCAACGCGTCGCGCCACTTGGCGCACGCTTATAATTGGCAGCTCTTCTTGAGGAAAAATTTGCATTTCTGGATTTTTCATCACAATTTATGCATACCTACTCATTACCTAAGGATTTTGACAAGTTTTTGGTTTCTTGAAGAGTCAAAAACACCTTAAAAATGGCCTTTCTGCCACTTTTTGGACACACAGGAAGCAGTTTTGGGAGATTTGATTTTTGGAGGGGTAAATGGAAAGAAAATTTAGAAATTTCACTTGGGTTGGCAAGTAGACAGGCATCGATTTCCAACGAGCTATCCTGCACTCAATTTGGACTTCGGGAAGGCCCTCAAAATCAGCCTCAAAGTGGCGCGATGCATAGAGATTTCAGGCGCAGCGCATTGGGAATTTTGGCCTAATTTTCACTCAGCAGTTCAGATTTTCACCTAGTTTTGGCCAGTTTGACTTTTTATCTCCAAATGTGAAACTCCTTATGTAACTTGATGTAATTTCATGACTTTGATGTGATTTTGGCACATTTTTACTCATGTAAGTAGATTCATTCACCAAAAAGTGAATTGTAACTGAATGAACCAATTTCCTATCTTATAGAGGCAAGCTGTTCCACTGCCTATTTTTCAGTTCTTAGTTTAGATCTTGTTGAAACAGCTCCTAAAATAGTGAGCTCGACCCCTAGAGGCATGGTAATGAGTTAGGCTTGTCTATATCTTGTATTTTCTCAGTCATTTTTAGGGTTGGACACTTGGGATTGCTTTGAGCTCCATTGTACATTTCATCTCTGCATTTTGGCAAAGGAATAGACCAGGGTTTGCAGCACTCTTTGGGATCCATGTGGCTCTATGTTTTGATGGTGTGTTTTTCTCTGTGATTGTAAGTTTACTAAAGTTTCATGTGTATCATTTTCCTTCTCCTTTCTTCTCAAATTAAATAAACAAGTTATAAAGGTGGAATTCATTAGATTGCTTTGCTCTGCCTTGAGTTTTGTTTAATTTTCCATGTTTTCATATGTTTGAAGAGGACTCTTGAAATATTATTTCCCTCTTCAGCTCCTCACCGGTCTGAGCTATTCATTAATTCAATTCAAAGCATCAAAAAAATTGCCTTCCTTGCCCCATTCAAAAATTTGCAAAAACTAGGCCTCATCCCCGGACCCAAAACTGCCTTTCCCTTTGATTCCAACAAAACCCCCCAAAATCAAAATCAAACTCTTTTACTTATATACCTAGCCTAAAATCAGCCTTTATTTCAAGTCATCTCAAGCCCTATTGATTATCTTTGCTGAGATTGACCCGGAGAGAGCCCTCTCCTGATCTGGTAGGGCTAGCTACCAGATTAAGCGTGGTTTGATGTTACCCTAAACTCTGCCTTCTTTCAGCCTGAGGTATATTTAGGCTATAACATAGTGGGAACCATACTAGGGATAAATTGTTTTCTTGTTAGTGTTATTTGTTTTATAAGCTACAGACAGAGCCTGAAGTTATGCCAGGTAGCCTTCGAAACGCTCTTTCTTTGCATTAGCTAAAGTAGATAAATGCTGCTTCAGTCAATCTCCGGTCTATTTTGTGAATGTGACACTTGACTTGTAAATTTCCCCAGTACATCAGATCGTTCTAGAATTTTGGATGATGAGTTTAGAATTTGATAGGCTGAACAAGTTGGTTTTGTCCCTTTGATTTTGAAAATAATTCAACACACTGGCTTCCAGACGACATACCAGAGCAAATCCGGATCTCGATCCACCTCCTGTGTATGAAAATCCCAATCTTATTTCAAGAATCATTTATCGAGAAAGTCCTGTGATTCCTCTATTTAAATCTCATTCATGTCCCGCTGTTTTTGAGTACCTTGAAGATCTTGAGTTTGAAAAACAATTTGAGTTGTCGTTGTTTGAGACTAAGTCTGAAAGTGCTATTGGTTCTACTGTCATAAATCCAGAGTTTATCAAGTACCTTGAAATTGAACATGCTAATAGATCCATTGACAGTTGCATTTTAAACATTCAAAATTCCATTGTGGCAACAAATATCCCTGAGTTCATAGAGTCTGCATCTGCAACTCTTGGGCCATCAGCAGTTACATCTGGTTCACAAACCCCTCCCGAGCCTCCTTTCATTCCTACCATTCCCGTGAAACCATCTATTTCTGATCAACAATCTGCAGTAGTCTCACCTCCATCCACACCTCATACATCAACTGCACCGACTCCTCCTATGTCTCCAAGACCAGTTGTAAATCCACCCAGAGTAATGGCTGCCGAATTTGCACCTCTCATGTTGCCTCAAAGCTTGGATGACATGCCTGCAGATTATCAAAGAAAAATTCCATTTTTTGATGGCACTCCTCAAAGTGTCACTGCTCAGCAACATGTGGATAGAATGGCAGATTTCTTTGACCTTCATGAGGTTGATGCGAAGAATGTGACAATGAGATTATTTGTTCAAACCTTTGGAGGAGAAGTCAGAAAGTGGTTCAGAGCTTTGCCACCTAGAAGTATTGCTACATTGGATAATCTTCAGAGACAATTCTTGGATCGATGGGAAGTGAAAAAAGATCCTCTTTCAATCCTTTCTGAATATGAAAATATCAAGCGAAATGTTGGTGAGTCAGTTCAAGACTATTGTATTAGATTCAGTTCTGTTTATAATGCAATTCCTGATGATATAAAGCCACCTAGGGGATATGCTTTGATTAAGTTTCTGGATGGTTTTGATCTTGACATGGCATATCAATTGAGAGAAAGAAGTCCAGCTACATTAGAATATATGCAGAAAATTGCAGTCAGTGTTGAAGCTAATTTGAATGCCAGGAGAGCTAGAATGAGAGCTGAAAAGAAAGTAGCAATAAAGGAAGAGGTTTCCACGTCAGATCAAATTCTTCGGAAGATGGAAAAGATGTTTGAAATATTAACACTTGATAAGCCTGAACCGCAGATCAGAAATCCTAACTTCCGTGGCCAGTAGCAACCGCAATTCAAAATCAAGCAAAGAGAACAGCGAGCACAAGAACTGCCAGCACAACAACAAGTGAAGACACCCTTACAGCAGAATTTTGTTGGTCTGGAATCAGATGATGAAGAGAATGTAATAGGAGAAGAGAATCATTTCTTTACACCTGATGATATGCCAATTTACATCACTGAAGATGAGGAGTATGCAGAAAATTCAGCTGTACAAAACGACGAGGATTTCATCTTAGCAAATGACACAGCTCTTGAAGAATAATATGATGAGTATCAGAGGGGATACATGAATGCCTTGAAAACCCAACAGCGAAAATATTCACTTAGAAACAGAGATGTCCCTATTAATCCAATTCAAAAGAGAAAGGAAGTTTCAGCACCAAAGAATGATTCACCCGTGGCGCAGAAGAAGGGAAAAGAGATAGTTGATCCCACTACTAGAAAATCCCCATCAGCAAATGAAAGATCCAATCAGCCAATTGTATCATAGGAGAAAACTGAAAAGAAGGATGTTCAAGCTAAATAGGTTGAGAAATTTTCAATTTTTAACTTAGAAAATGAAATTGCTAAGCTGAAAATATCTATTCCTTTGACTGAGTTGATGAAGAATAGCAGCTATAAGGGTTAGGTGTCTAAAATTTTGAATTTAGATCCATTGTCTGATATGGTGAATGTGGAAGATGATCAACCTGAGTTGATTTTTGGTCCAGCATTGGATGGTGAGTCTCCAGATAGTGATGTGCCTCCTTTTTATATCAGCCTTAGATTGCATGATTTTGTGTTACACAATGCTATGTTTGATTCTGGAGCCTCTCATAATCTCATGCCGAGGGAAATCATGGAGAAATTGGGATTGGATATCACTAGAAATTATCATGATATTTAATCTTTTTATTCTAGTAGAGTAAGATGCATTGGGCTTATCAAAGATTTGGTGGTCAGCTTGGATCAGATTCCAACTAAAAATGTTTTGATGGATGTGGTTGTGGTGATTATTCCTCCTAGATTTGGCATGCTTCTTTCCAGGTCTTGGGGAGCGAAACTAAAGGGAAAATTGAAGCTTGATTTCTCCTATGCTACTATTCATGTGTTTAATCAGATGAGGAAATTATGTCGAGAGAAAAAGATGAAGTATATGATCACCAGCAAGGAGAAACCGGTAAATCATCCAATCAATTATGTACATACAGATTTAGAGTCATTTTTTTTGTATTCAGACAGTTTCAATGATGTAAATAGTCAATTAGTTGAAGTAGAAGACATTTAGGAAATCACCGAGAATTTTAGAGAGGTTTTTAAGAAAGAAATACAAAAGTTTGAAAGTTCCGCTGAGCAATCAGCCTTCCGACAGCAGCAAAAAGTTGATGGACAGCAAGCAGAAATAACAGAGCAAACATAATTTCAGCACTTGGAAGAAGATGAAGATGGTTTATGGACCATGGATTTTGATGGTGCAGTAGTAAGTGACGGTGCTGGAATTGGCATTTGGGTACGCAGCCATTTTTCCGCCCCAAACAAGGTACCGAGTAATGTAAGGGTCTGTTCTTATAAATTGGCTTTTGATTGTTCAAATAATGAGGCTGAATACGAAGCTTTAATTGCTGGTCTGAAAATTCTTAGAAAGTTAAATGCTAAGAGGATTGCAGTGTATGGCGACTCCGAATTGGTTATCAAGCAAGTGAAAGGTGAATACCAAGATAAGCATCCTCGAATGCGGGCTTACCGAAATGTTGTTCTTGATATCTTGAAATTTTTTTCAGACTATACTTTGACTTGTGTTCCTTGTATTCAAAATGGTATTGCAGATGCACTTGCAAAGGCAGCAAGTAATTTGAAAATTTCGATGAACTCAAGTAAAAAATTTGAAATTCATGTGAAGCATCGTCTGAATGTCCCAGACAATCGAAGGTATTGGCAAGTGTTTCAAGATGACGAAGAGATTGATGAATTTCTGCAAAATGAAGGCAAATTCAAAGACACTTCTATTGATATGCAGCATGATGATGGTGGGGCTGATGTGCAAATAAATTAGATGGAAGTATTGCAGCTGAAGGATAATGTCATTCCTAAAGGTCTAATACCTTTAGAGGAGCTTTTCAATCAAGATGACGTAGCCCGAAAACCAACCTTGCGGCCAACCGAAAAGGGAGTTAAAGATGTGAACATTGGATCAGCTGAAAATCCAAAGATGGTGAAATTTTCCAAAGCATTGCCACCAGAGGTAAAATCAAATATCAGTTTTTTGTCATCTTTTGCTGACATAGTTTCTTGGGACTATTCATATTTGAAGACATATGATACAAACATAATTCAACACACCATTCCTATCAAGCCAAATCAAAAGCCCTTTAGGTAGAAGTTGAGAAGAATAAATCCGAAGTTGCTGCCCTCAATTGAGAAGGAAGTGAATCGATTGTACAAGGCTGGTATCATTTTTCCTATAAGATTTTCAGATTGGATTTCTAATTTTGTGCCCGTACGCAAGAAGACAGGTGAGATTCGTTTGTGCATTGATTTTAGGAATCTGAATAAGGTGTCTTTGAAAGATAATTATCCGTTGCCCAAAATGGATCACATACTTCAGCGAGTAGTTGGAGCATCTCGTATGTCGCTAATCAATGGTTATTCTGGTTATAACCAAATTTTGGTCCATGAGGATGACAGAGACAAAACATTGTTCACCACTCCGTGGGGAACCTTCCATTATGCTAAAATGCCTTTCGGTTTGAAGAATGTTGGTGTGACCTTTCAGGGAGCAATGGATATGGCATTTGCAAATGAGAAAGATTCTTTTCTAGTTTTGTATCTTGATGATTTGACAGTCTTTTTAAATTCAGATGAAGAGCACCTCTACCATTTGAAGATTGTTTTTCAGCAGTGTAGAAAGTATGGTGTGTCGCTCAATCCGAAGAAAAGCTTGTTTTCCATGGATGAGGGCAAACTGCTTGGTCATATTATCTCAAAATATGGCATCTGTATTGATCCAGCTCGAGTAGAAGCTATTCAGCAAATTGATCTTCCCCGAAGCAAAAAGGAGATCCAATCATTCAATGGTAAGATGAATTTTTTGCGCCACTTTGTGCCTAATCTTGCAGAGCATCTAAGGGAGATTACAAACATGCTTAAGAAATATAGCAAGTGAAGTGGACTAAGGAGGCTGTAAATTCTTTCAATTTAGTGAAGTTGGCTCTTTCTTTAGCTCCGGTTTTGATCAGCCCGGACTATACTCAGGATTTTATTTTATTTTCATTTGCTTCGGAGCATACTATGGAAGCAGTACTGATGCAGAAAATGGATCAGCATGAAAAACCAATTGCTTTTTTCAGCCGAACCATAAGAGATGTAGCCTTAAAGTATAACATCATTGAAAAGAAAGCTCTTGCTTTAGTGAAAGCGTTGAAAGATTTCTGAGTATATATTCTGCATTCTCATATTCTTTCTTATGTTCCTAATGCAACTGTTAAGGATGTTTTAGTGCAAACAGATCCGGAGGGGAGACGAGGCAAATGGATTGCTGCCTTGTTGGAGTATGATGTGGAGATAAAGCCTACAAAGCTTATCAAAGGACAAGGGCTGGCTAAGCTAATGGCTGAGTCAAATTTGCATGCCTTGGACATTAATCTCATTGCTGTTATGTCCGAGGAAAACGAAGAAAGTTCGCTAATTCAGGTATCAGAAATCTTTGTTCATTCTCCTTGGTATTCAGATATTGTATATGTGCTCCAAAACTTGTCACCACCACTAGGAATGTCTAAAAACAAATGTAGAAATCTAAAATTGAAGGCTGCTAAGTTTTGTATTTTGAACAATGCACTCTATTGGAAAGATCCCAGTGGTGTTTTTCTAAACTGTTTGGTGGAAGAAGAAGCAAAGCAGGTTATGGAAGATTTTCATAAGGGAGATTGTGGAGGTCACCTTTTCTGGAAAACAATGGCCAACAAAATTTTGAGAGCAGGATATTATTGGCCGACACTCTTTGCTGATGTGTATAAGACTGTTAAAGGCTATCATTAATGTCAGATTTTTGAAGGGAGGAAGAAATTGCAGCCTTTGCCGCTTAAGCCCATTGAGGTTAGTGCTCCTTTTCAGCAGTGGGGTTTGGATTTCATTGGCGAAATCCATCCTGCTTCTTCAGCTCAACATAATTGGATCCTCACAACAACAGATTATTTCACGAAATGGATTGAAGCAATTCCCACCAGGCAAGCCATGGATTCGGTAATAATTTCATTCCTTGAGAATAATATTTTGTCTCGCTTTGGTTGCCCGAATAAGTTAATTACTGATAACACAGCAGCTTTCAAATAAAAAAGAATGGTTTAGTTTTGTAACAATTATCACATCACTTTGGGACAGTCAACTGCTTATCATCCACAAGGCAACAGATTGGCGAAGTCTTCGAACAAATCTTTGGTCAACATCATTAAAAAGTTGCTAGAAATTAACAAGAAAAGCTGGCATAAGAAGTTGGTCAATGCACTTTGGGCAGACCAAGTGAGTCAGAAGAAATCTATTGGTATGTCCCCTTTTGAGCTAGTATATGGAGTTGACACAGTATTTCCTACCTCTCTTGTAGTTCCAGTAGTCAAACTTCTGCAGGAAGCTGACAGTGAAGATGATCATATGCAAAGAAGAATAAATCAAATGATCCATTTGCAGCAGACTAGAGAGGAAGTTTTCCAAAACACGTTCAAGCTGCAAGAGAGAATTAAGAAAATATATGACAGAAAAGCCAAAGCGGACAAATTTCAATTGGAAGAAGTGGTGCTGAAATGGGATGCAAGAAACGAGGAAAATGGTAAGCATGGTAAGTTCAAAAATATCTGGAAAGGACCCTTTAAAATTCCTGCATATCGGGGTCAGAATGATTTTCTTCTGAAAGAGATGAACGGGGAATATTATCCAGGAGGGCCGGTCAATGGTTGGCTGCTCAAGTGGTATCATTTCTGAAATTTTTTCTTTTGTTTTACATTCTCACTGTACATACCAGTTCATTGCAAGTGTGTGCTGTGATATTTTCTTCAGTTTGGGGCCAGAGGTGAAGGCTATAACTCTGGAGATTGATTTCAGCTTTGGTTTGAGTTTGTCAAGTCAGGTCTTTTAGTCATTTTGGTTTCAAAATTGAGTCAGTTTGAGTCAATTTTCAGTCAAAAAAATGAGTCAAGAGTCTTGTGATGGTTTGTCGAAGTTATGGATTCCATAGAACAATGGACGAAGGCACTGCCTACTCTCCCAGAAATCTGTAGTTCTTGGCACCTCCAAGGAGCTACCATCCCCATTGGAGCCAATGTTAGAGTCAGTATCTTCATCCCTCCGTCAGAGATCAAATTTCTCTTGTTGCATTTCATTTTAGGTGTCTCACTCAGTTCAATCAGCTGCATTCCATTAGGAGCATGGATCATCTAACGGAAGGGTCTTGTCACTCATATCCCTCATGTCATGTACCTGCTGGTCTAGTTCTATTCATCAAAATCATTTACAGTCATTTCTGGTCTCTTGGTAGGAAAACAGTCATTTTAGGGTTTTATTAATTAGGTCTCAAAATGTCTAATAATGGATAGCAGGCACATGAGGAAGTTTCAAATAAGGTTTCACTGCAACAATTTCATCATCGTAATGCTTGATAATGATTTTTCTTCAAAACTCTGTTCTGAAGAAAAATTGTCTATTTTATCCTTTTGTAACAAATGCAATGTAATTTTTCAAATTCTTCAGTTGTAATAACACTCCATTCACAGCCCTGGTCACCTTTTCCAAAACTCCATGCCATCCATCCCTGCAAAACAGACAAGAAACTCATCATTCAATCCAAAAATTGAAACCAAGCAAAACAGAGTTTTTTTGAAAAAGTGCCAAAGTTTTTAAACTTTAAAAAGTCGGTTTTCAAAAATAAAAAATTAAAATTTTGGGCATATAAGATATTTTCATGATCCAACACTCCATTTGCATACCAAGAGTCAAGAGTGAAAGCCAAGAAAAATCGTGGAGGAGCGAAGCAGTTGTTTGAGGGCGGACTGTGTGTAGATTGTTGAGCGCGACGCACTGGGCAAGTGTTGCGGCGCATCAGAGGTGCGCGGCACATAGGGTCGCTCCACTGTGTGTGTTTTTGAACCGGCGTGACACATAAAAAGGGCGCGGTGCACTGGGTTGGCTGTGCGGCGCATTGGGCCGAAACATAAAAAAATTTCCATTCTTCTCCAATTATCAAATTTGCTCGGTTGCTCCATGTTCGAGTAAGTCCATACAATCACTCCATTGCTTATGAAAAATGTTTGGTGTTGATTGATATTGGTTATGAGAATTTAAATTTTAAAAATTCAAACCCTATTGTCTTGATTAAGAATGCTCCTAGGGTTTTAAAATTGGGTTTTGGTGTTAAACATTTCCACTTCCCTTACCTTGTTTTTCCCCTCCTCACTGTTTATATTTTCACCACAGTCCCCTTTTCCTATCCATATTATATCCTAAATTCAATCATCTCTATCCCATTCCCATTGTCCCCATACCATTTGCAAAATTTTCCCAGATCCCAACTACCCCAAAAAAAATCAAGTGGTTGTCCCTTGTACCTAAACTTATCAAATCTCAGAAGTCAAGTGACTGTCCTTACACTTCGAATTTCACTTGATTAAACCCCATTGTACCCACTACCCTATTTCTCCACAGTCCCTCCCACACTACCATACATTTGGCACTAAAACAAAAGTACCCAAATTCTCATTTTCATCTCATACAAGCCAACATACACCTTGCATAGACCTTGGACATCATGGAGACATATACTGATACATCATATGACCGAGACAGTGACTCTACAACCGAATTGCATGCACCAAGGAGAAAAAAAGCTGTTGGAGAAGGCCAACAAGGAAAATAACATGTTAAGGCACATGAATAATCATTATTGGGCACGAAATCATGTTTGCATGGTACGAATTAAGATCCTGAAGGAAAAGTTAAAGAGGGCATTAAAGCGTCGCAAAAGGCATGATAGACTCCAAATTTTGGCTGAAGCTTATTTGGCTCAGCATAGCACTTGATGGTGGACCTTTAGCCCAAATTTCAAGAAATTTGGGAAAAAATTTGTCAATTTTGAATTTTTTGGCCTTAAAACAAATTTTCCTGCCCGACGCGTCGCGCCACTTGGCGCGCGCTTATAATTGGCAGCTCCTCTTGAGGAAAACTTTGCATCTATAGATTTTTCATCAAAATTTATGCATACCTACTCATTACCTAAGGATTTTGACAAGTTTTGGGTTGCTTGAAGGGTCAAAAACACCTTAAAAATGGCCTTGCTGCCACTTTTTGGACACACAGGAAGCAATGTTGGAAGATTTGATTTTTAGAGGGAAAAATGGAAACCAAATTCAGAAATTCCACTTGGGTTGGAAATTAGACAGGTAGAGATTTCCAATGAGCTATCCTGCACTCAATTTTGACTTCTGGAAGGCCCTCAAAATCATCCTCAAAGTGGAGCGACACATAGAGATTTCAGGCGCGACGCATTGGGAATTTTGGCCTAATTTTCACTCAGTTTAGATTTTCGCCTAGTTTTGGCTAGTTTGAATTTTTATCTCCAAATGTGAAAATCCTGATGTAACTTGATGTAATTTCATGACTTTGATGTGATTTTGGCACATTTTTACTCATGTAAGTAGATTCATTCACCAAAAAGTGAATTGTAACTGAATGAATCAGTTTCCTATCTTATAGAGGCAAGCTGTTCCACTGCCTATTTTTCATTTCTTAGTTTAGATCTTGTTGAAACAGCTCCTAAAATAGTGAGCTCGACCCCTAGAGGCATGAGAATGAGTTAGGCTTGTCTATATCTTGTATTTTCTCAATCATTTTCAGGGTTGGACACTTGGGATTGCTTTGAGCTCCATTGTACATTTCATCTCTTAGTTTTGGCAAAGGAATAGACCAGGGTTTGCAGCACTCTTTGGGATCCATGTGGCTCTATGTTTTGATGGTGTGTTTTTCTCTATGATTGTAAGTTTACTAAAGTTTCATGTGTATCATCTTCCTTCTCCTTTCTTCTCAAATTAAACAAACAAGTTATAAAGGTGGAATTCATTAGATTGCTTTGCTCTGCCTTGAGTTTTGTTTAATTTTCCATGTTTTAATCTGTTTGAAGAGGATTATTGAAAGCTTCTTTCCCTCTTCAGATCCTCATCGGTCTGAGCTATTCATTCATTCAATCCAAAGCATCAAAACAATTGCCTTCCTTGCCCCACTCAGAACTCTGCAAAAACTAGGCCTCATCCTTGGACTCAAAACTGCCTTTCCCTTTGATTCCAACAAAACCCCCCAAAATCAAAATCAAAATCTTTTACTTATATACCTAGCCTAAAATCAACCTTTATTTCAAGTCATCTCAAGCCCTATTGATTATCTTTGCTGAGATTGACCCAGAGAGAGCCCTCTCCTGATCTGGTAGGGCTAGCTACCAGATTAAGCGTGGTTTGATGTTACCCTGAACTCTGCCTTCTTTCAGCCTGAGGTAGATTTAGGCTATAACACCTACTCATGTTGATTTCCGAAAAGTAAATCCACCCTATTCCACTTGTTTTTCTTGAATCTTCCAAACAAGTAATTTCAATGCTATCCTTTATCTTAGGATATTTTAATGATGATTTAACTGATGTCTCTATACTAGGATTCCTTTCTACATTGTCCCCTGGGCATCCTCCTATGATGGTATTTGATTTTGCTAGATTTATTGCTGACAGTATACATTATCAGTTGACCAAATTGCCTACTGAGGGAGTGTTTAGATATTCATCATATCTATTCCATATTTTTCTATTTTTCCAAGCAGAACAGTGTCCAGTGGCCTTACAAAAGATGAATGTAGAGGACCAGCCTCTGTCATTAATATTCTGGACATCATTACTCAGGAAAAATGGAAATGAATTCAATTACAAGGATTTCACATATTTATTTTTCAGGCCAGCCATGAATTTAATTCATAAAACAGAACAACCCAGGGTCAGTGATGAGATGAAAAGGATATTTAAATTTTCTGAACAAAGCCAAGTAGGTGATTGGTACTTCTATGAAGGACATACAGAATTAAGGATATTTGGAGAAAATTTGCTCCCATATAAGTTGCCCAAATTTCTAACTATCATAATTTTTGCATTGGAATATCTAAGGCAGGTGTTAAATGCAGATGCAATAAATTTCATGGCTTCTAAGAAAAAGACCCAATCAAGCTGAAGAACCAAATTGGCCCATTTATAGTAAATAACAGGGATGCATTAAAGGAAATAGCAAAGATATTGTCAAACTATAAGTTCCAAGAAAATTTTTCTGGAATTATGATCCTAAAGGCATTTTGAATAGTATAAGGCTTAAATGTAAATTGACTCCTTTCATCCATGAGCCTAAACCCCAAATTGAGAAATTTTCAAATCAAATAGAGTGGGTGGAAAATACATTAGTTGACCCTACTTCTGATGCAGCAACAGTGATAAACATAGATAATTTACAGTCTATAGTGGTCAACCAACAGGTAGAAACTTCAAACAAAAGGACCAAGAGTGAAGAAGGCTATTTAGCAGAGACCATTACAAAAAACAAATTCAAGATTATTTACAACAAAATGGAAAAAATGATTGTTGCTGAGAAAGAAAAGACTATTGAAATAAATGATACAGATGATCACAGGTAGACAATGATGACGCCACTATAATTGTAAATGAGACTCTAGCATAAATTCAGAAAGATCAGGTTTTAACACAGGAACAGGACAAAGAAATGGTTGAAAAACAGGAAACTATAGAAGTTCCCTCATCCTCCAAAACAACAGAGAGAAAAGATAGTGATATCCAGGAGAAATACAAACAAATTAAGGAAAGAAATGAAGAAATCAAAAGAGAAGTTTATTCTCAATTTCTTAAAGAAAAACCAGGAGACAAAGAGAGACTTTTGACGGCTTTTGATTATTCAGAAAATAAAATGATTATGTCTTTTCTCCAGCCAATGGTTACAGACCCAAAGTCAGTTGCAAATTACAGGAAAATAGAGCTTGAAGTATATGCAGACACCATAAATGAACTTGATCAAATAGAGTTTCATAGAATTACTTCAGAAATGCTCTATTCTAAGGTGGTAAACAAAAATGTGAGTGCAACTACATTGCAAAACACTGTGTTCAACTTGTAGGATTAAATGAAGTTAGATAAAGCTTCATTACATGCGAAGGATCTGAGGATCAAATCCTTAGAAGACCTGGTGCTACAAATTGGAGTGGATCCTTCAAACATTCAGGTTGATCAAGCATTAATAAAACAAAAGAATGAAGACATTGATGCCTTGAGGAAGCAATTAAAACTCCCACCAAATGAACATCCTCAAGCAAAGGAAATCCTACAAGATAAAATAGAAAAGGATGAGATGATGCAGTTAGTGCTAAAAATGACTTCTCAAGTTAAAGACATGGAGAATCAAATAGAGACCCTTATTAAAGAAAATGAAGCCTTAAGAAAAGAAGATGTGCAATCTATTCCTATGGTTATTCCTATAGTTGGCACAGCTATCCCTTCCACATTAGCAGAGAATTTAAACCCAAAATTTCCACTGGAAACTGCAGTGTCAGTGCAATCTATAGACACTTCTGCCACATGATCATCCACAACACAGGTACATCAAGCAAGTGAAGCAACTGAAATAGTAAAGGCCATGGAGGAGATGTCCGTCAAGAATAATGAGATAATCAATTTGAAAAATAATATTCAAACTCTTGAAACATAAAATAGAAATGCATTGATTACCTCTAAGGGACATGAACAAAGAGAAAACCGACTTCAAGAGTAGGTAAATATTTTGCAGCAACAGGTCAATCTCAGTGAACAGGTGTCCTTCATCAAGAACTATCTTCGGAATAACATAATCCAAGGCATAAATCTGCAGTGGCCTTTAATTCAAATCATTTATGAGCAGAGAGATCTACTTAAGGCAGCACATGTGGAAATTCAGAAAACCAAAGAAGAACTAGCTAACAAACCATCTCAAGCTTTGCATATTATTACATTTTTGAACAAAAAAAATATAGAAGAGCTTGAAGAATTGAAAATCCAAGACATGACTAAAACAATTCTGCAAATAAAAAAGGTCCTAAATAAAAGGAACATAAAGAACAATTTAGAGGAAAAGTGCAAGACCATGGAGTTGTCAATAACAAAGTTTTTGGCACAATACACAACATTGAAAAAAGCAGGCCTCCCAGACATTCATGGATTTAATGAAAAACTAATGGTTCAAATAGATTATGACAAGAATATTAGAGCACATGCTAAAGAACAGGTAAATAAGCATCTGCCATAAGGTTCCCCAACTGGAAAAGTTATCTGGGAGTACTTTGAGAACTTATTTTTTCTACAAAATGAGATTAAACACATCTTCATTGTCAAGAAAAACTTTTCAAAGTACACTGATGCTGATGAAGGTTACCGAAAGTCAAAAAGTATAAAGATACCAAGTGATCAGCAATGGCAAGAGTTCACAGACCTAGTATAGCAGCAAAGAGGCAAACAGGAAAAGCAGCGAATATTGAGAAGAAAAACAACTAATTTGATTATAGATTTTTTACTGCTGATAATCTCTTTTACAACAGTAAAAAGTAAAAAGGAAAGTCAAATATAACAGTCAAGTAAACAATAGAAATTGATTGTTTTTACCACAGTGAAAATTTCCTTTTACAACTCTTAAAAGGTAAATCTTGCAGTGAAAGTGTATCAAAATGATCAACAGAGTCAAAGAGTATCCGAGGAAAAAGCAATCAGAAATTTGTACTATTGTAATTTTTTCTATCTTACAGTAGTAAAAGTAATAAGGAAGTAGCGTGAGAGAGTATCAAGAGGAAAAACAGAGTTAAAGGATGAAAAGTGAAAGAGTATCAGTCAAGAAATCCATAAACAAATATCTTCCAAATATGCTAGCAAGCATAAACACCAATGCAACAATTAGTTTTGAATTAGATAGATTAGTTCTATTTTTTCTAGATAAGAGGATAGCTTGCTAAGTTGTTAAGCAGCTGGCCCTCTTAGTGTGTTAAGATATTTTATTTTCCTAGAGTTATTCCTAGACTCCTCTAGGATATTTTGTAATAAACATATTGTATAAATACTTCAGTTTATGAAGTGTTTAGTGTGGAATAAAGTTGCTAAGATTATTATAGACGATTTTTCTGGTACTTTGGAGGCTCATGTGTTGATTTCATAGCAGCATTCTGGACAACAACCAACTGGACTTTATAACTCAAGATTCATGCGATAAGCTAATGAGTAAAGTGATTTCTTACTGTCATTGTTTCCTCTTCTGAAGTTTCATTCAATTTCATATATGTTGTTCAATCCAAATGATTAATTAGGAATATTATTTCAGATAAGTGTAAAAAACTCCTCGTCTTAACTACTTGATCATTTCAACGTTTTCTACTGATTTTTGGACTTAGGAATCCTTAATTGCTCCTAGTCTCGTTTGACCCCTGCCTCCTTCCTCTTTTTCCGGATCAAAGGATCCTTCACTGTCCTTTATCCCGAAAGCAAGCCATCTCATCAAATCAAACTATTCAAATCTATGAGGGTTATCTACCTTGCCCTGAGTACATTAGTATCCTTTTGGCCTTGCCTTCCATTTTTTCTTGCTACATCTTGACTCCATATACCAATGGACTAGTAGATCCCTCTTTAATTTGTCTCCAAGTAATCTTATTTCCCACCAAACATTCCAAACAAAAAACCAAGTGCCCAATCATACCTAGCCTAAAATATCAATTCAAAACAAAGTTAAATCTGAAAGAGAGAGCCCTCTCTGAAATTTAGGAAGGCTAGATCCTAGATTTCTAAAGTAGGTTTGTGGTTACCCCTAGTTTTCTTAAAATTGAAAAAAAAAAAAAAAAAATCTAAAGAGCCCACAATCTTTAGAAATTACTAGGGTGATAACATACTGGCGACCATACTAGGAAATTAACCACTCTCTAGTTTTAAATTTAATCTTGAAGGAAAATTTTTAAATCTATCTTTTTTACTTTAATATTAACTTTAAAGGTTGTGGATATTAATAAATAGACATTCTGGCTTCTTGGAAAACCTACTTACCAGGTCTAACCCGGATCCTAAGCCTGCTATAATAGTTGATAACCCAGAACAGATTGGAAAAAATAAAAAGAAATAACAAATTGTTAGTTTAGAAACTGAAGTGCCCTTGAGAAAATCTAATTCCTTACCCAAAGAATTAGTGAGCTTATCTGATATTGATTTTGATTTCAAGTTTGAAAATTTGTTGTTTAGAAATAAATTTGAAATTGATTTAAAGGAAACTGTCATAGATCCTATTTTTACTTCTTTTTTGAATGAAAAACAAAGCCTTATTTCAGCATCAATAAAATCAAACAAATCTGAATTTCAAAGTCCAGTAGAAAGGGTTAATGTTACACAAATTACAGACGTTGATGGAGCTATTAAATTAGCCATTTTTTTGTCTTAATTTAAACCTCCAGTTTCTAAATTATATACCACAATTTTTCCAGCAGCAGATTCAACTCTGTACGCTGCCACTTCATTTTTAGACTCCACTGTTAGTTCACCTACAAAACCTTTCAATCCTGAGTTGCCTTTGCAACCTAGGATCATATATTCATCATACCCTCAAACCACTGTAAGTTCATCCACAGAACCATTTATTCCTGAGTTTCCTTTGCAGCCTAGGATAGTTTTTCCATCATTCACTCAGCGCATTGCATCCACCAATTTTATAAGCACTACATTTTTTCCATCTAGTTCCATACATATATCAACATATTTTCCAAGTTCTTCAAATCTAGCTTTCAGCACATCAACTGTCATATCCAACACTGCTCCTATAGTCACTGTTATACCTCCTAGTTTAGGAAAATTTCAAATCATGGCTGCAAGATATGCTCCTCTAGTTTTACCCCAAAACCTCCATGACATGCCCCAAAATTACCAAAAGGATATCCCACAATTTGATTAATTTTCACCTTTTATTGCACAACAACATATCACCAGAATGAATGATTTTTGTGAAATTTATGAGATAGATGAATCTGATGTCCGAATGAGGTTGTTTGCTCAAAGCTTAACTGGAGAAGTAAAAACATGGTTTATAAATTTAGGTGCTGGTAGTATAGAAGATTTCACTGCATTTCATAGAGCATTCATAAATAAATGGGAAAAGAAAAAGAATCCCCTGCAAATTTTATCTGAATTTGATTCCTTAAAAAGAGCTCCTAATGAGTCTGTTCAGGATTACTGCACCAGATATAACAATATTTATAATGCCATCCCTGTTAATCTTAAACCTACCCCCTATTCAGTACTTCTTAAATTTATTGATGGATTTGATCCAGATATGGCATATCAATTAAGAGAAAGAAATGTTGAAACATTAGAACAGATGCAACTAGATGCTGTTGGTGTAGAAATTAATATCCTAGCAAAAAAAATCCAGACTTAGAAATGAAAGGAGGGTCAGGATCAAAGAAGATAATTCAAAATTAGATGGTAAATTTTACCTTTTGACTAGAAATTTAGAAAGAGTAGTTGAGAGATTATACAACATTGAGAAAAAACTGCAATGGGATATTCAATCCCAAATCAGAAATCCCAACTACAGAAAAAACAAAAATCCTGGGAAAGGTAAAGAAACTTCCCCAGATCAAAACATTAGGCCCCCATTTCAAGAGAACTATGCTGAAAGTTCTCAAAACAATGTTGAGGATGAGGAAGACATCAACATAGTAATGGGGATAGATGAAAGCAATACAATTTTCCTCACTCAGGAGGATCAAGAACTCTTTGAGCTACAACAGTTCAAAGTGGAATCTGGTGAATCCTTTGACTATAAGCAAGGTTATGACTTCTCCATAAATGAAATTCACGGCCAGTATAACCTTAGGAGCAAGAAAAAAAATGAGTCCTCTACAAAAAACAATGCTCCAGCTCAACAAAATCAGAACAAAAAGAATGTAGAGGCTCCCAAAACAAAAATTTTGCAAAATATTCCAAGAGAAAACAAACAAAATTCAAACCCACCCAGTCCTAAAAAAAATCCTAGTCCAAAGATTGTTGATATCACTGATGAAGTAGCTCAATCTTCCAAATATGCCCAAAAGGCTAATACCACAAAGGCCACTAATTCAACAAAAACGACAGTTACTGAACCAAAAAATAATCTAGCTGACTCTAAATCATCAAATCCTAAATCTTCTGCTGAAATTCCAGATCTAATAAAGCATCTGCTTCCACTCAAACTGTTCCTGAAAAAATAATCAAAGACAGCAGAAATCAGGAAACTCAAACAGAAGATAAAAGAAAAACTCAAACTAAAGGTAAAACTATTGAACCTCAAGAAAAATCCACTCAGTTAACAATTACAAAAGATGAACTTCTACATATTAGTAAATCTCAACTAGCATTCAACATTCAAGCTGAAATATCCAAGTTAAAATACCAATTCCTTTAACAGAATTGGTAAAGAATGACTTGTAAAAATCAACAATCAATGAAAATTTAAACATGAATGATGGTGAGGATTCAATTAATATAAATGATGATCAACCTGAATTAATTTTTGGTCCTGATGTGAATGGTACACATGCTGATGGAGCAATCCCTCCTTTTTACATTATTCTTACTATTCATGATCAGATATTACACAATGCAATGTTAGACTCAGGGGATTCCCAAAACTTAATGCCTAAAGCTATTATGGAAACTCTGAATCTAGAAATAACTAGGCCGTATAAAGACTTGTTCTCATTTGATTCCTCTAAAGTTAAATTCATTGGATTGATAAAATATTTGTGTGTCAATTTAGTTCAATACCCAGGTAAAAGTATGATCATGGATATTGTAGTAGCTGATATCCCACCAAAGTATGGTATGTTTCTTTCTCATTCATGGGGAGCTAAGTTACAGGGATCTCTACAACTAGACATGATTTTTGCTACTATCACAGTATTTGGACAACCCAAAAAACTTTACAGAGAAACTCTATTGACATTGACTCTTTCATTCTATGAAACTCTGATAATGATGATATCCAAACTGAATTGATTAACAAAAAACTAGACCAAACAATGACAATATCTTTCATGAATCCCTTTGGCATTTAGATTTTTATGGCTCAGTGAACAATACAGGGGAGGAGCTGGTGTATGGATCACCAAAATGGAAACCAGTCATTCGCAAGGACATGCCTTCAGACTCAACTTTAAATGCACTAATAACATGGCAGAGTATGAAGCATTGATCTTAGGCCTCCAAATCATCAGGAACTTAGGAGGTAAAAGAATTTTAATCATGGGTGATTCAGATTTAGTCATTAAGAAAATAAATTCTGAATATTTTGTTCATAATCCTAGATTAGCCAGATATAGAGACGCAGCAATTGACTTGGTTGATGATTTACTAGAGTCTAGTTTGCTATTATTCCCAGAAATCAAAATTTGCAAGCACATTTCCTAGAAAATTTTGCTAGTACTTGTAAATTACCTTTTCAACCAAAAAATAGATATACTGATGAAGTAAAATACAGACCCATTGTTCCTGACAATGTTAAATACTAGCATATTTTTTCTGAAGACGAACTGATTTTCAATTTTTTGAACAGCAAGGAAGAATTCCAAAACTGTACGATAGACACTGATGATAGTCTAGATTTAGAATTTAATGTATATTATAACTTTAGCTGTGAGATAAATATTGTAGATGTACATAAATATAAAAGGCCAACTGTATTTACTCAAACAGATATAGATAACTTAGAAAAGGTAGACATAGAGGAAATAATTGAAGAAGAAATAGACATGCTAGAATTGAAAGATAATCTTTTACCTAAAGGTTTAACTCCTTTAGAAGACTTGTTTGATTCCAATGATGTGCCCAAAAAGCCTAAAATGGAACCAGTCAAATCTAATATTAAGGAGTACAATATAGGAACATAATTACATCCTAAAATGATAAAGTTGTCTAAATCTTTACCACAAGAGGAAAAATCCCAATACATTGATCTGTTGAAAGAATATTAAGATGTGTTTGCATGGAGTTATGAAGATTTAAAGGCTTATGACACAAGTATAATTCAACATAAGATTCCTGTGAAGGCTGACTAGAAGCCTTTTAGAAAAAATTTAAGAAGGATTAATCTTGTCTTGTTACCTTTGATAGAGAAAGAATTCAAACGAATGTATGAGGCCCAAATAATTGCACCAATCATATATTCTGATTGGGTTTCTAACTTAGTACCTATTAGGAAGAAAACTAGAGAAATAATATTATGTGTAGATTTCAGAAATCTCAATAAAGTGTCTTTGAAAGATAATTACCCTTTGCCAAAGATGGATCACATCTTGCATAGAGTAGTTGGATCTTCAAGAATTTCTTTATTGGATGGTTTCTCAGGTTATAACCAGATACTTGTTCAGAAAGAAGACCAACCCAAGACAGCCTTTACTACTCCGTGGGGCACTTTCATGTATGTGAAAATACCTTTTGGATTAATGAATGCTGGAGCTACCTTTCAAAGGGCTATGGATATAGCCTTTGCTAAGGAAATCCATGACTTTTTGGTTATTTACTTAGATGATATTACTGTGTTTTCTAAATCTGATAATGAACATTTGGATCACTTGAGACAATTATTCATTAAATCTAGGAGATATGGCATATCCTTAAATCCCAAAAAGACTCCTTTTGGACTTGAAGAAGGTAAATTATTAGGACAAATAATTTCCAAAGAAGGTATTAGGATAGATCCAGCGAGAATTGAAGCCATACTAAACATTCACCCACCTAGGAACATCAAAGAGTTACAAGCATTTTTAGGAAAAATAATTTTTTTAAGAATATTTATTTCTAATCTAGCTGAAATCATAAAAGAACTCAATAACATGCTGAAGAAAGACTCTGTATTAAAATGGACAGTTGAAGAAAAGCAATCTTTTGAATCTATAAAACATGCTTTAACCAAAACACTAGTCTTAATTAGCCCAGACTTCAAAAAAGATTTTATTATATTTTCATTTGCCTCTGAACATACCATAGCTGCAGTCCTTTTGCAAAAAAATGACCAAGGTTTTGAACAGCCTATAAAAATTTTCAGTAAAACACTTAGAGATGCACCTTTGAAATACAATATCATGGAGAAACAAGCTTTAGCCTTGGTTAAAGCCATAAAATATTTCAGAGTGTACATTCTTTACTCCCACATTATTGCCTATGTTCCCAATTCTATAGTCAAAGATATTATTACACAGGATGGACCAGATGGTAGAAGAGGAAAGTGGATTTCCACTATCCTTGAGTATGATATCGAAATCAAACCAACTAAGCTGATAAAAGGACAAGGGTTAGCTAGATTAATGGTTGAATCCAACTGTAATGCCTTAGATATAAATTTCATTGCACATATTGATGACCAAGAAGAGATGGAGACTCCATTGATCAGTGAAGCCTTTCTAGACTCACCATGGTACTCTGATGTTATCTTTGTACTCACACATTTACAAGCTCCTTCTGGTTTAACTAGAACTAAAGCTAGATTTGTCAAACTAAAAGCAATGAGATATTGTATTCTTGATAAAATTCTCTATTGGAAAGAATAAAGTGGGATTTTACTTAATTGTTTACTGAAATAAGAAGCTGACAAGATTCTTGAGGAATTTCATGCAGGTGATTGCGGAGGCCACTTATATTGGAAGAGTACAACAGATAAAATTCTTAGAGTTGGTTTCTACTGTCCAACATTGTTTGCTGATGTCAAAAAATATGTTACCTCCTGTCACCAATGTCATATTTTTGAAGGGAGAAATAAACTGTTACCCTTGCCCCTCAAACCTATTTCTACTGAGATTCATTTTCAACAATGGGGTTTAGAATTCATTGGAGAAATTCATCCCCCATCTTCTGGACAACATAAATGGATTTTGACTGCCACAGATTATTTTACCAAGTGGATAGAAGCCGTTCCTACTAGGCAAGCCACATACACAGTCATAATCTCTTTTATTGAAAACAATATTTTATCTAGATTTGGATGCCCACATAAAATTATTACTGATAATGCAGCTGCATTCAAATCCAAGAAAATGATTGCCTTTTTCCATAAGTATCACATTACCCTAGGCCACTCTACTTCTTATTACCCTCAAGGTAATGGCTTAGCAGAATCCTCTAATAAAAGCATGGTAAACATCATCAAAAAATTACTTCAAGAAAACAAAAAGACTTGGAATAAAAAGTTGATCTATGCCCTATGGGCAGATAGACTTACCACCAAGAAGTCAATTGGTACTTCACCTTACCAGCTAGTTTATGGATTGGATGCAATTTTTCCTTCATCATTGGGAGTTCCAGTAATGAATATTATTCAGGAATCACAAGTTGAGATTAATGATATTCAACGGAGAATAAATCAAACCATTCATTTACAGCAGACAAGGGAGGAAGTATATGAAAAATCTCAAGTAATTCTTGATAAAATCAAAAATATTTTTGATAAAAGGAGTAAGGAAGATGATTTTTACATAGGAGATAAAGTATTAAAGTGGGATTCCAGGAGAGAGGAAAATGGAAAACATGGGAAATTTTATTTTTTATGGAAGGGACCTTATGAAATTTATGGGTACAGGGGTAACAATGCATTTTTTATCCAAAATTTGGATGGGATAGATCTTCCAGATGGACCTGTGAATGGTAGGATGCTTAAACACTACTATTCTTCTGAGTTAACTAGCAATTAGTTCCAGATTGATTCCTTTTTTACATCATTGTAAATATTCATTGCAAGTGATTAGATTGGATTGGATGTTTTATTTTCAAAAGTTAAAGCCCAGAGTGAAGGCCCTAAGCTTTGAAGAGTAAAATATCATAAGTATGAGTTGTTGCAGAAATCACAAGACATTTACATGATCATCAAGGTTAAAAAACTCAAGGCTACTGATCTTAGAGTTCTTGACATTTCACTAGGAAATGCCATCCCCATGTGAAGCCATTGTTAGTGACCTATAAATATAGGATTCATAATTTTGAATTGAATGATAAAATTATTGTAAATATGTACATACTTTGTCTTCTGTAAGTTGTATTCCCATATTTGTAAAAATAAAAAAAAATAAAAAATAAAAAAGAGGGTAAAAGTCCTAAAATAAAGATCAAAGGATTTAGAAAAAATAAGATACCCCAAAGAAAAAGATGAATAAAACATGAAAGTGTGCAAGTCTAAATGCCGCTACTTTTTACTTTTGTAGTTGATTATGGTAGGGTGTCAATAAATGCCATAATCTATGATGAGTTGAATTGTTCAATCTTGACTTATCATGTTTCAATTTACTTGTTTTAGATAGAGAATAAAGGATTGTCAGACAGTTTAATTTGGGTCCTTGGATGAAATAAGTTAGAATTAGATAGTTTTATTGCTTTCTAAAGAATTTTTTTTTAAAGGTTGCTAGCTCAAATGCACCTGCATAAATGGAAGAAAAAATGTTAGATTAAAGAATGGGTAGGCAGAAGAAGGTGGGAAAAGCACTGTAAATATATTTCACCAGGCTACAATAAATAATTTCTCTTTCCATATAGATATTGGACATTCCAAACTATCAGTGAAGGAGGCTCAGAGCATTTCTCTGACTTCTGTTGGGACCGGACCGAAGGCTTAATGACTGGCTAGTTGAAGGTGTTAAATTTCTATGTTAATCACAGATTTTCAGCATCTACCACTCATGCATTCATCACCATACAATTTCATAAGTAAAGACCCCATTTTTACTTAATAATGCTTAAACCCCATTTGATTAAATTCCTACATCTCATGAAGCATAAAAATGCTCAAAAAACATTATATACTAAGCAAAAGTGGTTAATTTATGATAAAGAAGCTTTGCTTTAAATTTTCACTTACCTTAGTTATATTTATGTGTTTTGAGTATTCATTTTCCCTTTATCATATTAACACCTAAATTATTTATTAAATCCTTATAAAAAGTCCTAGTCCTATTAATATAACTCCTTTTTTATTAATTATCCCAAAAATCCCTTATTATAATCTTTTTATGTCAAAGTTATTATGCACATGTTTAAACTAAAACCCGAAAATATCCCTTTGACATAAAAACTATCAATAATGAAATATCCCGATCCCCCTATAGTTATTTATCCTAATTGGTTTAAAATAACTATATAATAAAATACAAAGGAAAAGTCTTCGGAATGTGATGTATCAAATGAAGAATAAAAAACCTTTACTGATGTTTTACGTATTGTTTTAACCAAAGTTTAAATGCATCACACCTTTGCGTAATAAATTAAACCTCCCCCATAAAATTTAACCTATATATAAACTCCTTTTATATATATAAATCCGGCACCCCCGCATTCATCTGCAACCATCTGATCACCCTAATCTTCCTAATCCAACGATCCTATTTCAATGCGATGAAAAGGCCTCATGCCCCACCATTTCTCGTCGCATTAAAATATGAACGTAGATCTTCACTTATTAGATCAATAGCTTACAATGAATCCTGGGTCCCACCTTTCCTATCCCCACAGCTTAAAGGCTAATCTAGACCGTTTGTATCATCCGACCAGATCTAACGGTGCGCATTCCATATCGCGCTCTGAAAGTAATCAGACAATGTTTGTCAAAAATCACACAATAAAAGTAGTTTTCCTAAACCACCCATTGCTACGTTTCTAAATTCTATTCGATCACATTCAAAATGCTCAAAAATACTTACCATCCCCAATCAACGTGAAAACCACCAATTTTTTTCACATTCAAAGATAATTCCGCCTCCCGCCATTGATTGAGACCTACAATAAATGATACACATAATGATAAACATTGAAGGTTTAAACCTTAGTTTTTCACCATTTTATGTATTATTTTCTCCTCGCCTGTTAAGAAATACGCCCAGACTCTACAAACGGAAATTAAACCTTTGCTAGCCAATTTCCCCCCTTGACGCAGAATTTCACCACAGTGACTGCATTTGAAGGACTCTTGACGCTTTCAGCTGAACCAACAGATCCAATATAAAGCCGAAGTCACCAAGACCCTTCTCGACTGTTAGAGCACCTGTAAATCAGGTATTTTCCTAAATTGAACCAAAAAATTTCACCTATTAACTATTAAAACAGATCAATTAAGCTACAGAGACCTGAATTGCCAGTTTAGTATGCCCAAACCTTGGAAAAACAAGGCAAACCCTTGCAATTTTTTCTCAAAATTTTCCATTTACATAAACTCTATTTTAAAGTAATTCCAGTCATTAAAAGACAATTTCCATGGTCCAAAAGGGTTAAAAAGTACACAAAAAGCCAAAAATCATTTTGTTCAGTCCTCTGCACCCATAAAACCTGTGTTTTCTTTCCAAAACCCCTTGCTCAGATTCCCAAAATTGTCCCAGATCTGCTCAAATACCCTTTGTGTCAAAATTAACTAAGAAAATAGTTTAATTTTGTTTATTTATCCCCTAAAATGACAAATAAGCAAGTTACACCCAAGTCTGGAGGTCCCAAAGCCCCAAAATTTGTCTTAGCCAAGCTTCCAAAGCCAGAATCATCAAATATTAATAAGCCTACTCCTGCTTTAATGGCTAATTCAACTGAGGTTGTCAGACCTCTTCAGCCACTTGTTTCTACTGAAGAAAGCAGTCCTTTAACAGATTTGGATTACAAGATTGTTGATGCAGCAGTAGAATTTAATTTGCTTGATATTCGTAACTGGAGTTATGACAAATGTTTGGATAAAAATAAAAATGATATACATATTTGGGAGTCTAATTTTCCCAAGTATGTTGTACCTATTACTCATCCAACTCAAGACCTGGTCATATTGTGTCAATTAAATTATGTTCCCGACTAGAGGTCTATTGTGAAAAAAGATAGAGAAATTTTGTTTTCCATCACAGCAGAATCCATTAATGAAATGCTTCAGTTGAGTTTTGATCCAAAAGTAGTGCCCCTATCCATTGAAGATTTGACTCAGTTGTACCTAGATTTGGATTACCCTAGAAGGTTTATGATTCCTCAAAACTTCATGCCTACTCATGTTGATTTCCGAAAAGTAAATCCACCCTAGTCCACCTCTGAGTTTCCTGAATCTTCCAGACAAGTAATTTCAATGCTATCCTTTATCTTAGGATATTTTAATGATGAGTTAATTGATGTCTCTATACTAGGATTCCTTTCTAAATTGTCCCATGGGAAGCCTCCTGCGATGGTATTTGATTTTGCTAGATTCATTGCTGACAGTATACATTATCAGTTGACCAAATTTCCTAGTGAGGGAGTGTTTAGATATTCATCATATCTATTCCATATTTTTCTATTTTTCCAAGCAGAACAGTTTCCAATGTCTTTACAAAATATGAATGTAGAGGACCGACCTCTATCAATAATATTCTGGACATCATTACTCAAGAAAAATGGAAATGAATTCAATTACAAGGATTTCATAGATTTATTTGTCAGGCCAGCCATGAATTTAATTCATAAAACAGAACAACCCAGGGTCAGTGATGAGATGAAAAGGGTATTGCAATTTTCTGAACAAAGCCAAGTAGGGGATTGGTACTTATATTAAGGACATACAGAATTAAGGATATTTGGAGCAAATTTGCTCCCATATAAGTTTCATAAATTTATAACTATCAGAATTTTTGCATTGGAATATCTAAGGCAGGTGTTAAATGCATATGCAGTAAATTTTATGGCTTCTAAGAAAAAGACCCAATTCAAGCTGAAGAAACAAATTGGCCCACTTATAGTAAATGACAGGGATGCATTAAAGGAGATAGAAAAGAAATTGTCAGACTATAATTTCCAAGAAAGTTTTTTCTGGAATTATGATCCTAAAGGAATTTTGAATAGTATAAGGCTTCAATGCAATTTGACTCCTTTCATCCATAAGCCTAAACCCCAAATTGAAAAATTTGCAAATCAAATAGAGTGGGTGGAAAATGCATTAGTTGACCCTACTTCTGATGCAGAAACAGTGATAAAAAAAGATAATTCAGGTTGCTCAAGACCTATTGCTACAAATTGGTGTGGATCCTTCAAACATTCAGGTTGCTCAAGCATTAATAAAATAAAATAATGAAGACATTGCTGCCTTGAGGAAGCAATTAAAACTCCCACCAAATGAACATCCTCAAGCAAAGGAAATCCTACAAGAGAAAATAAAAAAGGATGAGATGATGCAGTTAGTGCTAAAAATGACTGCTCAAGTTAAAGACATGGAGAATCAAATAGAGACCCTTATGAAAGAAAATGAAGCCTTAAGAAAAGAAGATGTGCAATCTACTCCTACTATTATTCCTATAGTTGGCACAGCTGTCCCTTCCACATTGGAAGAGAATTTATACCCAAAAATGCCATTGGAAACTACAGTGTCAGTGTAATCTATAGACACTTCTGCCATAGGATCACCCAAAACATAGGTACCTCAAACAAGTGAAGCAGCTGACATTGTAAATGCCATGGAGGAGATGTACCTCAAGAATAATGAGATAATCAATTTGAAAAATAATATTCAAACTCTTGAAACATCAAATAGAAATGCATTGATTACCTCTAAGGGACATGAACAAAGAGAAAACCGACTTCAAGAGCAGGTAAAGATTTTGCAGCAACAGGTCAATATTAGTGAATAGGTGTCCTTCATCAAGAAATATCTTTGGAATAACATAATCCAAGGCATACATCTATAGTGGCCTTCAATTCAAATCATTTATGAGCAGAGAGATCTACTTAAGGCAACACAGGTGGAAATTCATAAAACCAAAGAAGAACTGGCTAACAAACCATCTTAAGCCTTGCATCTTATTACATTTTTGAACAAAAAAAATAGAGAAGAGCTTGAAGAATTGAAAATCCAAGACAGGACTGAAACAATTCTACCATTCAAAAAGGTCCTAAATAAAAGGAACATAACGAACAATTTGGAGGAAAAGTGCAAGACCATGGAGGTTTCAATAACAAAGTTTTTGGCACAATACACAACATTGAAAAAAGTAGGCCTCCTAGACATTCATGGCTTTAATGAAAAACTAATGGTTCAAACAGATTATGACAAGAAGATCAGAGCACATGATAAAGAGCAGGTAAATAAGCCTCTGCCACAAGGTTCCCCAACTGGAAAAGTTATCTGGGAGTACTTTGAGAACTTATTTTTTCTACAAAATGATATTAAACACATCTTAATTGTCAAGCCAAATTTTCCAAAGTACACTGATGCTGATGAAAGTTACCGAAAGTTAAAAAGTATAAAGATACCAAGTGATCAACAATGGAAAGAGTTCACAAACCTA
Source organism: Pinus albicaulis (assembly GCA_034641835.2). Lineage (NCBI taxonomy): Eukaryota > Viridiplantae > Streptophyta > Pinopsida > Pinales > Pinaceae > Pinus > Pinus albicaulis. Next base: position 159,688,492 of record CM076569.1, on the reverse strand, counting down.
GTATAGCAGCAAAGAGGCAGACAGGTAAAGCAGTGAAGATTGAGAAGAAAAAAAAACTAATTTGATTATAGATATTTTACTGCTGATAATCTCTTTTACAACAGTAAAAAGTAAAAATGAAAGTCAAATATAACAGTCAAGTAAATAATATAAAATTGATTGTTTTTACCATAGTGAAAATTTCCTTTTACAACTATTAAAAGGTAAATGTTGCAGTGAAAGTGTATCAGAATGATCAGCAGAGTCAAAGAGTATCCGAGGAAAAAGCAATCAGAAATTTCTACTATTGTAATTTTTTCTATCTTACAGTAGTAAAAGTAATAAGGAAGCAGCGTCAAAGAGTATCAAGAGGAAAAACAGAGTTAAAGGATGAAAAGTGAAAGAGTATCAGTTAAGCAATCAATAAACAAATATCTTCCAAATATGCCAGCAAGCATAAACAACAATGCAACAATTAGTTTTGAATTAGATAGATTAGTTCTATTTTTAGATAAGAGGACATCTTGCTAAGTTGTTAAGCAGCTAGCCCTCTTAGTGTGTTAAGATATTTTATTTTCCTAGAGTTATTCCTAGACTCCTCTAGGATATTTTTTAATAAACAGATTGTATAAATACTTCAGTTTATGAAGTGTTTAGTGTGGAATAAAGTTGTTGAGATTATTATACATGATTTTGCTGGTACTTTAGAGGCTCATGTGTTGATTTCATAGCAGCATTCTGGACAACAGCCAACTGGACTTCATAACTAAGGATTCATGTGATAAGCTAATGAGTAAAGTGATTTCTTACTGTCATTGTTTCCTCTTCTGAAGTTTCATTCAATTTCATATATGTTGTTCAATCGAAATGATTAATTAGGAATGTTATTTTAGGATAAGTGTAAAAATCTCCCTGTCTTAACTACTTGATCATTTCAATGTTTTCTGCTGATTTCCGGACTTGGGAATCCTTAATTGTTCCTAGTCCCATTTGACCCCTGCCTCCTTCCTCTTTTTCCGGATCAAAGGATCCTTCACTTCCATTATCCTGAAAGCAAGCCATCTCATCAAATCAAACTATTCAAATCATTGAGGGTTATTTACCTTGCCCTGAGTACATTAGCATCCTTTTTGCCTTGCCTTCCAGTTTTTCTTCCTACATCTTGACTCCATAGCCTAGTGGATTAGTAGATCCCTCTTTAATTTGTCTCCAAGTAATATTATTTCCCACCAAACTTTTCAAACAAAAAACTAAGTGCCCAATCATACCTAGCCTAAAATATCAATTCAAAACAAAGTTAAATCTGAAAGAGAGAGCCCTCTCTGAAATTTAAGAAGGCTAGATCCTAGATTTCCAAAGTAGGTTTGTGGTTACCCCTAGTTTTCTTAAAACTAAAAAAAATAAAAAAAAATCCAAATAGCCCACAATATTTAGAAATTACTAGGGTGATAACATACTCTAAATTATTAGGCTTTTGAAACAAATAATTGCATTATAAGTGTGTTTCTTGAATTTTGTTCTCTGTTGCGCCCAATGCGTTGTTAGTCAAGACACAATGTTTTGCATAACATTGTCTCCCACTCAGGGGTGCTTTGCAACGCACTGTCTCCCCTTTGAATTTTTCATTGCCATCACATTCAACCTTTTTCTTGCTATGTTTTCAATTGTCCGATACATCATAGAGACCAATGAATTTTACTGAATCTTCCTCCTTTGAAAAGTAAGTTTGTTCAATGTCTCTTTAAGTGTTTTTCTTTCTCATTGACAAATAAAATTCAAAGTATTTTATTTCTGCATTAGATCCATTTGTTTTTGTAAAGGAAATTGTCATTAAATTCTTCATTTCCTATAGTAAAAATTATAGTTCCATTCTTCATTTTTCCTAAAAGAGAAATTGTTGTTAAATTCATCGTTTCTCAAAGAAGAAAGCATTTGTTTTTTATTGATTTGATGCATATATTTTCCTTTTTACATTCACATTAAGGGGACTAAAAATAAAAACCTGCATTTGCATGTAGTGGATTGTGTGTTTTTCATAGGAACAAATTAGGAAAGATGCATATTAGTTTGTGCTCTTTGTTGTTTTCTCTCAAAACTGATTGCTCTTTTCCTTTAGTAGCTAAGATTTTCATTGAAAAAGCTAAAATTGAAACGTTTTATTATAATTTTAGTTTGCATTTTAGTATTTTCCATCACATCATCGCGGTGAACCTTGAAAAGAAAAATTAATAAACAAGATCAACTTAAAATTTACATACCTTATACCTCAATCCACGTATGTAAGTATATTGTAGCTTGTCCAATTACCTTCAAGTATATCAGGCGGTGTTATAGTACAAAAATTATAAAGGGGTGCTCTCATTGTGCGGTTTCGCATTAGACAGCGCTAATATGGACTTGGGCCTCCACGTACCTTCAGGTAGATTTTTGAGGACAAATTTAGGTTTGTATCCATCTATAGTGAATCAAGTCGGCTGCCTTGTAAATTGTGATACACCGAACACAACATTCAGGGAGATTGCATGCCCGTACTTCTTGGTTCATCAGGAGGTATTCTGCAATTCATAGTTTCTTGGTAAACCTTTTGCCTAGAATTACCCTTCTATTTTGTTTTTTTTTTTGGTCGTAAAATAAATCATTCATCATAGAAGAATAAAATCCCTTTCCCCGTCGTTCGAGTAGACTTGCATTGAAACCACCTTTACCACTAGAAGTCACTTCTGGTCAACGAAGGTGACATCACTCTACTGAAGCCAGTATCATTAGTACCTTTGGTGAACCATCATCTTCACATATACCAAAGTTAGAACAATTTGTCTCTACAAATCCTGGCTCATCTATTGTTTTCGAGACAGAGTCCTCACAGCTACCAGTGGTCACGATCCATCCGATCAGTGAGACCATACCTCTCGAACCCGAAGTTGTTCAACTGGAAGTTGATCCAGATCCTGTCTCTTCTTTGACAGAACATCTGCATCCCAAATTCGAACGACTAGAAGTTTTTCTTGTATTAGTCGCCCCACAATCTATTGTAGCCATTGAGTCTCCCATATGACACAGTCAACCTCCTGAAGTATGCTTTGGGCATGACGACGAAATCCTTCCACTTGGTTTAATTTCGATTGAAGAAATAACACAAGATGAAACACCTCTAACTCCAACCCTTTTTGGGGAGGATATTTACCTGTATGAGTCTTTTCCTCAATCACCTACCTCTACTTTTGTTGATCCTGTGCCTATTCAAATTCTCGTCGATTCAAAAGGGTATACATTGGTCAAGTAACCATGCCTGAACCAACATCTTCAATTGGACCATCTGTTCTTATTTCATCATCACCTGCTCTCGCTACCCCGTTGATGTTTACAACTTCACCATATTCATATTTACATTATGGACCTATGGTCCCATCATGTTATAAATCTTTGTCTGGAATTTTCTCTGGTGCATCTTCAAACCCATGGACTTCACCAATGTCATCGTCTGGTATTCTAACTGGTAAACCTATATTGAGTACTGAGTAACTTGATCCTTTATATCCATCATCAGGGCAATATCAAGCTGTTCCATTTGGGTCTATTCCATCCAGTACAATCTCAACTGGACTCCCTGCATTTGGAGAACAATATTTTCCGTGTTATTATACTCATCATGCTGGGGGGAAACCTATGGTCACCCGCTTTTATAGTACTCAGTCGTTTTTTGGTCAACCTAATGTCGAAATGAATGTTTTTCAATGGTAGCCCACTCTGCTTATCCAACCACAAACGATTGTACACTCATATCAACCAGTTCAACCTATTGCACCCACATCAATTCCACTAGTTAATACATCATTGCCCCTATTACAGACTAAAACTGTTGTACAAAAATTGTTTTAGGTGAGTCATTCATCTCAATACCCTCAAGTATTGGGCCCTTAGACTCCAACTCCTTCGGCTAATTTAAAAAAACTCCCTATACCCGGAATCATTTATTCACAAGCTGGATTACCAAATTATGGGATGTCGCAACCACAACCAGGTTATACCTATCCTCAACTGAATCCAAGTTATTCTAATTTGGGTTATAACATTGGTGGACAGACCCCTTGGCAACCACAAGCGTAAATGCCAAAAAATTCATTTTAACAAGTATCGTACCCAGGTTTTGGTCGACAGAATCTTCAAGCGTTTTCCTATCAAAACAACCCCAACTAGATTACGAACAACAGATTCCTTATGCTAGTGCTCAAAGGCTTGTTTCCCAAGCAATTCCATCATAACATAGCTATGCTCCACCTAACCTCAATCGACAGTTTCCCTTTGTTGCAACTTTAGAGTTACCAGATTTAAATCAACTCACCAATGACCCAATCAGTTATGCTCCTTGGTGGTCGGTGATACCTCATAAATTACCCTCGGATACTCCTAAGTTCAATGCAAACTGTTATAAAAAAATTGCACCTGATTGGCTGTTAATCAGACAACTTCATGTAATAGTTTCAAACCAACTTGTGACTGAAGCTTAGCCTCTTCAGTCTGAGAGGGCCCTCTCAAAATGGGTTAATGATATTTTATAAAGATGAATCTAGATGGCTAATTCTACTTGGAAAATAACTTGATTGTGCTGTGTGTAGGTTGAAAAGAGTACACGTCTGCAATTCATTGGGCTTATGGAGTCAACACATTAAGTATTTCAGTGGTAGGTTGACTTGACATGGAAGCTGAGGCAGGTAAGAGTTTTTAGCAAAGGTAAATCACACATGAAACATGAAATAACACAATCAATTCATCAGTAAAGGAAGTCAAAGAATACACCTATGAATTTTAAGTATTAAAGATGAAAGCCACTGAAAATGGCACACATAGAAAGTATAGATCAATTAAGCACTAAAAACTCCATGAGAATCTCAAGTTGGTGAATTAAAAGTCCTATGTATTACTGAAAATAGTCAATTTACATAAAGCTGCAATATTGCCAAAAAAATCTCCAACCCTTGGAAAATTCGAATATCTTCTCTTAAATAGAATTTTTACATGAGAGATGATCTGCCTCTAGGATTGATTCATCGAATTTTTCCTAATGACACCTTGCATAACAAGAAAACATATGCTTTAATGAGAAAATGACAACTACACTACAAAACAATCTTTTTCCTAATATGACTCAAACTGTTCATTATTACATTAACCACCTTATCTCCTAAAAAAGTTACATATTTGAAAACTATTACTTCACATGTTCGAATAGGGTGTGATGGGACTCATCACTACATGACATCTTAATTAGCCTCCTCCAAATCTCGAAATAAACCCTAATTTTAAGGAAAACTGGTCCTTATCTTCCACAAATGGTTTGGCTGATGAGTTGTATTCATTTCATAGTCTTAAAGTCTTGGATGACCGCTGAAATAGTGCTTTGACCATTTTAAGGTATCAACCTATCCAATACTTCCCAAAAACCTGCTCATAAAGCTTCAAAACAACAAGCTACGAAAGTATGACAGTTTCGTAGTGTTACAAAAATTCCCTTTTCCATCAAAATTTATGTCTCTTTATTTTTGTATGGTCCTAATCATGCCTTGACACATCCTCCATGTGATTTCCTCCTCCTGGAAGCTCCCCAAAGTGGTTTTTAGTACAAAAATAAAGCTACAATTGGTTTCGTAGCGTTTTCCTGGCTTCAAGACTAGGAAATGCTACGAAACTGCTGAAAATTGTGTTTTTTCCAGATTTTTGTCTAGCTTCAAAAATATACTTTCCAGGTGTAAAATTTGTTTATGACATGCCATTGACCTTTAAAAACATAAAACAGTTCAAACTATGAGTATTGAAGTGTTTCTTCCTCATTGGTGATGAGTTGAGCTATTGGCTCCTCAACTACTGTCATTTTTAGGCCTTTCTTCTCCAATTTCTCATGGATTAGTTCTAGCTATTCCTAGAGGTCTTTAACCTGATCCTTAAGATTTTTGTTGGTATATTTTAAATGAAAGTTCATTCTTATGACATGTTTGACCTCTTTCCTCAATGACATAGTCCATTTGATTAACTTTTGTGTGTTGTCTAGGGTCTTTGATACAGTGTCAACTTGTTCTTCCCAAACCTCTTTCATCTTTTCAAACTGAATCTTCTGGATACTATGTTTCCTTGCCTCCTTCTTCATGACAGATTTTTCATGATTAGCCAAATTCAATTGTTATTCAAGGAGTTAAAACTCTGTTTTTTCCATTACTTTCTCTTTTCCTTTCTTTAGCTTGCTAGCTGGATCTTTCTATGAAGTCGATGAAAGATTAATAATGTCTTGTGGTGGTTGGATTGTGTTAGTAGGTGGGTGAACCCCTTTACTACTCTCCAAAAAATTTCTAGCATGCCTTATCATGGGATTTCTAGCCTAAAACATAAAACCTGCATCTTCACCTTCAAACTCTAGCTTCTTTGTAGATTTAGCCTTCTTGAGTTTCTGTCCACCTTCATCTATATCCTCAGCTTGGACTATAGCAAACTCTTTAATATCAATGGCATGTAGTATTTCTTCTAAATTTCCTTTGGCCACTGTTTGGTCTTGTAAAGATACTGTTTGAATTATTTTAATCCTTTTGCTTCCTTGTTTACTCACAGCTTGTTCTTGTTTTGTAGGTTTGATCACTTTTGACTTTTGTTTTGCAGGTGGGATAGTGGGTGTATCAAAACTCTTCAATTGCTTGGTTTCCATCATGACTGGTTCACTTTTCTCTGCTCTTGCTGGTTCACTTTGTTCTGCCTCTAAAGGTGATGCGATACCCCTAGGTTTAGGAGTTCTTGTAGGGGTAAGGGTATCCATTTCAAAACCACTGACAAATAGGAAATAAGACCAATATTTTCCTAGTCTTTGAAGCTCATCTAAAACCAGCAATTTATTAAACCATGATGAAATAATGAGGTTTCAATTCCTTATTTTGCTTGGACCTTATCTGCCATTTTTTCTAAACTTTTGTGTAAATAGAAAGGCAGATCAAGAGATATCTTACCAGCAAAGTGTAGGAGAAGCTTGAAATGGTAAGAATAGACTTTATGGTATCTCCCTTCATAAGTGAAATATTTCTGGATGATAAGCAACAACTTTGAGTACTTATCCTTCATGCAGCTCCTTGGAATGGAATTTGTAAGATCCATTTCATTATTTTCTGGATTGATAGACTCTTTTCACTCCTCCATGTTAAATTTGAACCCTTTGAACCATTTCTCTTGTCCCCTTGGAATCCCTGTTGCTGCTACAACGACCTCTGGTGTAATGGTGAGATTCAGCATCCCCACTTTAGTAGCTGTTCCACTGAAATTTAGAGAAAATTCTTTGGAAACCTATACATGGTAGCCTTGTAGTATTTCACAAAACTGTAAACATCCTGTCCTTCTGAAGACTTCTACAGTTGTTGGGTCTTCATTGATCAGATTCATATCTGATGGCTCATATCTGAGACATTGGCCACCCTTATTTGTCTTTCTTTTTGTAGCCATAGTTTCTTTAGTGTCTTCTCTACCTCACTTGATAATTGATATTTGCAACCTTTAAAAATACCAACCACAATTTTGGCTTAATGAAATGCGCTCCAGAGCTCAATATCACACAAAGAAGGAATGAAGAATTATAAATGACTTAATTTATAAATATTTTGAAGTTTGATGCCCACTCATAACACAATGATGGCTCATACATGCTTAAAATGGTGATGATGACTTCAGTCCTAACCATGTACCTTGATATTTACCCTAGATGAATCGTATAGCATCTAACTTATCCCTTTAAAATTATTTTCTGATACCTAACAACTAATTTGACATGACATACATGAAACCTCACTTTAGTAGCGTTCCTAGTGTATTTCTGGTTGTTTTCGCTACGAAAGTATTCACAGTTTCATAGCAAAAAGTGAAATTTCTCAGTGTATTTTGCTACGAAACTGTGGTTTCTTGGCTAAAACAACCATTTCAGTGCTAAAACCTTGGGAAATGAAAAATGTTATAAAATTATGAGTGACATGAGGTGATTTGAAAGAGAATGGGTTTATACCTTAGGGTAAGCTTAATAAGAAAAATAAAAAAAATTCCTTGACCAAGTAATGAAAAATGAATCCTATAACCCTACCTTTGACACATGAACCTATATGACTTTGTCAAATGAGGCTTTATTTTTTCTAAGTGATAATAGAAACCCTGGAGAGGACCCGTTGACTCATGTTATGACTTAGCATTTGTGGTGTTCATCAAACTCCCTGAATGACGACTCTATTTGACTATGTCTTTTCCAGCCTACGTTCATTGGTCCAACTACAAAATGGTACATTGAGTTACATAGAGCTTCTTTCGATAATTTCATTGCCCTAGCTACTGTATTTTTGACTCACTTCCAGTTACCCATACAATATGAAACTAGAACGAAACTCTTGAATAATTTTAAATAGACTAATTCTACTCACATTTCTGATCATATTCATGAGTGGCATCGTCATCATAGAATGATCAATACATTTGTTCGTGATAAGATCCTTGCTAATAGTTCATTAAATCCCTGTTACCATCTATAACTAAGGATGTGGCTAAGGTTTGCGTCGTCACTGAAGAGCAGGTTATTGCTTGTGCTCAATATTTATACTTGATTTATACTCAATCTATCACTCTCTATGAGAAAATTCGTAACGCGTCGTGATATAATTTTATTGTTCCTCCTCTATCAAAGGAATCTCATGTCAAAGAAGGTATGATCGATACTGCAAGTGCACATTATACTACTGCATATAATCCCGCACCTTCTTCTGAAATCAATGCCGTGTCATTTGACAAGGGAAAAAGTGACAAGCAACCTAGAAGTAAGAAAAAAGGGAAATTAAAGAAAAAGAAAACTTCTACCCAGCAGGAAAGATCATTTGATCAATCATCTGGAAATCGGAAACCTCATTATCCATGCATAATCTGTAATGAGGAAAAGTTTGTTTGGGATTTTCCTCACCGCGATGAAGTCTAAAAAATGGTTAAGACCTCACATGCGTCAACTATGTTGACATATTTGTTTCTGAATCCGGACACAAATTTAGTTTCTACTGATCCAACTTCTAGTTCCCAAGTGCTTATGATATCTATCACAAAGCCATTGATAGATGTTTTGGTGTCAACGCATAATAAATATTACGATAGTCAGGCCACTGATCAACCTACTACCTCGACCACGAATCCATCTACAGAATTGGTACCGCCACCTCTTGTTCCTGAATTTACAATCAAGACACTGAAGGGAGTTGTTTATAAACCAACATATAACCCTCGAGAAAGAGCCGCTAAAAATCATAATATAGTTGAATATTTTGCTCAATCCCCTTCAGCTATGTTAGTGCTTGAGGTGTTACAAAATTGTCCCTCCCAGAAACAGGCTTTGTTGTCGACTATTGGTGGAATTGATCCGACCAATTCTAATCTCCTAGTCTTTAACCATATGGGCTATGTTCTGCGATTACCAGCATAATTGGCATTATCCATCCAAGTAAATGTTCTCAATCACCTTGTTCATCGTACTATTATTGATGAGGGAGAATCTACGTGCATTATGTCTCTAAACTATTGGAAGTCACTTGGATTGCCACGCCTATCTCAATCATCAATGACATTGAAGGCTTTTGATGGATGTACATATAAGCCTTGCAGTATTATCAATAACCTGCATGTTAAACTAGGGGGAAAAACAGTGAATGTTGAAGTTAAATTCGTTGATGAACCCCTTGACTACAATATTCTACTTGGAAGGCCATGGATATATGCTATTACTGAAATTGTTTCTACATATTTTAGAATGATCGCCTTTCCACATAAAGGTGTTATCACAGTCATCAATCAACTATCCTTATTTGCCTCCAGTTCCCTGGTAACTGGAAGTGTTCCATTTGTTCACACACCCAAACTAACACTTCAAAACATTGGTGTAGGACTCTTAAAGGATTCCACTCTCATGGGAACCTTTGCATTACTGCCACTTGTGACGTCGACAGATATTGCAAGTATAAAGACCTGCTACATGATCTATTCCACTCCATCTGGCTTAAGTAAGAGTACGGGTGATTCTGAAATTGTTACGTTGGATGAGTTTCTACCGCCCAACCCTATTGAGCTGGCATAGTAATCAATATATCTGGCTTGGGCGGTGAATCCGAAATCATTGTCGCCGAATGTTTGGTTTGATCGTTCCTTAGATTTTGGTACTCCATCTAATCCATGTTCCTCAATTTTCTTGATAGATGAGAATATTTTGGAAACTATGATTTTAGAAGGAGAGCCATGGGAAGATTATCATCATCGTTCCCATCTTCCTGATTATGAAGAAAATAATATTAGTGAACTATATCACCCATTGATCAAAAATTTCTTTACAAATTCTTTTCTTATTAATGCAATCAATTCCGAGTGAAATAAGTTTCAAATATTGAAGAAACTATTTTTATCGATATTTCAACCAAACCCAACGTTGTAGAAAATATTCATGTCGGTGTGTCTTGCTCTCCATCAGAACTCCAAACATATCGCTCTCTCTTTCGTGAATTCCGTGATGTATTTTCTTGGTCTTACGAGGAAATTCCAGGCATAGATACTAGTATCATTGAACACACTATTAATATGTACCCTGATGTAAAACTAGTACGTCAATGCCTTCATCCTATTCATCTAAAGAAGGTTGTTGCCATTAAATCAGAAGTTGAATTTTTTTTTCATGTTGGTTTCATTTACCCTGTTCCGCTAACTGAAAGGGTTTCCAACATTGTTCCTGATATGAAAAAACAAGGAACCATCAGAGTGTGCGTCGATTATCGGGATGTCAATCTTGCTTATCCAAAAGATAACTATCCTACTCCCTTTATCGACCATATTATTGACGATTGTGCTAGATGCGAGATCTTTTTGTTCATGGATGGATTTTCAGGCTACAATCAAATTAATATCCTCCCATAGGATCAATATAATAGAAAATTCATCTGTCCCTGGGGCACATTCGCTTATCGGAAATTACCGTTTGGTTTAAAGAACATTGGTACCACTTATCAGAGAGAAATGGATTATTATTTCAATGACATCAAGCACATTGTTCAACCCTATCTAGACGATTTACCCACGCATTCACGAAATCAGAATGATCACTCGATGCATTTGAGAGCTATCTTTTTACGTTGTCGACACTACAAAATATGCCTCAATCCACATGAATGTGTGTTTTATGTTGGTTTTGGTTGTTTTCTTGGATTCGTCATCTCAAAAGAAGGAATTCAAATAGACCCATTGAAGGTCCAGGCCATTCTTGATTTTCCTGCGCCATCAAATTTACTTCAATTACAGAAACTTCAAGGAAAGGCTAACTTCCTAAGGAGGTTCATACCCAATTATGCAGAAATGGCTAAAGGATTTACTGGGCTCTTGAAAAATGGGATTCCCTTCCATTGGGACCAAGTTGGATAAGCTTATTTTGATGCTGCCAAGGATACTCTTGTCCAGGCGTCATTAATGTATCCCCCCAATTATCAGAGTGATTATTTCTTATATATCACCATGACTGATACGACCATTGCTATGGTATTGGTCCAAGTAGAAAATGGGATAGAACATCTGATCTATTATTTGATTCATAATCTAAATGATACGGAAGTGAATTATTCATACGTAGAAAATATTATCTTGGCAGTTTATATTCAAGCTGTCCAAATATTTCGCCACTACATCATGTTCCAAAAGACCATTGTAATTTTGGATTGCAAGCCCATGAATTATATCTTATCACGTCAATTTCTGGTGGAATTCAAAATGGATTGTCATTTTGCATGAATTTTATTTGGAATTCATCAAATCCAAGTCAAAGAAGTCTTTAGTTTTGGCTAAGCTTCTCTGTGACCTTCCCTCTGATAGTAATGCAACTACGTCAGAACCATCTATTCATGAAATGTCTCTGTTTATGATCAGATCATTTGATCCTTGGTATGGGGATTTTATCATTTATCTCCAAACCCAAAATTTTCAGCCTGATACCTCTCGCTCTAACCAAGGACGTATTCGATACGAAGCCAAAGATTATATGATCGTTGGTGATACACTTTATCATCGTGGTCTTGATAAAATTTTAGGAAGGTGCCTCACTCATGAGGAGGCCGAAAAGGTTTTATATGATTGTCATGATGGGGCTTGTGGTGGAAACTTGTCTAGATACACTACCACACAGAAGTTACTATGCACTGGTTACTTCTGGCCTACCATATTTCGTGACTACATCCTCGCAGTCAAAATTTGTCATGCGTGCCAGATATTTGATCATAAAATCCATAAACTGCCAACGCCAATGCATCCTGTTGTCTCTGTGGGACCATTTTCTAAATGGGGAATTGAATTCATGACCTATAACCTTCGTTCATCTGGGGGGCATGGTTATATTATTGTCGGAGTAGACTACTTTACCAAGTGGGACGAAGAAATGCCTACAATAAATAACACATGACAAACAACTGCATTATTTTTCTTTAATAATGTCATTGCATGGTTTGGGGTCCCACAGGCTATAGTCATAGATCATGGGAAGCATTTTCACAACCACATGATGACTTAATTGACTACCAAGTTAGGACTTTCACATGATAATTCTACTCCTTATTATCCACAATCAAATGGAAAAGTTGAAGCTATCAACAAACGTATGCTTCAACGAATGATAGGAGTTCGTAAAAGAAACTAGAATTTGATCCTATACTAGGCCTTGTGGGATTACCGAACCTTGGTGAGAAACACAATTGGATTTACTCCCTTTCAATTGGTGTATGGTCTGGAAGTTATCTTTCTAATCCAATGTGAAATACCTTCATTGAAACTCGCAATTGACTTGTTACCTGACACCTTAGATGAAGAAGTGTGTCTTTTTAACCTCATCCATCTTGATGAAATGTGTCGTGAAGCCCAATTGGCCAACAAAGTGCATAAGAGACATATAAAGGCACAATATGACAAAAAATTCCAGCCTCGCATTTTCTCAGAGGGCGACTTGGTCCTTCTTTATGATTAAGAAGTTGATGTAATAGGTACAGGGAAATTTGAGAAATTATGGCATGGCCCCTATATTGTCAAAAGAGTTCTTGCTAAGGGTGCCTACGAGTTGGTGGATTACGATGGAATTCTGTTGGTGCAGACCCGAAAAGGGCTATATCTAAAACGTTACTATGCTTAATCATGAGTGTAGTAATTTTTTGTAATATATTGTATATATATGTTGTTGATTTTCATTCACTGTCTTAGTTTGTTTTTTAGAGTTTTCTTGATGTTAGTAATATTCTTTACATTTCATCGCAGATGTCTAAATGTTTGGAACCATTTGTTGGGTATGATGATGGTGCTAGTCATAGTACATAGAATCTATCCTCTACATCGTGGGCCATTTTCGCTCCAAACAATGAGTTGGTGAGTTTTCAAGGGATTTGTATTCGTAGATTGACAAACAATATCGTTGATTATAGTGCGTTGATCGAATTTCTCTCTGATGCCATTTCATTTTCTATTAACTACATCATTATAAGGTTAGACTCACAACTTTTGGTATTAGAACTTACTAGTGTTTATACTGTTAGAAATCCAACACTGCATCGTTTGTTCCTAAGAGTTCAACTTTTGGAAAGACACTATGATTTTATTCAATATCAACACATTTCCAGAAACTTGAACACATTGATTGATTCTTTATCTAATCATGTTATAGACATACATTTTCAAGACATGTAAAGATACATTCACATAAATGAATGGGATTATGCAATAAACATAGGAAAACACTGAAATCAAATAGATAGATAGTTATAGGTTTTTACAAAAATTTGTGCCCAAGACACATTGGTCATCTGACCTCAAAATGGATGCAACATGTCAAAAGTAAACTATTGATGCTCATGGTAAGATGCTATAGATCTAGCTATCCTACGTAGTAACCGCATCCAGCAGTTAGGAACGCTTATAGTGTGGCGCTGTAGTCGCATGGGTAACTCTTCAATCCGGAAATCCGGAATCCCGAAGGTCAACCCCTCTATATTCTGCCAAAGCTCAGACAGAGTCTTAGCCATGTCTAAATCATGAAGGACTGCTCTCCCGATATCCCTCTGGTTCCTCCACCAGTTGAACTTGACCAACATCTGAATTACATTAAAACTTTAGTTTAGTCTTGGGAAAACATAAAAATACAAAAACATCGTATAAACCTTACAAAAATCAAAAAACATGGTCAAAATATTCTTACTGATTGCACCCCACTAAGTGCCTTCTGGTAAAGCTAAGTTTGGATCTCCTCATAAATTGACGCATGCGTATGCATACTCATCGATGGCGATAACTTGTTGCCTAAACCAAGCAAAGAATGAAGTTGAGAACATGATGGATGATTGGCCTGCATGTCTAGCCATCAGTTCTACGCATCTCTGCATCCTTGGATCTCTATGGTTAGAAAAACCCAGTGTCACATGCTGAGGCTGCATCAGTGGAATCAAATTTAAGGCAAATGAAATGAGGATCAAATCATAACTGAAGTTTTTCTTCCTTCCTCCCTTTACCTTGCTCAGTTGTTCTTTTATTTGAGAAATTATAACTTCAGACCAGTTGAATACTATTGGCTCCATGCACTCTAGCGCACACTGCATATAAGATCTATTCACTACATTTAGTGTAACAGTGCTAACAAGATTTGCGATCGTGAATAGAATGGTTCTCAAAGGCAAATCACGAATGTCACGGATATTTATTTTTCCATCCTTGCCTGGCTCTGCTCCTGGATAACAATATTGCAAAACATAGTCTCTCACACTCTCTCCTCCAAGAGTAGACCCTGAGAGAGAAATGGGAAAGCGTCTCCTCGAAAATCCTGTTAGAAAATATACATTCTCCACTGTAATAGGAACCACTTTTTTCCTAATGTGAAATGCCTCAATTTCCAGATCCCATGCTCAAACTAGGAACTCCAAAATTTTTATTTGTTGCCTCATACCTGACAAACGAAAGTACTTTAATAACCCACAATCTCTTAAGGCTCTTACAGTACTTGGATCATTAAGGGAAATCATATTTTGTTCTTCATGCTCTCTTTCTCTCCAATTAATTGTCATTCTAGTCCGATGAATCCCTAAAACATAACCATAAGACTCATTAGACTCCTTTTCATGCAAAAAATTAGGCAAAATTTGGGTACAATGCAAGAATCAAGAATGTGAATTGCACCCAACGCAGTATTGGTCAATAGACAGTGTGTTTCATATGCACCTAGGCTTCATTTTGAGTGCATTACAATGCAATTTTCGATGCCCAAGGGTGCATTTCCCTCTTTGGAAAAATAATTTACCCTAAGGGGCCAAAATCCATAAAAATTTGCAATTAAATGAAATGAAATGACTACTGGAAGAAGGAGGGGGTTTATGGCACCAAACTGGATCAAACAACGATGAAAACCGTCCACAGAATTGATCGAAATAAAAAGCTGAAATTCGGGGGCAAAAACAGGTTCAAAGCTCCAAAATGCAAATGGTAAAAATGAATATTAAAACCCTTTTAATTATTCGTTTGATTATTTGAAAATCATATTTATTGCTGTGACTATGGTTTTATTCAATTTTTATCATGAAACAGGTATTTTTAATCATTTGATGTTGTTTTGAACAAGTTTGCAACTGATGAGAAGATTAGTCGTTCATATTTATTTCAAGAATGATTTGATCAGAAAGCATACTTTTATCCTTATTTTTCAAGATTTGATAAAAATGAAAAAGGACTTGAAACACACTTTTATCTCTTTTTCTAGCTTCGATAACAGCAAAAAGGAACCCCTAAAGTCTTCTTTTAGCTCTTTTCAGACTCCGATAATGTGAAAAGATTGCCGAGCACTTATCTTTTCGAGCTCGTAAAAGTAAATGAATTTATATCTACTCAGTATAAGTTTAACCCTTTTTCGGAATGAGATATATTATTTACGAAAAACGAATGCCTTAGTTGAACATGGCTAGGAGGTTTTCTCAAATATCATTTTACACTTTTTCAGATCTAAGCGACCACTTTACGAAAAACTACTTATGGAGTCTTCTTTCGTCCTCTTTTTCAAACTCTCTAAATATGAAAAAGGACCAAACTGTCACTGTCATTAGGATCGTTAAAACATAGAATAGTGACGGGTGTTGGGGCAAAGTAATTTCATGTCATTTAATTTGTCAACCCGGGGGTTTCATAAGCTTGTGAAGCATGTGTGCACTGTATGTGCTAGAAATATTCTTTCAGTTTAGATCAATATAACTACAAAATAACGAAAACCAATTCATCTAATCTATGAAATCAAATAATTAAAATGAAATTCAACTAACCTATGAAATCAAGTAACGAAAAGAAAGAAATCAAATTCAAAAGAAAATATAGTGCAAAATCACACTTGGAGGAATTAAAATTTTAATCTAAGAAAGCATTTCAAAGCATGTAAGGAAAAACAACTAAGGTACGTTCAATCACTCCAGCATCCAATTTGGAGGTATGATAGAATCACCCTCTTTAGATGATGTATAAGCAACTAATTATACTTTAGTCTTTAAATCTAGGAAAGCAATTAAAGCATGCAAAGGGAAAACTCAATAATTGCATAAATTAGATATTTGAGCATTCAATTTAGAAATATGATAAAATCACCTTCTTGAAATGATATTTAAGAACACCCAATTATACAATTGAATAATGATCTAAAAATAATAATTTAAAAGCATGTAAAAGTAAATCTCAATGATTGTATAGGTTTAACATTCAATCACCCAATTTGGAAGTATGACAAGTCACCTTCTTAGCCTGATCTTTTAAGAACATTCAATTATACAATGAATTGATAGTTTGATCTAAGAAAGTAAATAACAGAACATGAAATGAAACTAAATAAATGTGAGCTCTACTACCCCAAAATTAATCCAATTTGAAAATAGATAAATCTATCCTCTTGAAATGTTTTTAGAATAGAAAAGATTACATATTCATTATAAAAATAATACAAAGAAATCAAATGAAATTTAATCTATAAAAGCAAGTAAATATCACACATTTTAGGTAGCTGATCTAAAAGTATGAGAGATGGTAAATCGAGATGCTTCATATGTAAGTAAAACCAAGTCAAAATGAAGGAAAATTCATGAGAAAGGTGTCGCAATCTAATTCTGTATTCAAAGCTTGAGCATAACTTTAATTTTACACATTTTTTGATAAGAGAAAGCTTCCCCTATTTATACAAAAAGATGATAATATATCTCATTAATGAGAGTCCATGAATCTCTCCCTATATCTTTAGAGTTTCAATCCAAATAGGAAGTGATACGGCACATGTCTTCTTAAAGTTACAATACAAATAGGAAATGAGACACATATCCTTATGATCCTGTTGGGGTTCCTATGTTTTGGCAGGTTTGGCTCTACCAAAAGATAGGATAACATCAAAACCACTTTGGGACCTCAGGATCTAGCCCTCTTGGGTCCAGAGAGGGATCTCTCTATAAAGGCAAAGGTATATGTCTTTAAATTTCAGTTTCAAGGTATTAGGCTAGTTATAGGCACAAGGTTTGTTGTTTGCTTTGTTTGTTTGGTTGTTGGGAATCATGAAGGAAGGGTTCAATATGAGACAAAGTGTGAGCAAAGAGGATTTTAGACAAAGGGCAGATAATTTAGAGAACACTCGAGACCATTGGGAAATGGAGTCACAAAATGATTTACTTGCTATTTAGTATTCAAGGCTTTCAATTGGGCTAGTCATCTAATGCATAAGATCTTAAAGATGATACTGTGGTATGAAATGATAAGGAATGAAGGTGAATGACAAGGAAACCTCCAAGGTGACCACTTAGGAAGAAGATCTAGGGACAGGGCATGCCATTAAACGCATATGATCCACCCCCTAAAATTCTAACTCTTTAGACAACAAGAAACACTTAAGATTTAAACACAAAGGTGAAACCTGAGATCAGAGAAAGGATTTGAAATTTCAATGCTTCGCCTTTCAACTTAAGGGAACTTAGAAAGGTTCAATTGATTGAAAAATCTCATAGTGAGACAGAATCAATATTATAAACTCCCAGTATCCCAATTCTTTCAATAAAAACCCAACAAGAACATCTAAGAACAGATTCATAAATTCATACATCGGTTAGCAGTGAATACAGCTACTACACTGGATAAATTATCTTGAATTAGTACTCAGATAGCACAATTAGTAGAAAACATTAAAGATAAGAATAGCAGGAGCATTAGGGTACCATACAAGGGCATATCCTAAGCCATATTTCTGATTCTTACTAGAGAAATGAAATGTAATGAATTACAGAAGGAAAACAGAGACAAAGGCAGAAAAACATCACTGCTGCTTTAAATCAGGATCCAAAGAAATGTGCTTGTCATATTAAAGAGCAACACCAGTCATATACAACATTTTCCAACAGCTTGACATTCAGTCTGAAATCATCTTCCTCACCCTATCTTACAATTTTACACACAGAACAATATCTCAAGAGAAACAGCTTACAATTCACAAATTTCTGATCAACAACCAACAACAACCTTTACAATGTGTTTTTCTTGAGTTCTTATAGCTGAAAGAGAGGCGGAGGAGGTAGATGAAACTTAAATGAAACATTAAAACATAAGTAGAAGGAAGGGGCTTGAGGCCCATTCGGTCTTAACATCTATGCATTGATTTTTGGTACTCTTTGGAAGAAAGAGTGGTCTTCGACAGGCTGATTATTAACTTCATGTATGTTCTTTGACGTACTTTCGACTGCAGTACTCTGTATTACTTTGATATAAGAAAAGGCATATAAATGACTTTCAAGTCTACCATGCTACATAGAAAATGCTCTGATAGCATTAGGACTTTCTGACAGAGTGTAGATCTTCTCCGGAGCTTGATGTAGAGTAAAAACAGTATGGGAAACTTTCCTTTCACGAAAAATCCTTTTGTTGATGTGAGATACTGACAATATTGTTTTCTGTGCTTTAGGCCTCATTAGGCCTTCTGTGTTAATCATAAGGTCTTCAATTTGGTACACTTCGCCCTTTAAACACTAAATTAGAGCTTAAAATCTTCACTAACAGACTTTAAACCTCTTTGATCCTTCACTGATACTCTTTACCGCTTCTTTGACTTCCTCTGTCTATGAATTTGCAGGGCTTATGGTGTTGGAGGTTTAAACAAAGTTAATAGACCTGATTTGGATAAAATATTCACTTAAAACCCTCTCAGGAGTCTTCCTGCAATCTATGGCTCTAATAAAACTTCATCGGCACTACTCTGTCACTAACAGTGACTGTGTAGAAAAGAACGGTTTTCACCATCTATATTCCCTGCAAAAACACACAAAAATGTTAAGAAATCCATGCGGGAGTGGAGGATGGATGCAGTGGAGGACTGTGGGAATGGTAGCGCATACATGGTGGAAGCAGTGGATGCAGTGGAAAATGACTGAAAAATGCAATGTAATGGTGAAAATCTGATCTGATGGAGGTTTGGTGGCGGAATGCTTTTGAACCGTTCGATTAGGTCAACTAGCAATGATCGATGGTGGTGATTGACTGACAGGATGACTTTAGAAGGTTGGCTGAAAGAAATGAACTTTAATGTTATAACATAAAGTTGTGAAGTTAGGCAGAATACAAAGAAAATTATGAAAATGCAATGAAACGAGGCTTGAATGGTGGGACCTGGGATGGGCGGAGGGCGATTTAACATGGACCATTAGATCTCAGGAGGAGATCAACGGCTAAGATGATCCGATGAAACTCCATGGTAGTGTAATGAGAAAATGTGAATGGAGAACGTGATGCATTATGGGCTGTTGATCTAAATAGATCAACGGTCATGATCCTTAGATAGAATTTCGGGCACAGAAGTGGTGAAGTGGTTTTTAGGATAAAAATCATTGTTTTCGTGCGGAAAAAGGCGGGTTTGGAAATTTTCCCAAAATCACGCGATATGGTCTGCCGCATGACACGTGGCGAAATAAAACCACCCATATCGCGTGAATTTAAATTGTTAAACTTCCGACGTCAAAGTTGCGTGATATTGATGCTGGTCGTTGGATCTGGGATTGTGAGATCTGATGGTGGGAGGAGGAGCGTGATATGAGGAGATGTGCGGTTGGTAATGTGGGGACAGTCCAATGGTGGTTTTAATGTGGTCCTTCCGATCAACATGATGGACGGTCGAGATCTGCAGAGGGAAAGCAAAGGCGGAGGAGCTGTATAGTGAGCGGGAGGAATCCTAACCGTTGGATCCCAGGGGATCAACGGTGGAGATTTAAAGACGAGAAGGAGGAAAAAGGGCCACATGAATGCATGGGAGTAATTCTGGCCGTCGGATCGAAAGGGATGAATGGCCAGGATCCAATCAGAACAGGAGTAGGCAGGGGCCAAAACTATGAAGGTGTGAAGGAGCGATTGCATCTGGACTGTCAAATCAGCGGAAGATCGATGGTCGGGATTGGATCGGGAGTGACCAATCGGGGAACACGGGGCGGAGTGAGAAGAAATTTGGGCCGTTGGATCTGAATGGATGAACGACTGGGATTCAATCGGGGCTCACCAATCGGGAGGGGTCGGTAGCATGGGATTGGTGCAATTGGCGGTGCTTCGATTATGCAATAGCCATCAGATCAAAGTGATAGATCGACGGTCAACATGCAATTGGAGGGGTGAATGGCTAGGGTGATGGGCGTGCGTGGGACAAGCATTGACCGTTGGATCTTGTGTAGATCTACGGCTGAGATCGCAGCGGGAGCCGTTAGAACAAATTTCTCGCATTAGAACTTTTTTTTGTTTACAAAGAAAACGCACTCCACCCCAATCTTTCCGTTGCGATAAGCACTGTATTGTTTAGCGCTTGGTATTAACGCCTAGGTTCATGGAGGGGAAGTGGTTAAGGGGCTGGCCGAAAAGGGGCTAAGCCTGTTATATGTAAAATGGATGATTTTTAAGCCAAAAAGAGGGTTTTTGAGGCTTAAAATGGTTTTCGGTAGAAGGAAAAACAGGATTTTAAAGCCAAACAAAGGGTGTTTGTAAGGTTTAAAGGGGAGATGGGATGATTTAGTAGGCTTAGGAAGGGATTTTTGGGGGTTAAATGGGAAATTTGGGAAGGGGGAAAAATTTAAAATGGGGAAATTTGCAGGGATACAAGGGGAAAATGGAGGCCTTTCTGAGCATAATTTTTTCACAGACAGTGAAGATTTTTGGATGGAAACAACAGTGAAGATTTTTTCTAAGGAAAAGGGCACATGGAGGCTTCAAGAATGAGAGATTTTCATAGGAAATGTATTTCTCGAAGGCTTAGAAAAATATTTTGCCACCTTTTTTCTTTGACAAAAATTTCATAGGTGGCTAACAGATCCCATGATATTCTCCATCTAAATTCGAATTTGGCCTTAGGAGGCCACATAAGGGTCTTTTGGAAGCTTCATTGTTATACATGACTCATTGATCTTGTTAGGTATACAGTATGTATAACACCCAAATTTTTATACCTAATTCACTTAAAAACACTAGAGTCAATAATTTGGAAAAACATAAATGTAACCCAATAGTGGTAATGGTAAGGTAAATGTAATGAAATGGAGGTGGAGTGAAGGTGATAATATGGAAATGTAAGTGAAAATGTAATGGAAGTGAATGACAATTTCAATGCCCAACATACCCCCCAACTGAAGTTATTGCATGTCCTCATGCAATCTATTACATTGATTATTTTTTATCCTTTGAGCTTTGGCTTAACTTTGCATGATATCATTTGGTAACTTCATACTTTTGAAAAGTCTTTTAGTTGAATTGCAACATGGTTGGTTCTTGTGTTTCAACCATATTTTTTTGTTGCATTCAATTTTGATCTTTTAACTTTGCATAAAGATAATTTGATTATTTTTGCAAAGTATATTTCTATTGGATTCCATCATGGTTGGTTCTTGTGTGAAAACCATGATTGTGTTTGTATCTAATTATCTTTTTGAGTACTTTTGAAAAGCTATTGTATGCTCATAATAATATTGTAATAGTTAATATATTTTGAAAGTATGTGGACTTTTGAATGTGGTATGAATGTGGCAAAATGTGAATATGATTGTATCCCCCCCCCCCCCCAAACTGATGGTATTGGCAATTTTGTGAAATGAGGAAAAGAAATGTTTTTTCCAAAAATTATCATTCTAGAATTTCAAGGAATTCTATGTTAAAAAGCTAGAAAATGATATGTCTTAACTTACCCTTTGAAAATGAATGAGCTGCATGTGTGGAAACTAAAAAAATTTGATCATAATCTTCTTCATGTGCTTGTACAAGTTATGTATAAAAGAGTCAAGATCAATTTTTATTACTTCTACTAAAACTGCTAAATTTGCTCAAAATGGTGTTGATTTTGTAGCTATCCTCTGATTCTGTAGTTGCGGAATGGTGTTGATCTATTGTGGCTGCATATATTCTTCATTTTCTTCAATATTCTGAAAATGATAGTCTTCATGTCTTCAAAACTCGTTGGCATAATTCTTGCTATGTGAATAGATGTTATGATGTCGAACATAGCAGGAAATTGTTGACTTAGTGGCCATTAATGGATGGCACTAGTAAACACAAGAACTCTCACCATTGATGACAATGAGAGTCAAGATGCCCAAACACATCTTGCTAGGCATGAATAATTTTGTTATTGTCGAGTACTTAGAAGATCCGATGAACAAGGGACATTAATGTATTCTCATTATTTGTCAGTAAGAAGACTTGCCATCAAGGCATGCAAGCCTCAAGGTGTTTTTGTAAATATTTTAGACTCAAAGGACTATGGACTCAATAATTTTCATTGAAGCAAGGTTTATTTGCGAAATGAAAAGGACAGGAGAAGGAAAATGGAAATGGAAGAAGAAAATGGAAAATGACAATGGGAAATAAGCATGTAAGTGAGCTTCTTGCTTTTATTTGTGAGTTATGAGTAGACAAAGAGGAATGGAAAGTGTATGTGAATAAAAATGAACAACTGACTCTTTCTGGGAAAATAATTGTGGCTTGCTTTAAATTGCTTGGTTGGATTTATAATTCAAAAGGGAGGAAAAGTAATGGTCTTGATGGATATGGACATGGAGTTGTTCTTATATTTCTTGTGAAAACGGTCCTTCGAAGACCAATTGTGCACAATTGGTTTTCTTCAATAATCATTTGATCATCCTAAATCTGCAAAAAAACTTGGCATAAAGAACATACGTGTGTTAAAAAAGAAATTACCAATTCATCTCTGATTCATACACAAAATTTGAATGCCAAAATAAAATAGATTAAGGAAAATCAAAAGTGTTATATTCAGTCCAATTCATGATATCGATAATAGTCCATTTTTAAGAAATAACCATGAAAAATAAATCAACTCCCTGTTGTTGGATGACTTCATGCAATGTGTTTAGTAATATGATTAGCATCACAAAGATTCATTGTGTCCTGCAAGTTAAATCTTCATAGAAAAATACACAAAAATAATATTTTTAATGCTAAACATTGAGAAATTATCTAAATAATCTTCCAATTGTTCCGCAAATCATTATTAAATCTATCAAATTGAATCGTCATCTGTGTTGCAAAAAAAAAAAAAATTAAATTATTTTAATTTAATTTAATTTTTTATTTATCTATTTATTTTAAATTTTAAATTTTTTTAATAGGATAATGTTTTTGGAGATTTCATGATCCATTTAAATCTAAAAAAAATAAAAATATATAATGATGCAATTGATGGATGATCCATTACGTTGGAAAAATGCCAAGTGGAATTGAGCATGTGAAATTTGCCACAACTCTCTCAACAAATTATTATTATTATTATTAATCATGAGACGCATATGTGTCTAAAATAAAATTTATTAAATCAAATTGGACTCTTAAACCACATGCCATGTGGAGAAAAGTTTGTTATTCACTTGGATTCTTCTCCTTTCAACTTGCCATGTTTAAACAATTCAAAACAAATCATTTTTTCCTCACGCAATCTGCAAAACGGAGCTCCGAAGAACCCTGATTTTCTCCAAAATGGCTACGAATTTCATAAAATTCTTAGCAATTAATCTAATTTACCCTGTTATAAAAAAACCCATGTTTTATTTTTTCCTAATTCGTCTTGGTTTACTCAGAAAATGCGTTTTAAAAACGGGTGTTTTTAATAGTTACGCATTTCTAGCAATTTTGTTTTCTGGAAATTACGTCTACAACAAAATAAAATTGTTTTGATTTGATTTTTTATTTGCAGGTTTTGATGTGTAATGGCTTGTCCCTCACAAAGAAGTTCAGATCGATCTCCCTCATTCCAATTATCTGCAATGGAATCTACAATCTTCTCTTCATTAGCAGTCTGCAATATTCTCTTCATCAACAATTTCTTCATGTGATACACTTTCTTTTCCTGTCTCTGCAATTGAATCTACAATCTTCTCTTCATCAAAAATTTGCAATCTTCTCTTCATTAGCGATTTCTTCATCTAATACAGCTTCATTGTCTTTCTCTGCAACTTTTACAATCGATTTCTAATAATTGCTGCTTGAGGAAGACTGAATATGGAAAAGAGAAGGTTCATTTTTTTTATTGTAGTGTATGGTTCTTTGTGTGGATTGAAGGCTTGCACATATGCGTAAGGCCAAGCCAAAGGATGGCCTCACACATATGCGTGGGCCTCATTTCCATGGGAAAATTTATTTTTATATATTTTTTATTTTTAAATTGTGCACATGTAATTCAATAAATTAGAAAAAGGTTGAGGGGATGCAAAACATTAAAATTTGTAGAACTGATAAAATAAGGATCATGCCTTAAATGACGATTTTCAATAGAATTTTAGATCAATTTCCAACAAAAAAAAAAAATTAACGATTTTTTTTTTGTTTTGAATTTTTAATTTTTAAATTGACTGATCTGATTTTTTGATCTTCCAAGTCACAACGAGGTGTGGGAAGAGAGCATACTAGTCAGCATCGTCAAATAAATTCATATTTTCATACAATTTTTTTTTTTATTGTGATGAAAAAAGAAGTGATGCGTCACTGAAATTTATTGAAAATGAATTAATCAACAAAATAAAAAAAATTCTAAAATTCTAGCTAAGTTTGGTTTTATTTTTATTTTTCCTATCTATCTAAAAAAAACTATATTTTTATTTTTATTTTTAAGTATATTCATGCTTCCAATGAAGCCATTTACGGATTAGAATCTTTGAAATTCTCATATCCCAACTTGAAAAATGTACCTCATTGTTTGTAAGGATATATGAAATTGACTCGATCTTTCGATTTGTTGCAAGGATCTCTTGAAAAATTGATGAATGTTGTGGCGCAATTGATTTTTGATACCATTCCACAATGTAGTATTTGGGCTACATTATAGATCCTCTGTCCATAAATGGTTAATAAAAACAAAATAAATTACACTCTAGACTGAAAGCTAGTTCCTATGTACACTTCCCTGAAAACAACGCCAAAATGTTAGGGCAAAGTGATTTCCTGTCATTTAATTTGTCAACCTGGGGGTTTCGTAAGCTTGTGAAGCATGCATGCACTATATGTGCTAGAAATTATCTTTCAGTTTAGATCAATCTAACTAAAAAATAACGAAAACCAATTCATCTAATCTATGAAATCAAATAATGAAAATGAAATTCAACTAACCTATGAAATCAAGTAACGAAAAGAAAGAAAGCAAATTCAAAAGAAAATATAGCGTGCACAATCACACTTGCAGGAATTGAAATTTTAATCTAAGAAATCATTTCAAAGCATGTAAAGAAAAACAACTAAGGTACATTCAATCACTCCAGCACCCAATATGGAGGTATGATAAAATCACCCTCTTGAGATGATGTATAAGAAACCGATTATACTTTAGTCTTCAAATCCAGGAAAGCAATTAAGGCATGCAAAGGGAAAACTCAATAATTGCATAAATTAGATATTCAAGCATTTAGATTAGAAATATGATAAAATCATCTTCTTGAAATGATCTTTAAGAACACCCAGTTATACAATTGAATGAAGATATAAAAATAATAATTTAAAAGCATGTAAAAGTAAATCTCAATGATTGTATAGTTTGAACATTCAATCACCCAATTTGGAAGTATGAAAAGTCACCTTCTTAGCCTGATCTTTTAAGAACATTTAATTATACAATTAATTGATAGTTTGATCTAAGAAAGTAAATAACATAACATGAAAGGAAACTAAATAACTGTGAGCTCTATTTCCTCAAACTTAATCCAATTGGAAAATAGATAAATCTATCCTCTTGAAATGTTTTTAGAAAAACAAAGATTACACAGTCATTTTAAAACTAATAATAAGAAAGAAAATGAACTTTAATCTATAAAAGCAAGTAAATCTCACACATTTTAGGTAGCTGATCTAAAAGTATAAGAGATGGTAAATCAAGATGCTCCATATGTAAGTAAAACCAAGTCAAAATGAAGGAACATTCATGAGTAAGGTGCCACAATCTAATTCTGTATTCAAAGCTTGAGCATAACTCTAATTTTACACATGATTTGATAGGAGAAAGATTCCCCTATTTATACAAAAAGATGAGATGTTATCTCATTAATGAGAGTCCATGAATCTCTCCCTATATCTCTAGAGTTTCAATCCAAATAGGAAGTGATAGGGCACATGTCTTCTTAAAGTTACAATACAAATAGGAAATGAGACACATATCCTTATGATCCCATGATCTTCTCCACCCAAATTCGAATTTGGCCTTAGGAGGCCACATAAGGGTCTTTTGGAAGCTTCATTTCGACCTACACATGGAAACAAACTCATTCCACTTGTTAGGTATAAGTATGTGCATATTATTTTCTAATTTTTAACCACAAATTCACTTAAAAATATTAGGAATTAATAAATCTTGGAAAAACATAAATGTAACCAAATAGTGGTAATGGTAAGGTAAATGTAGTGAAATGGAGGTGGAGTTAAGGTGATAATATGGAAATTTATGTGAAAATGTAATGGAAGTGAATGACAATTTCAAGGCCCAACAACGGGCTTGTCAATCATGGAAAGAATCGAGTTTCATTCAATGCTAGACTCGTTAAAGTATTAAATAGTGATACATTATTCGCCCGAAGGGTTGAATTATAGATAAAGCATATGTTATCCTCCTCAAGCTTGTTAAAAAATAAAGAGGTACTGGTCGACAAATGACCGAGGAAAATTTGGGAAAGTGAACAAAAATTTTACAGTAGCAGGTCACTCTTGAACATGACACTTCACTCCATCATTGTGACTTTTTAGGTTGGGTAATCTTCTTGATGGTTCATTCATACCTATGGTTCATCATACCTTCACTTCGATTTTGGGTCAATGCTGCCAACTCATTTCAGTGTCGCCGATATGTTCAAGATAAGTCATCCAGTGAATACTCATCCTTTTGCAATACTCATAAACCTTCATTCTCATGACCATAATTCCTGAACATTGGTATATCAAGTCATATTTTCTCTTTGAAATCAGTAACTCCCGTTTCGCAATAAAGTGGCTTCCTGTCGATGTAAAATAATCATCTAGGAAGTTCACTTATAAACATCATCTTCCAGTACCATGAGGCTTGTTACAGCATAGACAAGATCCTCTCTTATGGACTTTTGACCGAAAGATTTTGTTTGGCGTTCGAAATCAAATCATACATTCATTCCTTACGAAATGTACTGCAGTACCTTGAGAGCCATTAACATCAATGGTGGTTCTCACATTTTTTAATAGCTCACATCATTGGATGATAATAAAATGATGGATTACCATGTTCAACTAAAAATCATATATTCGCATGGCTAGACTTGTACTTGAACGATCGAGTGAACAAGATAAGAAGACCCCAGATCTAGTTTCAGCCATCCATGCTGCGATTTCAGGATTGTTGTACACATCATCTGTACGGTGAACTTACATACAGATCGTCATCTGAACATGGGCCTACATCTGTAGGCATGTCTGTATTGGGCAACATTCCAATGTAGACGACTTTCTGCACTATGTACATGTTATTAGATAGTTTATGTGTTGAGCATGGGAATGCGTTCCCTCAACAATTCATGATCAAGTGGATATATCATGATGTAATGTGTTATCACAAAAGTGCACTTGATTGGCTGCTAATTAGAAAACTTCATGTAATTGTTTCAAACCAACTTGTAACTGAAGCTTAGCCTCTTCAGTCTGAGAGGGCTCTCTCAAAAGGGTTAATGATATTTGATAATGATGAAACTAGATGGCTAACTCTACTTGGAAAACAACTTGATTGTGATGTGTGTAGGTTGAAAAGAGTACAATTCTGCAATCATTGGGCTTATGGAGTCAAGAAATTCAGTATTCTAGTGGTAAGTTCTATTGACATGGAAGCTGAGGTAGGTAAGAGTTTTTAGTAGAGGTAAATCACACATGAAACATGAAATAATACATCCATTTAATCAATAAAGGAAGTCAGAGAATACACCTATGAATTCTGAGTATTAAATATGAAAACCACTGCAAATGGTACACATAGAAAATATAGATCAAATAGGAACTAAAAACTCCATGAGAATCTCAGGTTGGTCAAGAAAAAGTCCTCTGTATTACTGAAATCGGTCAAATTACATAAAGCCACAGTATTGCCAAAAAATTTCCAACCCTTTACAAATTTGAATATCTGTCCTTTAATAGACCTTGTTACATGAGAGATGATCTTCCTCTTGGCTAGATTCATCGAACTTTTCCTAATGACACCTTGCATAACAATAAAACATGTACTTTAATGAGAAAATGACAGCTATTATATGAAACAGTGATTTTCCTAA
This sequence comes from Pinus albicaulis, assembly GCA_034641835.2. Lineage (NCBI taxonomy): Eukaryota > Viridiplantae > Streptophyta > Pinopsida > Pinales > Pinaceae > Pinus > Pinus albicaulis. The sequence goes on along the minus strand of CM076569.1, from coordinate 159,659,666 downwards.
TAGGACTCAAACAACTAACTACTACATCAACTACCTTATCTCTTGAAAAAATTATACATTTGACAACTAATGATTGACTTATTCAAATGAGCTATTACATAAATCATCACTACTTGACATCTTGATTACCCTCCTCAAAATCTGGAAACAAACCCTATTTTTCAGGAAAAAAGGTCCTTATCTTCAACGAATGTTTTGGCTAATGAGTTGTATTGATTTCTTGGTCTTCAGGTCATGGATGATTGCTAGAAAGGTCCCTTGACCCTTTGAAAGTGTCCACCTATCCAAAACTTCCCAAAAACTTGTTTAGAAACCTTCAAAACAGCTCGTTATGAAAGTATGACAGTTTCGTAGCGTACAAAAAATGGCCTTTGCAATCAAATTTTCTATTTCTTTCCTTCTGCATTGTGTTCATCATGCCCTGACACATCCTCCATATCATTTCCTCTCCTTGGAAGCTACCCAAAGTGGTTTTAAATGCAAAAATAAATCTATAAGTGGTTTCGTAGCGTTTTCCTGGCTTCAAGCCTAGGAAACGCTACGAAACTATGGAAAACTGTGTAAATTCAAAATTTTGCTTAGTTTCAAAAATCTACTTTCCAGATGTATAAAATTTGTTTCCAACATGCCATTAACCTTTTGAAACATAATCTAGCTCAAACTAGGAGCCTTGAGGGGTTTCTTCTTCATTGATGATGAGTTGAGCTATTGGCTCCTCAACTACTGTCATTTTTAGTCCTTTCTTCTCCAGCTCCTCATGGATCAATTCTAGTTGTTCTTGGAGGTCTTTAACTTGATCCTTCAACTTTATGTTGGTATATTTTAAATGCAGGTTCATTCTTCTAACATGTTTCACCTGTTTCCTCAATGGCATATTCCATTTGATTAAGTGTTGTGTGTTATCTAGGGTCTTTGATACACTGTCAACCTGCTCTTACCAAACCTCTTTCATATTTTCAAACTGAACCTTTTGGAAATTATGTTTCCTTGCTTCCTTCTTCATGACTTATATTTCATGATTATCCAACTTAAACTATTCTTCAAGGAGTTCAAACTCTGTTTTTTCAATGACTTTCTCCTTTCCTTTCTTTGACTTGCTGACAGGATCTTTTTCTACAGGTGATGAAAGATAAATAATGTCTTGAGATGGTGGGACTCTATCAGTGGCTAGATGAACCTCTTTACTGATTTCCAATAGTTTTATATCATGCCATGTCATGGGCTTCCTAGCCTGAAACATAAAACTTGCATCCTCACCTTCAAATTCTAACTTCTTTGCTGACTTAACTTTCTTGAGTTTCTGTCCACCTTCATCTGTATCCTCAGCCTAGACTATAGGGGTCTCTTCAATATCAATGGCATGTAGTATGTCTTCTAAATTTCCTTTAGACATTGTTTGGCTCCTTGTAACCATTTTTCTACCTTGTTTAGTCACTGTGGGCTCTTGTTTCCCAGGTTTTCTCATTATTGACTTTAGTTTTTCTGGTGAAATAGTGGGTGTATCAAATCTCTGCAATTGTTATGTTTCCATCATAACTGGTTCACTTTTCTATGCCCCTAAAGGTGATGGTATCCCTCTAGGTTTAGGAGTTCTTTTAGGGGTAATGATATCCATTCCAAAACCACTAACAAATAGAAATGAAGACCATTCTCTGCCTAGTCTTTGCAACTCATATAAAACCAACAATTTTATTAAGCCATGATGAAAAAGTGAGGTTTCACTTCCCTCAGATTTAGCTTGAACTTTATCCACCATTTTCACTAAACTTTTGTGTAAATAGAAAGGTAGATCAAGAGATATCTTACCAAAAAAGTGTATAAGAAGCTTGAAGTGGTAAGAATAGACTTTATGATATCTTCCTTCACAAGTGAAACATTTATGGATGATGAGCAGTAGCTTTGAGAAATTATCCTTCATGTAGCTCCTTGGAATGGAATTTGTAAGGTCAACTTCACTGTTTTCTGGCTTGATAAACTCTTTGCATTCCTCCATGTTGAATTTGAACCCTTTGAACCATTTTTCTTGTCCTCTTGGAATCCTTGTTGTTGCTACAATGATCTCTGGTGTTCTAGTAAGATTCAACATTCCCACTTTTGTAGCTATTCCATTGAAGTTTAGGGAAAATTATTTGGAAACTTGTACATGGCATCCTTGTAGTCTTTCACAAAACTGTAAACATCATGTTCTTCTAAAAACCTCTATAGTTGTTGGATCTTCATTTATTAGGTTCATATCTGATGGCTCATATCTAAGACAGTGGCCACCTTTATTTGTATTCCTTTTTGGAGCCATGGTTCATTAAATTCTTCTCTGCCTCGCTTGATAATGTCTTCTTTGCCTCACTTGATAATGTCTTCTTTTCCTCGCTTGATCAGTGATATCTACAAACCTTTGAAAATACCAGCCACAGATTCAACTCAATGAAATAGCTCTCTAGAGCTGCCTCACTTGATCAGTGATATCTACAAACCTTTGAAAATACCAGCCACAAATTTGACTCAATGAAATAGCTTTCAGAGCTCAATAATACGCGAAGAAAGAATGGATAATGAAAAATGACTCAATTTGGAAATATTTTGAAGTTCGATAACCACTTATCACATAATGATGACTCATACATGCTTAAAATGGTGATGATGACTTCAACCCTGACTATGTACCTTGATATTTACCTTAACTGACTCAAATGGCATCTAAATTATCCTTTTCAAATCATTTTCTCACACCTAATAGCTAATTTGACATGACAGACAAGAAACCTTACTTTCATAGCATTCCTAGTGTATTTTTGGGAATTTTTGTTATGAAAGTATTAGCCGTTTCGTAGCGAAAAGTGAAATTTCTCTGTGTATTTCGCTACAAAAGTGTGGTTTCTTGGCTAAAATGACACTTTCGGTGCTATAACCTTGGGAAATGAAAAATTTCAGAAAATTATGATTGATGTGACATAAGGGGATTTTAATGAGAGTGGGTTTAGACTGCAGGATAGCCTAAATAAGAAAAATTTAAAATTTTCCTTGACCAAGTAATGAAAAATGAATCCTATAACCCTACCTTTGACACATGAACCTCTAGGAATTTTTCAAATGATTCTATATTTTTTCTGAGTGATAACATAACTCATTGTAATATTGATGTAGGTCGCCACTCCTTTTCAGTTCCAACCCATCACAGTGTAAAGCATCTCATTCAAAAAATATTGTTATTATTATTCTGACTTCATGCTTTAGGGGGCAACTATTATAGGTCAATTTGGGCACCATTACCAATGACCTAGTTAAACTGGACATTATCCCCGTAACCAATGAAATAGGGTCTATCATCCCCTATCATTTCAGTTTCTACATGCCCTAAGACAAAGAACAAGAACAAATCATCCATGACTTTCATTGCAAGGTTGCCAAGGTTTGAAGTACATGTTATATCACCTATGAGCTCACCAATGTAGCCTCTTGTTGTGTTGTACAAACAACCCTCCCCATTTCAAATTTTTGTATTAATTTTAAATAAGAAATGGGTCCCTTTTTCTTTTTTAGGGTAAGTGTAGAGTCAATAATTATTTTGAAGAAATCCGATTTATCATGAAATAAAATCAAACCCAAATGAAAAAGGATTTATTTAATAAAACACATAAAGGCCTTATCACATTTCGCTTAATAAAATTTTAGAGTTAAATGTATTATTATTCAATCCCGATGCGATTAAACAATTATAAAAGCACATATTGCATCGAAAATAAGTTAAAGTCTTCCACTTGGAAAAGTTCTGATGCGATAAACCCAATCGCAATCGCAAATCGGTAAAATCACATTCTTGTACATACTTTGAAAAGCTCTGATGCGATAAGTCTGATTGTAATCGCGAATAGGCAAAGTCAATTTTTGATTTTGAGTTCTGTTGAAAATCTCTAATGCGATAATTTAAAATCGTAAATCGCTCATCGCCAAAACGCATCTCATATCCAAATACTCCGCTTAAAATTTGCGATGCGATATCATTATTTCATAAAAGTGCTCCTCAATGAAAAAGGTAAAATAAATAATTTTTATGATTGAAAAGGCATCGTACCATCCTCGCCATCTCAGTAATAATCAAGCATCACAAATTTAAAATGGTGATACTTAAACCTGATATTTAAAACTTTTGATCTCCGATATATGATTATCGTTGATTGGAAAATCTTAAAAGGTTATGGTATTAACGCTTTAAAATCAGTGTTATGAATGTTTGACAAGACAACCTACATTGGCATTAAAATCTCACACTATTTGAGAAAATCATTACTAGATAATCATAGTTAAAGCGAGTCGTGGATTTCAACTTCCAAATAATATTAATTCTTTAATCCAACATATTTATTGTGATTAGATGCCATTAGCTTCTCTCTGTTGATATTCGTTCTTCAAAGAATATTTCCGCCATTCTGCTAATCCGTTTCATTGTGCAGACCTGAGGAAAACCTACGAGCCATGAAAATGTTTAAGAAATCCAAGAGAGCGAAGACCCCTATTGTTCCAAAATAACAACCAGCTAAATTGGTGTTAGTGACTGATACAACCTATCTGGGTCCTGGAAAAACTTCATGGGAAGGATTTTATAATTTATTGGAAGTAGAGGATCCAACAATAATTTCAGAAGAAGAGCCAGAAGCAGACTCAGATAAAAAGTCTGAAAGCACTCTTAAAGAATTGGCAAGCTCCTATCTTCATAAAATAGCAGCTCACGCAAATGTTCTCCCATATAACGACTTGGTAAGATGGGTTATTGAAAGCATTAATATAACAGAAAGAGCATTCTTTACGGCATATGGAAGGATGTTTGGGTATTTCAAGGCAGAGGATATCAAGAAAATGTACCATTTACCAAACCCTCAGCAAATCTACAACAAAGCATTTATGGAATATTTCGCCAAGGAAAATGAAGTGGAGTCAGATCCTATTAGAAATTGGGGACATTTTCCTAAGAAACATAAGCATGAATCTTTGGGTATGTACTCGGTAGAATCTTTAGCATCTCCTTACTGTTATGCTATGGCTATGATATGTAGATTATTTGGAACTGTCAACTCTAAAAAAATTTCCATTGAGATGGTACCCCTAGTTGAAGATGTTGTTAATTCCTACATTATGGATTGAGCAACCATTTTATTTGATAAAATGGCAAGAAAAATCCTAGATTATAGGAAAAATAGGTTTGTAACCACCCGTATAATACCCCCATTTTTTATGAGTGCCTATATCATTGATACCATTTGTTTCAATTCTGAGTTCCCTATTTTAAGTTGGAAATGGACTCCTCAAAGTCAAATTCCTATCCACATTTATCATAAATATATGTGGAAATCCTATTATAAAGACAACATATATAGAATTTGTCATGGATTCATTCTACCAGTTCATCAATTTATATTCAATAAACCCACCTCGAGGTTATCTGATGAGGCCAACACTGATCTAACTTCAGTCGAAAGCTGGTTTGGGGAAGAAAAATTCACGTATGTCTGAACATTCAGAAGTATCACTGATCCTCATGTTTTTCCATCATATGTTCCTGAAAAATTATTAGCCCGAGAAATAGCTTATCATATCACGGAGAAAGGAATGTCCAGAAACCTAAAAAGTTCTAAGAAGCTGATGTGACTGACATTTCCCCTCCGATGTGGATCTTTTTCTCTAAATGATTTCCAACATGCAGAGAAAGAAGCCCAAAAGATAAAAGATCTCAGATTGGAAACCATCCCTAAAAGATAGTATGATCTGAAGAAGGTTGCCTTCAAATTTACATCCATGGTACAGATTTAATAATTTGAACATGAAGAGGCCGATTTTGATGATCTATTTGCCTTGGGCGAAGGATTTTCACAAGTTAAACATTTAGAAAAATTAAATTTCGAAGAAAAAGGCATGGAAGAATTCTTACAGTTCAGAAACAACAGACTACTAACAATACCTCTGGAACTATTAAGAACTACTCCTCTACAACATGAAGAATATAGAGAAGAAAAGAATACTGAAAAAGAGCAAGAAAAAGAAAATACAGGAAATAGGGTTGATGATTCCTCTAAAATGGATATAGATGATCATTCAAAGTTATTGAAGGAATGGGAACAATTTAATCAACAGATCGAGGGCCAGAAAGATTCTCATAATGTATCTACAGTGCAAACACCCGCAACACAACAGCCTTTAGTCACCAATGTTACAAATGAAGGAACAGTCAGATTTACTAATAGACAGGATATTGAGATTATTCCTGAAAAATCCTTCCGAAGAAATTGTATTAAAGATTGAAGATATACCACCTCTAAATGTCTTTTACAGTCTAAAACATAGGGTTGTATTTAAAAAATAGAGAAAGAAAAGGAAAATTGATCAAAGTCTATTGTCATCTTCCCATGTTGAATTAATGAATGTTGTCTGGAAGGATTCCGAAGTTAATCCCTCATAGGATTTAACTAAATTATCTCAGTATGTGGGGGCTTATACGGTAGCTAAAATAGAAAAATCCTCTGAGGTTAGTCATTTGATGAAGGAAAAAGATCAAAAGATAGCTCTGTTAGAGGAAAAGGCAACAACAGATCGACAAAGGATAGCATAGTTAGAACAAGAGCTCATTGAAGAAATTCAAAAGACTGAGCAGCTTAAAGAGCAACTTAATATTGAAAAGCAAAAGCTTGATCATCAAGCTATACATAAAGAAAAACAATTGTCTCAAGAATTAAATAAATTACAGGTGATGTTTCAACAAGAAAATATAGTCAAAGAAGAACAAAGTGATTTATTACAAGCACAAATACAAATATTTAAAGATTATCCTGGACTTGATCAATCTAAGATAGAGGCTCTTGAATTAAGTAAAATATTGTCACAACAACTTGATGTTTTATGTCATAAAATATCTCTAGCTGGCCCTTTATGTGAAATAGAATCATCACTCATATAAAAGGCAGTAAATGCAAGAATTGAAATTGAATATTCCGATGAGAAGATTGCAGGATTTCTCACATGGCAGAACACAGATCAAGGCATCGCTACTAATCTTCCTAAGATTCATGAATCACACAAAGAAATCTTGTTTGCAAAATGGGAGACACAGTTGATTAAAGGAGAACGGGCTATCTCCAGAGCAAGGGCCATAATGAATAACATGGAAAATTTTAGGGGCTAATATTCGCAGGTGGGCTAATTTTCCATGGTTTTTCCAAAAAAAAGATTCGCCAATTTCCATTTTTTTATAAAAAAGATTCGCCCAAATTTTACAATATAAAATTGTTTTACCTTAAAAATCGCCAACATTATATAGACAATATATATAATATCATTATAAATTTGAATAATTTTACAAATACATCAATAAAATTTTTATAGTTTTCATATTAAGGACTAGTGAGATTCGCCAATTTTTTAAACTTCAAGATAATTTCCCATCCTTAAAATTTTCCCTGATGAATAATTTAGTGGGATTAATTAATGACAGTCTATATGCAGCCAACCTGATTTCATATTGCATTCCAGGAAAACTCCCGAAGGTCAAGGAAATAGAGAAACAATGGAAACAGGACTTGGCCAATAAAGACCAACAGAGCAGTGCAATACAGGGAATTACATGGGATGCATTTTGGTTCTATTTGGTGAAGCCACATAGCCAGAAAATGACTACAAAATGCCTCTCCGATGCCATTGAATATATGATTCCATAATTGTCAGATGCATTCCTGGTTGAGTCATCCTCCTGAAGTAAAAGATATGCTATCAATATACCAGCTGCATACATTAGACATGAAAGAAATGCAATGAACCTGTTTTCTTGGAGATTATAATCCTATTTATGAAATCGGATTTCCGATCCTTCATTTTTTTAGCGATATTTTAGATAGTTTGTTAAGTTTATTATTATTTAAACCCCTTTCATGCATTTAGAAAAGGGTCCTCAATTTGTATAAATTTTTGACTTGAGAAGTTACACTTCTGAACTTCTGAATACATTATTTTTATTAATGGTGGATCATATTATGTGATTTTATAAGGAAATTTATTTTCAAGAATATGCATTTTTGTTCGTCCTGAAAGCCGTTCTAAGTGAAAAAGCGAGATCGGAGTTTTATTTGCATCAAGAGGTTACACATGTATCTGGTATTTTTATCATAATTCTGCTGTTCAATTTTCTTTACGTAATGAAAAATTCCTTCTAAAAATTACTATTGTTTATATATGTATGCTTGTGAAACAATTCTGTTTTATATCATTTCTGAAAATTTAGAATTGTCATATTTCAAAATATACGTGAGCAATATAAGTATATGCATGCGATATGTTATCATCATTACTTTGTTTAATTTCTTAAAAAAATTAATTATCATATGTGTATACATCTTTCTTTTGAATGAATAGGCCATATATATGGTTATTCATTTAATCGAAACAAATCTAGATTTGCATTTATTATATGATACCCGGATTTTACTAGTATTATTTGTATTAATTTAAAGTTATAGAATAGATTAATAACTACTTCCATTACCCATTATATCAACCAACCAATCATCATCTCATATATTATTGGAAACTGGTCCCATATTATCCAGTCGAAGCCACTATCCCAAACGGAAAAGGAGCTATATTAAGGTCCAAACCGGGTGGTTTTCCCCAATGTTTGAAGCTAGGATTTTTTGGGCTTCAACATTTTTGGCACTAGAAGGAGGTCCTAAGCTGTGGATGGCAAGTAAATCTAAATCCATAGGCCATTCCAAGAGAAATTCAACCTCATCACCTTCTTCAACTTCTCCTTCATCTTAAATTTCTCGAGAAGAAGTTGAAAAGAAAATTTCTACACCCATTGCCAAAACCCTAGACATATAAGAAGAGTCATCTTTTGAATCTCCCGAGGTACAATCTTTAATTCATAAACTTGAAGGGTTTTCATTATTGCAAGAAGAGTCTGAGTTATCCCAAGGTAGTGTGACTTCACTATACGTTCCTTCCCAGCCTCTTACTAGACTGCAGAGTGAAAAGCTTGGTATTTTACCAACTGAACTTCCTCTTCCAAGTCGAAAAAGAGCTAGAAAAACACCCTCTAAGTTAGATAGTGAGACTCTTTCATCAGTATCTTCTAAATCTTTCATATCATTGACATCTACTTCCCAACTTCGAGTCACAATCTAGAAGGGTATAGTTGTTTCAACACCACCTATTCAAACAATTTCAATTGTTCCTTCAACTTCCTCTACCATTAGTATAACAATGGAACAACCTCAAAAAAGACCATGGACCAATCTAGGAGAAGTTACAATGTCTGCACCTCTGAGTGCATTACCAGCTCATCCTGAGAAATGGTTACCAAAATTTAATCCTGATACTGGCATATTAGCTGAAGAACACATTAACAACTTCATGTTGTCCGTAAACCTAAATGCGGTAACAGAAGAAGATGTTGTAGTCAGACTATTTCCATATACTTTTCAAGGAGCAGCGGGATCTTGGTCCCACCTTGCCAGCCCTCCGCTCTTTCAATATAAATCATTTCACTCCTTTGCAAAGGTGTCAAAACCTTTTATATCCATTTTCCACCCCATTATCCCTTTGACTTAAATCTTTATTCCTATTCCCATTCTGCCAATCGCATCAGAGCTTTTGGGTTTTGTTCCATATATATTTTCCCATTCATCTGATTGCCGATTGCGATGGCACCATCACATAAGAATATTTAAAATGTTTTATTATATGTTATATCCCCTTTCCCAAGCCCTTCCGATTCCGATTGTGATGCGGGTCCCGCTTCCTTTCCCTTCCCTTTTTCCCATTCAAAATTGGTTTTCTCCCTTCACTAAAGCATAGTTTCATTTTTATGTTATTTCAAAGGCATATTATTTAAAAGTTAGTTTTCTTGAGAAAGCAAAGCGACAGTCAAAGGCCGAGAAATCTTATAATATAAAACAGAGATTGTTACAACAGCAGCAAAGTAGGAAATTTGTTTCCGGATTACCTATTTTCTTTCATCCATGTATAACAGTGAATTTTCAAGTGATAAAAAGTCTTATTGTTCCTTATTTTTAGAGGCAAATTGTTAGTTCTCGTTTCCATATTCAGATTTCAGTTCTTGAGCTGTCAAAACAGCTCCCTTTTTCTGTGGATCTATGTTCCCACAAATCTGGTCTATTTAATGTAATTGCAAATCATTTGTAAAACAGTATGTAACTCAGAAGTAGGGGAATAGTGTGGAAAAGAATGCTTTGCGCTCCATTATACAGTTTGATAGGGAATTAATAAGAGATGTAGCTCTGATTTATGGGATCCATGTGGTATGATATTTAGCATTTGTTTCTCTCCTTTGTTTCGTATGTAATTTTTATGTTTCACCTCTCATCCATAAACATTTCCTTTTGAATGCTTTAAAGATAGAAAGGTAGAATCCATTTTTATGCTCTGCCTTGGGGAATCATTCATACTCTGTGTTTTTCTTCTATTTGAAAAGGATCCATTTATTGTACCCTTTTCAGCTCCTCAGAAATCTTTCCATTCCATCCTTATTTACCCTTAATTGCTAAATTTCCTGCCTATCTTGCCCCATGAAATACCCTATATCCTGATTTAATTCCCAGTTTCATACTGTCCCATTTTGTCCCACACATCCCTGAAAATTCATTTCATTTATTAAAATTCTTTCCTATCATTATACCTAGCCTAATATCAGATTATTATTTCACTTTATTGAATAAAATTTTTATGGAGAGAGCCCTCTCCTGTCCTTGTAGGGCTAGCTACAAGGTTGAGCGTGGTTTAGTTGTTACCCTGTTTTTCCCTTTCAGCCTGGGGTTTAGATCAGGTGCTAACATCTCTGGCGACCATACTAGGGACGCTTCGATCTAACTATTTGCGAGGTTATATTCTCGGCACCGAACATGTTTATTCTGTTTTCAAAGGAAAATCATAGTCAGGCCCTGTGTTATAAAGAGTATTAAGAAACTCTGTCTGAGGATTAACTTAGGTTATATTAAACACGACGGTTATTTGGAAATTCTCTGTTATTAAATTAAAAAGCTTTATTATTTAGCCAGCGGATTAATATCAGTGGGACCCAGCCATCAATTAACGCTAGGAGTTAAGCGCTAAACCACAGTGAAAGCCTGAGTTAAAGCTTTACCACCGACAGATTTCAGAGACCAATATCACCTTCATCGCGCCTCTTTTGGCCCGGAGCAAAACCAATTCAAAGGAACATGATCCAGTAATATTTGAGCACGTCATCACCCCAATACCACCTATATCACACAAATTTTATGAGTTAAACTTCGGCCCTTGAAAAAACATGATATTCACGAGGATCATCCGATCTAGAGAGTGTTGGATCCAACGACAATCTCGTGCTGAAGAGCAAGAGCGATAAAGCAAGGTACGATCTGGCGGTTTCATGTTATTATATGTTTATTTTATTCATAAAAAGGTGAAATATGGATGCGTGGGCCCCTGTTGAATGAAATATATGTCATGCTGGTAACATAAATGTGTTTTATGTTATAAGTTCGAAGGTTGATGGTTTTAATGGAAATAGCGCCATTGTTATATCATTTTGATATTACGACCATAGTAAAGTTTTCTTAAGCATTTTTAAAGTGTATTCCCCTATATAATATACTTGCTTGAGAGCTTTGAAATATTATTTCACGGTGAACATTATTAAAGTGCTTCGGAAGGGAATATAACTACAGCCACTTATTCCACAGTCATAAACATATTTCTGCTATCAGAGTTTAAAGTTAGATCACCCCAGTAAAAATTTTCTTGTAAATTCCCCGATTCTGGAAAATGATTTTCAAATTCTGTTAGGCTGAAACAGAATTTTTGTACAGTAGAAATTACACACATTGGCTTCAAGAAGATACACAAGGGCTAATCCAGATCCAAATCCTCCCCCTATGTTTGAAAATCCCAATCTTATTCCAAGAAGTGTCAGAAAACAAGAAGGATCACTAAGTCCCAAACCTATCTTCAGATCCCATACTTGGCCCAGTGAGTGGTTTTTTGTAGAAGATCTTTCTTTTGATGAGATTTTTGAGCTTTCTTTGTTTAGAAATAAGTCTGAAACTGCACTTGATGACACAGTTTTAGATCCAAATTTTGAAGTTCAAAGAGAAAATTCCTCAATTGATGATTACATTTTGAATTCTCCTCAGTCATCTATCACTGTAACTAATATCCTAGAGCCTTCAGAATCATCAGGAACAACATTTCCTCCTCCCAATTCATCAGCATTCCCATCAGTCAACTCTCATTTATCATCTCCTCCATCAACACCTCCCTTAAATCCCAGTACTACAAACACTGTTGTAAATCCTCCTAGAGCCATGGCTGCCTGGTATGCACCCCTGGTTTTACCTTAGGTTCTCAATGATATTCCTACTGACTATCAAAGTAAAATTCCTATTCTTGATGCCACTCAGAGCATTACAGCCCAGTAGCATGTTGATAAGATGAATGACTTTTTTGATCTGCATGAGGTAGAAGCAGAGAATGTAACTACCAGGTTGTTTGCTCAAAGCTTTGGAGGTGAAGTTAGAAAGTGGTTCAGAGCCTTACCAGTAGGCTCAATTCGCACTTTACAGTAGTTGCACACATAATTCTTAGACCGGTGGGAGGTAAAGAAAAACCCACTACAAATTTTGTCTGAGTATGAGAATATTAAGAGAAATGTGGGTGAAATTGTTTAGGACTATTGTTTAAGATTCAATGTTGTATATAATGCTATTCCGGCTAACCTGAAACCTCCTGTGGGATTAGAATTTCTTAAATTTCCAGATGGTTTCGATGTCGATATGGCATATCAGCTACTGGAGAGAGAACCCACTACCCTCGAAGACATGCAGAAGATAGAAGTAAGTGTGGAAGCGAATTTGCTAGCTAAAAGAGCAAGAACCAGAGTTGAAAAGAGAGTCACGCTGAAAGAGGAAGCCTCTCCTTCAAAAAACAAGATGGAAACTCTGATTCGGACAGTGGAAAATATGGTTGATTGATTAGCCATTACAGATAGACCTGAGCCTCAAATAAGAAATCTGAATTTCAGAGGGCAGCAGCCACAATTTAGAATTAAATAGAGAGAGCAAAGAGCGCAGGACGAAGTGGCACCACAGCAGCAAATCAGAACTCCATTACAGTAGAATTATGTTCAAGGAACAGACACAGATGAGGATGATCCTGTGATTGAATCCAATCATTTTTTCACAGCTGATGGTGCCCCTATCTTCCTCATAGAAGAAGAAGAATACACGGCAACTCCAGACGCTCAAAAAGACGAAAATTTCATCTTGGCCAATGACGCAGTATTAGAAGAAGAATCCAATGATTACCAGAGAGGTTAAATGAATGCTTTATCAGCTAAACAAAATAAATATTCTTTGAGGAACAGAGATGTTCTGATTAGTCCCATTCAGAAGAGAAAAGAGCTCCAATAAAAAAATTATCATTCAAATATGCAGAAGAAAGGAAAAGATCCGGTCGATCCTTCCACCAACAAAACACCTTCAGCGATTAACACAACAAATGAAAAGAACCAGCAAAGCACAGCAAAGGAGAAAAAAGAGAAGAAATACCCTCCCATTAAAGAGGTAGAAAAATCTCCTTCCTTTAATTTAGAAAATGAAATTTCTAAACTGAAAGTGTCTATGCCCCTGACTGAGTTGGTGAAAAATAGTACTTATAAACACCAGGTGTCTAGAGTCTTGCAAATACACTATGTTTATGATATGGTTAATGTTGAAGATGATTACCCTGAACTCATCTTTGGTCCAGCCTCATAAGATCAATCTGAAGAAATTGAAGTCCCTCTCTTTTATCTGAGTCTTAGGTTGGATGAGTTCATCTTGCATAATGCTATGTTGGACTCCGGAGCCTCACATAATTTGATGCCCAAAGCCGTCATGGAGAAGTTAGGCCTTGATATTACTCGAAAATACCATGATTTTTATTCCTTTGACTCAAGTAGGGTCCATTGTATTGGTCTTATCAAAGATTTGGTAGTGTCTTTAGATCAAATCCCAGCCAAGAATGTTTTGATGGATGTCTTTATTGCCGATGTCCCACCACGGTTTGGAATGCTTCTATCTAGGTCTTGGGGTACAAAACTTAAGGGAACCATGCAGCTTGACTTCTCTTATGCCACCATTCCCGTGTTTGGCCAATTGAGAAAACTATATAGGGAGAAGAAAATGAAATATATGATCACTAGCAAAGAGAAGCCAGTCAATCATCTTATTAATGCAGTTCATACAGATTTAGAATCCTTTGTCTTGTATTCAGATGGGGGTTTAAATGATGAGAATCTTCATTTGGTACAAGTAGATGAAATACCTGAGATTTCAGAGAATTTCAGGGAAGTCCTCAAACAAGAAAAAGACAAAGCAGCAAGCAATTATGAGTCTCCTGCCTGCTAGCAACAAAAAGACAGTGAACAACCAGAAATCAACCAAGGTAAAGAAGAGAAAGAAACAAAATTCCAGCATCTACAAGAAGAAGAAGAGGGCCTGTGGAGCATGGATTTTGATGGAGCTGTTGGTAAGGATGGAGCTGGTATTGGAGTATGGATTAGGAGCCCTGTTTTCCAGCCTGAAAGGGTTCCTAGTAATGTTAGAGTATGTTCTTATAAGTTGGCTTTTGACTGCTCTAACAATGAAGCAAAGTATGAAGATCTGATTGCAGGTCTCAAAATTTTGAAGAAGTTGAATGCAAAGAGGATTTATGTATATGGAAACTCTGAGTTAATAATCAAACAGGTGAAAGGAGAGTACCAAGCAAAGCATCCGAGATTAAGGGCATACAGAAATGAAGTCCTGGATATCTTGAAGACTTTCCCTGAGTACACTTTGATAGTAGTACCCAGGATGCATAATCTTATTGCTGATTCTCTTGCGACTACTGCAAGCAACTTGAAGATCCCGATGAAATCCAGCAACAAGTTTGAGATCTATGTCAAACATAGGCTTGCTGTTCTAGAAAATTAATGTATTGGCAAGTGTTTTGGGATGACAATGAGATTAATGCTTTTTTGCAGAGTGATGGAAATTTCAAAGATACTCCAATAGAGGGTGAGTATGAGGTTGATGATCAAGAATTGGAAGCAAACCAGATGGACAGATTGCAGCTTAAGGATAATGTAATTCCTAGAGGTCTCATACCTCTAGAAGATATTTTTTATCAGGATGATGTTGCAAATAAACCAAGCTTGGTGCCCACCAAGAAAGGAGTTGAAGATGTGAATCTTGGAACACCTGACAAGCCCAATTTTGTGAAATTGTCTAAGGCATTGTCCCCTGAGGTAAAGGAGAAGGATGTTAAATTTATTTCTGAATTTTCTGATGTGTTTGCATGGGATTATTTAGATTTGAAGGTGTATGATAAGAACATAATCCAGCATACTATTCCCATAAATCCGGATCAAAAACCTTTCAGAAATAAGCTGAGAAGAATCAATCTGAAGCTGCTACCATCCATTGAAAAAGAGGTAAATAGGTTGTACAAAGCAGGTATCATAGTTCCCATTAGATTTCCTGACTGGATTTCAAATTTGGTCCTGGTACGTAAGAAGACAGGAGACATAAGATTGTGCATAGATTTTCGGAATTTGAACGAGGCATCCTTAAAGGATAATTATCCACTTCCAAAGATGGACCATATTCTGCAGAGAGTAGTTGGAGCATCTAGGATTTCACTACTTGATGGCTACTCAGGCTACAACCAAATCTTGGTGCATGAGAAAGACCAAGACAAAACTGCCTTCACAATGCCCTGGGGAACCTTCCAGTATGCTAAAATGCCATTCAGACTGAAGAACGTTGGAGCTACTTTCCAACGTGCAATGGAAATTAAGTTTGCCAATGAAAAATATTTTTTTCTTGTTGTTTATTTGGATGATTTGACAGTATTCTCTGGCTCAGATGATGAGCATTTGCACCATTTGAGAGATGTTTTTCAGCGGTGCAGAAATTTTTGGATTTCTCTCAATCCCAAGAAGAGTCTCTTTGCCATGGATGAAGGAAAGGTTATAGGGCATATCATCTCTAAAGATGGTATCCACATTGATCCATCTAGAGTGGAGGCAATTCAACACATAGATCTTCCACGAAACAAGAAGGAGATTCAAGCTTTCAATGGCAAGATGACCTTCTTGTGCTGATTTATACCCAATTTGGTCGAACATATAAGAGAAATGACCAACATGTTGACAAAGGACAACACTGTTAAATGGAGTGAGGAGGCAATCAAGTCATTCAATCTGGTAAAGTTTTCTTTGTCCAATGCCCCAGTCTTGATTAGTCCTGACTATACTCAAGATTTTATTATTTTTTCGTTTGCATCGGAGCATACTATGGCTGTTGTTTTAATGCAAAAGAGAGATCAGGTTGAAAATCCAATTGCCTTTTTCAGTAGAACTATTGGAGATGCTGCTTTAAGGTAAAATACTATTGAAAAACAAGCATTGGCTCTTATAAAAGGAATTGAAGGATTTTAGGGTCTATATTCTGCATTCATATACTGTAGCATATGTACCTAACGTAGTAGTGAAGGATGTCTTAATGAAAACTGATCCAGAAGGTCGAAGAGGTAAATGGATAGCAGCTATGTTGGAGTACGACTTAGAGATCAAACCCACGAATTTGATCAAAGGCCAAGGCTTGGCGAAATTGATGGCCCAATCAAATTTTCGTGCCCTGGATATAAACCTCATAACAGAAATGTTAGAGGAGGAAAATGAAGGTTTTCTTGTTCTGATTTTAAATATTTTTATACAATCCCCGTGGTATTCAGATATTGTTCATGTTCTTCAGCATCTGTCACCTCCTCCAAGAATGTCTAAGAGTAAAGGTAAATCGCTGAAACTTAAATCTGCTAAATATTGTATTTTAGACAGTGCTCTGTATTGAAAAGACCCAAGAGGTGTTCTACTCAATTGTTTGGTTGAAGAAGAAGCTTAGAAGGTAATGCATGATTTCCATAAAGGTGATTGTGGCGGTCACTTGTTTTGGAAGACTACAGCTAACAAGGTATTGAGGGCAGGATATTATTGGCCCACGTTATTTTCTGATTTATATAAAATAGTGATGAATTGTCATGAATGTCAAATTTTCCAAGGAAAGAAGAAATTTCTTCCTCTTCCTTTAAAGCCAGTTTCAGTAAACACCCCCTTTCAGCAATGGGGACTCGATTTCATAGGAGAAATCCATTCAGCGTTCTCAGCACAACATCAATGGATCCTGATAGGTACGGATTAATTTACTAAATTGATCGAGGCCACCCCAGCGAGGCAGGCTGCAGACACAGTAATTATTCAATTCCTAGAATCGAATATTTTATCTCGTTTTGGCTACCCATACAAAATTATAACAGACAACGCAGCAGCGTTCAAGTCAAAGAAAATGGTGGAGTTCTGTGACAAATATAACATTGTGCTGGGCCATTCAACAGCATATTATCCACAAGGCAACGACCTATCAGAATCGTTGAACAAATCACTGATAAATATAATTAAGAAAATGCTGGAGGCAAACAAAAGAAACTGGCATCGCAAGCTCATCAATGCTCTGTGGGTAGACAGAGTTAGAAGTAAGAAATCAATAGGTATGTCGCCTTTTGAATTGGTTTATGGTACTAATGTTGTCTTTCCTACATCTCTTACAGTCCCAATTATAAGATTATTGCAAGAAGTTGGCAGCGAAGATGATGACAATCAACAAAGGATCAATCAGATGATCCACCTTCAGCAAACAAGAGAGGAAGTGTCACAAAATGCTATTCAGTTGCAAGAGAAGATTAAAAATATCTACGACCGAAAGATTAAAGCAGAAAAATTTCAGCTAGATGATGTGGTGTTGAGATGGGATGCAAGAAATGAGGACAAAGGGAAGCACAGTAAGTTTGACACCCTCTGGAAAGGACCATACAGGATTTCAGCATACAGAGGACAGAATGCCTTCTTGCTTTTAGAAATGGATGGCCAAGATTTCCCTGGAGGAGTAGTGAATGGTAGGCTTTTGAAGCACTACCATTGTTGAGGACAATGGATCAGAATCTATGTCATCATCATTGTATATACCATGTTATTTTTTATCAGAGTTCAAGTACACAGTCATTGAATTTTGGGACCCGAGGTGAAGGCTATAAAACTTAAATGATATGTATATGGTTTGGTTTTATTTCAGTTTTCAGTCTTAGTCTTGAGTCAGAGTCAGTTTTCATTGTGTCAGCTTTTTGTGTTTTTGACTCCATGCCCAATGGATAAGGCTACTTGGTCTACAGTATTCTTGGCACCTCCAAGGAGCTACCATCCCCATTGGAGCCAATGTTAGTGTCATTTTAGTCATACTGCCATCAGTGATCAAAATTTCTCTTTTTCATTTGCATATTAGGAGTCTAATACCAATAAATTTCACGATTCCGCTAGGTCATGGATTCATTGATGGTAGTGATTTTTCATCAGTTTTCCCTCATGTGAAACTTGTTTATTCTCCTCTCTATGGTCTTTACGTCATGAGTCATTTTCACTCTCAAAATCATATTTTTAGGTCATAGGATGGGTCTCATTAGGTCCTAGGAACTCACCATGGTCAAAATAATGATTCAAGTGTCAATAAATATCAACAAGGTCATGAGGAAGTCAATAAACTCAATATCACAGCACCTGGAAGATCAAAGATATATTTTATTTATTTTGATGTAATTTTCACCTCAAAACCATGTTTTGAGGTGAAAACATGATACTTTACTTTAAATTGTCATCATTATGTAATTTTGTGTCAGCATATGTAATAAGTCACAATTCATAAGCTTCCATCTCCACAAAGTAATCACCCTGCCTTCAGAGAAGTTTTTCGCAGCAAGTTCAGTGTTAAATCATGTTCTGAGTAGATCCAACAGAAAGAGCCCATAAAGAGCTTTCTAACGGTATATTACACTCTTAAAACTGACTCCTGGATTGAAATTTATGCCTAAGTGAAGTAAAAGTTCTATATATACTAACCCTTCCCCTTTTTCCCATTTTTCCTTAAAACTTTACGTCTAAAGTTTAATATTTTCTTTATAAAAAAAAATTTCCCCTTCTGATTTATAAAATCGAATTATAAAATCATTTAAACAAATATGCTATTTTTCTATTAACCACTTCCCCACCATACTATGAAAATTTATAATAAAAATTTATAACAAAGTTTCATATTATAAAACCCTGCCACCTTAAGTCTTTTCCCTTTAAATCTCAATCGGAACATTTAAACCGTATGCCCCGATTGGCCCTTCACCCAAACCTCCGATGCGATTGTGTTGAGCAACTCCTGATTATATAACCCCCGATGAAACTTCACTTGATTACATTCGCTCCATCGATCTTCCCATCCGATCGGACAGCCCAAACTTGATCGGCACCTCCAAAGACTCCCCCCTGATTAACATCCTCCTACCATCCCTCCGACATTGATCTCATCATCCGATCCGACGGCCACAGCCGATTGGATCATTGCAATCAGTGATTGTATATAAAACTGCCCCTCCACCCCCTCCGATCTCCGATGCCGATGGACCTACAGGTCCCAGCACTTAAGTCTTCCACCCGTTCATTATAAAAAGGCCTTTCCCCTTTGTAAAATTTAATTTTGTTATATTTCATTTATACAAAGGTTTTCCCCATTGCTTCCTCCCAATCGCATTGGAAAAATTGTGTTGTGTAATATGCCCACCCTGACCTCCCGATGCCAATTGACCCCGGTCCCACCATATCATTCCCCCGCCTGTTCATAATAAAATATTTCCTCCCTTTGTAAAACATAATTTTATTTTTAATCCGTTTTACAAAGCCGCGTCCCCATCCCATCGGAGGTGTTGAAATATGTTATACCTTGCTCCCTCTCCCGATTCCGATCTCGATTTACCCCCGGGTCCCACCTTGCTAGCCCTCCGCTCTTTCAATATAAGTCATTTCACTCCTTTGTAAAGGTGCTAAAACATTTTATATCCATTTTCCACCCCATTATCCCTTTCACTTAAATATTTATTCCTATTCCCATTCTGTTAATCGCATTGGAGCTTTTTGTTTTTGTTCCATATATATTTTCCCATTCATCTGATCGCTGATTGCAATGGCACTGTCACATAAGCATATTTCAAATGTTTTATTATATGTTATATCCCCTTTCCCAAGCCCTTCCGATTGCGATTGCGATGCGGGTCCCGCTTCCTTTCCCTTCCCTTTTTCCCATTCAAAATCGGTTTTCTCCCTTCACTAAAGCATAATTTCATTTTTATGTTATTTCGAAGGAGTATTATTTAAAAGTCATTTTTCTTGAGAAAGAAAAGCGACAGTCAAAGGCCGAGAAAGCTTATATAAAATAGAGATTGTTACAGCAGCAACAAAGTAGGAAATCTGTTTCCGGATTAACTATTTTCTTTCATCCATGTATAATAGTGAATTTTCAAGTGGTCAAAAGTCTTATTGTTCCTTATTTTCAGAGGAAAATTGTTGGTTCTCTTTTCCATATTCAGATTTCAGTTCCTGAGCTTTCAAAATAGCTCCCTTTTTCTGTGGATCTATGTTCCCACAAATCTGGTCTATTTAATATAATTGCAAATCATCTGTAAAGCAGTCTGTAACTCAGAAGTAGGGGAATAGTGTGGAAAAGAATGCTCTGCGCTCCATTGTACAATTTGATAGGGAATTAATAAGAGATGCAACTCTGATTTGTGGGATCCATGTGGTATGAGATTTAGCATTTGTTTCTCTCCTTTGTTTCATATGTAATTGTTATGTTTCACCTCTCATCCATAAACATTTCCTTTTGAATGCTTTCAAGATAGAAAGGTAGAATCCATTTTTATGCTCTGCCTTGGGGAATCATTCATACTCTGTTTTTTTCTTCTGTTTGAAAAGGATCCATTTATTGTTCCCTTTTCATCTCCTCACCAGTCTTTCCATTCCATCCTTATTTAACCTTAATTGCTAAAATTTCCTGCCTATCTTGCCCCATGAAATACCCTGTATCCTGATTTAATTCCCAGTTTCATACTGTCCCATTTTGTCCCACACATCCCTAAAAATTCATTTAATTTATTAAAATTATTTCCTATCATTATACCTAGCCTAATATTAGATTATTATTGCACTTTATTGAATACCCTTTTTACGGAGAGAGCCCTCTCCTATCCTTGTAGTGCTAGCTACAAGGCTGAGCGTGATTTAGTTGTTACCCTATTTTGACCTTTTCAGCCTAGGGTTCAGATCAGGTGCTAAAATCCTCTTTTCCTTCAAATATATCCATCTTTGTAGATAGAGCTACTAAACCTACACTAGCTGAAAACATGAAAGAAGCAATCACAGTAGAAAAATGTATCATCGCTTTGGAGAAAAAGAATGCTAGTGAAGAAATAAAATCTAAAAAATTTAGTTTCAAGGATGATTCAAAGAAGAAAGCACCTAAAGATCCATATGATATGGAAGGATTACAAAAAATTCTGAAAACTATGTCCAATGAAATGGTATAAATCAAAAAACAGGTATCTGAAACTTCCACTAAAAGGCCATTTAGGAATTTTAAAAGAAATCAGTCAAATGAATCTAAACCACCAAATGAAATATCTAATGCAGAGTTAGATTTAGAAGAAGAGGAAGAGGAAGATACACTTGTATCATCATAAGAAAACGAAGAAGAAGAATTAGTTGAGTTCCATGGGATGTGGGATTTTATTTTGCCTAACTTTGATAATGAGAATGAACAGGAAACACTTCCAGTCAATACAAGAAGTAAGAGTGCAGCAAAACCTGTGCAGAAATCTCCCAAAAAGAAAAATTCAACCCCTGCTACTAAAGATAAAGCTTCTCCTTTGCCTACCCAAAATCAACCATCATCTTCTAATCCTCCATCAACATCTAAAACGTTAGTAGTGTCTGATTCTATGGATTATAACATTATAGAAGATATGAAGAAAACCAGAGAAAATATTTCTTTACATGAACTCAACAAGCTCAAGCATCAATAGAAGTTGTTGTTAAAAGAATTGAATGCAGTGCCTTCTTCTCCTCTTCCAAATGGGGTAATATCCAAAGTAGCCAAAGGATCAGGTAAGCCACCACCTGATAAAGTAGATGCTACCGATACAGTTTTGATTGGAGATAGATCTAATTCACAAACACCTCCTTTTCTCTTAACTTACGAGATCTGTAATAGGAATTTACATAACTGCTTGATATATTCAGGGGCATCATCAAACATAATTCTAGCCTCAGTGTGCTCTAAATTAAATAGTGAACCCCAGAAATCTGCAGTTCATATTGTCCAATTATGTCGAACTAAAGTGCAAGTGTTAGGAGAAATTAATTCAGTCACTATTAGGCTATCAGCTGATCCTAGAATAGTTCAAAGAATTGATATATTGATTGTTGAAATCCCTGAGTTTTATGGTTTGATCTTAAGTAGGGATTGGTCTGAAAAATTCCATGGTTACATTTCTACTGATTGGTCTCATATGTGGCTTCCCTATAAAGGGAAACCAAATCAGATTAATATTGATAGGGAGAAACATATGACCCATACAGTAACAGAATTTGAACAAGAAAATCAACCTGTAGCTTTCAATAATAACATTCTCAGAAGCTATTCAGTTAAATCATTCTTCGAAAATTTTAATGCCCAACAATCACCTTTCCTTGTAAATAGTTTCGCTTCATAGGTTGAAAACTTCTCACATACTGATACTTCAAGATGTGTTAATATTACCGATCAATTTGTAAATAAATCTGTAGATAAATATTTATTTTGGTCTTTGTACTTTGATGGATCTAATTCCAATGATGGTGTAGGAGCAGGATGTATTTTAGTTAGTCCGGAAGGGGAAAAAACTATGCTGTCATGTAGACTAGAATTTGAGTGTACAAATAACACTATAGAATATGAAGCTTTGATTCAAGTACTTTACAAAGCAATAGGCTTAAATGTTAAATATATAAAAGTATATGGTGATTCTAAAATTGTCATCGTGCAAGTCAAGAACAATATTCATTGTCTTTCAAGTCATCTTAAACATTACCAAGCCCTTGTTCAAAGTCTTACAACTCATTTTTTAGCATTCAATATTTCTCCTATTCCTAGATCTTAGAATTCAGCAGCTGATTTATTAGCTAATGTTTCTTCTAAGCTCCTCCCAGCTGAAGATTATAGTCCAGATAGGTTTTCAGTTGAATTGATATTTCCACCTTTTGTCCCTTGACAATATCACCAATTGGCGAGTATTTAATCATGATGAAGATATTTTAAATTTCTTAACTTCGAAGAAATCTTATGATGATCAGATAATTGATGAAAGTGATCATGATCTTCAAATCAAATAAAAAAACAATGAAAATCCTATTCCGAAATCTATGGTTAAGCTCGAATATCTTTATGATATCAAAGGTAGATTCAAAAAAGTTACTAATGCTAAACTTAAAAGTTCTACTTTAAAATTTGAGTTAATAAATCTTGGTACTGAATCTAAACCACAAAATGTCATTCTAGGTCTCGGGTTAACACTAGAAGAAAGATTTTCTTTCATAATACTTCTAAATAAATACAAAAATGTTTTTTCTTGGAATTACGAAGATTTAAGAACTTATGATACTTCTATCATTCAACATACAATTCCAATGATCTCTGATGTAAAACCGGTACAACAAAAGTTAAGGAAAATTTATCCCAACTTGGAAAATCAAATTAAAACAGAGTTGAATAAACTCTTGAAAGCTAAAATTATTTTCCATGTTAGACATTCGAATTGGGTTTCAAATCTAGTGCATGTTAGGAAGAAGAATGGAGACATTAGGATTTCTATAGATTTTAGATATCTCAATAAGGCATGTCAAAAGGATAATTTCCCACCACCTAAAATGGAACAAATAATTCAAGAAATAGCTGGTTCTGAATTAATGTCTTTTCTTGATGGTTTTTCAGGATATAATCAGGTACTGGTGCATCCTGATGATAGACTGAAAACTGCATTCAGAACCAAATGGGGAACATATGCCTACCAAAAAATGCCTTTTGGTTTCATAAATGTTGGAGCTACCTTCCAAAGAGCCATGGATATAGCTTTCAAAGGTTTGATTAATAGGTTAGCTATTGTCTATCTAGATGACATAAGTGTCATTTCAAAGAAAATATCTAACCATCTACATGATTTAAAACAGATCTTTGAACGATGTAAGAGGTATGGTATTTCTTTAAATCCAAAAAAATCATTCTTTTCTCTTAATGAAGGGAAAATCTTAGGATTTATTGTATGTAAAGATGGCATATATATTGACCCTGACAGAATAAAAAAGATTTCTGATATCCCTTTGCCACATAACAAGAAATCCCTGCAGTCATTTTTAGGGCAAATAAATTTTGTAAAAAGATTTGTTCCTGATTTTTCTCATATAGTCTTACCTTTACAAACTATGATTAGAAAAAATTCAGTTTTCAAATGGGGAAATAAAGAAAAGGAAGCCTTTGATTCAATCAAACAGGTAATTATTAATGCTCTAGCATTGAATATTCCTAATTTTTCTAATCATTTTATTTTGTATACTCTAGCCACTAAAACATCTTATGCAGCTGTTTTGACACAACTTAATGATCAAAAAATTGAAGCACCTATCTCCTTCTTTAGTTCAAATCTGAAAAAAGCCAAACTTAACTACTCAGAAGTAGAAAAACAAGTTTTTGCTGTGTTTAAATCTATCAAACACTTTAGGCCATTTCTCCTAAAAACACATACTAAAGTCATTGTCCCATTTTCTGCAGTAAGAAAATTTCTAGTACAAAGGGAAGTAGGAGAAAAAAGAGCCAATTGGGTAACATCCCTACAAGAATGTGATATTGAAATTAAACCAGCTAAAATTTTTAGAGGACAAGGTTTTTGCAGGTTATTAACAGGAGCCTCCAATATTCCAGAACATCAAGATCAAGATAATACGTTTCAAGTAAATGAGATAAGTATCATAAATTATGAATCTCACTATGTTGATATGATCTTTTAGTTAAAAAATGGGTATGCTCCTCCTAATCTCAGTTATAAAAGCAAGCGTGCTTTAAGATTAAAAGCTAAAAACTTTGAGACCATTGATGATGTGTTATTCAGAAGAAATTATGATTCCATTTTTCTAAGATGTCTGGAAAAAACTGAAGCACACAAGGTTTTGCAGGAATTACATGATGGACCAGCAGGTGGACATGTTGGAGGAGACACTACAGCTCACAAGATAATTCATGCTGGATATTATTGGGCTACTTTGTTTAAATATACTCATGACTATGTAAAGAAATGTAATACTTTCCAAACTGCCAGTGGAAGACAACGGAAACCAACCTTTCCTTTACAATCAGTAAGCATTGAACAACCATTCGAACAATGGGGACTTGATATTATTAGATAAATTCTTCCACATTCTTCCAAGCAACACAAATATATCCTTATAGCCACGGATTATTTCACGAAATCGGTAGAAGCAATTCCTTTAAATGTAGCCAACTCTAATGTAATCATTGAATTCATTGATCAATTCATCATTACTAGGTTTGGTGTGCATAATTCCCTTGTTTTTTATAATGCATCTTATTTTTATGGAAACAGTATAATGGAATTTGCACTCAAAAGAGGTTTTAAGTTAAAATATTCTGCAAATTATTACCCCCAAGGTAATGGTTTGGCTGAATCAACTAATAAAAATCTCATAAATATTATCAAAAGAACTATTGATAAAAAACAAAAGAATTGGCATAAGTCTTTAATTTTTGCACTATGGTCCGATCGTATAACTCAGAAGTCTTCAATAGGTACTTCACCTTTTAATATTGTATATGGGAAAGAAGCTGTAATACCTTCAAATCTAGCACTCCCATCTCTAGCCCTAGTACAATTTATTGAAGAAAATCCTTCATCTTCTGTCCAAATAAAATTTGATCAAATCCTCAAATTAGATGAAGAAATGGAAAAATCCAAAGTCACTCATGCTAAACATCAAAAACTCATAAAATATTCTTTTGATGTAAGTTCTACTGGATCCAAAACATTACAAATCGGTGACCTTTTTTGGAAATGGGAAAAAACACATGACGATAAAGGTAAACATACCAAATTTCAAAAAATGTGGCTTGGACCATTTCAAATCATTGAAAAAATAGGCTCATCAACTTTCATATTGCAAGATCTAATATGAAAGAGAGAGTCTCTTCCTGTCAATGGGCTTATTTTGAAAAAAATATTTTCCTGAGTCAACCCCTTCTTACCTGTATATATTTATTATGCAAGTTTGTTTTTTTCAAATAAAGTTGTTAATAGTCCTCCATTGACATTTTACTATTGAAAATATCTTTGAGAAAATATTGTGAATACTTGTCTATGTAAAATAAAAAAATTTAAGGAAGTGATTACAGTTTCAGAAAGTTAAATAAAATATGAAACTTTGAGAACTTATTTAAATTTGTTTGTAAAATCTTCCTTAACCTTGAAAATATTGTAAATCATTCTAAGTTTATAAAGTAGAGAGAGGTTATTTATAAAAGTAAAGACTTTTTCCAAATTTTGGCACTTAAAACTCTAAAAGGTCATCCATTGACTCTTAAGGAGAGAATCATTCACCCCATCCACTAAGTTTATGGTTTTTTAGAGAGTAATTCTAAAAAAATGTGTCTGATATAAAAGATAATAGGTCTCATTACAAGCCTGCTTACCATGATCATAGGGAAGTAATCAACTAACATTACCACTACTGCATATCAAAACAGGGTAATGGCTTATAATCATAAGACAAGGGGTCTCATCACGAGCCATCTTGTTGAGTTTAGTTACAACCGGTGAATGGAATTGTTATCAGCTGGCTCCCAAACCAGAACAATGGCTTTTAAGTTAAAAGAATAAAAACAAAAGAGAAAATATCTTTATGGATTTATCTTTTAAAAGGTTACACTCTTAGATGGATGGGATAATGGATGATTAATGGTTAGAAGGTAACCCTGTTGAGACTATGGATGTTTGCTGGCAGCAGAGGCACTACCTGTGACAAAAGAGTAAATTTCAAAGCTAAATTGGAGAAGCCCCCTACTTTATATTTATTAACTAAACAAAGCTTGATGAAACAAAAAATGTTTTTATTTTTGAAGGGATTAAAAATAAATTACAAAGGATTACTATTTTATTCAGAGTTAGATTTTATCTAATTTTTCTGAGATAGTTTTCTTTGTCCTCAAATTCTTCTACTTACAAAAAATTTTAGTTATCACTTTATTTTCTTTAGAGATAACTATTTCTCCTAGTGAATCGCCAATTGTTGTGTTGTACAAACAACCCTCCACATTTCAAATTTTTGTATTAATTTTAAATAAGAAATAGGTCCCTTTTTATTTTTTAGGGTAAGTGTAGAGTCAATAAGTATTTTGAAGAAATCTAATTTATCATGAAATAAAATCAAACCCCAATGAAAAAGGATTTATTTAATAAAACACATAAAGCCCTTATCACATTTCGCTTAATCAAATTTTAGAGTTAAATGTATTATCATTCAATCCCGATGCAATTAAACAATCGTAAAATCACATATCGCATCAAAAATAAGTTAAAGTCTTCCACTTGGAAAAGTTCCGATGCGATAACCCTAATCGCAATCGTAAATCGGGAAAATCACATTCTTGTATATACTTTGAAAAGCTCCGATGCGATAAGTCCAATCGCAATCGTGAATCAGCAAAGTCAATTGTTTTTTTTTTAGTTCTGTTGAAAAGCTCTGATGCGATAATTTAAAATCTCAAATCGCTTATCGCCAAAACACATAACTCATATCCAAATACTCCGCTTAAAATTTGCGATGCAAACTCATTATTTCATAAAAGCGCTCCTCGATGAAAAAGGTAAAATAAATCATTTTTATGATTTAAAAGGCATCGTACCATCCTCGCCATCTCAGCAATAATCATGCATCGCAAATTTAAAATGGTGATACTTAAACCTGATATTTAAAACTTCCGATCTCCGATATACGATTATCGTTGATCGGAAAATATTAAAAGGTTATGGTATTAACGCTTTAAAAGGACTGTTATGAATGTGCGACAAGACAACCTGCAATGGCATTAAAATCTCACACTATTTGAGAAAATCATTAATAGATAATCATGGTTAAAGCGTGTCGCATATTTCAACTTCAAAAGAATATTACTTCTTTAATCCACCATCTTTATTGTGATTAAATGCCATTAAATTCTCTGTGTTGATATTCGTTTTTCAAAGAACATTTCTGCCATTCTGCTAATCTGTTTCATTGTGTAGACCTAAGGAAAGCCTACGAGCCATGAAAATGTCTAAGAAATATAAGAGAGCGAAGGCCCCTGTTGTTCCAAAAGAACAACCAGCTAAATTAGTGTTAGTGACTGATACAACCTGTCTGGGTCTTGGAAAAACTTCATGGGAAAGAGTTTATAATTTATTGGAAGTAGAGGATCCAACAATAATTTCAGACGAAGAGTCAGAAGCAGACTCAGATAAAAATTCTGAAAGCACTCGTAAAGAATTGGCAAGCTCCTATCTTCATAAAATAGCAGCTCGCGCAAATTTTCTCCCATATAACGACATGGTAAGATGGGTTATTGAAAGAATTAATATAACAGACAGAGAATTATTTATGTCAGATGGAAGGATGTTCGGGTCTTTCAAGGTAGAGGATATCAAGAAAATGTACCATTTACCAGACCCTCAGCAAATCTACAACAAAGCATTTCTGGAATATTTCTCCAAGCAAAATGAAGTGGAGTCAGATCCTATTAGAGATTGAAGACATTTTCTTGATAAACATAAGCATGAATCTTCGGGTATGTACTCCATAGAATCTTTAGCATATCCTTACTATTATGTTGCGGCTATGATGTGTATATTATTTGGAACTGTCAACTCTGAAAAGTTTTCCATTGAGATGGTACCCCTAATTGAAGCTGTTGTTAATTCCTACATTATGGATTGGGCAACCATTTTATCTGATAAAATGGCAAGAAAAATCCTAGATTATAGGAAAAATAGGTTTGTAACCACCCGTATAATACCCCCATTTTTTATGAGTGCCTATATCATTGATACCATCTGTTTCAATTCTGAGTTCCCTATTTTAGGTTGGAAATGGACTCCTCAAAGTCCAATTTCTATCCACATTTATCATAAATATCTGTGGAAATATTATTATAAAGACCACATATATAGATTTTTTCATGGATTTGTTCTACCAGTTCATCAATTTATATTCAATAAACCTGCCCCGAGGTTATTTGATGAGGCCAGCACTGATCTAACTTCAATCGGAAGCTGATTTGGGGAAGAAAAATTCACTTATGTCTGAATATTCGGAAGTATCACTGATCCTCATGTTTTTCCATTATACGTTCCTGACAAATTATTAGCCCGAGAAATAGCTTATCAGATCACAGAGAAAGGAATGTCCAGAAACCTAAGAAGTTCTAACAAGCTGATGTGGCCAACATTTCCCCTCCG
This sequence comes from Pinus albicaulis, assembly GCA_034641835.2. Taxonomy (NCBI): domain Eukaryota; kingdom Viridiplantae; phylum Streptophyta; class Pinopsida; order Pinales; family Pinaceae; genus Pinus; species Pinus albicaulis. The sequence continues at coordinate 159,630,149 of CM076569.1, read as the reverse complement.
ATGTGGATCTTTTTCTCTGAATGATTTCAAACATGCAGATAAAGAAGCCCAAAATATAAAAGATCTCAGATTGGCAACCATCTCTAAAAGACAGTATGATCCGAAGAAGGTTTCCTTCAACTTTACATCCATGGTATAGATTTCAAAGTTTGAACATGAAGAGGCCGATTTTGATTATCTATTTTCCTCGGCCGAAGGATTTTCACAAGTTAAACATTTAGCAAAATTAAAGTTCGGAGCAAAAGGCATGGAAGAATTCTTACATTTCAGAAACAACAGACTACTAACAATACCTCTGGAAAAATTAAGAACTACTCCTCTGCAACATGAAGAATACAGAGAAGAAAAGAATATTGAAACAGAGAAAGAAAAAGAAAATACAGGAAATAAGGCTGGTGATTCCTCTGAAATGAATATAGATGATCATTCAAAGTTATTGAAGGAATAGGAACAATTTAATCAACAAATTGGGGGCCAGAAAGATTCTCAGAATGTGTCTACAGTGCAAACGCTTGCAACACAACAGACTTCAGTCACCAATGTTACAAATGAAGGAATAGTCAGCTTTACCAATAGATAGGATATTGAGATTATTCCTGAAAATCCTTCCGAAGAAATTTTATTAAATATTGAAGATATACCACCTCTAGATGTCTTTTATAGTCCAAAATATAGGGCTGTAGTTAAAAAATAGAGAAAGAAAAGGAAAATTGATCAAATTCTATTGCCATCTTCCCATGTTGAATTAATGAATGTTGTCTGGAAGGATTCCGAAGTTAATCTCTCAGAGTATTTAACTAAATTATCTCAGTATGCGGGGGCTTATACGACAGCTACAATAGACAAAGCCTCTGAGGTTAGTCATTTGATGAAGGAAAAAGATCAAAAGATAGCTCTGTTAGAGGAAAAGGTAACAACGGATCAATAAAGGATAACACAGTTAGAACAACAGCTCATTGAATAAAGTCAAAATACTGAGCAGCTTAAATAGAAACTAAATTTTGAAAAGAAAAAGCTTGATCATCAATCTATACATAAAGAAAAATAGTTGTCTCAAGAATTAAATAAATTACAGGTGATGCTTCAACAAGAAAAGATAGCCAAAGCATAACAGAGTGCTTTATTACAAGCAAAAATACAAAGATTTAAATATTATCCTGGACTTGATAAATTTAAGATAGAGGCTCTTGAATTAAGTAAAATACTGTCACAACAACTTGATGTTTATGTCATAAAATATCTCTAGCTGACCCTTTATGTGAAATAGCAACATCACTCATAGAAAAGGCAGTAAATGAAATACTTGAATTTGAAGATTCCGATGAGAAGATTGCAGGATTCCTCACATGGCAAAACACAGATCAAGGCATCACTACTAATCTTCCTAAGATTCAAGAATCGCACAAAGAAATCTTCTTTGCAGAATGGGAGACATGGTTTATTAAAGGAGAACAGACTATCTCCAGAGCAAGAGCCATAATGAATAATTTAGTGGGATTAATTAATGATGGTCTGTATGCGGCCAACCTGATTTCAGATTGCATTCCAGGAAAAATTCCGAAGGTCAAGGAAATAGAAAAACAATGGAAACAGGACTTGGCCAATAAAGACCAAAAGAGCAGCGCAATACAGGGAATTACATGGGACGCATTTTGGTTCTATTTGGTGAAGCCACATAGCTAGAAAATGACTACAAAATGCCTCTCCGATGCCATCGGATATATGATTCCAGAATTTTCGGATGCCACATATACCAGCCAGATGCATTCCCGGTTGAGTCATCCTCCTGAAGTAAAAGATATGCTATCAATCTACCAGCTGCGTACATCAGACATGAAAGAAATGCAATGAACCTGTTTTCTTGGAGATTATAATCCTATTTATGAAATCATATTTCTGATCCTTCATTTTTTTTAGCGATATTTTAGATAGTTTGTTAAGTTTATTTTATTTAAACCCCTTTCATGCATTTAGAAAAGGGTCCTCAATTTGTATAAATTTTTGACTTGAGAAGTTACACTTTTGTACTTCTGAATACATTATTTTTATTAATGGTGGATCATATTCTGTGATTTTATGAGGAAATTTTTTTTGAAGAATATGCATTTTTGTTCTTCCTGAAAGTTGTTCTAAGTGAAAAAGCAGGATCAGAGTGTTATTTGCATCAAAAGGTTACACATGTATTTGGTATTTTTATCATAATTCTGCTGTTCAATTTTCTTTATGTAATGAAACATTCCTTCTGAAAATTTCTATTGTTTATATATGTATGCTTGTGAAACAATTCTTTATTATATCATTTCTGAAAAATTTAGAATTGTCATATTTCAAAATATATGTGAGCAATATAAGTATATGAATGCAATATGTTATCATCATTACTTTGTTTAATTTCTTAAACAAATTAATCATCATATGTGTATACATCTTTCTTTTGAATGAATAGGTCATCTATATGGTTATTCATTTAATCGGAACAAATCTAGAATCGCATTTATTATATGATACCCGAGTTTTACTAGTATTATTTGTATTAATTTAAATTTATAGAATATATTAATAATTACTTCCATTACCCATTATATCAACCAACCAATCATCATCTCATATATTATTGGGAAACTGGTCCCATATTATCCAGTCAGAGCCACTATCCCAAACGGAAAAGGATATGTATTAATATCCGGACTGGGTGGTTTTCCCCAATGTTTGAAGCTAGGATTTTTGGGGCTTCAACACCTCTCAAGGGAATAACTGCTTTGCATATGTAGTTACCTCCATTCAAGGGTGATCTGCAAAGAACTTCCTGACATTCAAGAGTGTGTTGGTCAAATGGCAGCGGAATTCTCATTGTTCTGGAATATCCACATGGCCAGTGCCTTATAGAAGAGTCCATATGTTTCAAACTTTGAATCCATGTGTCCATATAACACCTCTGAGCTTGGAAACATTTCTTGCCTATTATTAGAAACTACCTTCAGCTGCTCTATAAATTGAGCACAAATCCTAGTGCTTGAAGATGAAGAAATTTGGTAAAGAAATGTTGTTGGATTCTCAATTGAGTGTGTGATAAGAGTGATATGTTGTTGGTGAGATGTTTATTGTGATGAGGCTAGGATGAATTTAGGAGCTGGTGACATCAAATCAATCGCTGGTTGTAACCTACCCCTTCTATCCATTAATAAATATTGTTGTTCATTTTCCCATATATGTATATGTTTATGTTTCTACTTTTCATATGATGGATTATTAACTGATATATATGTTTCATGTTTAATCGATTTAACTGATTAAGATAAATTGACATCTATATATTTCAATCTCTTTGTTTTTTAGTGTATACACTTGCAGGAACTAGTTTGGCGATCTAAGTTGGATTGGAAGCTACAACAAGAGCGATAGAAGGAGAATAGGAAGCGCTTGGATCACAAGTAGGTTCCTCTATATTTTTGTATGTTTATTTAATATTAGAGAAAGTGTCAGCAAAGTCTTTGATCTGTTATTCTAAATGCATAGCACCACATTTAGGGAATGTGTTTTATCTGTAATTCATAATTTCGCATAAAAAGAGTATCATATCATTATATTTAGTTTGCACTTGCACCACTACACTAGTGTTTTCTTGCTATTTGTTACTCTTTTCTCCTATCATCACCCTTTAGTATATTGTGTCATATTTGTCTTGACACCATTATTCCTCTTAGGTGTTTGTCACGGAGACTTCATGGACTTCGTACCAGCTTCCTTTAGGACATCTTATTACTCCCCGTCAAGTTAGAATTCATCCTCATAGTCCTCCATCGAGTCCCCATACTGACTCTAGTTTGTCTCATTCTTCCAATTCTTCTTCTGATTCCACATATTCTAAAAAAAAACCGCCACCATGTAAGGAAACAGTACAGGAAGTGGAAAACTAGGTGGTAATATAGGTGGTAACCAAGGTAACCCCACAGGAGAAACCTCTACCAATATGGCCAATAAAATTCCCTTGATTTCTTATATGGCTAGTTTGAGCCTCCCTGATTTCAGCTATCTCATTAACAACTCTCTTCTCCATAATCTAACCTAGCATCCTATTCCTACAAAAATTCCTTCTAAAATCCCTAAGTTCGAAGGAAATCTTGGTGAATAACCCACAAATAAAGTTCACTCTTTTCACATGTGGTGTTCACCAAATTCCATTATCGAAGACTCCATTCGTCTTCGTCTTTTCCAATGAACCCTAACTAGAGTTGCTGTGAAATGGTATGTGGACAAGCCACATGCCTCTCATTCTACCTTTGTGACTCTTTCCAAATATTTTCTTTCCTATTTTTAGCTACCTCTCTGATACGACACAAATACCAAGCTTTTGACCATGTTCAATAATGGTGCATAAGGAGGAGCATGTGTTGAGCCCCTGAGTTTCAAGACTGTGTCTATATGAATTGGTTTCTAAGAATTATTTTATCCCCCATTGGTGTAGACGTTGCCTCTCACTTCCCTCAGAATGAGGAATAAGATCTCAATATAGCCTTGAATATTTTATGATATATGCTCAATCAGGTTATGGTTGTATTGTTACCCCTGATTTGCCTCGACCTGGTGCTGCTAATGCGCTGGGGGAATCTCATACTGCTAATGGTATCGTTGGATCCATTTCCCACCCTTAGCCATCACCATATCCTCAAGCTCACATGAGGTATGGTCAACCCAAGGGGGGAACAATTATTCTTACACCTATCCCCCTCCCGATCCTTCATGTTACCAAGGTACCAAAATGTTATATGCATATCCCCATCCACATCACCAAAAGTCAGGGCCAGTTGTTTCTCAACCTGGTTATTCAAATGTTTCCATGAATTCTTACTATTCTTGTGTACCTCCTAATGCTCCAACCCCTCTGGCACTAATGCCTCAACCTCCCATGCCTCCTTCGCTTTTTCCACCTTACTAACCACCTCCTCAAGGTTAAGTATATGCTCAGTAGATTCTACCAATCCCTCGAACCCCAAGAGATGGAATAAGGGGAAGGGTAAATAAAATCAATGACCTCAAGGTAACTAAGGATCAAGGTCCACAACCTAATTCCCATAAGGGTGACTAACCTAATCTCACGACCCAACAATAGGGAAGAAAACCCAAGCAGAACAAAGCTCTTAGAACTAATAAACCTTATTCCCAGTTGGAGTTTTTGGCCATTATACTCATGAATTTCCCCTTTTACTTCATATTTTCCAAGTATGGAAAGCTCAAGCGACTGATTCTCAAGGACCTCATCCTGTTTCTCCACCTACTCCCCCTCCTTCTTCATCACAACTGACTGTGCTCACAAATAATTTTCCCCATCAAGGATATGTGGTTTCCCAACCGACACAGAGTAATGAAGCACCCTAACCTTCACAATATGGATAAAAAAAATACAAGATCCTCATGATGAATTCTGAAGAGGTGAACATTCAAACTTGGTCGTGCCAATATGAAAAGCATCCTACAAAGTCAGTGACTGATTCCCAACCCAAAGTTTCCACCCAGCCTCCATTTTCTCCAAATGGTACCATTAAAATCCATCCACCTAAAGTTGAGGTTCCCCCCATGATCCCCGAAGGTCCATTACGGAAAAATGTTTCTTATTTAAAGCCACCCATACCTATAGCATAGTAGATGACTTGGAACAATTTTTTGCTGCCATGTCAATGCTGGAAGTCCTCCACACGTGTCCATCCAAAGGAAAATATCTACTATCTTCTTTGGGTGTTGTGGATCCCTCTAACGATCGCCTGTTTGTATTTGATGTTGATAAAGTGGAGCATACCCCTTCCTTCATTTGTTTCCTTTAAAATACTATTCTCCATAAAAAAATCCGTTGTCCAACGATGTATAATAGACGAAGGCGCCTCCACATGTATGATGCTTGCTAGTGTTTGGAAGAAACTTGGTTCCCCTGACCTGTCACCATCCACCATCACTCTTCGTGCTTGGGATGGCCACCCCTCACAGCTCCTTGGTTTATATCGCAACTTCCCTATCACTGTTGCTGGAAAAAGAGTCTCGATTGATATTGAATTCATTGATTCCCCCTTAGATTATAACATCTTTTTGGGTCATAGTTACACCTATGCCATGTCCGTTGTCGCATCTACTGTCTTTTGAAAGATGTGCTTTCCCCATAATGGAAAGATCTTCAATATCGATTAGTTGTCTTACTATGACCCTCAGTCTCAGACCTCTCCTTAGACCACTATCTCATCGATGAATGTGTAATATTCCTAATTAGTCCTAAGCTAATTGGAATATTCATTTTTTTTTTCTTTCTTTGTTTAAAGAATAAAAGTGTAAAGGAGGTTAATAAAACTCCTATTAAAGAATAAATCAATGCCAAGTGTGAAAAAGGCTAAATCTTGGCTATGTAAGCAAGCACCCTTAGGTGTGAAAGGGGTTACATATTTTGACTGGGTCAACCTTGACCAAATCTACAGTGTTGTCATGGAGGAGTGGCCATCAATGAGGCACAACGAAATTTTAGATGGAGATGCTTGGTGAAAGAATTTATCTCATTGAGAGTGGTTTAGGGTTTGCAAGATCTCAACTTATAAAAGGAAGAGGATGGCAGCATGAGAGGTTTGTTGATGATTATGTTATTTTATGAATATATTGTCTGTTTAGACATATATCATTCTCTTGTTGTTTAGCTGAGAATAGTGTTGTTTAGAACTGGGTGTTCCTGATCGGGAATCCCACCTCTTTCCTTGAGAGGCCTCTTGGAAGAGTTTGCATTGCATAGTCCACTATTTGGCTAAAGGCCAATCTTCTTCTTCCAACTACAATGCAGATCCTATTGAGGGCTTGGTTGTCTTTGAAAGTTGTAGCAAGTGGAGGCTAGATCTACTCAAATCTAGACCATTTCAGTGCTCCTTTTCAGTGGGGAAGGCTTCTATCCAATTTGCAAGAGAGTATTGATTCATTGGAGCATTATTTTTGGATCTTGGCATGTGTCCAAACTTATTCTAAGCCCTACAGTGTATTTTTTCTTCCATGTCTGTGTTATTCCTGTAGGTGTTGTTGCAGGGTATTTTGACACATCTTTTGGAGGAGTGGTTTTCAAGTGTTGGGAATCTTCCCTTCACTTTTGAGATCCATTGAAGAGGATAATTTTATTGTAAATAGCAGAAAAGATCTTAATATTTCTAAATATCTGAATATTTCTGCAGATCTACAAAATTAAATCGTATATCTACTCCTTGTACATGGTGTAATGTTGAAAACCCCAAGGGGATTTTGAAGAGGAGCCTATCTAGTGTATGGATATGTTGTAGATTTGACTTTTCACGCATTGATTTTCTCTATATCTAAAATGTATTCAAAATCTGTTGCAGCCTAATAAATAACGCTATCAAGCCCTTTTTAGTCTATATACATGGTTGCAACACCTCTTTTTGAGGTTTTTCTTCTATTGGTGACTTGTATTTCCATCTATGCATCTTCTGGGCCTCATTGTACATCTATTTTTCTGTAGTAAATGCTTTTGAAAGGTCTCCATATTTTCCTTTTTCTTTGTCTTAGATGGTCTACATTATTTTTCTGCATATCTATCTTGTATTGCTGCATTCCCCATTTAGGAATATTATAGTGGTATTGGAGCATCATCTTGGCACAGCATATTCTTTCTAAGAAGCCAATATGTCTTTTGAAGAAAATAAAAGACAAAAGAAATTTGATTACACTAATGACAAAGAAAACAAGGGTAAAACCCCTTTATCTGGAGGAATGAAAGGGGAGGAGTTCTCGAAAAATATTTTCCAAACTATGCATGAGCTTAAAAGAGAAATCAGGGGAATGAGGAGGGAAAAACATGAAGATCCATCAAGAAGACTTGCGCATGAAGAAAGATCCAGTTCTTCATGCTATGTGTGTGAGCATTCAGCCACACAATCAAATCTACAACACTGTAGCATGACTATGTTCTTGGCAAGAGAAGAAGCATAAGGAGAAACACCAAAGGAGGAGACTCTTGGTGATTATCTCTAAGAATATGAATCTTAGTCTAGAAGATTCAAGGAGCATTTAAGCTTCCAAGAGTTTTGTCAACTTAAATAAGAGAGAATATCCAAAAACTACAATAAAAGAAGAGGGTGCATGCACACTTTGGGTAGATTATTTCTACCTACTTTTGATGGATCACCCAAGAGCACAAGAAAGACTTGGGTAAGGATGCTAGACACATATTTCTATCTGCATCAAGTTTCTAAAGAAGAAGCCATAAGAGTAGCAGTGCTGCATATTCAAGGTAAAGCTTATTCCTAGTGGTTATTTGAATCGTCTTCATTGAAAAATGCAAATATATCTACTTATGCAAAGTTCACTATGAGGTTAGTGAAAAGATTTTATTTAAAACAATCTGAAACTTCCTTGGGTGAGAAAACCAAGCCCAAGAATTCAAAACCTTTGCATGATTTGGTAGGATCCATGAAGCCAACTCCATTTCAGAACATTTTTGAGGGGGTTAAAGATTTGTTACATGATTTTCCAAGGGAAAAGACCCCACTTCAACAAGAACTTTCTTCTCAAGAAGAAGACATTAGGTTTCCTTTTTCAAAAGGAGATTAAGAAAAAGGGTCTCTTAATGATGAGGTATCCTCCATTGATGAGGAGAAGGAAGAGGAAGAGCTAGAAAGATCCTCCAGTGTTATGACAACAGGAGGAGATCTACTTCTATTTGGAGATGGAGGTGAAGAAATTGCTTCCACTAGAAGGGCTCTTGTGTCTTTGCAATAAGCTCCAAGGGTTCTTACACATGAATATCATGAGCAGCATGTTTCTATGATGATAGGAAATGAGAAAAAACAATGGTGCAAGTGTGTTCCAACATTGGATACATTCTTGGGAACACACACTATGTTAGATCATTCCTTTGTGATCAAGACTCTTGACACCAAGGAGATGTTTGGTGTACATGGGTTAATTACATCTGAAGAAAGCACCTTAGACTGTGAAATATTGCAGAAGGTAGGAGAAGAAGAAAAAAGGATGGATCACGACGCTGACATGGCAGGAGATGATCCACTATTACATGGAGGAAAGGATGAGGCAATTGATCCAATCAGAAGCACTCTTGCATCCTTGAGAGCGATACTCCATTATCATGAAACTTCCACACAAAAAACAGAGATGGATTTGTGCAATGGAAGTATGGATATGATGATCCCATCTATTATGCATATGGGGATGATCCATGATACATATTTATCTTGTGGAAAACCACGTGGGAGACCACTTGATTTAGATTTGGTAAAAGATGTCTCACACCTTGATTTTGCATTCATAGATCCAAGAAGGGAGCATTAGAAGACCATAATACAGTGTTGAGAGTGTTGGGGAAGCTCAAGGAGGAGGGAAATATTTTCCCGTTATCACCATTATCCACTATCTCATCTCATACTGTGCTGAGAGAAGATGTTGCAAGAATGAAGAGAGACACCATCATGGGGCAAGGAGGGCAGTCCTTGGCTACGAATATTTAGAAGATAATCTCACTTGGAGAGAAATCTTCTATACATGATAGAAGATGGTGGCCTCACATGCATAATTTGGCAAGACCAAGGAGTTTTGGATAAATTATAGCCTTACATGGGAGATTAACTTCCAAAAACTTCCATCTTCATTTGAGCATGTGAACATGCAAGAAGGGAAGCAAGGAGGGAATAGCAACCTTCCATCATATACACTTGGCATGGGATATGTCAAGGAGGAGAAGAAGGGAAGGAAAAAACTTCCAACATATACCTTTGGCATGGGAGATGTCAAGGAGTAGAGCAGCCACATGACAAAAATTTCTATTGATACATCATCAACGTTGTCATTGTTAAGGAGTCTAGATCCATATTAGAAATCCCAACTGTTGGGGGATTATTCCAAGGATCTTCACACATTTATGATTCTTGATGACCAGCTACATGATGAGGGATATTTAGTCCAAGATGGATTCATCTATGATCATAGTAGGATATTCTTGTCTAGAGCCTCCAAGCTCAAAGAGAAGTTGCTACAAAGGGCCTATGAAGAGTTATGTTTCAGCCACACATATTCCATGAAGCTCAACAACATCATCATGAGGAGCTACCATTAGGAGGGCTTTGAAGGAGAAATATATCAGCATTTTCAAAGATGCATGTACCATGTGGATATGGAGAAACATTATAACTTTATGAGAGAGTTAATTCAACCTTCTCTTTCTTATTTTGAGAGAGGAGATAGATCTATGCACCACTCCATTTGTTTAAGGAGGAATTCTGGTGGAAAACATGCTCATGTAAATAATGTTTCATTTGATTATTTTTTTCATTCTTCCACTTTCTATGTGTAGGCCATGACTCCAAGAAGGAGCGTTATACCTTATAAACTTCATGGAAAACTTTGGGCCAAAACCATTTCTGAATATGGCCACTCCCTTGGTGGACAAAGGGAGATTTTACAACATGATGGGTGCTTTCCTAAGGCACCAAATATATCTCACACTTTCAGCCATGGTGAGATGATATGGGCAGCAAGTAAGTGGTGGGGAAACCACTTAACACATCTTGATCTAATGTAGTGAGGAGATGCACTGCACTGGTTCCACATGTGGGACTATGACCCACCTCCATATGCACAAATTTCTGTTTGTATCTATGTTGTTTTGATCCCCTACATTGATGATGTGCTTGTAATTTTTATGGGGATGTATGGAGTAAGGAAGGAAGATATGTATGTGCCCTATGGGATGGATATTATAAATGTACTTTATGCTACATGTTTCAGGGAGAACATGGGGCAAACCATGTTTGTTTCATGTAAACTATTGTCTCCTTATGGGATGGACTATTTGCATCTCATGAGAAATTTGGAGGAGAAATTCATGGAGGGATGGATTGGTGAAAACTTAGCTTATGGAGGAATATTATTAGATGTTGGTGTGACAAATGGAGGAGGAGAAGAGCTGCAACACTCACCTTATCAGTTGCTTGAGGACAAGCAACATTTGGGAGGGCAGGACTGTAATATTCCTAATTAGTCCTAAGCTAATTAGAATATTCATTTTTGTTTTCTTTCTTTGTTTAAATAATAAAAGTGTAAAGGAGGCCTAAGAAAGCACCCTTAGGTGTGAAAGGGGCTAAAAATTTTGACTGGGTCAACCTTGACCAAATCTACAGTGCCGTCATGGAGGAGTGGCCATCAATGAGGCACAACACAATTTTAGATGGAGATGCTTGGTGTGAAAAAAGTTATCTCATTGAAAGTGGTTTAGGGTTTGCAAGCTCTAAACTTATAAAAGGAAGAGGATGGCAACATGAGAGGGTTGTTGATGATTATGCTATTTTCTGAATATATATTTTTTTATATAAATATATCATTCTCTTGTTGTTTAGCTGATAATAGTGTTGTTTAGCACTGGGTGTTCCTGATCGGGAATCCCACCTCTTTCCTTGAGAGGTCTCTTGGAATAGTTTGCATTGCATAGTCAACTATCTGGCTGGAGGCCAAGCTTCTTTTTCCAACTACAACGCAGATCATGTTGAGGGTTTGGTTGTCTTTGAAAGCTGCAGCAAGTGGAGGCTAGCTCTACTCAGATCTAGACCATTTCAGTGCTCCTTTTCAGTGGGGAAGGCTTCTATCCCATTGTCAAGAGAGTATTGGATCATTGGAGCATCATTTTCAGATATTGGCATGTGGCCAAACTTATTCTAAACCCTACAACGCATTTTTTCTTCCAGATCTATGTTATTCCTGTAGGTGTTGTTGCAGGGTCTTTTGGCACATCTTTTGGAGGAGTGGTTTTCAAGTGTTGGGGATCTTCCCTTCACTTTTGAGATCCATTGAAGAGGATCATTTTACTATACATACCAGAACATATTTGAATATTTCTGAATATCTAAATATTTCTGCAGATCTGTAGATTTAGATCTTAGATCTACTCCTTGTACATGGTGTAATGTTGAAAACCCCAAGGGGATTTTGGAGAGGAGCCTATCTAGTGTATGGATTTGTTGTAGATCTAAATTTTCATGCAATTATTTTCTCTATATATAAAATGTAATCAAAAACTATTGCAGCCTAATAAATAACACCATCAAGCCCTTTTCAGTCTATATACATGGTTGCAACACTTCTTTTTGAGGTTTTTCTTCTATTGGTGACTCGTATTTCTAGCTATGCATATTATGGGCCTCATTGTACATATATTTTGCTGTTGTAAATGATTTTGAAAGGTCTCCATATTAGCCTCTTGATTTGTCTTAGATGATCAGCGTTATTTTTTCTGCATATTTGTCTTGTATTTCTACATTCCCCATTTGGGAATATTACATAATGGAAATATGACTATCCCTTCCTTTACCGATGTTTCTCCTGGAGTTTATAAAGAGTGCACACTTCTTGGGGATTATTATGGCCAACCTCCTACCCCTTTTGAACCTAGATCTTCAAGTGTTTTCATTCTATAAGCGTCAAGGGTCACCAAAAAGAAGTCTGGTATGCATTCAAAGCATCCAACCCCTCTGCAACACCCTAAACCAAACTAAACTTAGCCTTTAGGTACAATTCATATAGGCCCATTTCCTTCTACTGGTATCTCTCCCGATCCTTTTCAACCCGAAATCATTCCCCCAAGTCTTAACCATCTAAGAGAAGTTCCCCTAGGTCATTACCCCTCTGGTTAGATACCTTTATTATTCCTGCCACCAGGAATATTTTCTACCCCTATGATGGTGCTTTGAATATGGGAAAACTATTTATTTCTATGCTATCTCCCTCATCAGTATTAAAAATGTGTGATTAAGATCATCTCGTGTTAACCATTTGTTAAGGGGTTAAAGTGTCAAGTTTTATGTGTCTTTGATGATAAAATTATGAGTTAATTAGATTTTAAAAACTCATGAACAACAAATGAAATGCAGAAAAATAACTCACATCAATCACATAACACAATGGATGATAATGGAGTTCACCCCTCTTGGACCTACTTTAACTAGCTAGGCCCTCTTGGGATTAAGAGTCAAATGTCTATTTACAAGCACCTGTGGTGTTCCAATGGATTCGCAGACTATTCCACCAGCTTTAGAAAACTCAAAAACCCCTAAAATGACTATTCAATCTCTGAATTTGGTTTCCATCTCCTCTAGGCTTGACCTCCCATCCTAGTGGCCATGAGCTTGTTTAATCTCCAAAGTGACAAAATCACCTTCATATGTGCTTCAACGCCTCTAAAAACTTTATCAATGTGTTCAAAATATCAAATATGTTATAAAATGACTGTTCATTCACTCCATTTGGCCTTTAGCTGATCTGGGCATGGCCCTCCCTCCTTGTGGCCTTAGGCTTCAAAATTATTCAACTAACCAAAAACACATGTAGATTTGCTCCTCTACCTCTACGAGATATTACAATGGATTCAAAGCATGCCAATATACTAGGAATGAATATTCCTGAGCCAAAATTGGTTGAAAATTTCTCAAGATAGGCCTCATTAAATTTTCCCCTAGATTCCACCTCTAAATCTGGAGAACTACCAGTAAGCTCCGACAAATCTGGAAGTGGCACCAAATTTGGAGATGGCTGAAAAAATTCTGACAAATTAATCTCAACTTAATTACAAATTAAATAGTGATAATTGTGCACTAAGCACAATTATTTTTTAGCACTTGGAATGAGGTCATGTGGTAGGGTCATGCGGGAGGTGGGCTGGCCCCCTTCGTTCTCGCCATCGCAAGTCCGAATTTGTTCAAATAGAATTTCGTGCGTATTATTTTCAAGGATAAATACATGGCTCATTGGTATGAGTGTGGGAGTAGCTTGGGGGAGGTCACAGGGTCGAACCCTGACCTCTTCCCCTCCATATTGTTTTTCCATAATAATGCATGCCATCAGACTTTAATAAACGCTACAATAAATATTGTTTAATCCACCACCGTTAAAAAAACCTCCACCATATACTATGGTATAAACCTTTGGAATTTGGTTATACTGATATTAAATTCCATCCGAAATATATTTTTAAACCCATAGTTTGCATACCATATAAACATTTGCAATAATCAGAAATACGTGCCATCAAACTATGGTATTCAACCTTTGATATTGGACTTTGCAGATATGCGCTCAAATTAATAAACATTTAATCCAAGGTTTGAAAACATTTTGCAGACTATAAGGTTTGAATATGCTTCCACCGTATATTTTAAAACTATAGGTTAATATATATGCCACCAATTCAACATGAACCAAACCAAACATTAGGTTAAAAAGATATATGTGGAAATGTAATTTGAACCTTAGGATTCATAATATGTGCCACCAATAATTAAATTGTCCACCATATGACATAATTCGAACCTTACCATAAAAATTTGAATCTGACCTGAACCTTAACACATAGTTGAAAATAAATTCAAATATGACCTTGGAGAGGGGGTCCACCAGGGGACACGTGGTGGTCCCTGGTTGGGCAGTCCTCCAAAATAAACAAAAAATTTTGAATTCAACCTTAGGAGGTCATTGGGAAAATTTCACCATCACAAACCAAAATGGTGAATCCCATAGTGACACTTGTCACAGTCCCATTGGAAAAAAACTGAAGAAGATTCCTTGCATGCTGACTGGGATGCCATGTCATCAGCGTGTACCTATTTTGCAATTTTTTTATATAAAATTTTGCTTTTTCTGAACGACGATCAACATACCATAAATTCTTCATCTGAACTCAGTTTTTGACGAAATGAGTTGCGTTGGATTCCTGGAAATGGGCCAGTCATTATTGTTATGGTTTGGTGTAATTACGAGCACTTTCAGTTTTGAGAAAAAATTTTCCCCTAATCCAGATTCTGATCACTCCTTCCCACTGACATTATTTTGGACCCAAAAAAGCTGGTTATCTCATGATAGCTGATTACTCTTTTTTTTCCCAAGTTCTATCATCTTGATTCTACTTGGAAAAATCGCCATGACAACCACTTCAATTCACTGCCATGCCTTTCCTTGCAAATAGCTTGGTTCTTCAACCACTGTTCTCCTTTTTCCGCTGACCCAATCTTGCTTGTTGACTGACTTAACACTTTGTTGTACTGAATCAATTCCTCAGGCCTTCAAGGAATGCATTTCCTCTGAAAACACATAATCCTTGAAGTCTCCTGTGCCTTTGCCTTTGATAAATTCCCTTTGTTGACTCCCATTATAAGGTCTTACTGATTGCAATAAAATTTGTGCTCCAAAAGGCCTACTTTGCCCCTTGTACCCCTGCAGAATTCCCCGTTTTAACCTTTGTTTTCCCCTTGTAAAATTTCCCTCTGATCCCCTAAATCCTCCCAAAATCCCCTTTACATCCTACACACACCCCTTGTTTGGCCTATTTTCCCCTTTTTTCCCTCTATTGTTACCTATTTCTGCCCTAAAATTTCATTAAAATGGGCCAAAATCCATTTTCCACCTTATGAGTTCTTAGCCCCCTTCGGCTGGCCCCTAAAACCGTCTCCCCCCGTGTGATCTGGGTGCTAGAACCACCCGCCAGCCCGAAAAGCGCTTATCTCAAATATGTATCGAGCGCATTTTGAACCGTCGATCTGTATAGATCAGATGGTCGTTGCATTCCCCATAGTGCCCATCACCCACCTCCTTTCAATGTTCATCACATCTCCACCGTTCATTTACCCATGGATCAACGGTCCGGATACATCTCGCCTGGTGGTCCCCGCAGCCGCGCATATCTGAAAACCGTCGATATCTATCGCACCGCCGTTGGGAGGTGGGCGATATTTTTATTTTCGGAGCGATTCCACTCACCGCCCGACACGTGGCTCCGTCACTATTTCAAAACTGCCCCCCCATCGTGCGTTATCATTCGGCATTTGACCTGGCGTGATATGCATATACACCGTCCGATCTGCGATCACCCATCCAACGATGATCGCTCCACGAAGTTGCACGGAGATAACCCAAGGCAGCCGTACCCCTGGCCCACTATCCGTCGCCCTCCGATATGTTTTCCACCGTCGATCTCCTCCTAATATCGGACGGTCCAGTTTCAATCACCCTTTTCCATGTCCTCAGCTGTCGATCTCCTCTTGAGATCGGACGGTCCAGATTTATTCGCACGCCCACCGTTGACCAGTCCCACCACGTCACCATTCCACGTGTTTCATCACATATTTCACCCGTCCCTGTATATATATTCATTCAAAGGTCAAATGTTAATGTTTTACATTAAAATTTCCATTCTCGCCACCCTCCAACTGCATTTTCCCACTACGCCACCATTCTGCAAGCCTCCCACTGCATTTTCCACCGTAATCCAGCACTATTCCACCATTTCACCAGCTGCACGTCCACTTTCGTCGTCCCCGCTGCATTCACCCTCCCTGTGCATGATTTCTTAACGTGTTTTCATTATTTGCAGGGTTTCGAGCAGCCATAAACCACCATAGTTCACAGTCCCTGTCACAGTGACAGAGAACATAGGAAAGGACCATTTGCAGGAGCTGGAATTATGGAGAAAGCCTGGGAAGGAGCCATGACAGGACTAGCATTAAAGGAACAGGGTTTAAACTCTGCAAAATCTTCCCCAGAGCCATTAAAGCACATATTTCATAGTTAGAGGCAAACGAGAAAGTGGCAAAGAGTATCAGTGGAAAAATAGAGCGTTTAAGGCCTGTAATTGCAAATTATAAGCCTTAATCCAATTATTCAAAGGCAAGGTACCATAATCAAAGACCCCGTGGATTTCTCAGAAGTTCCAATGCACAGAAAACCATACTATCAGGGTTTCCATATCAGTAGAACATTCTTCCATAAAAGGACAAGGTGCCCATACCATCTACATTCTATACCGTGTTATAGGGAGATTTTTCAACCCTGACAATAGTCCTATGCTACCAGTGCATTAGTTATGCAGTATGGCAGACCCTAGCATCATTATTTTTCCTTTTTTGCAATTCACCAGAACACTGCAGCGAGTACATTAGAGACATACCTGGAAGTAAATTACAGCCTGACGAAGACCATTCTTCTCATCCAAAGAGTACCAGAGATAAATGCCCAGAATTTAAACTGAATGGAGCCTCGACCCTCCTTGTTGTTTCTGAGTTTTAATGTTGCATTTAGTTTTCCATATACCTTCTCTGCTCCACTCGAGCTATAATAATCCTCGAGAACATATTGTAAAGGTTGTTGTTCGGTTGTTGCCGATTGCTATTAGAGGGATTCATTTTGACTGTTAGAACAATCTTGGGAGGGAGTAGCAGAGTAGTTTGTAATGTAGTAGGTTGGGAGGAGAAAGTCTGGACTGTAACAGCCATTGTGCTCAGTGTATGTGACTAGTTTTGCATCAATTAATCAAGCAAATTTCACAGGATTCTTGTCTATTACTATTGGTGATGTTTTCTCTAACACTTTTTATTACATTTTCATACTGTTTCATTTTCTTCTGGGCTCGCATCAGAATATTGGCATAGTATTTACCCTTGTTAGGAACCCTATGTTTCTACTCTCCTTGCCTTTAATGTTTTCTTCTGCTTAGTTTTTCTTGTTGGGTTGAAGCTATAAGATTTGGGGACACTGGGAATTAGAGTTAGCCCTATTCACTAGGATCCTTGTGTGACCAGCTGGCCTTTCTAATATCTCTTGCTGGTGTCAAAGCATTGAAGGTTCAAATTTCTTCTCTGATCTATAGACCCTAGCACTATTAAAATTATCTCTGTTTTCCCTTGGAGCATGCTAAAGCTGACCTGGAGTGACCTCTGGTCCGATCTATAAGCTGCCCCTTTATCCCTCTATTGAAAGCTGCCTTTGAGTATGTCCAAGTAGGTCTGGAGTTAAATGACCTCTGACTTGATCTATAGACAGAAATTGGGTTTCTTTCCTTCTTTCACTTTCAATCCTTAATGTTCCATCCCACCATCTATCTAAAAGATCCTTTAGTGTAGATGACTTGCCCTCTAAAAGCCTGGGCTAGTTGTTGCATGTAGTTCCCTTTCATGACTTCGTAGCCCAATGGATGGCACTTTCTTGTCCTATCCTCTTTGCTGAAACATCCTACTGCTTTGCTCCTTTCCTTCCATTACCTTCTCAGTCTATGAGCTCATGACCAACCCAGCAACCAACCAACCAAATAATTTTTAAAACCCCCTTTGTGCTTCATAACTAGCCTAACATCTCATTTGAGCTTCAAAGATATACCATTCTTTGTTTTATTGGAGAGATCCCTCTCCGGGTCCAGGAGGGCTAGATCCTAGGGCCCCAAAGTGGTTATGATGTTGTCTCATCTTTTGGTCTTGCCAATCTGGCCAAAACATGGGAACCCCAACACTTGGAAACTAACTAATTTCCTTCCTACTGAGAATCATGTTTGTCCTTTGCATAAACATGCATTTGATGCAAGATTCTTCTTGGAAACCAATTTTCCAAATTAAGCCCATCTGAGTGAACTACAACAATGAGTTTCAACCATCAGTAATAACAAGAAAATAAATGACCATTCTTTTACCTCCATGGTTCCAAATTCCACATCTGGATGAATGCATTTTCCATCTCCTTCTCTTCTTGGCGTCAACACATAAAATGGTCTACAATGGTTACAAAAAATTTTGACATCTTGTCACAAACACAACATATTTAGATTCAACCATCAATTTGAAAAACTCATCATTAAAGAAACATAAATGACGACATATCCTCTTGCTCCTTCAAAGAAAAAAAATTCACATCATGTGAACATTGCCATTTACTCTTACATCTTGGTGTCAAAACTTATTGACCAAACACAAGTCGACAAAACATACCTCTTCAAACAACTGACTCTCAAGTCAAGCAGAAGCATGTGTAATAATTTGACGATTATTTTCCCATAACAAAAATAATTTCACATTTCATGAAACACTTTGTCAACATATCCTTTTCATCTTTGGAGACAAAATCAACTCTTCCAAGTTGATATGACATGCATGTAACACAAAATCGATCAACACAAGTCGACACTCATGCATGTGAAAATGATCAACATTCTCGAGTTGACAATATACATGTAAAACAAAGCAATCAACCAACAAAATTCAATTACTCATGCATGTTCAAGCACAATGAAACAATAAAAATTTCACTGTTCATACACAAACTCTCATGCATGCATACAATTCTTCAACTCTCTCACAAGTACAATCATAAGTACAAGAACTCCATTCATATGTACATGTACTTAAAAACCTAAAATGAACAAATTTTGCTGCAATAAAGTGAGTCAACATAATCCACTTTCCATCACCTTTTTGGCGTAAACATGCAACATGCATTCCATTGGCAAAGAAATGCATCAATCATCAAAAGACATGCAAAGCCTTAATTGGATAAGAAATCTAACCATTTCTTACCAAACCATTTCAATGGTGCTTCTTTTAGCCACACATCATCATAATGTGAATCATCTTGACCCACATCAATTATGGAATCTTCTTTTCCATTCTTTCCATTCTCTTTCTCCACCTTCTTCAAATGTTGTGGATGACTTGTTGGATACAAAGTCCACCAATTGCATACAATATGACCTTGCTTATGGCAATGAGTGCAAAACAATTACATCTTCTTTTTAGTATGGCTTTCTTTGTCCAATGGACCTTTGGCTTGCTACCTCTTTTTATTTGAAAGTTTCCTGTGCATGGCTCTCTTCTTCCAACATATTGAAACATTATGGTTATCCAAACCACAAAAGGAACATGCAAACTTTATCCAAATAGTATGTGAGAATTTTCCATGTTTATCATAATTAAAAGAAAATTTATTAAAAACAGATTTATACCTTGAACATTCACCTTTGTCGCCTTCTTGAGGAGGTGAATTTGATAAGGTAGCGGCTCTCTTCGGAATACCAAAAATTGCTTCAATACTTTTAGAGCTTTCAACATCCTCGTGTTTTCCATTCTCATTAGCTGCATGCTTATGAGTACCTTCTTGCAAAGTGAGTGTAAAATTTTTTCATTCCTCATGAACACAACCTTCACAAGCTTGAGGTAATGAACATGAAATGAAAGTACTTCTTGGAACACCTTCATGTTCCTCCTTGGCTTTAGATCTTTCTCCATCATGTCGTCCATAACCAAGACCCAAATAATTAGGCCTTTCCTCAACAAAATTTGACTCAACTATGCCTTGTGCATGTTTTACCAATCCTTTACCTTCATAGCCCATCTTCATCAATAATTTGGACCCTATTCCTCTAGTGTGTCTTTCAAAATCACCTACACATTCATTTTTAGAGGAAATTGAAGATAAAATTGAATTTCATACCTCTTTTCCATGTGCATATATGGCTAAGGATTCCTTGGCATCATGGAGCTGAGTCTCCATCTCATGCATCTTTTCAAGAAGCTGTTGCTTCTCCTCCTTCATGGAAATCAACTACTCTTGAAGTTTAATTCACTCCCTCTTATCCTCATACTTCTCTTGCAACCTAACAATCATGATGTAGAGTTTCTGCAACATCTCTTTATCAAAGAATTTTGCTAAGGAGGATTGACTAGAAGCATCACTTAATGAAGCTGCCATCACACCTGCAATGCATACAAATATTCTTTGCAGTGCTTTGAGATATGAATTCTAAATCTTGACTTCTTTTCCTTCACACATAAACTTGCAAGTTTACTGTGTAAAAGTTCATAGTTAAATTCTCCTTGCACAAATTCAAAAACCAATAGTTATAGAATAATTAGTTAATCTTGGCTAAAATGAGCTAAACTTTTGCTCTGATACCAACTTGATCTGAATATGGGTAAACTAGTTATTTCTATGCTAGCTCCCTCATCAATATTAAAAATGTGTGATTAGGATTGTCTCATGTTAACCATTTGTGAAGGGGTTAACGTGTCAAGTTTCATGTGTCTTTGATGATGAAATTATGAATTAATTAGATTTTAAAAACTTATGAATATAAAATGAAATGCATGAATAACTCACAAGAATCACATAATACAATGGATGATAATGGAGTTCACCCCTCCTGTGCTACATATCCATGGACGTGCTTTAACTAGCTAGGCCCTCTTGGGATTAAGATTCATATTTCTTTTTACAAACACTTGTGGTATTCTAATGGATTTGAAGACTATTCCATTGGCTTCAAAACCCTAAAAAACTGCTAAAATGACTATTCAATCTCTCAATTTGGTTTCCATCTCCTCTAGTATTGACCTCCCATCGTCATAGCCATGGGCTTGTTTAATATCCAAAGTGACAAAATCACCTGAATATGTGCTCTAACTCCTTTTAAAACTATAACATTATGTTCATAATATCAAATAAATCAAAAAATTATTGTTCATTCACTCCATTTGGCCTTCATCTGATCTAGGCATGACCCTCCCTCTTGGTGGTCTTGGCCTTCAAAATTCTTCAAGTGACCAAAAAAACATGTAGATTTTATCCTCTGGTTCTGTAAGTTATTCCAATGGATTCAGAGCATGCCAATATGCTAGGAATGACTCTTCCTGATCCAAAATTGGTTGAAAATTTCTCAAGATAGGCCTCATTAAAGTTTACCCTAGATTTTGCCTCTAAATCTGGAGAACTGCCAGTTAGCTTCGACAAATTTGGAAGTGGCGCAAGATTTGGAGGTGGCTGCCAAAATTCTGCCAAATTAATATCAGCTTAATTAAAGCTAAATTTCATATCAATGAGTGATAAGTGCAAACTAAGTGTAATTATTTTTGAGATCTTGGAATGAGGTCATGTGGGAGGCGGGCTGGCCCCTCTATTCCCCGCCATCGCAAGTCCGCATCTGTTCAAATGGAATTTCGTGTGCATGCTTTTCAAATATGTGGATCATTAGAATGAGAGGGTGAGTAGCTGGTGGGATGTAACAGGGTCAAACCTTGGCCTCTGCCCCTCCATATTGTTTTGCCATATTAACTCATGCCATCAGACTTTAATAAACGCTCCAATAAATATTGTTTAATCTGCTACCATTAAACAAACCTCCACCATATACTATGGTATAAACCTTTGGAATTTGGTTATAATGATATAAAATTCCATCCAAAATATATATTTAAACCATAGTTTTCATACCATATAAATGTTTTCAATATTCAAAAATATGTGCCATCAAACTATGGTCTTCAACCTTTGATATTGGAATTTGCAAATATGTGCTCCAATTAATAAACATTTAATCCAAGGTTTGAAAACCTTTGCAGAATATAAGGTAAAAATATGCCTCCACCATATAGTTTAAAACTATAGGTTAATATGTATGCCACCAATTCAACATGACCCAAACCAAACCTTAGGTTAAAATGATATATGTGGAAATGTAATTCGAACCTTAGGATTCATATTATGTGCCACCAATAATCAAATTTCCCACCATATGACATAATTCTAACCTTACCATAAAAATTTGAATCTGACTTGAACCTTAACACATAGTTGAAAAGAAATTTGAATCTAACCTTGCAGAGGGGGTCCACCAGGGGACACATGGAAGTCCCTGGTTGGGAAATCCTCCCACATATAAAAAAAAAATCGAATTCAACCTTAGGAAGTCATTGGGAAAATTTCACCTTAACAAACCAAATTGGAAAATCTCGCAGTGACACTTGTCATAGTCCCATTGGAAAAAAACTATAGAAGATTCCATGCATGCTAACTGGGCTGCCATGTCATCGCCCTATACCTATTCTGCAATTTTTTTTATATAAAACTTTCCCTGTGCTGAATGACGATCAACAGACCATAACTGCTTCATACGAACTCGGTTTTCGACGAAAAAATTTGCATTGGATTCCTAGCGATGGGCTGGTAACTGTCATTCTAGTTTGGTGCAATTATGAGAACTTTCATTTTTGAGCAAATTTTTTCCCCTGATCAAGATTCTGATCACATGGCTACGTTGAGTCTTCCTAACATTACCTTGGGGATCCAAGTATGGTACATTTAGCCTCCCGAAAACACTCCTCCCAATCAACTCAAACCTTATACAAATTTGACTATGGTTCAACCTATTATTCCTCCCCCTTCCTTTTATTCAGTTCCACAACAACCTCCGGAAGAAGCCACTCCTGTTACGAAAGAATATGGTGAGGGGGGAAGCCCAAAACAAGGGAATCAAAGACAAGGCACCCCAACCAATTCCCACTCCTTCTAAACTGCCAATGCCTTCTCGAACATGCACTTTGTGTGATTTTGTTCAAAATGCCACCAATAATTATTGTTGGCATGTTTGTGTTGCCATTGATGTCACCTATTGAAATCATGTATTCATGAGTCTCTGTTAGGTCCCCATATTACTAGTGTAGTCCTTTATTTTTATTTGTGTAGCCCCCTTATTGTTATTGTTGTGCCCCTGTAACCCCCATATTGTTATTATTGTTCCCTTACATTATTATTGTTAGGTCGGATAGGATTATATTGTGACCCCATGGACCCCTATATATAGAAGGAGGTTTTGTCATTTGTATCATGCAAGAATTGACATTTATGTAATGTATTAGAGGTTTCCCCCTCAAAGTTGCTGATTTATAATGCATTGATCTCCCTTCTCTTCTATTTTTGGAGCTGGTTTCATAACATTTGGTGTCAGAGCTTTGGATTCTAGGGTTTCACTGCTCCAAACAGGTCATCGTTGAATTTTCACCATAAATTTTTTTCTACGAAGGTTTAGAAGCTGAAATTTTTTTAGCGTGAATCCGAAATTTGAAGGAACATCTTGGAAAATTTTTAGATATTGGTTTGCAATATTTTAGGAGATATGATCTGTGGAAGTTAAGGATTTTTGCAGGCTCTTGAATTTAACCTAAACAGGTCATCGTGGAATTTTCGCAATTAATTTTTTTCTACGAGGGTTCAAAAGCTGAAATTTTTATATAGTAAAGCTGAAATCCTGAGAAATGTCATGGAAAAATTTCAGAGCTTTATTCGAAATATTTTAGGATATATGATTTGTGGAAGGTAGTGTTGTTTCAGGCTTCCGAATTTCATGTCAAAGAGGTGACCCTGGGAAAATTGTCATAACTCTCAATCTAAGCATCTGATTGGAATTCTGTAAAAAGTGGCCGCAAGTATATATAAAATAGTTTCATTTATATCAATGTCAGAGCTAAAGGAGGAAAATATGACACGTGGCACGTTGTACAAGTTTTCTCTACTAAACCAGTCCACAATTAGGTCATTCTGGGAGATTAGGCATAAATTTGCCTTGAAGAATCCAAATCAGGTGACACCTGTGGAAATTTAAAGAAGCTTCATATGGATAGTACAGGGCCAAATTTAGATATTTAAGATCTGAAATTACAGAGATAATTAAGTTTCAATATCGAGCTCCTCAAAATCAATAAAAAGGTGTGTATTTTTTTCAATTGCATAAGTCTTGTGTGAAAAATCAATTTGAATTGATTCCAAGGGAATATTGTAGAATAGATATCAGTGTTCAGTTACAAAATTCCTCCTAAAAATAATTCAACACCCATTAATCCTTTAGAAGGCTCTATTATGACTCATGAAGAAAAAGAATTGCAACATGACATATCCAAATTACAAGAGCAAGTGCACCAAATTTCGCTCTCGCAAAGAGCAACAAAAAATGAAATGGAAGCTTTCAAGAAAGGCGTGGAAGCTAAGATGGAATCTGGCATGGAAGATAAGATGGATGACATGAAATATAGCATGGAAAACATGAAATACAACATGGAAAATGTAATATTCCCAAATGGGAAAAGCAGGAATATAGTGCATAAAATGAGAGCAGCAACAAATATTTAACACATCGAACCATGAGACCAATATGGAGTCATAAAATTATGTATTAAAGCAGAAAATAAATACAAAATAGTGAGGCATTAATCATATACAATGAGGAAATAAGCCTCCCATAAGCAATCACTCCCAAATATGAGTTGTTGCTACAATACAAAATGTCGGAGAGAAACTACATCACAGACATATTAAGCATAACTACAGTTGGAGATGATACAATGATATAAATATACAGATATAGGCCCCAATAGAGTCTATACATACATATCTAGGCACTAAATTAGCTTTCCAAGACAACCCAAGAGGGTTTCAGGAAAATGCACACAATGTGCCAATGTAAGCTACAACCCTAGGGCTGAAGGTATGATGCAACAACAAAAATGAGAAGATATGGCTGAAGCTGATGTAGAAACATAAAACTCTTCTCCAATATATCCTCTGGGTGAAATAATGGCTCCTCCACTGAAGAAATCACCTCCCAAAACAACTACTGCAACCACCCCTGCAACTCCTCCCTAAAATAATGCAGATCTGGGCTGAAACTATGATGTAGGGGATAAATGCACCTTTTCCTGATGCCAAATATGTCAATAAAGCCCAAGGGGATTCTTTACAGGCATTCCAATAGATGGAAACCTTCCTCCACAAAAAAAATAGCTCTGAAGACACCCAATATAATTCTCCACTGCTGCACCCTGCAACAGAACACAATGTTCAGGAGAAACAGTGCTGATGAAGAAATATGTAGCTTGGCCTTGAGCTTGAGTGTGGATGTTATAGGTCAATTTGGGCATCATTACCAATGAACTTGTTAACTGGAAATCATCCCCAGGACTGATGAATGGGGTCTATAATCCCCTATCATTTCAGTTGCTACATGCCCTAAGACAAAGAAAAAGAACAAATCATCTATGACTTCCATTGCAAGGTTTCCAGGATTTGAACTTTATATTATAACACCTATGAGCTCACCAACACAGTCTCTCAAGGGGATAAGTGTGTTGCATATGTAGGTACCTCCATTCAAAGGTGCTCTGCAAAGCACTTCCCGACACTCAAGGGCGCGTTGGTCATTTGGGAGCGAAATTATCATTGTTCGGGAATCTCCACTTGGCCAGTGTCTTCTAGAAGAGTGCATATGTGTCAAAATTCAAATCCATGTGTCCATTTGATACCTCTAAGACTAGGAACTTGTCTTTCCTATTATTATAAAGTCATTGATTGTAAAACTACCTTCAGATCCTCTATAAATTAGGCACAGATCCTAGTGCTTAAAAAGGAAGAATTTGAGTAGAGAAATGCTGGTGGAATTTCAATTGAGGAGTTGATTTGAGTGACATGTCGCTGGAGAGATGTGCATTGTGATGAGGTTGGGATGTTGCTGGAGGTGGTGACATCAAATCAATCACTAGGTGGTAACCTCCCCTTCTATCCATTAATAAATATTGTTGCTTACTTTCCCACATATGTATCTGTATAAGCTTATGTCTTTCATATTATGAATTCTTATCTAATGTTTATGGTTCATGTTTCATTGATTTAACTGAATAACTTGAATAGACATCTATATATTGCTATCTCTTTTTAGTTTAGTGTTCATTCTTGTAGGAAATATTTTTGCGATCTCGCTTGGATTTGAAGCTACAACAAGAGCGACAGAAGGAGAATTGGAAGCGCTTGGACTCCAAGTAAGTTTCTTGATCTATTATGTGTGTCTATTTACCGTTAGGAAAAGTAGCTACAAATTCTTTAACTTTTTGTTTTAGATGAGCACCACATCTAGGGGAGAATGTTTTATTCGTAATCTATAATTCCGCATAACAAATTGGTGACTCAGCCATTGGGGAGTTTACCCTTCATCCTTGGTGTATTTTCCTCTATTTATCTCTATTTATTCACCCAATAAAATTTAATCTGAAATATTAGGCTTTTTGAAATCAAAATTTGCATTATAAGTGTGTTTTACAGTTGAGTTTTTTGTTCTCTGTTATGCCCAACGCACTGTTGAACAGGACACAATGCTTTGCATAACACTTCCTCCCACTTAGGGGTGCATTTAATGCACTGTCTCCCCTTAGAGACTGCATTGCCCCATAAAATCTACCGAATTCCATTGAGTTTTTCATTTCATTTTCTTTCAGTTTGATTGTTTGTTGTGTTTTATAGAGCCTGATACCTCATATTGACCAGTAACTTTATCTACCTCTTCCTCCTTTGAAACAAAATTTTTTTCAATGTTTATTTAAATTTTTTTTCTTTATCATTCACAAATTAATTTCAAAGTATTTTCATTACTGCATTAGATCCATTTTATTTTGAAAAGGAAATTGTCGTTAAATTATTCCTTTCCTGTAAGAGAAATTGTAGTTCTATTCTTTGTTTTTCCTATCAAACAGAAATTGATGTTCAAATTCATCATTTCTCAAAGTAAAAGGCATTTGTTTTTATTGATTTGATGCACTTAGTTTCCTTTTCTGCATTCACATTAAAGGGACTGAAAAGAAAAACCTGCATTTGCATGTAGTGGATTGTGTGTTTTGCATAGGAAAAATTAGGAAAGCTGCATTTTATTTTGTGCTCTTTGATTGTTTGATCTCAAATTAATTTCTCTTTCCAAAAAAACTAGGATTTATTAGATAGCTAGGATTTTCATTGAAAAAACTAAAAGTGAAAGATTTATTATCATTTTAGTTTTCATTTTATGAATTTCCAATACATCATCGCAGTGAACCATGAAAGGAAAATTGATAAACAAGATCAACTTAAAATTTATCTCAATTTACCTAACAAAGCATTGGAACCATAACGATAACATTTAGAAGGTCTAGGCTAGAGATGTGTTCTGACATCGTAAAACATAGCAGTTGTTGTTAAATTTCTGCGATACATTTTGAGTGTTATATCTCACTCCACATATGTAAGTATATCGTAGCTCGTCCATGTACTTTCAAGTATATCGGGCGGTGTTACAGTACAAAAAGTATAAAGGGGTGCTCTCATTATGCGGTTTTGCATTAGACAGCGCTAATACAGAATTGGGCCTCCACGTACCTTTGGGTATATTTGGGAGGAAAAATTTAGGTTGATATCCATCCATAGTGAACTGAGTCGATCGCCTTGTAAATTGTGATACACCAAACAAAACATTCGAGGAGATTGCCTGCCCGTACTTCTTGGTTCGCCAGGAGGTATTCTACAGTTCACAATTTCTTGGTAAACCTTTTGCCTAGTAATACCCTTTTATGTTGTTTATTTTTTTTGGTTAAAATAAATCAGTCATTGTGGAAGAAACAAATTCTTTTCCCCGTCGTTCGCGTAGATTAGCATTGAAACCACCTTTACCACCAGAAGTTACTTCTGGACGGCGAAGGCGACATCACTCTACCGAAACTAGTACTATCAGTACCTCTGGTGAACCATCATCTTCCCATATACCAGAGTCAGCAAAAGTTGTTTCTACACATCTTGGTTTGTCTACTATTGTTGAGATGAAGTCCTCATAGCTACCCGTGGTCACAATCCATCCAATCAGTGAGACTATACCTCCTGAACCCGACGTTTTTCAACCGAAAGTTGATCTAGATCCTGTCTCTTCTTTTCCAGAAAATTTGAATCCCTAAATCGAAAAACTAGAAGTTGTTCATCCCACGATTTTCTATAATCATTGAATTTCCCATATCACACACTCAACCTCCTGAAATATAATTTTGGCCTGACGGCGAAATACTTCCACCTGGTTTTATTTTGATTGAAAAAATCCCATAAGAAGAGACACCTTTAACTCCAACCCATTTTGGGGAGGATCTTTACCTGTACGAGTCTTTTCCTCAATCACCACCCTCTACTTTTATTGATCATGTTCCTATTCATATTCCCATTGATTCAAAAGGGTATAAATTTGGTCAAGTAACCATGCCTGAACCAACATCTTCGGTTGGGCCATCTGTTCCAATTACATAAGTACCTGCCCAAGCTACCCTGTCGATGTTTACAAATTCACCAGAATCATATTTTCATTGTGGCCCTATGTTCCCATTAGGTTATAAATCTTTATCAAGAATTTTTTCTGGTGCATCTTCAAACCCATGGACTTCACCAATGTCATCTTCTGGTATTATAACTAGTAAACCTATAGTGAGTACTGAACGGCTTGATTATTTATACACATCATCAAGGCAATATCAAGCTAGTCCTTCTGGGTCTATTCCATCCAGTACCATATCAATTGAACTCCCTGCATTTGGAGAGAAATATTTTCTGTCTTATTATCCTCCTCATGCTGGGGGGCAACCTTAGGTCACCCATTATGATAGTACTCCATCAATTTTTGGTCAACCTAATGTCGAAATGAATGTTTGTCAATGGTAGCCCACTCTACCTATCCAAACAAAAACGATTGTACACTCGTATCAACCATTTCAACCTATTACACCCACATCATTTACACTTTTTCATACATCTTTACCCCTATTACATAATCAAAATGTTGTACAACAACCTTTTCAGGTGGGTCCTTCAACTCAATACCCTCAAGTATTGGGCCCACAGACTCCAAATCCTCTGTTTAATTTACAACAACAACATGTACTTGGAATCATTTATTCACAAGTTGGTTTACCATTTTATGGGATGTCACAGCCATAACCTGGTTATACCTATCCTCAACCGAATCCAAATTATTCTAATTTGGGTTATAACATTGGTGGATAGACCCCTTGGTAGCCTCAAGCACAAATACCTCAGAATTTATTTCAGCAAGTGCCATATCCAGGTTTTGGTCAATAGAATCCCCAGGCATTTTCTTATCAAACCAAACCCTATATGGGTTACCAGCAACAGATTCCTTATGCTCATTCTCAAATTTTTGTTTCTCAAAAAATTCCATCATACCCTGGCTATGCTCAACCTAACCTAAATAGACAGTTTCCTTTTGTTGCAACTTTAGAGTTACCATATTTAAATTAGCTAACCAATGATCCAATAAACTATGCTCCTTGGTGGCTGGTGATACCTTACAAATTACCCTCGGATATTCCTAAGTTCAATGAAAACCCTGGAGAAGACCCGTTGACTCATCTTATGACTTATCATTTATGGTGTTCATCCAACTCCCTGAATGATGATTCTGTTTGACTCCGTCTTTTCCATTGTACGCTTACTGGTCCGGCTGCAAAATGGTACATGGAATTACCTAGAGATTATTTTGATAATTTCACTGCCCTAGTTACTGTCTTTTTGACTCACTTCCAGTTACCCATACGATATGAAACTGGAACGAAACTCTTGACCAATTTCAAATAGACTAATTCTACTCACATTTCTAATCATATTCGTGAGTGGCGTCATCTTCGTAGAATGGTTAAGACATTTGTTCTGGATCATCTCCTTGATAAGTGGTTCATTAAGTCCTTGTTACCATGTATAACCGAGGATTTGGCTAAAGGTGGTGTCGTCACTAAAGAGCAGGTTATTTCTCATGCCCAATATGTATATTTGATATATACTCAATCTAACACACTCTATGAAAAAATTCCTAACGCGCGGAGATCTAATTTTACTATTCCTCCTCATTTAAAGGACTCTCATGCTAGAGATGACTTGATTGGTACTGCAAGAACACATCATACTACTGCATCTG
Organism: Pinus albicaulis; assembly: GCA_034641835.2. Lineage (NCBI taxonomy): Eukaryota > Viridiplantae > Streptophyta > Pinopsida > Pinales > Pinaceae > Pinus > Pinus albicaulis. Next base: position 159,599,770 of record CM076569.1, on the reverse strand, counting down.
ATCCTGCACCTTCTTCTGAAATTAATGCCATGTTATTTGACAAGGGAAAAAGTGACAAGCAACCTGGAAGTAAGAAAAAGGGGAAATCTAAGAAAAAGAAAACTTCTAACCCGCAGGAAAGATCATCTGATCAATCGTCTGGACCTAGGAAACCTCGTTATCCATGCATAATATGTAATGAGGAACATTTTTTTTGGGATTTTCCTCACTATGCTAAAGTCTCAAAAATAATTAAGACTTCCCATGCGTTAGCTATGTTGACAGATCTATTTTCGAATCCGAACACAGATTTGGTTGCTATGGATCAATCTTCTAGTTCCCAAGTACTCATGCTATCCGTCACAAAACCTTCAACAGATAGTTTGGTGTCAATGCATAATAAATATTATGGTATTCAGGAACCTGATCAACCTACTACCTTGACTACCAATCCATATACATAGTCATTTCTACCTACTGTTATTCCTAAATTGACAATTAAGCCACCTAAGGGAGTAATTCATAAATCGACATATAATCCTTGAGCAAGAGCTGCTCAAAATTATAATATAGTTGAAGATTTGGCTCAATCCCCTTCATCTATGTCTGCTCTTGAGGTATTACAGAATTGTCCCTCCCATAAACAGGATTTATTGTCGGCTATAGGTGGAATTGATTCGACTTATTCAAATCTTGACATCTTTAACCATACGGGCTATGTGTCGCAACTACCAGCAGAATTTCCATTCTCCATACAATTAAATGTTCTTAATCACCTTGTTCATCGTACTATTATTGATGAGGGAGCATCTGTAGAAATTTGAATAATAGCTGAATTATTCACCGAGATTATCCTGATTACACACTATTTAAGCTTCATGCATAATACATAACCTCTTCTACAATTCATCATCAATATGCGGAAATAGAAAGCAGTCGCATGCACTCATTAAAAACATAATCAAGCACACATATTAACACAGTATGTAATGGGGAAAGCAATAGCTGAAAACCCCCAACTATCTGTATATTATAATGATAGAGAACATGTAACAATACATAGCACAAAGCCCTCACAGCTCTCAGCACTATCTCCAAAATTTACACACAAACTAGTATAGAAAGTGAACAAGTCACGGGTTCAAATCTCCTCCACAAGTCTGCCTGCCTCTACTGCGAAATCCAAGTTGATTAATGATGAGATCCAAGTTCGAATCCCACTAGCTCCAACTACACAATCCTCATTGGCAATCTCCATCAATGTGTGTGCAAATATCATGCACAGCCAATAGTCACAACTGATAGTACACTCACCCTTTCACCCACCTCTAACACTGGTCTCCACTGAACTGTCCATGAATTGCAGTTAACTGATGTGTTATTTAGTTGATTTATGAGTTAATATTTAGTGAATTAATTAATAATTAATTCACTCCACTCATCACTAGTGTATTTGTCAGTTAGACTAAATACAACTAGTTCAACTAAGTTAAACAGAACACAACTCCACCAACTGTCTCAACAACTCGACCAAACTCTGCCACATGAGTTCTAACTGAAGTCAACCATGCAATAGCTCAACTAACCCTTAGGAAAAGCGTATTTCCTTCTTTCAGCTACATGTGCCACATCCAAGCATCAAACTGAAGTGCTCCAAGAGGATAAGATAATGTTTATAGTCTAAATATTATTAAGGGTTAATAATATTTGACTGTTCTACTTTTAGCTCGGCAATCTAAAAATATAAACTTCCCAATGTCTAAAAATAGAGGTCCATCTATTTTTACCAACTCGACCAACCATCCATAAATAGCATCCTGCAGCTCATAGACCATGATCCATATGTCTAAAAAATAGACATAGTCTAAAAATAGACTTTGCGCCAAAAATAGCCTACGGGCCCACTTAGTGAAGGCGACTTCATTTCACTAAGCTCCATCATCTTGTTGCATTTTCAAAACTCCCTCTCAACAAGATATGGATTATCTGCAACCCCTATCCTACCTCTTTGGTATTCTAATTTTCTCTTGGTGAGCGCCTTCGTCAAGATATCAACATCCTGATCCTCCGTGGGAATGTATGAAAGTAACATGATTCTCCGCTACACACAATCTCTGATATGATGGTACCTGATGTCGATGTGTTTGGATCTATCATGAAATACTGTATTAGCCGAGATTTTAATGCAACTCTGGTTATCACAATAAATCACAGTAGGCTCCAAGTGTGACCTGAACAACCCGACCAGAATCTTCCTCATCCATATGGCCTCGCATGCAGCCAAGCTTGCTACCATATACTCAGCCTCTGCTGAACTGAGTGCCACGGATCTCTGCTTCCTGCTGTACCAAGAAACTGCTGTCGACCCGATACTGAAGATCCCTCTAGATGTGCTCTTTCTGTCCATTGGGCTCCCTGCCCAATCTGCATCCGTGAAGCCACATAGCTTCACCTCATCCTCCTGTCTGTACCACAAGCCATATCCCGATGTGCCTCTAAGATAACACAATACATGCTTGCCTGCCTTCCAGAAGAGCTTGGTAGGCTTAACCATAGCTTGCGAAAGCTGGTTAACAGCATAGCATATATCGGGTCGTGTATTGACCAGACACATAAGCGACCCCACCAACTGTCGATAGACAGTGGCATCCACTACCTCCGCTGAAGTAGCATCCTCCTTCCTCCAACCACCAGGAAGAGGAGTGTCAACAGGCTTGCAGCCTTGCATGTTGAACCTCTCCAGAATCTCCCGGGCATACTTGCCCTGAGAAACAAACAGTCCTCCACTGCACTGCCAAATCTCCAATCCCAGAAAATAATGAAGGATGCCCAAGTCCTTCATCTCAAACTCTCGTGCAAGATCCTCCTTGCATGAAAGTATCAAATGCTCATCGCCAGTCAAAATCAGATCATCTACATACAGTACGATGATCAACAGCTTCCCCTCCACCACAATCTGGTACAGGTTTAGATCCGCCTCACTCTTGGAGAATCCAAGCCCGGTGAAGTAGCTGTCTATCCGAGTGTACCAAGCACGAGGTGCTTGCTTCAGCCCGTACAGTGCTCTCTTGAGTCGGCACACATGCGACTCACTACTAAAGATCTCGAAACCTTCAGGCTGCTCTATGTACACCTCCTCCTCAATGACTCCGTTGAGGAACGCAGTCTTCACATCCATCTGATGGATGTGCCATCCCATCTGCGCTGAGAGAGCTAGGATCGTTCGTATGGAAGAGTACCTTGCGACAGGTGCAAAGGTCTCCTCATAATCGATCCCCTCGATCTGTGAGAAGCCACGGGCGACAAATCTCGCCTTGTACTTCTCCACACTCCCGTCAGCCGCCTGCTTCACTTTGTAGATCCATCGCGAACCCACCACCGATTTCCCCTCCGGTATTGGGACAATCTCCCATGCACTGTTTCTGACGATCGAATCATATTCTTCGATCATGGCATCAACCCATGCGGGTTCCTCCACAGCTTCCTCAAAAGAGGATGGCTCCGTCACGACACATTGACTCACAAGAGCCATGTATCCAGTGTACCGATCCGGTGACTGCCTCTGTCTGCGCTGTGCCGTAGGTGGTCCTACAACCTTCTCTGCATCTCGAGCCAGTCGCTCAGCTTCTGTAGTGCGCATGCGCCCTCTGATGGTTGGCGCTGCATGGGTGGTTTCTTCCACTCATGAATTTCCTCTTGTGGCTGATCCAAATCCTGAGACTCATCCTTAGGAACTAATAGCTCCTCATCTTCATGCAAGTGTGGCTCCCTCTCAAGCGAACACTTCATGGCTTTCTCCTCCTGAAATTTGATATCCCGTCGCACAACAGTCTTGCGACTGTCTGGAAAATACACACGATAGTTGTGGGGCGTATCAGTGTACCCCACAAATATCCCAACCTCTGCGGTCAGATCCAGCTTCTTTCTGGCATCCTTCGTCACATGCAAGTAGACAGGTGAACCAAAAATCCTCAAATGGGAAATATCAGGTCTCTTACCAGAAAACGCCTCCTCCGATGTACTCATGCCAAGTATCTTGTGAGGACAACGATTCTGGACATACACTGCAGTATTGCATGCCTCCGCCCATAAGTGAAGGGGTAGGCCCTGATCATGCAACATCGCCCGTGCAACACCCACGATCATTCTATTCTTCTGCTCAGCAACCCCGTTCTACTGTGGGTTATGGGGTGCGATGAGCTCTCTCTGAATCCCTTCTGCACTGCAAAAGTCCTTGAATTCAGCAGAGATGAATTCACCACCATTCTCGCTCCTAAGAGCCTTCACATGCTTCCCCGATTCCTTCTCAACCAGCGCCTTGAACTCACAGAACTTTGAGTATGTCTCGCTCTTCTTTTGCATGAAGAAGATCCAACACTTCCGAGAAAAATCATCAACAAAGATCACATAGTACCTGTGCTTTGCTGTCGAAGCTACTGAGAAAGGTCCACACACGTCTGTGTGAATTCTCTCAAGGATCGTCGTGGCGCGACTATCCTTCTCGTGAAAGGTGGCTTTCATAAATTTTCCCAAGGTACACCCCTTGCACTGATCTGACTGCGCAAGAGTGCCCTTAGGAAGCCCAGTAGAAATCTGCTGCAGTATCTTCAAAGCTCCATGGTGAAGGTGGCCCAATATCCGGTGCCACAGCTCGCCATCATCCCAGCTCACCACTCCTTCCACCTTGCATGCCATTGGTGCGCAGCCATCTACTTACAGCTGATAAAGGTTCTTGATTCGAACCCCTATCTTCCGGGTTTCTCCAGTTGTCTTACTGCGCAGGAAAGCCTTTCCTTCGCTGAAGACAACATCGTACCCCTTGTCTTCTAACATTTCCACAGAGATCAGATTCTTCTTCAATCCTTGAACATGCATCACTTCCTTCAATACGAAGGGTTTACCAGACTCCCTCTCAAAGGAAATGGTACCGATACCGGTCGCACTGTATCTACCATCATCGCCCATCTCGATGTGCACTCCAAGATCTTTCTCATCCAAATCAGAAAACAAATCTCGATCTCCTGTCATGTGAAAAGACGCACCACTATCCAAGAACCAAACTGAACCCATCACACTTGATACCAAGCATGCGATCAGTGAAAAATCCAGCTCAAACTACGAGGCTAAGGCCTCTCCCGCTGCAGATCCAGCAGCATGCTTATTTTTCTTCTTCTGCGGACAATTTGTGGCATAATGTCCGTGCTGGTGACAGTGAAAGCACTTCACCTTGGACATGTCCTGCTTCTTGCCTTTCGCACCAGAATGAGAAGCTTTCTTGCTCTTCCCCTTCTTTGCTTTGGCATCCAAAGCGCAATTTTCTTCATCAGATGCCTTTGATGAAGATCCGTCCCTGGTACTCCGCCTTATCTCCTCTTGCACAAGATCCGACCAAAGTCGCTCCCATCCTGGCAATTTCTCCCGACCATTGACAAAGTCCTGATAGGAGTGCCAACTCTTCGGAAGCCCAAGGAGAGCCAAGCTCACCAAGTCCTCGTCATCAACAGTCACCCCCACACTTCCCAGCTCATCCCTGCATTGGATGAACTTTGTGAGGTACTTGGGCATACTGTCGCCTTTCTCCATCTTTATGTGTCTGAGTTTATCCTTGAGCGCCAACTTCCTCTGGTCGCTCTTGCTTTGGAATAAATCTGTCAACGCTTTCCACATCAAGTATGGAGAATCTTTTCCATGCATGCTGGATACAATGTGATCCTTCATGCCCTCCAACAGAATCCTTCGACATTTTTCCATCTTCTTTTTCCAAGCTTCAACTTGAGCAGCATCAGTAGGCTTTGGGATCTTAGCATCTATAAACTCCTTCAGCCCGTTATCATCTAATACCGCCTCCATTCTATCCTTCCATGCAACATAATTCGAACTTCCCTCAAGGGCATACTCCAATCGCAATTTTTTGAAAGACATTTCAACTTTGGCACCAAGAAAACTGCTGCAAATTCGAATTCCACCATCTCAAAACTCAACCGCTTCCGATCTGTGAGAACAAATTATTTCTAGCACAGAGATCGACTGTAGGGGCATTTACTGGATATATCACCTTTCAAAGAAAGGATGGATCCAAAGGCTACCTGGCCCATTACAGACTCTGTCTACCGAAATAATTGTAATCACTGTAATAGATCCGATGATCAATCTCGCTCTAATACCATGTATAAATTTGAATAATAGCTGAATTATTCACCGAGATTATCCTGATTACACACTATTTAAGCTTCATGCATAATACATAACCTCTTCTACAATTGATCATCAATATGCGGAAATAGAAAGCAGTCACATGCGCTCATTAAAAACATAATCAAGCACACATATCAACACAATATGTAATGGGGAAAGCAATAGCTAAAAACCCCCAACTATCTATATATTATAATGATAGAGAACATGTAACAATACATAGCACAAAGCCCTCACAGCTCTCAGCACTATCTCCAAAAGTTACACACAAACTAGTATAAAAAGTGAACAAGTCACAGGTTCAAATCTCCTCCACAAGTCTGCCTACCTCTACTGCGCAATCCAAGTTGATTAATGATGAGATCCAAGTTCGAATCCCACTAGCTCCAACTGCGCAATCCTCATTGGCAATCTCCATCAATGTGTGTGCAAATCTCATGCATAGCCAATAGTCACAACTGATAGTACACTCACCCTTTCACCCACCTCTAACACTGGTCTCCATTGAACTGTCCATGCATTGTAGTTAACTGATGTGTTCTTTAGTTGATTTATGAGTTAATATTTAGTGGATTAATTAATAATTAATTCACGCCACTCATCACTAGTGTATTTTTCATTTAGACTAAATACAACTAGTTCAACTAAGTTAAACAGAACACAACTCCACCAACTGTCTCATCAACTCCACCAAACTCTGCCACATGAGTTCTAACTGAAGTCAACCATGCAATAGCTCAACTAACCCTTAGGAAAAGTGTATTTCCTTCTTTCAGCTGCATGTGCCACATCCAAGCATCAAACTGAAGTGCTCCAAGAGGATAAGATAATGTTTATAGTCTAAATATTATTAAGAGTTAATAATATTTGACTGTTCTATTTTTAGCTCGGCAGTCTAAAAATAGAAACTGCCCAATGTCTAAAAATAGAGGTCCATCTATTTTTACCAACTCGACCAATCATCCATAAATAGCATCCTGCAGCTCATATACCATGATCCATATGTCTAAAAAATAGACATAGTCTAAAAATAGACTTTGCGCCAAAAATAGCCTGCGGGCCCACTTAGTGAAGGCAACTTCATTTCACTAAGCTCCATCATCTTGTTGCATTTTCAACAGAATATACCTGTATTATGTCTCTAAATTGTTGGAAGTCACTTGGCTCGCCGCACTTATTAAAATCATTAACGACGTTGAAGGCTTTTGATGGACGTACATATAAACCTTGTGGTTAAATTAATAACCTGCATGTTAAGCTTGGGGGAAAAATAGTGAATGTTGATGTCGAGGTTGTTGACAGACTCCTTGACTATAATATTCTATTTTTAAGGCCATGGGTATATGCTATGACTGCGATTGTTTCTACATATTTCAGAATGATTTCCTTTCCATATAAAGGTACAATTACAATCATCAATCAGCTATCCTTCTTTGCCTCTGCTTCACAGGTAATTGGAAGTGTTCCATTCGTTCACGCACCCCAACTAGCACTTTAGAACATCGGTGTAGGACTTTTAAAGGATTCCACTCTCATGGGAACCTTTGCATTACCACTGCCCGCGACGTCGGCAGAAATTGCAAGTATAGAGACCTACTACATGATCTCCTCCACTCCATCTGGCTTAAGGGAGAGTACAGGGATTATAAAATTTTTACGTTGGATGAGTTTCTACAACCCAGCCCTATTGAGTTGGCATAGAAATCAATCTATTTGCCTTGGGTGGAAAATCCAAAATCAACGTCGCTGATTTTCTGGGTTGATCATTCCTTAGATTTTGGTACTCCATCTGATCCATTTTCCTCAATTTTCTTGATAGATGATAATTTTTTGGAAGCCATGATGTCAGAAGGAGAACCATGGGGATATTATCATCATCATTCCCATCTTCCTGATTATGAAGAAAATTATCTTAGTTAACTATATCACCCATCAATCAAAAATTACTTTTCGAATTCTTTACCTATTAATACAATTGATTCCGAGTGAGTCTGTCAAATATTGAAGAGACCATTTCTATTGATATTTTGACCAAACCTAGCGTTGTAGAAAATATTCATGTTGGTGTATCTTGTCCTCCATCAGAACTCAAAACATATCGCTCTCTATTTCATGAATTCCGTGATGTATTTGCTTGGTGTTATGAGGAAATGCTAGGCATAGATACTAGTATCGTTGAAAACACTATTAATATGTATCCTGATGTCAAACCGGTGCATCAATGGCTTCGTCCTGTTCATCCAAATAAAGTATTTACCATTTTTTGGCTCAAGGGGTCCTGACCTAGGTTCAGAGGTTTAAGGTTTGCCAACAAACCCCTATAATACTAGCCCTTTCGGCAGTGACCTTCTTGCGCAGGCCAAAGTCTCACCCGAAGCAGTATGGGAGGGTGCTGGAACTAGGTTTCTGCACCTTGAGAGAGAGTAGGTAAGTCAAGAAAAGCAGCATTCCTAGCTTATGAAGCTTTGCATTTAACAGATCTAGTTACAGGCTTATATCACAAATCTCAGATCTAATGATTACATACGTGCGTAATACCAATCTATCAGCACAACAACTATAATCGCAGCAATTAATAGATTATAGATTCATATAATAGAAAAAAATATACTTTCGCAGCTATCAAACAGGTACTTCCGCAACTTAATCATACAACCCAAATTTGCATAAATCATAATAGAACAAATCCAGATCACATCAAATATCAATAATACTTCACATATATATTAATACCAGAATCTTCTTACAATCCAAAAATATTGCCTACGCACACAGCCATCAGGGTCTGCACACAGTAGGATTGAGGAGCTCTGCACACACATCCAGTAGGATTCCTTCCCAAAACCCTAACAACAGATCTAACAATTCACGCTTAACATCAATCTCAATTATCTTTTTACCTATGACTCAAAAAGGTTCATCTATTTATATCGATTTAGCCTACGCATCCAATGGTCCGCAAACCGTGGTTTGCAAACTCTTGGTCTACCCTTGACCCATTACAATGCATTAGGGGCTTTGACCCACCCCAAAACCCCTGCGTTAGACTAAATATTACAAAAAATATTCATAATTAGACAGAATTCGCAGCTTTAGGATACCCTGTTCCAACAGTCCCCCAACACAATCTTGTGACTTGTCCCAGGTCATTGTGATGGTGGGGTCTCCACCTATGCCTACAACAGTCTAATCACCTTGGCTAATGGGGGCAGCATGCCTTCAATCTAAGCAGCAGCATTCTATGAAATGTTGACCAAATTTTCTGAAATCGTACCATCCATCACAGCGGTGACACTCTCCAGATTCTAGTTTAGTTGCTTAACCGCGACATCAACATCTTGTGAAAGCTTGAGGGCCTCAACAGCCCAAGGCTTTAGGCGGTCGTTGAGGACCTTCTTCTTCTGCCAAATTTCATCAATATCAGCTTGGAGGGCGTGACTGGTGCACAGCCGTGTCAAACATTGAGCAAGAACTAAAGTGGGTAGGGCGGCTTCTAACGTCTCGAAATATTCTTCTTTCTATCGCAGGTCCTAGTTGATGCCTTGCAAGATCGGGCCACGCTGGACCTTGGTCCATAGTTGCATGGTTTTTTCTATTAATTGGGAACCCTGCATGATTTTTCTTGTAATGGCATTCGTAGCCGTGGTGACCAACACATTTCGCTAGGCCCGTACCTCCAGAGGTGTTTCAGGCTCCAACTTAGCCTGAAAATCGGAAATCTGCTACTCCATCTATGTCTTGACCACCTGAACTTCGTCCCTAGAGACCTTCAGTGTTGTGACCAACCTTTTAACCTTAGCCTGAAGGGTGGCTGTGGCCGAGATCTCTATGGTAACATATACGCAGTGTTGGTGAATCACGTTTTCGAGCTCCATTTGCATCAATTGTTTGCTCAGCCACACTGAGCTGTTGGTGCACTTGTTGGTCCTGATAGTGAATTTCCTAAAATAAAGAGGTGTGGAGACCCTGCAAGGCCTGTATGGTTTCATTGACAAAGTGCGTACCTCTATCGCTCATCAAGATTTTTGGACATTCAAATCTGGTCAGAAACTGCTCAAATATGAAGTGCACAGCGTTATCTGCAGTGCAATCCTTCACTGCTTGTGCCTTTGCCCACCTAGTCACATAATCAGTAGTAGTTATAATGTAACGCTCACCTGTCTTCTTTCCAGGGGGGGTGATAGGTCCTACAAAATCGATGGCCCACTTTTCAAATTCTTGTAGGGCCATTTGCGGTTGGAGGGGCATCTCATCTCTGCGGGACGGCTTTCTGGTGCGTTGGCATGTATCACAGGCTTTACAATAGTTGTGAGAGTCACTATGCAAGGTAGGCCACCATAATCCAGCTCTTAACCTTCTTTGTTGTGGCATTTCTAGCATAGTGACCTCTTGCCACCCCATCGTGGGCTTCTGCCAAGACAGCATGTTGCTCATGTTCCAAAACGTACCTTCATAACACTTCATCTACTCCCATGTTATGGAGGTGACTAGCGATGATGGTAAAATCCATAGTGCAGGTTACCAATTATTTCTTTTGCTGCACTGAATACCCCATGGGTGCCATGCCTGTAGTCAGGAACTGAATAATGTTAGTGAAGTGCGCATCGACTACCTTAATAGAAAACAATTACGCATCAGGAAATCCTTCCTCCAGGTTAGTTGGTTCCTCGCTAGTTTCAATTCGGGACAAGTGATTGGGCCTAGCATTCAACCTACTTGGTTTGACAATGATTTCAAAGTTGTACTCCTGGAACAACAGAAGCCATTGACAGATTCCCCCCCCCCCCCCCCAACACAGGCTTATTCACCAGGTACTTCAAAGATAAATGATCTGCAAACATTTTGAAGTGTCCCCCTAACAGGTAATGCTGATACTTTTGTAATGCATAGACCCTGGCCAATCCCTCCCACTTCGTGGTGGCATAGTTGCGCTCTGCACCTGGGAGTTTTCGACTAGCTAATGCAATTGGGTGATCAATGTCTCCCTCACTAGGCTGTGTAAGGACTGCTCCTAGGGCGATTCTGGAAGCATCAACGTGGACATGAAATACCTTCGCCCAATCAAGTAAAATAAGGATAGGCACAAAGATCATCTTTTCCTTAAGGAGCTCAAAGCTCTTTTGACACTCGTCATCCCAAAAGAATGAAACATCCTTCTTAAGCAGTTTTTCCAGAGGGGCTGTGATCAGTGTGTATCCCTGAATGAACTTTCTGTAATAGCCCGTATGTCCAAGGATCGAACATAGTTTCTTCTCAGTCGTAGGGACTACCATATTGATGATCACGGAAACTTTTGCAAGATCCACCATTAGCCCTTGTCGACAAACTATATGGCCGAGAAAGATTCCGAAGGGCACACAGAAGATACATTTCTTGATATTCAGGGAAATCTAGTGCTTTCGACAGGCATCCAACATCATGTGCAGGTTTGAAACATGCATATTTACTAATCCAAAGGCAGTCCAATCATCAAACTATACCTCCAAAAATTTATGAATAAACTCTTTGAATACGAAAACTATTACCTGTGAGAATATGGCAAGAGCATTTTTAAGCCCAAATGGCATGATTTTATACTGAAAGGATCCCCATTCAATGGAAAATGTAGTTTTGCTGCGGTATTCGGGTGTGATTTTGATCTAATGGTACCCTGAGAACCCATCGATGAAGGAATATGCTTCCTGGCCTCCTACACTATCCAGGATCTCATCGAAGAACGATGTAGGAAAATGATCATGTACACATGCATCATTCAACTTGTGAAAATCTACGCAGATGCAGATTCCCCCCTTCGTCTTCTTTTCCTGAACCACCATAGGACTCACCCTCTCTAACTGTTTGACCGGTTCGATGATACTCGCAGCGAGAATTTTATCGATTTCTTTCCTAAACTTTTGCTTATACTTAGGGTTCAGTCGATACGGGCACTACTTTACAGGGTGCGCATCTGGTTTCAGAGTGATGCGCATAACCCCTAAGTCCCCTGTGATCCCCTTAAGCTTTTAAAACTTTGTCAGAAATAAGTCTTGATACTCCGTGAGTAGTTCCACAATCTTGCCTAGTATCTCATCATCTCAGTAATCCCCAATTTTAGCCAAATTGAGTTTCTCTTTGTTACACCATTTTTTGGTCATCTAACCTATTACCATTAGATGAACCCAAGTACACCATGTAAGCCCAATTTTAACCTAAGTAAAATTGCTTTCACTATGTGAAATAACTTAGTAAAACACCTTTATTAAGTTGTTTATGGTCTAAACAGGAAAACCCAAAAGGAAATAATAAACAAATCTATATTTGTTTATATTTCCTGGTCATATTTAACCCAAAATAAGGAAATAAATTAAATAAATCCTTATTTATTTGATTATTTCCTAGGAATAAGTGATTTAAATCCTTATTTAAATAATATTCCTAGTTAAATTTGACTAAATCATTTACAAATAATTAAATAAATAATTATTTATTTAATTATATTCCCACCATTTCCTTAAAATAATAAATAAATCATTTATTTATTTATTATTTATAAATAAAGGAATTAACCCAAATCAAAAATCCTTTTCCCTCCAACAAATATAATAAAATATTCCTAAAGGGTGGTTCTAGAATTTGATTAATAATATTTTATTCATGCACCAAGTTCTAGACCGCCCTAATATTTTGTTATAAATAAAAGGGTTTTCCCATTCATTAGTCACCTTTTCATTGTATTAGATCACTCTAGATCTATACTCTTGGTCTGACTTTGAGCCATTATCATTGTCACATTCTTCATCACTTGATTTGTGAGCTCCCTTTGAGTTCTATGTTTGTCTGGGTTTTCTACACCAACAAGAGAGAGAAATTTTAGATCTGAAATGTTGAGGACTTTCAAGAACCCATCCCATTGAGGAGAATTGGAAACACCTTTCTTGTTTTCCTCTCAGGTGCCCCTTTTTAATATAAAAATTCTTTCAAATATATTGTTCTTGTCTTCTCTATTGGATGCATGGAGCAACATTTTATTCTCACTGCTTAATGTCTTTTATGCTTAGATATGGATTTTTGCAGCTTTATTTGGATCACCTAACTGCATATTTAAAGATATTGGCAGCCATAATTGATGTTAGGACTATTTGTTATGCGTAGATAAAGTGGTATTTTTCCAAAAAAAGATTCATACTAACAATTGGCGACTCCACACGGGTTTTCTTTTGCAACAGCTGTCGTTTTCTCTATTCCTGCATATCCAGCTATTTCAGACCCTAGGGTTTCTCTTCAGTTTTCTGTTTTTCCTATTTTTATGGTGCTTTTTACCTATAAAACCCTCAAAAATTAAAATTTTTTAACTTCCGTGTGTTTCTAGCCCTATTGCGCAGGTGACAGACATCAGCCGCAGCTGAGACGACAATTTTTTCTGAAATCTGCCGTCGAGAGACCCGGATCTGTAGGTCGCACTTATTGGCCCAAAAACTGCGACCTGGACTAGAGGGCGCACTTTTCTGCCCCAAAAATGCGACCTGGACTGAAAACAGGTCAGAACCTGCAACCTGCAATTTTCTAGCAACTTTTCTGGGTTTGTCTGAAGCTTCTGTCAGGGTTTTCCATCCTTCACCTCTGCCCATTTAGACCTGTTTCTGATCTGTTTCACTCAAGTAAGTGGGAATATTTCCCCTTAGGGCATTAGTACGCTCCACTTTTTGTGGGCGAGTTTTATCTGTTTCAGACGTCTATATTTTCGGAGTTTCAGCCTCCTTCTTTTCAGATCTGATACCTCATTTTCAGATCCCTCTAGATCAGCTCCTCTCCCTTTCAAATCACCTCTTTTAGTTTTTTTTGGGTTTATCTCTAGGGTCACCTCCTTGTCCCTTCTACCTTTAGCTGATTCTCTCCTTTGTAGCAGCAACCTTGCCTCTACCTCTTTGCTGTTCTCTGCACCTCTTTTCAGTAGATTTCTCCTTTAGATCCCTGTCCCTCCCGACCTTAGATCTATTGGCCTCTTTTTAGCGTGTTTTGATTCGATTTTTTCCGTCTTCTAGACTAGTTTTGAGAGACCCGCCTTCTTGGGTTAGATTGATGCATTATTAGCTATTAATTTTTTGTTATTTCAGTCTTATTTGTTGTTCTCTGTAGATTTATTTTCATTTACACAACACACTTTTTCTTTTACTCTCAAAACGTCTGGGTTTAAAAATTAAAATTAACACACGCCACACACTGACCCTAAGTGAAGAAGAGCTTGGTTAACACCACCTGGCAAAGAATTTAAAATCAATTAACACTGCACCTCCCTGCCCTTGTTTCAACATTGACCTCACTTGATTTTGCACCACCCTGTCCTTGTTGGTTTTTCTTCTTCCTGTCATCATTGCACCTCCAAGGTGTTTATCATGGAGACTTCTTGGCCTTCACCCTTAGTTTCCGGTCGGTTGAATTCCTCCTGCCCGTCATCATCGAGTTAGTCCTCCCCCGATTTCGCACTCCGACTACTCTTCTGATTGTTCAGGTTCTCCCCCTACTCCTGGTTCTCCCCATGTTACCTTCACCATTTCTAGTTCAGGGCCTAGCGCTAGCGGCAACCCCAGTTCTACTGTTAGGTCTGTTTCCAGTGGAACCACTATGGGAACTACCTTGACTGTCCCTTTGCTCCCTTATATGGTCGGTCTCAATCTCCCCAACTTCAATCAGCTGATCAATGATCCTATCCGCCACGATGTCAGTTGGCCTGCTATGCCAACCAAGCTCCCCTTCGACATTCCCAAGTTTGAAGGCCTTGCTAGTGAAGATCCCTCCAACCATATCCGATATTTCCACATGTGGTGTTCATCTAATTCCATTACTGATGATTCCATCCATCTTATATTGTTCCAATGCACGCTTACCGGTGAAGCTTCCAAATGGTATGTTGATCAAGCCACCTCTTCACATAGCACCTTTGCGACCATCGTCCAAGCCTTTTTATCTTATTTCCATCTCCCTCTCCGATACAACACTGGTACAGAACTCTTGACTTCTTTTCTTCAATCCTCTTCAACCCACCTTTCCACTCATGTCCAGGAATGGCGGAGAAGATGGAGCTTATGCCGAGCTCCCACCTTTGAAGATCGGGTTTATATGGACTGGTTCCTTCGCTCTCTCTTACCTCCCATTGGCAAAGATGTCGCATCCCACTTTCCCCAAACCAAAGAAGCCGCCCTCCAAATTGCCTTGAAATATGACCTTATCTATGCTCAATCTGGTTATCTTTATACCGTTCTTCCTGACCTCCCTAAACCTGGCGGCCCTAATGCCCCAGGGGCATCTCATTCTGCTGACGGTATCATTAGAGCTCTTTCGCATACCTCTGCTCAACCTATTATGGGCTATGGTTTCCCTTCAGGAGGGGCCAACACCTCCAGCACTTTTCCCCCTCCAGGTAGCATGTATCTAGGATACGGCATGCCTCCTCCTTTTTCCCACACTCTTGCTTACCTCAATGTTGCCCATCCTAACCCTTATCCTTACCCACAGCCTGGTATCCCAGCTCCTCCAGCATTTTGACCTCCCACTCCCTTGCTTTCTCCACCCCCGCAGCCGCACTTACTACCCCCTCCAGGGCAAGTATTTGCGTAGCAAGGCGCGACCAATTCTCTTCCTTCTCAACGAAAGAGTAAAGGAAATCAATCTGCCTCTGGTAATCGTGGATCCAATCCTTCCAGTATTGATTCTAACATTGCCAACTAGCCACAGGGCTCTCAGCCCAAGCCGGACAAGTCACTTCGTACCAATAAGCCATGTTCGTGTTGCGGTGTTTATGGTCATTACACTCACGATTGTCCCTTATTACCACAGATGCGGTAGACGTGGGAGTCTCAGGCCACCGTGCAGGGACAACATTCCTCCCCTCCTGTCCCTCCCAATACGGCTACTTCTCAACCATTTGTGTTTACTGATCCTTTCCCTCAACAAGGATTCATGGCTACTCAACCACCTCATGTCCTGGTAACCACTCAAACTTCCCCTTCTGGTTCCTCCGATTACCAGATTCTCATGATGGCCTCTGACCAACCTCTCACCGTCGACCTTAACCTTCAAACTCAGTCTCATCAGTACTCCACGCCTCTCGCTCTATCTGTCACCGAGTCCCCATCTTCAGGTCCTACAGTGCCTCTATCGACACCCAATGGTCCCTTACAAATCCCTCCGCCCAAAGCTGAGGTTCATACCAAGATTCCTAAGGGACCATTACGCCGAAATGCTGCCTCTGGTTGGCCTGCCCATTCATACAACATAGTAGATGATCTGGCACAATCTCCTGCAGCCATTTCAACACTGGAACTCCTCCAGTCATGTCCTTCTCAAAAGAAGGCTCTACTATCTGCCATGGGTGCTGTAGATCCTGCTGATGACCGATTGATCGTTTTCGATGCCTGTCAGTCATACCATCCCCCCCTTCCTACTTCTGTTGCTTTCCAAATCCCAGTCAAAATATGAAATGTCAATGTCACTCGATGTATTATTGATGAGGGGACATCTACATGTGTGATGTCTGCTTCGGTTTGGAAACAACTCGGATATCCTGAGCTGGCCCCTTCTACAATCACCCTTCGTGTGTGGGATGGCCATGCCTCCCAGCCCATTGTCCTATTCCGTAACTATCCTATCACCCTTGAGGGCAAGATTGTTTGTGTCAACATTGAAGTTATCGACGCCCCTCTTAACTATAACATTATTTTGGGGCGTAGTTACACCTATGCCATGTTTGTCTTCCCATCCGCAGTCCACCGCAAGATTTTTTTTCCCTCATAATGGAAAACTTGTCACCATCGACCAATTGAAATATCATGAACCAAAATCTCAAACCTCCCCTGAGTCCACTATCTTTGTTGTCACCAATAAGCCAACCATTGACTCTTTGCCCAATGTTTCCCCTGGCGTCTATAAAGACTCCTCCTTGCTTGGAACCTTTATGGACCCTCATCTTGTATATGAACCTAGCTCAACGAACGTTTGCATGATGCAATCATCTTGGACTGACCTTACGCATCCCACCTTGGCTAGTTAGCAACCTCAACCTCACCCAGCCCCACTAGCTCCTAGCCCTTCGCCCCCGCTATCCAACCTTCTTCCTTCTGAATCTCCTTCTACAAATAGTCCCCGTGCGCCTCTCTACCCTCCTGGGTTGATTCCGCCCGATCTAAACCCCCTTGGTACCATTCCTCCTGGCCATTACCTTGCTGGTCAGATACCTTTCCTGTCTCCCCCTCCCGGATTTTATTTTGTCCCTATCTTGGCCACCCTATCCCTCCCCAACTTGACCTTGGGTATACCCGTCTGGTACCTTGACCCTCCAGCCACTACCCTACCTGTTCAACCCAAACCATATCTTGCTTTGACCCCAGTTCAACCGATTCCCATGACTTCTCCCACTTCCACAGTACCTCAGTCACCTCATCAGGAACCACCTCCTGTTGCAACCGCTTCGGGTAAGAATAACAAAGCTCACAGGGGGGCATCAAAGGACAAGGCTGCCCCGACAAACTCTACCCCTCCTCGGCCTCCAAAGCATACCATCCAGTGTGCTTTGTGTGACGTTGTCGGTCACGCCACCCATACCTATCCTAAATTACCGTATCTCAAGACTGTGGTCAATGAAACATTCCTGGAATCCGATATCCCTTAGGTCTATGTCACCATACCTGATTCCCTCCTGAAACTTAAAAACTTGCACACCAATCACCCTTTTTCTTTGTGCGATTTCCATGGACATTATACCCACATTTGGCCCCGCCTTGACGAGTATCGTTCTTCTTTAGCCGCATACCACCAATTCAAAGCCACACTTGACCATAGACCTCCTTCACTAGCACCATACAACCTGTCTACCCCAATTAACATTTCCCATCCTAATATTGAAATGACCGAACCTTCAGCCACTATTTCTTACCTTTCCTCATCACCTCGATTCCCGGCGACCGACCCCTTGGTGCCTTCCCCCGATGTTTCACTTAACCACTCATCTGCTTACTCCTCTGTCACCCCACATGATGTCACACATGTGAGCCTTTCCCCTCACAATCAGGAGTCTCATATTTCTACCTCATCAGGTCATCCTATTCCCTCCACTCTTCCCATATTCCAGTCAAATTAAGACATCATGGAAGCCATGACTGAACCTAATTTTCCATGGGACGATATGCACCATCGGGCATACTTCCTTCCACATCAATCCAATGACCAATATGCTGTCGAATCTAAATACTTCATTCCCGATAAAGTCGATTCGTTTAAAAACCCCATTCCTGCACTTGACGCTTTTGAAGAAGGCAATATGGCCAATATCTCTCCTACCATCAAAATAGACATTTTTGTCAAACCAGAAATCGAAGAACATATCACCATGGGCGCCCAATGCACTCTGAAAGAAATTGAAGCCTACACCAAACTCTTCAAAGAATTCTGTGATATTTTCACTTGGTCCTACTCAGAAATCCCCGGACTCGATCCCGCCATTGTCGAACACCATATTGACACCTGGCCTGATGCCACTCCGGTCCGTCAAAAGTTGAGACCCATTCATCCCTCCAGACGTAAAGCATCAAAGCGGAAATCAATAAGCTCAGGCAGGCTGGTTTCATTTATCCCATCAAATACACCACTTGGGTGTCTAACCCAGTTCCCGTCCTCAAAAAACAAGGCACCATTCGTGTTTGCACCAACTTTCGCAATCTAAACAAAGCTTGTCCCAAAGTCAAATTCCCCACACCATTTATTGACCAAATCATTGATGAGTGTGTGGGGCACGAGATTCTATCCTTTATGGATGGCTTCTCCGGATACAACCAAATCGTTATCCATCGTGCTGATCAACTTAAAACCGCGTTCATTAGTCCGTGGGGCACTTTCGCATACCGAGTCATGCCATTTGGCCTTAAAAATGCCGGTACCACTTTTCAACGAGCCATGTCTTATTGTTTCCATGACTTAGCTCATATTATCCTTGCCTATTTAGACAACCTTACTGCACGTTCTAAGCATCGGGTGCAACACCTCCATGATCTGCGTACCATTTTCCTCCGATGTCGCAAGTATAACATTCGCCTTAACCCATTGAAATGTGTCTTCTGCGTTCCCGCCGGTCGTATCCTTGGCTTCATAGTGTCTAAGGACGGGATAACTCTCAACCCTTTGAAGGTTCAAGCCATTCTTGAACTTCCTATTCCTTGTACCTTACGCTAGCTGCAAAGTCTCCAAGGTAAAGCTAATTTTCTTCGCCGATTCGTTCCTGATTATGCCACTACCGCACATGGCTTCCTTAGACTTCTTCGATCTCACACCCCATTTATCTAGGATACCTATGCTCAAGAGTCTTTTGATTCCCTCAAGCATGCTCTCACATTTTCTCCCTTGATCCGTCCTCCTGACTTTGACCGAGACTTCATCCTATACATCTCCACTTCCACCTATTCGGTTGCCGGTGTCCTCAGATCGATGGCTCACGGTGCCCCCGATACAGATTTGGAAAAAGCACCTTTCGGGCTGGCGGGTGGTTCTATTTCCCAGACCACATGGGGGGAAACGGTTTTTAGGAGCTGGTCAAAAGGGGCTTGGCCTTAATATAAAGTGAAGAGTGGGTTTTTTTCCCCCTTTAATGCATTTGAGGTCGGGAAAGGGTAACGGTAGGAGGAAAACGGGGACACGGGCCAAAAAAGGGGAACTTGTATGATTTAAAGGGAAGTTTGGGAGGATTTAGAGGGTAAGTGGGGAATTTGACAAGGGGAAAATACAGGTTAAAATGGGTGTTCTGCAGGGGTACAAGGGGCAAAATAAAACCTTCAGGAGAAATATTTGTCATCACCAATGAGGTTTATTGACCTGAAAACAGCAGAGGAAAATAATGAATGGGCATGGAGCATGAAGAGGCTTCAAGGATGATGCGTTTTCAGGGGGAAAATGCATTCCTTGAAGGCTTCAGTAAACAACTTAGCCCCTTGCTTTCTTGTCAAGAAATTTATGGGGGGCTAACAATGGCTCCACATGGGGATGGCTTCTTCTTGAAGGAGTCAAGAATTCAGAAAATGATCTTTGGTGTAGGCCAGATGCCTGGTACTTGAATTATTCTTTTCTTCTCTTGGATTAACTGCCACAAACTGTGAAGATACCAATCAGCAGAAACATTTACCCAAACAATCTACCTACCCATCCTACAATCCTAGCATTTTTTTCTTCTTCTAGGGTGCATTTGGACTAGCAGACCCTTTACATCATTTTTATTTTTTACAAACAAGAAAATAAACCTATTCTATTTCTACCCTTATTACTCCATGAGACCAGATTAAACTGTCGGTCTCACATGTTTCTCTACCTAATCTAATATCTGCTAGGATTAGACTATCTAGCAGATTTCTTCTCTACATTCTACAATAGAAATTGAAAACAATCAAGTCGGGATTAGACTTTCTGACTTGTTGGGCTTTGCAGAAATTAAAAAAAAACTAACTACATGCTCACAGACTGAGCTTTATTGAGATTTTCCTACCTACCCTACTCTAACTAGAATATTTACAAGTCTAGCTTACAAACATTGTCTTCCAATGTAACCAGTCCATCAAGTGATCCCATGGCTGGTCTTTCTTGCTCAGTTCCTTGAGCATGCTGGATAGGCAGGGCTGCTCCCACTCTTTTTGTTCCATAATAGCAGCTTTTAAATTTTTTCTTTCTGTTTTCCACATGCTGCTCAAAAATACCTTTGATCCTTCTTCAAATGTTTACAGGAAATGTGCATAAGGATCATGATATGATACCTAGTGATGAATATGTGGCAAGCAGGCTTCAACCAGGATTTCTTCTTCTTCCACTGGATCAAGAATAAGACTCTCTTGAGAAAGAGAATCTCCCTCATCTTCTTCATTTTCTGAACTGGAGGACTCATCATATATGGTAGTGTTGTCCTCTTGGAGCTCTGATATATTCTTCTCTGATGTGCTGAGCTCTGTAAAGAGATCCATGTATTCTTGAGCAGTGGTTTGTTCTATTGCTTCCTCTTTTTCAAAAGAAAACTCCTTGCTTTCAACCTGCTCAGGAATTTATGCTCTGCTTACCTCCTCATCTTCTAATATGAAAGGCTACTGACCTCCAATCATGTGAAAACCATTATTGATGAGTTGTAATGGAGTGAAGCAAAGATCTAGATATCCTTCACCCTCTTCTGCACTCTTAAAGCTTTATTCATCAGTATCATAAATAGCCTTCATTGGCTCATTACTCTCTGGAAGTAAAGGGAACTGATTTTCCTCCCATAAATCTACTAATGATGACCCTGCAAGATCATCTTCTGTTTGGAGAACATCATCATCAGATAGATAAAAAATAGGAAAATCATGAATATAAGTAATGCTGCCAACCAGACATACTGGATTATCAGCAGATTTTTCTTCACTCTGATTTACATGTGAGCTTTCCAACTCTGTACAACAAATCTCATCAGATGAATGGAAAAGAATGTCTAATCTATAAAAACATTCAAATGCTAGTTTTCCATTGATGATATGATCAAATGGGAAGATGGTCTTGTGTTCCTTTGTGTAGAAGTTTAGCCGCTCTCTGTTTCCTTTGAAGACTGGATTTGAGGCAGAATGTCATCTGAAGCCTCAACTGCAAGGAATGGTAGATCAACATCTGAGTTTTCAGGAATATCTTGAGGAATGTCTACTATCTCTTGACTTGTTTCTTCCTCAGTTGATTCATCCATGTTCTTGTGATAGCTAGGATGCATATGAAATTCTTGAATGGCTGTTAACAGATCTTCAAGAGGCATATTAACCAAATCCTCATCAATATCTAACAGGTACTGTATGATATTTTGAGATTGATCACAACAATCCCATGATAAGGATGGATAGTTTCCTTTATAATTCTTGTAAAAAACTTGGTGCATGTCCCTTAAAGAAAACAAACTCCGAGGTTCTAACCATTCATTCCAGACCCTAGCTTTTCCTTCTAATGTTTCCATGAAAATTTTCATTTGGCAGTCTTCATGCCATTCAACTTTAAATTTCCACACATGTATATGAAACTTGATGAGATGTAGCAAGGGGTCATCAGCGTTTTCACCCTGAAAGGTAGGCAGGTTTTTTAACCAGCCACTTTAGGCATTTTGTGTGGGAATCTAGGGATATGCTCCCTACTCATTGGGGCATATCTTCTCTGTATGCGTGGAAGCATGTTTGTAAATCAGAAAGAGGTCATTGTATCTTCTCAACCAGTTCAGAGTCTTCTACCAGTGGAGTCATTTGGTATTTTGGGAGTTATGGAGTGTGGAGTCGCCAAGTGGATGTATATGAATGCTTGAAGCAGGAGGTTGTCCACCATCAGCAATTGAATTCCAATCTAACCAGATATTTTGGTTCTTTGAGTGCCTAAAAATTTGTAAGATAAATGCACTCAATTCCCCAGCAGAGTCGCCATTATGTTGGGGTTCCCATGTTTTGGCTAGATTGGCAAGACCAAAAGATGAGACAACATCAGAACCACTTTCAGACCTCAAGATCTAGCCCTGCTGGGTCCAGAGAAGGATCTCTCTATGATGTGTCAAAGGTATATGACTTTGAAGCTCGGTGTTAAGATATTAGGCTAGTTATAGGCACATGGTTTGTTTGTTTGATTGTTTGTTTGGTTGTTGGTTATCAGGAAAGAAGGGTTCAATGTAAGACAAGGATGAGTAAAGAGGATTTAGGTAGATGTGAAGTATTCCAGGGAGTATTAAAAACCATTGGGAAATGGAGTCAGGAAAGGATTTGCTTGCTAATCAATATGCAGGCTTTCAGTTGGGCTAGTCATCTAAAACATTAGATCTTAGAGATGATAGTTTGGTATGGAATGGTAAGGGAGGAGGGACAATAAGGTTTAGAACACAAAGTTAAAGACCTGAGATCAGAGAGAGACTTTGAACTCTCAATGCTTCGGCCTCCAGCTTGAGGGATCTTGGAAGGTTTCAGTTGGTTGCACAAGGATCCTAGTGGATAGGGCTAACTCTAATCCCTAGTGTTCCAAAATCTTCCAGCTAAATCCTAACAAGAACATCTAAGAACAGATTCATTTAATTCATACATCAGCTATCAGGCAATAACATCCACTACACTGGTTAAATCGACTGAAATCAATTCTTAGATAACACATTTAGTAGAAAACATCAAAGGCAAGGAGAGAAGAAACATAGGGTACCTAACAAGGGTAAATCCTATGCCAGATTTCTGATGCAAGCCAGTAGAAATGAAATGAATTGGAATGTAAGTTAAACAAAAATACAAAGATAGAAAAACATCACCGCTACTTTAGATCAGGATCCAAAGAAATCTGCTTGTCATATTTAAAACCAACACCAGTCAAGTACAAAATTGCCAATAGTTGGATACTCAGTTAGAAAACATCTTCCTCAACCTATCTTACTACTTTACACAGAGACTATGTCTCAAAATAAACAGCTTGCAATTCTCTGATAACTGATCAAAAACCTTTACAATGAGTTTCTTCATGAATTTATAGCTCCGGTGGAGTAGAGAAGGTAGGTGAAACACTAAATTAAGCATTAAACTCATAAAAGAAAGAGGGCTGAAGCCCATTCTGTTTAAACCTTGTGCATTTATCTCTGGCACTCTTTCGGATGCAAGAGTGATCTTCTCCAGGCTTCCATTTACCCCGGTATGTCTCTGATGTACTTTGGCTGCAGCAATCTGTAGTACTTCTGGTGAATAAACAAAAAAGGTAAATAAATGATGCTAGGGTCTGCCATACTATGAATCAAATGCTCTGGTAGCACAGGACTATTGTCAGGGCTGGAAAATCTCTCTATAACACAGCATAGGATGAAAGTTGCATGGGCACTCTTTCCTTTATGGGGAAAACATTCTGCTGATGTAAAAACTCATAAATTACTGCGCGTTGTACCCTCTGTGTGCTCCATGATGTCTTCAATCTATTTTCGGAGAGTTTAACCCTGCTCTTTAAATGGTGATCATATCAATCACCTTCCTATGCCTTGCTTCGTTACTTCGAACTCTGCACACGGTCCTTTCTGCATTTTTTGGCCGCTGTAATAAAGACCGTGTAATCATGGTGGCTTTCACCACCCGATAACCCTGCAAAACACAAAACCTGTTAAGAAAAAAATGTTGGGGACGCTTTGATGGCCTGCATGATGGTGATGCAACCGTGGAGGAATGGCGAGAAATTTTGTGGAAGACTTGTTGTGTGGTGGAAACAGTGGGAAATACAGTTGGAAGGTGGCGCAGATGAAATTTTAATGTAAAACATGACCTTGGAATGCATATGTATACAGGGACGGGTGATAAATACGATGAAATACGTGGAAAGGGTGACGTAGCGGGAGTGGTCAACGGCGAAACATGTAAACAAATATGTACCATCCGATCTCAGGAGGAGATCGACGGCTGGGGACATGGCGGAGGGCAATCAAATCTGGACTGTCCGATCTCGGGAGGTGATCGACGGCTGAAAATGCATCGGAGGGCGACGGATGGTGGGCCAGGGGTATGGATGCCTTAGGTTATCCACCGTGCAACTTCGTGGTGCGACAACCGTCAGATGGACGATCGTAGATCAGACGGTGCACGTGCATATCGCGCCGGGTTTTCTGTCGAACGATAATGCGCGATGGATGGGCAGTTTTGAAACAGTGCCGCTACCATGCATCATTTGATGAGTGGAATCACTGCAAAATAAGTAATACCGCCAGCCCTCCAAAGGCGGTGCAATGGAAACTAGTGGTTTCTAAATAGTGCGCAGGCGTGGGGGCCACCGGGGTGGAGGAAATATGGACCGTTGGATCGGCGGGTTGATCGGATGGTTATGGTGCACTGAATGAGCGGTGAAAGGGTCGAGTAATGGACGTTGCGGGGCTTCGCGAAGACCGTCTGATCGGTGCATATTGACGGCTCACGGTGCCCCCGATATAGACTTGGAAAAATAACCTTTCGGGCTGGCGGGTGGTTCTAGCGCCCAGACCACATGGGGGGAAACGGTTTTTAGGGGCTGGCCGAAAGGGGCTAGGCCTTAATATAAAGTGAAGAGTGGGTTTTTTGCCCCCTTTAATTCATTTGAGGTTGGTAAAGGGTAACGGTAGGAGGAAAATGGGGACACGGGCCAAACAAGGGGAACTTGTAGGATTTAAAGGGAAGTTTGGGAGGATTTAGAGGGTAAGTGGGGAATTTGACAAGGGGAAAACACAAGTTAAAATGGGTGTTCAGCAAGGGTACAAGGGGGAAAATAAAACCTTCAGGAGCAAAATTTTTCATCACCAATGAGGCTTATTGACCTAAAAACAGCAGAGGAAAATAATGAGCAGGCATGAAGCATGAAGAGGCTTCAAGGATGATGCGTTTTCAGGGGGAAAATGCATTCCTTGAAGGCTTTAGTAAACAACTTAGCCCCTTTCTTGCTTGTCAAGAAATATATGGGGGGCTAACATATGGCACAGGAGATTGGGCCATATTCATCATGGAGCCTTGAAATTTATGCAGCAAATATCTACTGGACTTCCAATGGGAAAACTTGCTCAGTTAGATGAGTGCAAGGGTTGCACCATGGGGAAGTATGTAAAGTCCACCTTTCATGAAAAGGAGAACCGTGCTTTGGTGATCCTGGAGAGAGTTCACACAAACATGTGTGGACCATTCTCAGTTTCTTCAATAGAAAAACACATGTATTATGCTATTTATGTTGATGAATTTCTCGTAAATGTTGGATATTCTTCATGTAGAAGAAGGATCAAACATTCTCAAAGTTCTGTGAGTTTAAGGCATTGGTGGAGAAAGAGTCAGGGAATTAAGTGAAGGCTCTACGGAGTGATAATGGTGGAGAATACATCTCGAACGAATTCACAGACTTCTGTAGAAAAGAAGGAATTCGAGGAGAACTCATAGCGCCTCATAACCCACAACAAAATGGGGTCGCGGAGAGGAAGAACAGAACAATCGTGGGTGCTACACGAGCGATGTTGCATGATCAAGGCCTACCAATGCATTTGTGGGCAGAATCATGCAACACTGTAGTTTATGTGCAAAAACGTTGTCCTCATAGAGTACTTGGCATGAGTACACCTGAAGAAGATTTTACTGGTAAGAAACCAGATGTTTCTCGCTTTAATATTTTTGGCTCATCTGTTTATGTGCATGTGACCAAGAACACCAAGAAGAAGGTGGAGCCTACTGTTGAAGTTGGGATATTTGTGGGGTAAACATAAACACCCCATAATTATCATGTGTATTTTCCAAACATTCGAATGACTATGGTGTGACGGGATATAAAATTTAATGAGGAGAAAGCCATGAAGTTGTCGCTTGAGAGGGAGCTAGACTTACATGCAGAGGAGGAGCTTTTGGTTCCCAAAGATGAGTCTCTAGATGTGGATTAGCCACAGGAGAGGGTTCATGGTGTGGAGGATTCCACTCATGCAGAGCCAAACATCAGAACTGTCAGAAGGCGTACCACAGAAGCCGAGAGGCTGAAACTTGATGCTGCACAGAATGTAGGAGTCCCTCTTCACATCACAGACAAACAGTCTCCTGGCAGATTTACTAGATACATGGCTGTCATGAGAAAATGTATTGTGACTGAGCCATCTTCCTTTCAGGAAGCAGTGCAGGAGACCACATGGGTAGATGCAATGGTGGAGGATTATGACTCCATTGTCAGAAACAGTGCTTGGGAAATTGTTCCACGGTCGGTTAATAAATCAGTGGTAGGTTAAAGATGGATCTACAAGGTAAAGAAAGCTACTAATGGGAATTTTGAGAAATAAAAGGCTAGATTTGTGGCTCGAGGCTTCTCACAGATCGAGGGTATTTATTATGAAGAAAACTTTGCACCTGTCGCATGGTATTCTTCCATAAGGACCATCCTTGCTCTCTCAGCGTAGATGGGCTGGCACATTCATTAGATGGATGTGAAGATTGTGTTCCTTAATGGGATCATTGAGGAAGAAGTGTACATTGAGCAACCTTAAGTATTTGAGATCTTCAGCAGCGAGTCGCATGTGTGGATACTCAAAAGAGCGTTGTATGGGCTGAACCAAGCACCCTGTGCTTGGTACACTCATATCGACAGCTATTTCATCAAACTTGGTTTCACCAAGAGTGAGTCGGATGAAAACGTATACCAAATTGTGGTGGAGGGTAAGATTTTAATCATTTTTCTTTATGTTGATGATTTAATACTTACTGGTGATGAGAAGTTGATACACTCATGCAAGGAGGACCTTGCAAAGGAGTTCAAGATGAAGGATATGGGCCTCCTTCATTATTTCCTTGGATTGGATATATGGCAGCGAGATGGAGAAATTTTTGTGTCTCAAGGCAAGTATGCAAGGGAGATACTGGGTAAGTTTCACATGGAGGGCTGCAAGCCCATGGATACTCCTCTTCCAGGAAACTAGAGGAAATAGGATGCTACATCTGGAGAGGTAGTGGATGCTACTATCTATCGACAGTTAGTTGGGTCGCTAATGTATTTAGTGAATACAAGATGTTAGCCACCTATAAAATTTGTTATATCAAAAGGTGGCTAAATCATTTTATGGAGCCTTCAAGAAATAGGTTTTATTGCTCAAAATTTTATCTCTTGAAGACTCTTGAAGACATCCTTCCCTTTGTTTAACCTTCACTGCTGTTTCCTTTTCGAAATGTTGAAAATCTACTATTTTCATAGAGAAAGACTGCTGCAAAAATCTCATTTTTCTTTTCCTCCACTCAAAACTAACCTTCATTTCCCCATGGAATTCCTCTATTTTCCATTTTTTCTCCATTTCCCCTTCATAAGTCCTCTTTACAAAGTTTAAAACTCATTTTTAAACTCTGCCGAAACCCCCAAATCCATCAGAAAACTCTGAAAATTTCATAAAAAATACGTTTTTTGTATTATAGGCTTAAGCCCCTTTGGGCTAAGTCCTAACCACTTCCCCACATATGCTCGCACCCTAGAACCAGGTGCTAGACTCATAAAGCACTTATCGCAATCAAGATTTTCCATCCAACGCAAGTCTTTTTGTTATTTGAAAGTCCGATCCCAATTGACCCTTTGTATATAACACTCTGGTCATTTGATCCCTTTCATAAACTCGAGGGCCCGCAATCGGGCGCTAAACGTTGTATAAACCCATATTCGATGCATATTTCCCTTTGTTAATTAAAAAAACCCACTTTCCCTAAGTTTTGGTCTAAACCCGCCAGAACGATGTTTTTTGATGAAAAAATGGGTAGATTGAAAAGTCCCGAAGTGCTAATAACATCAGAGAATTCTAAATGGGTAGATTGAAAGACCAGCACCGAAGTTCCGATGCGATTGAGCGTAATAGATCTGATAAGAAAATGTATAGAAATGGAAAATATTCCCAAGAAATAACACCATAGAAGACAAAACTTCAGATCTTCATTAATATCAAAACCCTTAAGGTAGGGCAACACCATACATTCACTCCTTAAGGAAGGAGATCACTCCACAAGCCATATGCTTGCCAATACAATAATCCTTGACATCCCTCAATGGAGAGTCTCTAACCTCTATATAGGTTTCATACATGTAATACCATGAGTAGTTACCATGGGTCTCTCAATACCATACATCCAATACAATGGGCTTATCACTTTATTCCCTCTCTACATGTGGTCCCTTACATAATATGGGTTAACCACTTTATTTATTAACTATGGCACATTTATTTATCATTCTTATATTAATACATCATATTATTCCCTTGGGTACCTCCCTCTGTACCATATATTATCCCCCCATAGGTACACTACATTACACCCCCCTTAAACATGTTTCGTCCCCGAAACATGAGAAGAACACAAATAATAAGATCTACTCAAAAGAGTATTCCATTGATACCATTCACGTGCATCCAGTCATCCAAGAGAAATGTGAACACTCGATCTAGTCGGTGCCTCGCTCGCTTGAGATGGAAGCGGGTTCTGGTGGTTCTTCTGTGTTGATGTGTTGTCAGTGGATCGTCGCACCTCTCTATGTGTCATCCAAGGGTTTTTGTCCTTGTTGCTAATTCGTTGCCACTTTGCTGGTTGTTGTCTTGCTGGGTGATGCGGGTGGTGATATGTTGAAGCTTTAACTGATGTAACATCTTTCAGTAATTCCTCCATTATTGGTGATGGAGTGGTGTCTGGTTCTTTTATTGGTACTTGCTTTGATGTCTGTGTTTCGCTGTCTACCATCAAAGGCTCATCATCTGATGTATCTGGTTCTTTTGTTGGTACTTGCTTTGATGTTTGTGTTTGGCTGTCTACCATCAAAGGCTCATCATCTGATGTGTCTGTCTCGTTGGATATTTGTGAATCTGCCTCCCCGGTCTCTGCATGGTTCCTAATGCAAATATCGTGCAATGTAATTTTCTTCTTTTTATACCAGAGTTTCATGAATTTCTTTTGCACATTAAAATTGACAGTACCAATGGATTCCATCCAAGGGTGTCCCAAAACAACGTCCACAACATCCATATCTGAAGCATAAAAATCAGAATGCAACACATATTTATCCATAGAAATCTTCAAATCTTTATAAATTTGAACATCTTCATTATCAACCTGTGTGTTTTCAATATGCTTTGCTGGAACTTGCAATTTTTTAGCCAAATTCACATTGATACAATTATGCTTGCAACTAGGAATGATAGACACTATGATGTTCTCTTTCTGAATACTTCCATGAACCTGTAATATGGAAATATTAGTAGAAAATAAGTCTTTATGGCTCTTTCTGTCCTTCTTTCCGGCTTTAGACCACTTGTCCAAAAGGACTTTTTCAAGTTTTTTCTCGGGAAGTTTCCTCACTGAGCTATCAAGTGAGGTCCACCATTTATCTGCCTCATCTTTCATATCAAGCCCTATGGAGCCTATCCAAAATTGTCGGTAGTGATCCTTATGATATTGTAAAAAATCTTCAATAGTAAGACCATCATCTTTTCCTGTAAACTTCATCTTGCGAGAATCCATAAAATAAAGTAAGGGTTTTGAAGAAAATCACTTACTTTGGCAAAAATTTAAAATGGACATTACTCGGTCAATATAACTCAGAATCCTTAATATAACCTGTTTTTGAAAATGGAATAGCCATTCTGCATCTAAACATGTTGCTGAAATCCCGATCCAGGCACTCTGGAAACACAGATTTGCGCTGCAACTGCCCCGGCGTCACAAAATTACTGAAAAATGGCTGATTTTAAATCAGTGATAACTCCCTCATCCGGACTCCGATTCGACTGATTTTTTTTTGAAATCGGGTGATTTTTCAAGGGGAGCTCAGATCTGTAATTGGTTGTCTGAAATTTTGCACCAGAATCTACTAAAACGTCAGGAGAGCCGCCGTACAGAAATTGCCGTCAGAAACATTTCTGCAACATAGCTGAATTTAAATCAGCGATATCACCCTCATCCGGACTCCGATTCGACTGATTTTTTTTTTTGAAATTGGGTATTTTTCGATAAGGAATCCAGATCTGATATTTATTTTTGAAAATTTTTCACCAAATATTCCAGATCTGCTCTACAAACTCGCCGCCCAAAAATTTCCTGCAAAAAATGAAAAAAACAAATCTCCAAACTCTGCCCAAGAAAGTGCTCTGATACCACTTGTAGTAGATCTGATAAGAAAATGTATAGAAATGGAAAATATGCCCAAGAAATAACACCATAGAAGACAAAACTTCAGATCTTCATTAATATCAAAACCCTTAAGGTAGGGCAACACCATACATTCACTCCACAAGCCATATGCTTGCCAATACAATAATCCTTGACATCCCTCAATGGAGAATCTCTAACCTCTATATAGGTTTCATACATGTAATACCATGAGTAGTTACCATGGGTCTCTCAATACCATACATCCAATACAATGGGCTTATCACTTTATTCCCTCTCTACATGTGGTCCCTTACTGTGTGCAGCCAGGTTAACCACTTTATTTATTAACTATGGCCCATTTATTTATCATTCTTATATTAATACTGATGATTATTCCTTGGGTACTCCTCACATGCCATATATTATCCCCCATGAGTACACTACATTTGACCCTTATACATATAAGCCCTGGGCCTATTGCATTTCATATAAACCAATGGCCCCGTAGACGGGCGCCAAGAATTTTCATATAATATAATGGTCCCCACTCGTTCAATGGTCAGAGCTTTTCTCCGCCGTTGATCATTGGGCCAATCCGATGGTCTGCGCAAAATCGCATCGGCATTTTTCATCGGGCACATTAAACATTTCCCCACCTCCAATTGACATCCCTCGATCCATTCTCTACGGTCAATCTAATATGCAGTTCGACGGCCCATAATCAATCGCTTCGGCGCCTCCATACCCTCTGGCACATATCGCATTCCAAAAGGAAAAACCGCCTCCCCGCTCTTTCGCCCCGCGAAACCCATGGTTTTCTCCACCAAAACCATCTTTCCCCATTTGTATTATAAATCATCGCACGCGCCTTCCACCGTTGATCCTTGCAAATCAATGGCTCAAATCTAATTTCTCATTATACTATCACCCTCTACTTCTACCAAAGGTTTTTAACCTTATTTCTTTATATTTCCACCATTTCTCTATAAAGTGACACCTTCGCTTTATTTCCTCCCGACTTATTTCAATCATTGATCTCTACAAGATCAACTGCCCGGACTTAATCCTCTGCACCATTTCATCAACCTCTCTCCTTTTGACCACTATGCACAAATATCCACCGTTGGGTGCTGTCATCCAACGGCCTCGCTCGTTCCCCACAACCTCTGAAGTAGTTTTACCCAATAACGCAGGATTTTATAATATTTTTTGTATTTTGCAGGTTTTAATGGTTTTTCCATTATATCAAAGTAAAACCAAAGGCCGGGGATGACGATCCCCCATGCCTTTGTGCATACAAAAATATCATTCCACAAGTTCCAAACTTCACGTTTCGTCAATGCTTCATGGGCATTGATGCCATATGAACCCTTTGCAGAACCTGCACATCAACAAGACACGGCAAATTAAATCAAAACAAAAGAGTATCAGTGTTGAAGACTTAAACATAGCAGAATAGAGGATTGAAGACTGTTTTCATAGGATTACGGCTAAGATTGAAAATCAGAAGCCTAATCCTCTGAATTAAAACACAATTAAAGACAAATCAAAAGATTTATCAGTCAGGAAGAGCCTCCACCGCCACATAAAAGGCTAATTTATTCCTCTCAGCTACCAAATGCCACCTGTAGCCTCAAAGAATTCAACAGAGGCCGAATTATGATCAGAAAATCAGATATTTGCCTCAGCACAGCCGAATAGTTAATTCTACCAAAGGAACTTAATGCAAAAATATCAGCAGAGTTATTACTACATGAAACAGAGCCTTAAAGTCAACAAAAGCTCTCACCGAGCTTACCTCTTAAATGAAAAAAAATTAATACAGACAGAATATCTGTAAACTTCTCCATCGAGCCCATCAAAGACTAAGAAGTATTAAAGTCTATATTGATTGACCCAGGAGATCTTTTATTAGATCCCACCTCCTCATTTATTCTATAAATACTGCTGTAGAAGATGAGAAAATGTTGGTTGCAGAACTTTGAAATATACTTGAGCTCGAAACTTTTAATTGTAAATAGTGTTCACGGGCTCTTGAAGCTCTGCTTGTGATTAAATAAGTTAGGCTAAGAAGTGAAGATGATTGCTGAACTAAAACATTGGACTTGAAGATTGTAATTGGTTTGAAGCATCAATACAAGCTGATTTATGGGATCCTAGTCTATGTCAACGGTGATGTTATTTATTATTGTAAATCATTATTTTATTTCTATTTTCGCTTTGTCCATCTTCTCTGATAAAGAACAGCAAGCATAGAATTAGGATTTACTGTATATTAATACCCTTCTTTTACTGATAAGCTTTATCTACATGTTTTCTTCCTATTTGTGTTGTTTAGGAATGATTCAATTCATTTTGAGCAGTTAGGAATGTTGGCGTTCCCTCGTCCTACTGTCTAAGATAAATATTTTTCTTGAATGATTTTTTCATTTTATGTTAAGTAGAGATGAACTAAGGAAGTTATGGTGAGCCCTGTCCTTTAGTTTTATCCCAAAAAACTATCTGAAAGTTTCCCTAGGAATGTGTTGAAAGCAGGCTAGGTTCAAATTCCTTACCTGATCTTAGACTTTTCTTTGTCATCTTTGTGTTTGTCTTGAAAGTTTACCAAGTAAAGCAGAGCTAGGAGAGGTTTATGGTGAGCCCCGCCCTCTAGTTTCTTCTCCAACAGTTGCCTTTTAAGTTTCCCTTAGTGTTTAAAATGTTTTTCTAATTGAAAGTGCATCAAAAGCTGGCTAGTTTCAAAGTACTTACCAGATCTTAGATCACTTTTATGTCTTTCTTAAGCATATTCCAAAAGCAAGATAGTTTCAAATTACTTACCTAATCTTAGGCTGCCCTTTGTTCTTCATTTGTTTAATTCCCCTTCTTGTTGTATCATTTCATTCCATAAAATAAAATTTAAAGATATCATTAGACATAGACCACTCTTGAACCTTGTTGTTTCAATTAAATCCTATTATGACTCCATAGCCCAATGGACTAAAAACCAGTGCTATATCTATCTTCTATCCAAAGCTTGTTCTGATTGCTTGCAACTTCACACCTTTGAAACTCTTTCCATTTTAGAACTTTCCACTCAAATAATAATCATGCTCAACCATCCAAAACAAACAAAAATCTTCGGACTTCATAACTAACCTAATATCGTTACCCAAAATATTTTAAAGATAAATCCATTTTTGCACTTATTGGAGAGATCCCTCTTCGGATTCAGGAGGGCTAGATCCTTGAATCCAAAAGTGGTTGAAATAGTGTTTCTCCCTGCAGTTGGACTTTTCCAATCTTGCTAATTACAGGGAGCTAACACAAGACCAGACATATGCTATGCGGTGAACCAGCTTAGTCAAGCGATGGTTAAGCCTACCAAGCTCTTTTGGAAGGCAGGCAAGCATGTCTTGAGATACCTAAGGGGCACATCTGAGTATGGCTTGTGGTACAGAAAGACAGATGAGGTGAAGTTGCATGGCTTCCCGGATGCAAATTGGGTGGGCAGACCAAAAAATAGAAAGAGCACATCAGGGGGGATCTTCAGTATCGGATCTACATCTATTTCTTGGTACAGCAGAGATCCATGGCACTCAGTTCAGTGGAAGCGGAATACATGGCAACAAGTAAAGCTACATGTGAGGCTATTTGGATGAGAAAGATCCTAGTTGGTTTGTTTGGTTTTCATTTAGATCCTACAGTGATTCATTGTGATAATCAGAGTTGCATTAAAATATCAATTAATCATGTGTTTCAGGATAGATCTAAGCATATAGATATTCAGTATCATCGTATCGTATATTATGTGCAGCCAAAGATCATGTTACTTCAATACATTCCTATGGAAGATCAAGATGCATATATTCTGACGAAGGCACTCACCAGGAGAAAATTTGAATACCATAGAGACGGGATCGAGGTGAAGGATAATCCCTTTCTTATTGAGAGGGAGTGTTGAGATTCAACAATATGATGATCCTAGTGAAAATTAAGCACCTACACTAGGATTGAGCCTCGGGCTATTTTTAGGTGTAAGTCTATTTTTATAACAGATGAGAAAATTCTATTTATAGCGGAAGTCTATTTATAGATGTTGAGAAAATTATGTTTATAAAAGATGTTCTATTTTTATATGTATGTGCGAATTCTATTTATAGATCGCATGTCTATTTATAGATGCATGTTGACTATTGGTATCCCTTAATAATAGTTGGACAATAAATATTAATCTATTCTCATGGAGCACTTGTAAATAGTTAAATGAAGTGGAAAACCAGTTAACTATGGGAAATTTGAGTTCAAAGGTTGGTTGGTGGGACATGCAAGTGGACTTGGTTGTAACTGAGTGATTTGAAGTTGGAATAGAGTTGGATGTGTAGTTATGTGAGTTGTAAATTATTTTAACTCGGTTAAGTGAGTTAAACTCAGTTGTGCTAGTTGTAACTGAACAAACACTAGTGAGAGATCAATGAATTAATTATTTAATTAATTCACAAGCAGTGGTATCACATGCAACTGAATATTTACTACTGTTCAATGTTAACTACATGCATGTCAAATCCAGTGGAGACCCAGTTGAGAGATAGGTGAAAGGGACAGTTTGACTATCAGTTGTGACATTAGTGGGTTCACTCATGCCACCACACACACATTGTAGATGCCAATGAGGATTACGCATTCAAGGCAAGTAAGATCTCATTCATTCAGGTATTTTTATTAGCAGAGATTATGTAGGGAAGCAGGTTGTTAGGAGGCAGTAAATTGGCACATGTATTTGCCAATTTTCATATGACAGTGTGAGACGATTTTATATTGTAATGAAAGCTCTTGTATTAGATTTTTGTATGAGATTGTTTCACGATCCATGCTATACCCATAATATATGATAGTGGGGTTTTTAGATTTTTTCTTTCCTGGTAAAAAAATTTGTGTTATGTGTGATTGATCTTTCTTCATGTGTTTACAATTGGCGATCGTGTTTTAAATTTCCACAAAGATTTTTTTAGAAGTGATTATGTATTTAACAGTGGCATATAATTTTAGATCAGGAGAATCCATTCAATACATAATTTGTATTTAAATTTCTACAAACATTCGATCGATAGGGATCCTCTTCCCCAATCACAAGCATCCATCGTGCACCACCATGAGCAGTTGTCTCGCACAGGTTGTGCCTCCTAGAATTCTTCTGAAGTGCGACACATTCAACATATTCAACAAGCACAACTGTGCCAATCCAGCCGCCCATTGCTGCGGTTCTAACCTTGTCACACCACTCTCAAGGTAGTGCACTTATTTTAAGTATCTATCTGGTGCGAACTATGGATATTTATCTCTATCATTGAAATAATTTCTTGCAAACTTCAGCTGCAAAATATTTCCAAGTATTTCTCCAATAAATTGCATTGACTTCGAAAATAGAGTGAAGGTTCCATACTTTTCATTCTTAAACTCTTTAACTGTTTTTTAATCTAGTTTTATTAGTGGAATATACGGTGGGAGAGGCGACAGAAACACTACCCCATTCATTTCCATTCACACTTTCTTTGGTTCTTCATCACTATCTATCACAAGTTCGGGCTCTTGTTGAGGCTCAATAGTTCTCTTTTCATGTTTCCCCTTTGTTCTCTGCTCTCTGGTCATCTTCTTTCATGGATATATTTGTTATGTGCATCATGCCACCTCGGGCATACGAGGTTGTGGTGACATTGTTATTGGCATATCAGGTTATGCTTCCATGACTTTGACTAAGCCCTTATCACCAAATCGATGAATAACTTATTTAAGGGCCTCCTCAGGTGACATACGATAGCGAAAATTTCTGCAATTTCTCCGTGATAACAATATTTGAACTCTCACGACAGCAAAGTGCCAAAATCTGGGTGGGACGTGGCTTTTATAAAAAATATGAATTCTTATCCCCATCATTAGGTTAGATTTTTTTCATTAGTTGCATATATATTTCTAGAACCAGTCAATTTGTCCCCATAAATGTATCTTTCTTCATGTATCAACGGAAACTTTCCTTTTTAATGGTCATATTTTCCCGTTGAACTTCGACGCATCCTATATTGTAGTGAAGTAACCCCTGTTGTGTCGAGGCTCCTACATCGAAGATCTCTCTGTAGTGTATTTTATCATCCAGTGCCCATTTTCAACTGCATGTGGCACTAAGACATTTCTCCTTTCTTCAGAGCGAAGCTGTAGGGGCAGGGTTTTCCATGTACAGCTTCAACCTGCTACCATTTACTCCTCCTTGAACCAATTCTCCATTTAACTTTGCTAATTGAATTGCCTCTCCATCATTAATATGCTTGATAGTGTATGGGCCCAACCAATTCATATTGAATTTTCCTGGAAACTTTACATACTTATTGTCATAAAGGATAAAAAAGTCTCGTACCTGGAACTTCTTCTGCTTAATATATCTATCATGCCAGGCCTTTTCTCTTACTTTTCGTATGTGTTGATGGAATCCTGCTATAAATCTATCTTCCTCCAAACCAAGCAACTATGACTTTCGTTCCTCCATTATATTAGGGTTTTCCATATCTGTAAAAGTTGCAATCCTCAAGCTAGACATGAAGTACTCCTTGGGCCCATAAACTAACTTGAAGGGTGCCTGACCTCTCAAATTCTTACATGTGGTCCTATAAGTCCACAAAACTCCTGGAATTCTAAGGTCCCAGTCATCTCTATTCACATTAGATACCTTAGTAAGTGCATTCTCCAAAATGTTATTAAATGCTTCTATTGTTCCATTGGCCTAAGGATGATAAGGGATATTATTCTGATGATAAACTTGGAACTCATCAGTCAATGCTTCCATAGTCTTATTTAGGAAGTTTGAAGCTGGGTCACTCATCAAAATCTTCAGACATCCAAATATAGACAATATGTACTCAAAAATAAACTTCCCATCAATCTTTGCGTTGCATTCCCTTACTAGTTGTGCTTCAGCCCATTTTGTCAAGTAATCAGTCGTTGTAATTATGTACCTTGCACCAATCCTCTTTCCAGGTGGGTTCATTGGTCCAAAAAAAGCAATGTCCCACTTATCAAAGGCCTGCAATGTAACTTGTGGTAATAAAGACATATCATATCTTATGGAAGGCTTCCCTATTCTTTGACACACATCACATGCTCATCAGTATTCCTTCGCATATTTATGTAGTGTAGGCCACCACAATCATGCTTTCAAAATCTTCAGCGCAGTAGCTTTTCCCACATAGTTTCCACAAGTTGCGCCCCCATGAACCTCTACTAGAATAATTTGTCTTTCATGTTTAGGAACATATCTACGCAGTATCTCATCTGGTCCCATCTTATATAATTGTACTTCTATTAATGAAAATTTAGTTTCCTTAACCACTAATTATTTATTTTGTTGCATAGTATACTCTGAAGGAGCCATTCTTGTGGTCAAAAACTGAATGATATCTATGAAATGGTCATCTGCCACTCTGATTGAAAATAATTGCACATCGGGGAGATTATCCTCTATACTAGTTGGTTCTTCCCCTATTTCCAATATTGATAGGTGTACAGGTCCTACATTCAGTCTCTCTAGTTTAAAAATGATCTCAAAGTCATATTCCTAGAATAAAATTAAACATTTGCAAATTTTCCCTCCTAAGATAGGCTTATTAACCAAATACTTTAGTGCAGAATGATATGTAAACATTTTAAAGTGTGACCCCATCAAATAGTGTCTAAAATTTTGAAAATCATACACCATGGCTATTCATTTCCTTTCTGTAGTGGTGTAATTCTTTTCTAATTTAGATAATGTTCTACTTGAAAAATTTATAGGATGATCAATCTCTCCTACACCAGGTTGTGCCAGTAACACTCCCAAAGCTATACAAGAGGCATCCACATGAACATCAATTCCTTATTCCAAACAGGGAACACTAGTATAGGTTCAGCTATCATTTCTTCTTTCAATATGTCAAGGCTCTTCTGACACTCTTCATTCCTCTGTAAAGTTACATCCTTTTTCAACAATTTATCCATAGGCGTAGTGATCTGATAATACCCTTTGATGAACTTCCTATAATACCCAGTATGTCCCAAGGTAGTTTGAATTTGTCTTACCATCTTAGGTGGAGGAATTTCACAATTATAGCAATCTTAGCATGGTCCACCATTAGTCTTTTCTTACAGACAATATGTCCCAATAATATGTTGAAAGGTACACAAAATATGCACTTATATAGGTTCAAAGAGATCGGATATTGTCTACATGTGTCTAACATAAGTCTTAAACTTCTAATATGTTTTCTCAACAATCCAAATACTTTCCAATCATAAAAATAAACCTCTAAAAACTTGTGGATGTACTCCTTAAAATTTGTGACCACCACCCTATTAAATATAGCAGGGGCATTTTTTAATCCAAAAGGCATTACTTTTTATTGGTATGAGTCTCATTCTATAGCAAATATGATCTTATGTCGATCTTAAGGTGCAATCCTAAGCTAATGATAACCTGAGAATCCATCTGTAAATGAGTAAGCTTCCTTATCTCCTATATTGTCTACCACTTCATCTGTGAAAGGGGTAGGGAAGGGATCATGCAAACACACGTCATTCAACTTTCTCATATCAATACAAACCCTAATTTCTCCTTGAGTGTTCTTCTCTTGCATGACCATAGGACTCACCCATTATTATTATTCTACACGTTCAATAATTCCTGATTCTATCATCTTATCAAGCTCCACTTTCACTTTCTCTTTATACTTTGGGTTTAACCTGTAAGGCATGTGTTTGACTCGCTTCCCATCATGCTTAAGGGGAATATTCATGGCTCCTAGATCTCCTATTATACCCTCCATCTCTGAAAACTTGGTGGTAAATAGTTCTTGATATTCATGAAGTAACTTTGTAACTTTATTGATTGTCTCCTCATCCCAGTAATATCATATTGCTGCAAAATTGGGTTCATTCTCTGATCCTATGTTTTCTGTAATATTCCCTTTTTTGGTGTCACCTATGACAGGGCTATGATGGACTTCCAGAGTTAGGAGCAGACTGGTCATGGGTACAAGTTGGTGTCATCAGCGGGCCCAGGGGATTTTTGGAGGATTTTTGAGGAGTTTCTATGTAGTCTGGTGGCATTCACTTGATATATTTCATCATCCGAGCAGTTTGGCTTTCGCTCCGGTGCATTCCGACAACTTTTGGGAATTTGAGCTATTTATGGGCTTAACTCAGCTAATTACGCTCACGATGGCATTTCGGGAGGAATACATGACATAACACCTTAGTGTAATAGCTCATTGGAACCAGGACGAGGATACCTCCATGATTGTATATTTGGACATGAGTTTCAGTGACCGGAGGAGATGTGGTAGCCGATTTACTCTTTTCTGCATTAAAAAGGAATATTTTAATAAGAAGGATAAGTGCTCCATGAATAAAATAATAATAAAATAATTCTCTAAAAGGCTCCAAGATATCTAAAAAATAAATGGAGGAGGCCATTTAGGGATATCTTTGGGATCATATCATTTTCTTGTATGAGAGGTTTGAGACGTGGTTCTCTACTTCAGCCGTAGCCCTAGGACTGAAACCCTCGGGTGAGTGGTGAGTGTTGGACAGAAACCCAACTCTCTTTGAGGAGACTTCATTTAGAAGTTTCATAGAGCTTCAGGGATTGGTGTGAGGATCATTTAGATCTTCAACTTGTGCTTCATTATCTTTAGTGGGTTCAGTGACAGCTGTTGTAGGAGGGAGAGTGCAACAGTTCAAGGCCAGTGTAGTGCAGTAGTTCATATTGGTGGCCAGTTTTCCATATCAGCTATTTTGGGTTAGATTTATATGTAACCCCAGTTATTACTTATAATAAAATGTTGAGATTCTTCTTGTTCTATGTGTTACTAGATTGCAGTGTTTTATGCGTCTTTATTTTACATGGCAATCTTCTGTTGAGTAAATAGTGATTTTACGACATATTGCGGAGTTCAGTTATTTTTTAGCATTTTTAGTTAAAATATCCCTTACAGGACATTACAGTGGTATCAGAGCTTCAATCTTGGATCAGCCTACGGGTTTCCAGTTTTTAGTTGCAACTATTTTGTTTAGAAGGGCCTACGCAGGCATTGGAGGAGGCTCATTTGTGGGAGCTGCATTGGTGGGATTTTAGAGTTGGGGTGTTGGGGAATTGATAGGAGAGACATATGAGGAGGTTGGTTGGGATTTTGGAGAGAAAGGATTGACAGTAGCAGCTACAGTGCCAGAAAACGAAATTGGAAGAGGGCCAAACTACAAAGGGTCATATTTTGAATTTTGGAATTAGAAGAAACCCTTTCTGGGTTTTTCTGGGTTTTGGGAAAGGATCACCGTCTCAAATTCATATAATTTTATGAGTAGTTTTCAGTGGGTAAATCAGAGGCCGAATTCATGCAGCGGTGTAGTCTTGAAGCACCAGTGCAGTTTCTAGAGGAGCTTGCTATTAGAGTGGTTGGATTTCCTTGCACTTATCACTTGGTGCTTGTAGCTTGACTTGTGCAAGTCCACCTAAACCACTGTTACTTCCATATATGTCGTTGAAAAAATGAAGTTTTTAAAACAACTCCTAAATCAACATAGTAGTGCCTCAGTGGGTTGCGATCTAAACCAAAGACAAAAAATATTAAACAATGCAGAAGTTAGTTCCATGAAACAAAACAACAGACCCTTATCCAAGGAGGTACATAATTTTCTCCAACAAAGGCACCCGAGAAATTTGCAAAAGGAGAGAGAAGTGGGAAATTGGCTTTATGCACTTGGGATAGACTTAAAGAGTGGAAGATCAAAAAATGACTTTCCCATGTTAGAAAAACTGGAATCCGACCTTTCAAAGTTAGAGAAATCCGATTGGAGTTTAAATTGGGCTTTGGAGCCATCTATGCTTGCGTTGGTACAAGCTAGATTCTTGGAACATCCAAGTGAGAGAGTCAAGCTTATAGTTGCCTCTTGTTTCAGTGATATTTTGAGGATAACAGCACCCTTCCCTCCCTACAATTATGACATTATGAAAATAATTTTCAGACTAATAGTAGAAACCTTTCGGGATTTGGACAACTATGCAGACTCTACATTTGGGAGGAAGCTTAAGGTTTTAGATGTCATGGCCATGACCCGGACACATGAGATCATGTTTGACTTTGAGTGTGAATACTTGATTATGCAGATGTTCCAATGCTTCTTCAACATTAGCAGACATAATTTAGACACAGTTGTAGCACACATGCAGTCCATCCTGTCGTCATGTATGGGAGTCCGTGAGGCCATTTGCTGGGAGTTATAGACTAGATTGCTGAGAATTTGGAGGAGAGAGCAGTTGGTCTCACTTGTTGCTTATTGACTAGCCCAAGGGTTGGTTGAGCAAAACATTGAGCTTTTCAGGAGACAGTTGACCAGGGAGGATTTGTTCCAGTTTGGTGGATGATGCAGCAGAAATGAACTTAGTAGGAAGGGACTTTACTTCAATTGCAAAGGACCATGGGGGCCTGATCACTCATGTTTGAGTGATGCAGATGATGTGGCGGAGGCAGGACAGGAGGGCATTCCTTCTGTATGCCAGGGTGAGGACCCTTCTTCAGATGAGTCCATGGGATCAGTTGAGGATGTTTCTGGGGAGCAAGAGCAGTCATGCAAAGATGATGACAGTAGACCAAAGTTGTGTTCCAGTGTGTAGGGTGAGCAGTCAAGGGACTCTACAGGAGACACTCTAGGTGAGGAGTCACTTGTGACAATTCAGCTAGAGCAGCATATGATGGAGCCTAAGTCAGCAAAGGAGGATACTACACACATCAGGCATGATATTCCTTTAGGGGAGAGCCAGAGGGAGGCTCACATTGAGTCCATGATGGATATGCGGCAAACCTTGGGATCAGACATTGAGTAGGGGCAGTCAAATCCACAGACACCGAGTACGATGATAGTAGTTGCAGATCCATATCCTCTAGAGATGTTGGAGGTTGAGGGGATAGTTCTGCAAGGGGCTAGTAGACAACCGAATCATTAAATTCTCGATTAGGAGAGGGATCAGCTGCTGGAGATGGTGGAGCATCCATCTTTGGGTCGACACATTGATGAGTTGCATATGGATGTACATGCATTCGGCATATTTTCAGTACTTTCTATGAGTAGCACTCTCTAGGAGTACATTGATGGAGCTTGCAGCATATCTTTCCCACTTTGGCCCATTATAGAGAGAGGGGCTTTCTTCTACGGGTAGCTTTCATTGGTAGACAGGGCAGAGCAGTGTTATTTGATTATGGGCTAGCGACAACACTCCAGGCATGTTCCGTATGCAGTTTTTGCTACATGTAATATTCCTTTTCAGGAATTTCAGCAATATCTCCAGTGAGGATGCTATCTAAGTAAACCAGTGCAAGAATAACGTTGTCTAGGGCTTGGATCCTCAATAATATGTTGTATGTGGCTTAAATATGGAATGGCATCAGAAAAAAATAAATCTAACTATAATAAACAAATCTCCCCAAATAAAATGTAGAAAAAGGCATCATAACCCCAGTACATCATAAAATAGGAATGCCGGAGGCAGAAACCAAGTTATTCTTATTATGTAAACTATAGAAATAGATGGAATAACATATATCTGGAGCTTTCATTCATTATAAGATCATAAATGAGAGGATTGACCTCTTTTACAAACACATTGGGACCTCCCGGCAAGGGTTTCCGGAAAAATAGCAACACAAGATACAACACTGCAGAAAATAACACTGTACCCAGCAACTCTGTATTGATAAATATCTGATATCCTCCAAAAAGAATACAAAATACAAAAATAGGCTCAAGACCCTACACAACAGAACTCCCGGAGTGGAAATCACCTCCCCCTCTCCTGAAATAAGCTCAAATGAGTAGATCTAACCCCAGCTACCGCAGAAATAACGTACTTACTGAGAATGACTATGCAGTTAAGGTTAGAGGATGGCTTCCTCAAGATATCTGATGAGAATGGAAATCAAGACCTCCTCCTTGAATCTCCCAATCAATATGCAACAACAATGGAACTACAATTCTCACATGAGAACTCTTGCACTAAACAGTGTTGCAACTCCGGCTGAACAGCTGAAGATTGCAATCATTCATAAGACTGAAACAAGAAGTATGAATGAATGAATTCCCTTGCTGCTATCCCTTCATTTTTATTCCAAGTGAGCTTCTCCATCTCGGGCCCCACACATTAGTGATGTAGCTTCCTTGAGAAGCTCCCTCCTTCAAAACTGCGCTGCCCTAGTGGCTTTCCCTCCCTTTTGATAGTGCTGGTTGACTTGGTCAACTATAGCTAGCTCCTCTTCACACTCAAGAGGCTTTATTTTATCCTCCTATGTCAATCCCTTTTCACACTGGGATAGATTTTATTTTATTTCTTACTTCTTATTTCAAAAATGGAGTAATTATAATGTTCCAAGTAGCTATGGCTAATTGGGAACATTGCAGTCCTCCCCGCTCAAAAGTTGCTTGCCCACAAGCAACATTAAAGAAGGATGCTGCAATATCTTCTCCCCCTCCCAAGTGGCATCTTCATCTGTTAGATTCCTCCATCGAATAAGATATTCTTTGATGACTCTGTTTCTCAACTTCCTCTCCCTTGTGTCTAGGATTGCTTCTGGCTGCAAGATCAAATGAACCTTATCATCAATAGGAGGAAGTTCCAAGTTGGAAACTACATTCCTCCCAATGGCCTTCTTGAGGCAAGATACATG
The DNA here is from genome assembly GCA_034641835.2 of Pinus albicaulis. Lineage (NCBI taxonomy): Eukaryota > Viridiplantae > Streptophyta > Pinopsida > Pinales > Pinaceae > Pinus > Pinus albicaulis. The sequence continues at coordinate 159,555,270 of CM076569.1, read as the reverse complement.
GAAGATATTGTGGATCTTTCTCCCCTTAGGAAGCTCCAGCTCATATGCTACCTTAGTGACAAATCTGTTCACCTTGTATGGCCCATAGAAACGTGGTTTGAGCTTTTCAGCTCCCTTCACCTTGAATGTGGACTGTTTGTAAGGCTGAAGGCGTAGGTAGACAAGATCCCCCACCTCAAACTGTCTCTCTATCCGACCACGGTCTGCATACATCTTCTGCTGGTTTTGAGCAGTGGCAATGTTATCTTTGAGGGCCCTGAGTATTTCCTATTTCTCTTGAATCCAATCTCTTTCCCTTGGGGCTTTGCTTGCCCCAAACATAACATCGGCAAATGAAAGTGCCTCATATCCATACAAGGCTCGGAATGGTGTCATTCCAATAGAGATATGGTGAATAGTGTTGTAACAATACTCCCCCAAGTGGAGCCACCGCAACCAAGCTTTCTGCTGCCCGGCCACATAGTTACTCAAGTAGCCTTCTAGCCACTTGTTCACTATCTTAGTTTGCCCATCAATTTGGGGGTAATAACTGGTTCTGGGGGTCAAATCAGTTCCCACTAATCGGAAAATTTCCTGCCAAAAGCCACCCATGAAGAGGTTGTCCCGATCACTCAATATGGTCGTAGGGAGACCATGGAGTCTAAATACATCTCTGAAGAAGAGTTCAGCTACCTGTGAAGCAGTATAATTTGCATAGATGGCAAAGAAATGAGCATACTTTGTTTTTCTATCAACAAAAAAATAGATAAAGTCCTTACCCTGCATTGTCGGCAAGCCAGTGATGAAGTCCATAGAGATGCTTTGCCACTTCCCATCCAGAATAGGTAGTGGCTATAACAATCCAGCAGGATAAGTGTGCTCTCCCTTATTTTGTTGGCAAGTGGTACATTCCTTGACATGCCAGAGCACATCCTCCTCGAGACCCTTCCATGAGAATCTCTCCCTAATAGATCTGTAAGTTTTTTGTGAAACCTTGATGCCCGGAAAGTGGGGAATCATGTGAGGCCACTAAGATCTTCTCCTTGAGCTTAGAATTCTTAGCCAAGTAGATCTGATCCTTGTAATAGATAAACTCATTCATCACTCTAAATCTCTCGTCTGGTACCACCCCATCAAGTATCCCGCATGCAAAGTCATCTTTGGAGTACTCAACTAAAAGTCGAGCCTTCCAATCTGCGTCCATGCCCCTCATGGACTGCGTTGTAGGCCTCCTGGAAAGTGCATCAGCTACTATATTGCTCTTCCCCTTGACATATTCTATGTCAATTTCATAGGCCTGGATTTTTCTCACCCACTTCTGTCGTCTTTCCTGAAGCTGCCTCTGTTAAAGAAAGAATCTAAGGTTGTTGTGATCAGTCTTCACTTTGAACTTATTCCCCACCAAATATTGTCGGAATTTGGCTAATGCATACATGATAGCCAACATTTCTTTATCATAGATGGGGTATAGCTTCTCATGAGAGAGTAACTTTATGCTCTCAAAGGCTATAGAATGCCCCCCTTGCATCAAGACTGCCCCAATACCTTCACCTGATGCATCACATTCCAACACAAAAGGTTGAGAAAAGTCCGATAAAACCAAAACAGGACAACTACTCATTACCTCTTTGAGCTTATCAAAATCCCTCTGCGCTGTGGGTTTCCACTAGAAAGCCCCCTTCTTTGTCAAGTCTATAAGTAGTGCTGCTAGTTGTGAGAAGCCTTTCACAAACTTCCAGTAATATGTGCATATGCCCACAAACCCTCTGAGTTTTTTTATATTCCTAGGTTCAGGCCAATCTCTGATAGCTTGAATCCTCTCCTCATGTACCCTTACTCCATCCATCCCTATGATATGTCCAAAATAAAACATCTCTGTGAGGCCAAATTCACATTTGGAGAGCTTGGCATAGAATTGTTGCTCCTTAAGGATATTTAAGATTGTCTCAATATGTTGCAAGTGTTCCTCCCAAGTGAGGATATAGATCAAAATATCATCAAAGAAGACCAATACAAACTTTTGCAAATGACCCCGGAAGATATGATTCATACAGGATTGGAAAGTTGCTAGAGCATTATTCAATGCAAAGGGAATTACCAGAAACTCAAAATGCCCATAGTGACACTTGAATGCTGTCTTGGGGATATCTTGCTCCCTCACCTTGATTTGATGGTACTCCGACCTCAAATCAATCTTGGAGAAATATTTGGATCCCCTCAGCTCATCCATGAGTTCATCAATCCTGGGTATAGGGTACCGGTTCTTCAAAGTCTTCTTGTTCAAGGCCCTATAATCGATGCACATCCTCAATGTGCCATCTTTCTTCTTTACCAAAACCACCGAGGAAGAAAAAGGACTAGTACTAGGCCAGATGTGCCCTAGTGCTAGCAGCTCTTGGATAGATCTTTCAATCTCATCCCTATAGGCCTTGGGATGTCTATAAGGAGTGGTGATCATTGCTTGTACCCCTTGTTCCAACTCGATGGTGTGTTCAAACCCTCGGTCAGGACGTCTCCCTGGTGGATATCTCCAAATACTGTAGAATACCGGTCCAAAAGGGATTGAACATCTGGATGCACCAGTGTGTCCTTGCTCTTCACATCGGATACATGCAGCTCCAATACCCATGAAATGTCTCCTCGGCGCAGATCTGCCTCCATCCTATGTGCTAAAACAACCTGAGGAGGATATGTGTTCATACCCTTGATATTTTGTTGCTGACCATCCCCTCCTCTAGTCCATTCCATCTCCAGAGTTCTCCAGTTAGTGGTAACTCTCCCAAGAATGACTAACCACTGGACTCCCAATATGACATTAGTGTCTGGAACATATACCATGTTGGGTGTGGAGCCTGATTATCTTGTTTACTTTGTATCACAGCATTGGACCCCTATACCTTCAAAGGGGCAGCGACGCTGCCCGTAATTAATCGTTGTCGTGGGGGGTCCAGGGGGGGCGGCAACGCTTTTCAAAGCCCCCCCTAGTGGGGGTTTTCGGGGGCAGCGCCCCCGAAGCTAAAAACAGATGTGAACCACGTATATCTATGTCTCTCTGGTTTTATGTGTTTTGTGTGCTTCTATTTTCCGCATATTTTATGTGTTGCATTGCTCCATAATATATAATTTTCTAACAACTGGTATCAAAGCCGAAGGTATATTTGGCTGATAAAATTGCAGGAAAGAAGGGTTCCTGGTTCGAGTGGGAGCAATGGCAGAAGATGGTAAGTTTAGGGTCGAGAAATTTAACAGCCAAAACTTCCCGCTGTGGAAGATGCAGATGGAAGATTATCTGTATCAGAAAGATCTGTACCTACCATTGAGCGGAAAAACAAAGAAGCCGACGACCATGACAGACGCGGAATGGAACATTCTCGATAGAAAGGCACTCGGAATAGTACGGTTGTGTCTTGCGGCGTCAGTCACCTTCAATATTTCGAAGGAAACAACAACAGAGGGTTTGATGCAGACGTTGGCGAAACTATATGAAAAACCCTCGGCCTCAAACAAGGTATTTCTTATGAATCGACTATTTAATATGAAGATGTCGGAAGGTGGATCTGTTGCAGACCATCTAAATGAATTTAATACAGTTACCAGTCAGTTAAGTTCTGTAGGGGTAAACTTTGATGATGAAGTTAGAGCTATGTTATTCTTGTGCTCATTGCCAGAGAGTTGGAATGGTTTAGTAATGGCCATTAGTAACTCTGTCTCTGGATCTAGTACTTTAAAGTTTGATGATGTTGTTGGTGCTATCCTTAGCAAGGAAATGTGACGGAAAAGCTCCGGTGAGACATCGGGTAATGCTTTGAGTGCAGAGTCTAGGGGAAGAAGAATGGAAAGAGGAAAGAGCTCGAGATATCACAGTAAATCAAGGAAGGAATATCCAAGTCCAGATCAGGAATAGTGTGCTGGAATTGCGGAAAGAAAGGACACCTAAAGAAAGACTGTAGATCTCGGAAGGGAAAAGAAGGAGACACACAGCAAGCAAACAATCATGAAGAAAATGTGACAGGTGATGTGTTACAATATTCTTTGATTCTTTCTTTTGAAAATGTTACTGATTCTTGGGTTGTAGATTCAGGGGCTTTATTCCATGCCACACCTGACAAGAAATATTTTCATGACTATGTTCAAGGAGATTTTGGACAAGTTCGTTTGGGTGATGATAAACCCTGTAAAATTGTTGGAATGGGTAAAGTTCTTGTAAAACAACATAATGGAAACCAATGGCTACTAAAGGAGGTAAGGCATGTTCCAGATCTGAAGAAAAATCTGATTTCAACAGGGCAGTTAGGCGGTGAAGGTTGTGTGACAACTTTCACAGATAAAACTTGGAAGGTCACCAAAGGAGCCCTGGTAATAGCAAAAGGTGAAAAGGGTGGTACATTGTATTTATGCAATGGTATTTCTAACTCTGTTAATGCTTTAACTTCCAAAGGAGCAGATGCAGCATTATGGCATCATAGGCTCGGACACATGAGTGAGAAGGGAATGAAGATTCTCCACTCAAGAAATTTGTTGCCAGGTTTGAAGAATGTTGATTTGGATTTCTATGAGAATTGCATTTATGGAAAACAGAAGAGAGTCAGATTTCTTAGAGTTGGGAAAGAAAAGAAGAGCGAAAAATTGGAGCTTGTGCATACAGATGTATGGGGACCTGCTCAGGTATCATCTCTCGGTGGCTCTCGTTATTATGTTACTTTTAGTGATGATGCAACTAGAAAAACATGGATTTATTGTATTCAGAATAAATATGATGTATTTTATACTTTCAAGAAATGGAAAGCTTTGGTTGAGATTGAGACAGGAAAGAAGTTGAAGTGTCTCAGATCAGACAATGGAGGTGAATATTGCAGCAAAGAGTTTGATAGGTACTGCTCAGAGCATGGAATTCGTAGAGAGAAGACAGTTCCAAGAACACCACAAGAAAATGGTGTGTCAGAAAGGATGAACAGAACAATCATGGAGCGTGCAAGGTGCATGAGATTGCATGCGGGATTGCCTTTACAATTTTGGGCAGATGCTGTAGATACTGTTGTTTATCTAATAAATAGAGGGCCTTCAAGTTCCTTGGATGGTGGTATTCCAGAGGAAGCATGGAAAGGTAAAAAGGTAAACTACTCCTTTTTAAAGCCTTTTGGTTGTGAGGCCTTTTGTCCATATTAATAAAGAAAATAGAACAAAGCTTGAGGCAAAATCAAAGAAATGTACCTTTATTGGATATGGTGTTAATGATTTTGGTTATTGCTTATATGATTATGAAAATCACAAAATCATTAGGAGCAGAGATGTAATATTTAATGAAAAGGTCTTGTATAAGAATCAGTTGCAGGAAAAGAAACAGGAAAAAGAAAGCAAGGAATACATGGTTCTTGATGAGATAACTGAAAAAGTAAAGGTTCCTGAAAATAATAATAATCAACAACCACAGCAGCAGCAACCACCACAACAGCAACAGGCACCTCAAACACCTGAAAGTGGTGTTAGAAGATCTACCAGGATAAGTAGACCCCCTGAACGATACTCTCCTTCATTATATTATTTATTGCTGACTGATTCTGGTGAAACTGAATGTTATGAAGAAGCAATGCAGGTTGAAAGCAGGAAGAAGTGGGAGCTAGCCATGGAAGAAGAGATGGACTCCTTAATGCATAACTAGACTTGGGACTTAGTCAGGTTGCCTGCAGGTAAAACTACATTGCAGAATAAATGGGTTTACAGGCTGAAGGAAGAAGATGGAGGAAAATAGAGGTACAAAGCTAGACTTGTGGTGAAGGGGTTTGCACAGAAGAAAGATATTGATTTTGATGAAATATTTTCTCCTGTTGTTAAGATGAATTCAATCAGAACTATCTTAAGTCTTGTAGCAGCGGAAGATTTACATCTTGAACAGTTAGATGTAAAGACAACATTTCTCCATCGAGATTTGGAGGAAGAGATATACATGCAACAACCAGAAGGATATGAGGTAAAAGGAAAGAAAAATTGGTGTGCAGGTTAAAGAAGAGCTTGTATGGCTTAAAACAGGCTCCAAGGCAGTGGTATCTAAAATTTGACAAGTTTATGTCTGAACAAGGTTATACTAGATGTCACTCTGATCATTGTGTTTATCTAAAAAGGAAAAATGATGGCGGCTATATTATATTGTTATTGTATGTAGATGACATGCTTGTTGCAGGGTCTAACATGCAGGAAATAAATGTGCTCAAAAGAAAATTGGAAAATTCATTTGCAATGAAGGATTTGGGAGCTGCAAAACAAATCCTTAGTATGAGGATAACTAGAGACAGGAAAAATCGCAAATTAACACTGTCTCAGAATGAGTACATAGAAAAGGTGTTGAAAAGATTTAATATGCACAATGCAAAACCAATTAGTACACCTTTTGCTAGCCATTTCAAACTTAGTAAGGAGATGTGCCCAAAGACCCAAGAAGACATGGATTATATGTCTAAAGTTCCATATGCATCAACGGTTGGAAGCTTAATTTATGCAATGGTCTGCACAAGGCCTTATATTGCACATGCAGTGGGAGTTGTAAGCAGGTACATGAACAATCCAGGAAAAGAAAATTGGATGGCAGTAAAATGGATTCTCAGATATTTGAGAGGTACCACAAATCAAGCATTATGCTTTGGTGGTTCAAACATTGCTCTACAGGGATATGTTGATGCAGATATGGCAGGTGATAGAGATAACAGGAGGAGCACTACAAGATATGTATTTACTTTAGGTGGAACAGCTGTCAGTTGGGTTTCAAAAATACAAAGTGTTGTTGCACTTTCAACAACAGAAGCCGAGTATGTTGCTACTATAGAGGCTAGTAAAGAAATGATTTGGTTACAAAGTTTTATGGATGAATTGGGTAAGAAGCATGATATGGGCACACTATACAGTGATAGCCAAAGTGCCATTCATCTTGCAAAGAAATCAGCATTTCATTCCAGGACTAAACACATACATCTCAAGTACCATTTCATATGGTCAGTATTGGAAGATGGAGAGTATTAGGTGGAAAAGATGCCTGTATTATACTTGACTGCCCAGATATGTAACAAAAGTTGTAACCGGGGAGAGCGAGAACATGCTCGGTTTCAATTGGTCTTGAAGATGACAATGAAGATGAGAACGACTAGTTAAAAGAGGAGTCATTGTCTAGCAAATGAAAGCAATGGTGGGTGCTAGTAGTCTCAGTGGAGGGTGTTGGGTGGGGAGCTTTGATTATCTTTTCTTTGTATCCTGAAGGCATTGGACCCACATACCTTCAAATCGGTATGGCAGTCATAGTGTATTTCGTGGGGGTCCATGGGGCGGCGCGAAATGGCACCCCCTGGCGGGGCTTTTCAGGGGCAGCGCCCCCGAAGCTAAAAACAGATGTAAAATTGCCTTGTAAAAGTATAGTAATTTCTAGTCAATCTGGGTCGTTCATTAGGAAAATGATCTGACGATAGAAGTTATGTTTAGATTAGGGTTTTTTTCCCTAGAAGGCAACCCCCTTGTATATATGAGGGTATTATATTGCGGCTGTGCATCATATGTGTATTCTTGGAGTGAGAAACAGAGGGGGAGATTGTGAGAGAGAACAAAGGATATTACAGCGGATCTGCTGTAGGTTTTGTCTCTTCATTTTTGTTGGATAATAGAAAGGAAGGACTGGTTGTTCGGGGTGGACGTAGCCCAAACTAGGTGAACCACGTATATATGTGTCTCTCTGGTTTTATGTGTTTTGTGTGCTTGTATTTTCCGCATATTTTATGTGTTGCATTGCTCTATAATATATAATTTTCTAACATACCACAAAGAAGTGGTTTGTCATGGTATAGGTACCCATAGTAATGTTCAGCGCTAGAACATACTTGGCACATTGTAGAGTCATGGCTCCTGGAACCAAAACTGAAAATCCCTCAAACTCCTCCATGGGAATTCCTCTCTTGTGTACCAGTTGTGCATCAATAAAATTGTGAGTGGCTCCACTATCTATCAATATAGAAATTCTTTGCCCCATGATGGTGCCTCTTTCTCTCAAGGTTAGATATTTTGGGACGCCTCTTAATGCTGCAACATCTCCTCCTCTTGGAGAAAAGTCTTCTATGGGTTGTACAGCGCTGGCATCCTTCTTGGATAAGGTCTTGATAGGATGTGCTTCCCCTATAACACATTTCTCCTCCAATTCCTGAATAGATATTATCTCCCTTGGCCTTGAATTGGTTTTCTACTGTAAAAAGGCTCTTTCCCTTGGCAAGATGTGTTGTAGATCTCTAGCTTTCTCCACAACTTCAAGGAGTGTAGTTGGTTTTGTAGACTTGACCAACCCTTGTAATGGTTCATCCATCCCATTAAAAAACATGCATACCTTCCTACTCATAGTGAGGTTGGACACCATCACTAAAAGCTGCAGATACTCAGCAATATAATCCTCAAGATATCCCTCTTGCTTGAGTTTGGTTATCTTGGCAAAGTGGGCTTTCGGATCCCTTGGATCAAATCTCTCCACTAGCTTCTTAGTGAAAGCTGAGTATGAAGTGATATGATGATGCCCAAGTGTGTTCAGTTCATGAAACCACCAGTCTTGAGCCTCCCCTTCTAGATGCAATGCAACTATCTTGATAGCTTCCATTTCAGAAACCTTGTAAAGTTGGAAGTATGTGTCCAACTTCTCTACCCATGCCTTTGCCGTGTGCTTAGGTGTCCCATCAAATGTGGGCAAAAAGAACCCCACCATACTATGCTGTAGGGCTGATCTCTGCATCAAGTTACCTTCCCTTTGATGAGAATCATTCCTCCTTCCACCCTTGATCTGACAAAACTCCTGAAAGCTCAAGTGCTCCTTGAACCTTTGAGACTGGAGCTCATATTCTTCGAAATATTCTCCTAGAGAACCCTCCTTATCTCCTTCCATTAAAAATGAAGGCATGGTGGAGCGTTATGATGGAGTTGAATGTCCCATGCCATTTGCAGTGCTGGTACTTGCCTTAGGGAAAAACCCTAAAGAGTCTTCTTCCTACCTCATATCCTTGATATCCCTTGCAATTTTCTGTAGGGTTTTAAGTACGAGCCTGGAGATGTCTTCCTTCTCCATGCTGAAGATAAATCTCCCCCCCCCCCACAAGTTGATCCAAGATTAGAGCTCTGATACCACTGTAATATTCCTTTTCATGAATTTCAACAATATCTCGAGTGAGGACGTTGTATAAGTAAACCAGTGCAAGAATAATGTTTTCCAGGGATTGGATCCTCAATAATATGTTGTATGTGGCTTAAATATGGAATGGCATTAGAAAAAAATAACTCTAACTATAATAACCAGATCTCCCCAACTTAAATGTAGAAAAAGGCATCATAACCCCAGTACATCATAAAATAGGAATGCCGGAGGCAGCAACCAAGGTATTCTTATTATGTAAACTACAGAAATAGATGGAATAAAATATATCTAGATATTTCATATATTATAAGATCGGAAATGAGAGGATTGACCTCTTTTACAAACACATTGGGACCTCCCGGCAAGGGTTTCTGGAAAAATAGCAACACACGATACAGCACTACAGAAAATAACGTTGTACCCAGCAACTCTTATATGCTCCAAGAAGAATACACAATACAAAAATAGGCTCAATACCCTCCACAACATAACTCCTGGAGTGGAAATCACCTCCCCCTCTCCTGAAATAAGCTCAAATGAGTAGATCTAACCCCAGCTACTGCAGAAATAACGCACTCACTGAGAGTGACTGCGCAGTCAAGGTTAGAGGATGGCTTCCTCAAGATATCTGATGAGAATGGAACTCAATACCTCCTCCTTGAATCTCCCAATCAATCTACAACAACAATGGAACTAGAATTCCCACATGAGAACTCTTGCACTAAACAGTGATGCAACTCCGGCTAAATAGCTGAAGATTGCAATCAGTCATAAGACTAAAACAAGAAGTATGAATGAATGAATTCCCTTGCTTCTATCCCTTCCTTTTTATTCCAAGTGAGCTTCTCCATCTCAGGCCCCACACATTGGTGATGTAGCTTCCTTTCGAAGCTCCCTCCTTCAAAACTGCGCTGCCCTAGTGGCTTTCCCTCCCTTTTGACAGCACTGGTTGACTTGGTCAACTATAGCTAGCTCCTCTTCACACTCAAGAGGATTTATTTTATCCTCCTATCTCAATCCCTTTTCACACTGGGATATATTTTATTGTGTTTCTTACTTCTTATTTCAAAAATGGAGTAATTATAATTTTCCAAGTAGCTATGGCTAATTGGGAACATTACACTACATTGGATTCTTCTTCCAGGATGGATTGGTGGGAGATCATGAGTTGGTACCCTCTTGATGGTGAAATTTTCTTCGTAGGGAGCACAGCAGAGCAGGGGCCCTTAGACATAGCAGCTGTTATAGATTCTAGCTGGCAGTGGGGCACAAGTTAGCAATCCATCCTGATTTTAGGAGAGAAAGATCAAACTGGAATTGAGTCAAGACTTGGATTGGAGAGAGATGATGAGTTGGTACGCAGTTGGTGGGGCATCTTATACAGGTAGAGGTACAGCACATTCGGAGCCAGGGAGCCTTGATGATTTTTGGTGGTCTTCACCTCTTAGAGCATCATTTATAGCCAGACGCAGTGCATAGTCCATGATGTGGTACTTGGGCGATGATTGGCCATCGTGGCATGGGGATCTACGAGGATTGTTTTTTGACTAGTACAGTGTGTTAGCCACCTATAAAAAATTTTCAAGCAAACACGTGGCTAAATATGTTTCTAAGCCTTCAAGAGAAACATTTCCTTCAAAAATTTATCATTCTTGAAGCCTCCATGATGTCCTTATCCTTCAAAGATGTCCTTCATTGCTGTTTCCAGTAAAGAACCCTGCTTTTTTGTGAAAGATACTGCTTTCAAAAGGCCTCCATTTTCCCTTTTTTCACTCCCAAAAATTTCCCATTTTCATCTTTGTTTCCTTAAAGGATCCTTCAGAAAGTCCCCATTTAACCTCTAAACCATCCCAAATCCCATTTTAAATCACATATTTCCCCTTTATCTGGTTTTAAAATCCCTTTTTCTACCTACCGGAACCCCTTATTTGGCTTTAAAAACACTAATTTTAGGCCTAAAACAACCATTTTTATCTTAAGGCCTTAAGCCCCTTTCAGCCTAGCCCTTAGCCCCTTTTTCCGCATATGACCGGTACTATGGACAAGCACTATGGCCTAATCGCAAATCGCAATCGAAGCCTTCGTTTCCGCCTTTTTTCCTTTATTCTTCAAATATTTCCGATGCGATGAGTTTTACTCTACCGATTGCGGAATCGGTCTGGACCGTTGATCTCACCTGATCCAATGGCCAGGATAGAATCGTGCTCCACCATAATCCATAATTCATTCCCCCTTCGACTTAATCCAGACCGTCGATCCTTTCCAGATCCGACGGCCAGCGCTCAATCGCATCGCGCTAACCTAACATTCCCTCTTTTTTGTTTCTCCAATGGACGATCTTCCGATTTAATCTTGGCCGTTGAATCCACCAGAACCAACAGCTGAGATTCGATCGCGCTCCGCTTATGAGCCCATCACCCACTCCCCTCCAATCTAATCCTGACCATCGATCATCCTGGCGATCCGACGGCCAGCGCTCAATCGTACATCGTAGATTCAAAGGTCTTGTTCGCTTGCCTCCTCCGATGTCGATCATGCGATTTAATCTCCATCGTTGAATCCACAAGAACCAACAGTCAGGATTCAATCGCTCCTTGTTCATAGCCCCCCATCATCACATCCACCGATTAGATCTGGACTGTTGAATCCACAAGAACCAACGGCCAGGATCGCATCGCGCTCCTCTCATGACTTTTCACCATCCCGACCTCCGATTGAATCCCAGCTATTGATCGAGTTTGATCAGATGGTCCACATTGCATCCGCTCATCAAACCCCGCCCTTCTCATTTATTTCCATCGACAGATCTTGACCATCCATTTCCAAGATCTAACGGTCAGGACTTAACCCGCCATTGTCCCCACCGGCCTGTTCCGCCTGTGCATCTTACCTCCATCGCGTTTCTTCCGCACAGTCAGATCTGAGGTCCCAGATCCGACGATCACCATTGTGTTTCGCGTTTTTTCTGCACCCAAGGTTTAACTCTTAAAAAAAACATGAAATAGGCAGTTTTGGTTTACCACGTGTCAGCAAGAAAATAATATCACATTTTTTTGGACAAATTCTAAAACCACTTTAATGCTATGCCAAAACCATCTCGGTGTTCCGCCTTACCGCCCTCTGTAGCGTATTTTCCCTTTTAATCTTATTCGTTGATTGATATGATCTAACGACCCAGATCATATCATAACCTCGACCATTTTCCTTTCCCCTGTTCTCCCAATGTTTCCATCGGGCGATCCCCACCGTCGATTATCCTAATCGGACGGCTCTGATTGAATCTCGCCCCGTCTGCTCTCTATTCAGCCGATCTTTCAAATGATTCCACCAAGAGATCTTGACCGTCGATTATTCTAATCCAACGGCCCACATTATATCGCATTTCATTTCTTCCTCCATTCATCTAACCCCTCCAAAGACTTCATCAGACAATATCCACCATAGATCATCTTGAATCTAATGGTCCCATTTTATCCCCGTTCCCAAACTCCCAAAACAACTGGTTAGTTGCTATGCTAGTGTTTTTTCCCATTTTTCCCACTACGCTCACTTTTTTCATCATTGTTCCTCCATCTCTGCGAGCCTCTGAAGCAGTCCTTCCCCACTTCCGCTAGTTTTTATAACATTTTTATCGTGTTTTGCAGGTTTCAAAGGCAGTGAATTCACTCTGTTTTCACAGTTGCAGTCATGGTAAACTACTATCACAGAGCTGAAGATTGCTGAAGAAGAAGATCAAGATATCAAAGGATTAAAGCATAATATTGAAGATTAAGAGCATAATCCACGTTCTACACAGATTAAATACAATCATTGATCGCAGCAGCACAGAGGACATATCAGCAGGACAGTCCTTTTACTGAAGAAAGGACCAAGATCACTACTCCCCATCCTCTATTCTGCATCAAGCCCCAATACAGTTATTATTCTGGTAGAAAGTCCTAAAGAACTGGCAGTGCATTAGTTACAAAGCATGGAAGACCTGAAAGGCCAACCTTCATCCTTTCTTGTCTCACAGTACAAACAGAGTACCTCCAGCCGAAAAGTACTTCATGGAACATACCCCTGGAGTTATTCTCAAACTGACGAAGACCCCAATTCATTTGAAAAGTACCTAAAGTCAATGTAAAACATTAAGACAGAATGGGCTTTGAAAGACCTTTCTCCCTTTGTTTTAAATGAATCATTTATGTTCTATCCGCCTCCACTATCACTCTTCACCTATACGAACTCATGAAAAATACATTGTAAATGTTGGTCAATTATTGAAAAAATACTGATTGTAAGCAGTTTCACTGAGATAGAGTTCTATGAGTAGTAATTGTGAATAGGCTGGGAGATGATTTCTGAATGATATCAATTTTTTGGACACGGATGTATGCAATTGGTTTTTCTCTTCTAATATGACAAGCATGTTCAGCGGATCCTGATCTAAATCAGTGGTGATGTGTTCTCTCTTTGTTATTTTTTTTTCTCTGTTTTACATCTTGTTTCACTTTCTCTGGTAAGAAAATAGTAAATTTAGCTTAGGAAATACTGCTACAAGTACCCTAATGCTCTCTGTATTTTCTTATCTTTATGTTTTCTACTGATTGTGAATCTAAAGACGAATTCAATATAATTTAACCAGTCAAAGACGTTGGCCTGCCCATGCTTACTGATGTATGAATTAATAATTTGTTTCTTAGATGTTCTTGTTTGGTTTAGCTGAAATAATTGGGGACTGGGGATTTCGAGTTAGCCCTGTCCACTAGGTTCCTTCTCCAACAGTTAGCCTTTCTAAGATCCCTTTGAGTTGAATGCCAAAAGCAGATAAGGTTAAAATTATTTCTTTAATCTTAGACTTCACTCTGTGTTTAAGCTTAAATGTTTTCTATTGTCTAAAGGTAGTCAGGAGGACTGTTGGATTGTTGTCTTTAGAGTTTAGCCTCATTAGGAGTTTATATCATAGAGGTTAAGGCAAGCCCTGTCCCTAGATTTAATCTGAAGTGGTCACCTTGGAAGGTTTTCCTTGTTATTCCTCATTCACTTCCTTATTGTTTCATTCCATACTATCATCTTAAGAGATCCTCTATTTTGGATGACTAGCCCTTTGAACGCCTTGGATATTTGAATTGCAAGTAAATCATTTTATGACCCCATTGCCCAATGGACTTGTGTTCGCTTTGAATTGTCTCCCCATTTCCCAAAAATCCTTCTCTCCTCATTCCTTTGCCATATAATGAACCCTTCTTTCATGTTTTCCCAACCAAACAACAAACAAAACAAAACCCTTGTGCCCTATAACTAGCCTAATACCTTAAATTGAACTTCAAAGATATATATTTCTTTACCTTGATAGAGAGATCCCTCTCTAGATCCAGGAGGGCTAGATCTTGAGATCCCAAAGTGGTTTGATGTTGTCTTATCATTTGGTATTGCCAAATCTGCCAAATCATAGGGACCACAACATAATGGCGATTCCACTGGGGAGCTTTGAGTAAAACGCTCTTTGAAACATCCCTAAGAACTCAAAGAAGACAAATAGCCTTGATTTGGTAGTTAATCACTGTGGTGGACAGTAAAACTTCCTTGAAACACTTTAGACCCTCTAGCTGGAGACTCCATGGCTCCTAAATGACCAAAATATTCCACTGGTGATCAGTAGGCCAGCTGATTATCTTGGTTTTCACAAGACTCCACTAGGAGACCAGTTACATTACGACATCATCCATATTAAAAGAAACACATAGGATTAAGCTTCTGTGTTTAAAGATAGTTTGCCTCTTAAAGACTGTCATACCTAGCTAATTTTCTTCGTTGAGACTCAACATACTGGCTTCAAGAAAAAACCATACTAGAGCTTATCCTAATCCAAATCCCCCTGAAATAGTTGACAATCCAGAGAGCATTCTTAGGAAGTCTCACATCTCTAGGGATCCAACTATTATCAGATCCATTCATAGAGCTAACTCGGCACTTGAAAACTTTTCATCTCTATCAGACACTCGAGTTGACTTAGACTTACCAAGTAATTTACCAAGAACTAAGTCATTCAGTGGTATAAATCAGACAGACTTTGAGCCTCCAATTTCACCATCACATAGTGGTCAACATATTAGTGACACAGAAACCCCTCCATCAACACCTCCTGATATTCACTTCATTCATAACTTGGGTCTCTCTCACCCTATTAGCACCTTGTAATTAGCAAGATTGGAAAAATTCCAACTGCAGGGAGAACATCAAACTACTTTGGGATTCCAGGATCTAGCCCTCCTGAATCCAGAGAGGGATCTCTCTATGAATGAGTTTAAAGATGTGATCTTTAAAGCATGAAATGTGATATTAGGCTAGTTATGAAGTGTTGGAAATATGATGCAGAGTGTTTTCCTTGATGGCAACCCACTTGATGAAGATGATGGCAACCTACTTAATGAAGTTGTTCTTGATGCATTAATGATGTAAATCTGATGTTCTACAAGAAACGCAGAAGTACCAGAAAAATAAATATCAGCAGGTGCAAGAATAATGATGAAAAGTGTGTGTCTTAAGGCATACGCGGGTTTGTCTAGGAGAAGTAGCATATGCACGCGGAAAAGTACGTGCCAAGTCGCGTATGCTCAATTGCGCTCTAAATTTGTAAAACCAAGGGTTACTACCATGGTATTGACCCATTGTATTGAATGATGGTTTGCCTATGTGATCCCGTCCAGGAATACCATTGGGATTTATGTGGTTTTGACTCATGGTATTGATGAGGGGTAACCCTATATAAGGAGAAGAAAATCATTGTGCAAAATGAGTGCATGAGTCTGGGCTTTGATGAATACTTCACTCTGAAGTATATCTATATGGGTAAACCCTGTTCCAAATTGATAGATCTGAATCTATGATGCTCCTATGAACATAATGAAGGCTCAAGATCTCTAGATCTAGAAATGGTGAATGTCAAGGATGATCTGAAAAGAAGTGAAGAAGACCTGGCGCAATCCTGTTGAAAAGATTGAAGAAATCTGGGTAAGTTTACAGATCTGGTCTGTACTGCAAATTTTATCTTTTATAGATCTATACGCAGGTTCGTCTCATAAAAAGCGCGTGTATACGCGGGTCTGTGGAAATAAAAGCGCGTATGCGTAGTTAGGATTTTCTTTAGAAAATGTACTGAAGTATACATGGGTTCATCTTCTGGAAAGCACGTATATACGCGGGTCTGTTGAAATAAAAGCGCGTATGATTTCTGATCTAATGGTTACTAAAGGTTGAATGTGTTTCTGCATATCTATTCTGAAGTCTGGGTTATATCTGATATTCTGGTTACAGTGGTTTCACTGTTCTGTTTGATGCTTTGGGCAAAGGTTGTTTATTGACAAGTAAAGGGTTGCGTTGGAGCTGTTTGATCCAGTTTGAAAATTGATGAAACGTGGTCTGTAGTGGATCTGAGGGTTGAAGCCTTCAGTATGAAAGTGGAAGCTTTCTACCAGTAGAAGTTGGTACTCATATCAGGGGGTAGTAGCTCCCTTCCAGGAGAGGCTGGTAAACAAGTGCAGGGGGTTGTAGCTCCCTTCTAGGAGAGGCTGGTAAACAAGAGAAGGTTGCAGCCTTCTGCAGGTGGGTGCCTGCGTGCTGGTTTGATTCTGCACCAGTACATGATTGTAAGAAGTTTTCTTAATAATAAATTTTGAAGGCTGAAACAACGGCAGCGGTGGTTTTCTCCGGAATTGGGTTTCCACCTAAAAATCCTGGTGTTCATGTGTGTTGCATATGTGTGATGATTATTCTGTTCTGTCTACACCTGTTTACTGTTTTTGAAATATCTGATGAATGAATAATGCAATGATCTGAGTTAAGATTCAAACACATAATTAGATCTCTGGACATACGCGAGTTCTGTAAAGGATATCCGCATATATACGCTAGTTTCCTTCAGTAAAGTAGCGTATGGGTTTTTAGAAAGGAAAAAGTAAAAGTTTGATTGTCTGCACTAAATACTGATTCACCCCCCCTCTCAGTATTTTTCCCAACAATTGGTATCAGAGCAGGTCCTTCTGAAAAAGCTTAGCCGCTAGAAGGAAGATCAAGCAAGATGAGCAATCATGAGGGAACAACATCTATCAAGCCCCCGCTCTTCAACGGAAGCAATTTAATCTTCTGGAAAGTGAGGATGAGATCCTATCTTCAGTCTATGGGAGCTGATGTATGGGCCATTGTTGAACAAGGATATCAATATCCAGCCGCTACACCAACAGATCCAACTGAAAGGAAGAATTATGAATCAAACGCAAAAGCAGTCAATGCTATAACAGGAAGTCTAACTGAATCAGAATTTGTCAAAGTCATGCAGCTGAATACAGCAAAGGAAATATGGGACAAAATCATTCTAAGTTATGAAGGCAACGCAAAGGTAAAAAGTGAAAAACTCCAAACTCTCAGAATTGAATATGAAAATTTAAAGATGCATGGTGATGAGATTATTGCCAGTTTATTTTTACGTATTGATGATGTTGTAAATCGTATGAGAAATCTGGGTGAAACAATATCCGACACTACTTTGGTTGAGAAAATTTTACGATCGCTAACGGCAAAATTTGAATCAAAATTTTCTGCCCTTGAAGAAAAACAGGATATTCAAAATCTTTCCGTGGTGCAACTTCATGGCATATTGACTGCATATGAAATGAGGAGAGGAGGACCATCTGAAGTCAAAGAAGCTGTTTTTAAAGCTTCTACAAAAGGGAAAGAAGTTCAAAAACCGGAAGGATCAAGATATATCTCAGAAGAAGATGAGGCAAACTTTGTGAGAAGACTACAACTAGGAACCGGAAGATTCAAAGGTAAGCTTCCTTTCAAATGTTTCAATTGTGGAAGAGTTGGTCATTATGCTGCAAAATGTCCTTATAAAGTAACATCTTCTAAAGAGAAAGAAGTAGCAAGAAGGAATAAGAACCGATCTAGCTCTAAGAAAAGCTACTATACAAATGAAGACAGTGATGGGTTATCTGATAGTGAGGAAGAATGTGAACAAGATCTTAGACTTCTCATGGCATTTGAAAATAATTCTAGAGACGATAAGGATGCTTTTGTGGATGCTCTAGATGACAATGATTTTCTTGATCAAAACAATCAACTCAAAATATGCTTGGAAGAAAGTAAAATAATCATAGAGACTCTGAAAAGGCAGAATGAAGAAGCAAAGAAACATAATGAAAAATTAGAATGTGAAGTAGTAAGACTAAGAAAAGAACTTGAGAAAGTAAAGACTCTGAATCTTAGATTTGCTAAAGGATCTGAAACCTTAGATGAGATTATCAAGGTTCAACGTTCTCCTCTTATCAAGACAGGTCTTGGATATACCGGAGAATCTTCTCAGGCTTCTGCACCAAATTATCTAAAAGCAGCTACAACTGGTTTACTTCATTCAGCCACTCAGCAAGGGAATAAAGAATCTTTACAGGTAAAGCATGATCATCACAATACAAGGGATATCTCTCAAAGAAGCAACAATCAACAGGTAAATTCAAATAGAAGATTTCATGATTGCAGAAATTTCTACTTCAATGGACAATGTTTCTCATGTCACAATTTTGGTCATAAAGCCGTTCAATGTGTTGCATATAAAACCATCATGACAAGAGAAGCAAGAAAGAAAAGGATGGATATTAAACCAAAGAAGAACACCTATAACAAATTTTCTCCTCTTCAAAATGAAGTTGAATGTGCTTATTGCAATAACTTTGGCCATGAAGAATCTGAATGCAGGAGCAAAGTCCAGCCAAAACAACATTCTCCTTCAAGTTCCAAAGTATGGAAAAAGAAGGAATTACAGGTTGAAAATTGTGGGATAGCGTTATTTTCAGAAGGTGAAGAAAATCAATGGTACATTGATAGTGGGTGCTCAAGACACATGACAGGTGACAAAAGAAAACTTCTTGCATATAATGCTCTAGAAAAGGAAAAGAAAGTTACATTTGGAAATGATACTCCTGCTGTAATTAAAGGAAAAGGGTCCGTGTTTCTAAAAGAAAAGGTGAAGGTTAATGATGTCATGTATGTGGATGGATTAAGGCATAACCTGTTAAGTGTAAGTCAAATGTGTGATCAAGGAATAGAAGTTGTCTTTAGTTCAAAAGAATGTGTGGTTCGTGATCTTGATACAGGTAAAACTATTATAAAAGGGAAAAGAACTCCAAGAAACCTGTATGTATTGAAGAACTGCAAAGATCAATGTTACTTGAGCAAATCTTCAGAAAATTGGCTATGGCATAGAAGGCTGGGGCATCTGAGCTTCTCTCAA
Source organism: Pinus albicaulis (assembly GCA_034641835.2). Lineage (NCBI taxonomy): Eukaryota > Viridiplantae > Streptophyta > Pinopsida > Pinales > Pinaceae > Pinus > Pinus albicaulis. Next base: position 159,535,876 of record CM076569.1, on the reverse strand, counting down.
ATCAACAAAGCAAGCAAACTTCAAGCTTTTCGTGGTCTTCCCAATATTACTCTACCAGAGAGTATCATATGAAAATCTTGCCAATTCGGTAAGCAGACCAGAGTACAATTTAATGCCAAAGAAGGATCATCAAGTAAGCCTCTTGAACTCATTCATACTGACATATGTGGACCTATGAGGAAAAATTCACCACGTGGGGAAGACTACTATATCTTATTTATTGATGATTACTCTAGAATGTGTTGGATCGGGTTGATTAAACACAAAGATGAAGCATTTGAAAATTTTCAGATCTTCAAAGCATTGGTAGAAAATGAATTAGATCTAAAAATCAAGTGTCTTAGATCTGATCGAGGAGGAGAATATACATCAAATTAATTCTTTGAATTTTGTGAACAACATGGCATAAAAAGACAGTTCTCTGTAGCAGGCACTCCACAACAAAATGGCATAGTAGAAAGAATGAATAGAACAATTCAACAAATGGCTAGAGCTATGCTTGATGATTCTGGAACTCCTGACATGTTCTGGGGTGAAGCAGCACATACAGCAGCTAACATTCTCAACAAGGCTCATGTTCGGGTAAATAGTGACAAAAATCCATATGAACTCTGGTATGGTAATTCTCCCTCTGTGAAGCATTTTAGAGTTTTTGGAAGTAAATGCTTTATCAAAAATAATGATGAAAAGCTTGGCAAGTTTGAACCTAGATCGGATGAAGGGATATTTCTTGGTTACTCATCTACAAGCAAAGCATACAAATGTTACAATAAAAGGCTTCGAAAGATTGTTGAATGTATTGATGTTGTTATTGATGAGTCTCCTGCAGCTCCTAAAGAAGAAAAACAAGCAACAGAAGAAGATGATGGTGATTTTTTTCCTTCTACATCAAATGGAAATGATATAGACAGTGGATCCAATGAAGAACCTGAAGATGATTTATCTAAAAAGGCTCCATCCAGATATGTTCAAAAGAATCATCCTGAATCTCAAATTTTGGGAGACAAGGAATTAGGTGTACAAACAAGGAGGACTCTTGTGGGATCTTCTAGCTATCTGGCATTTCTATCCACAATTGAACCACACAATGTCAATCAAGCTTGCAAAGATGAATGTTGGATTCAAGCCATGAATGAAGAGATTGATCAAATTGAAAAGAATCACACTTGGGAATTGGTGCCAAGACCACATGATAAAAATATCATTGGAACTAAATGGATATTCAAGAACAAGTTAAATGAGAATGGGGATGTTATAAGAAACAAAGCTAGTCTGGTTTGCAAGGGGTATACTCAACAAGAAGGTATAGACTTTGAAGAAACTTTTGCTCCTGTAGCTAGACTTGAAGCCATAAGAATGTTTCTTGCTTTTTCAAGTTTTCAACAAATCAAAGTTTATCAAATGGATGTTAAATCTGCCTTTCTCAATGGTGATCTAGAAGAAGAAGTTTATATAGAACAACCGGAAGGATTCATTTTGGGAAATTATGAAAATCTTGTTTGTAGACTTAAAAAGGCTCTATATGGTCTCAAACAAGCTCCAAGGGCATGGTATTATCGTCTTGACAAATATCTTCATCAACAAGGATTTTCAAAGGGGTCTGCTGATAGAAACTTATACACAAAGGTTGAAAATGATAAACTATTGATTGTGGTTGTATATGTAGATGACATCATTTTTGGGAGTAATGAAGAATCTATGAGTAAGAAATTTGCTTCTGTCATGCAGCAAGAATTTGAAATGTCCTTACTTGGAGAACTAACATTCTTTCTTGGGTTGCAAGTGCATCAAACTGCAGATGGAATATTCTTATCACAAGCAAAATATCTTAAGAAAATTTTGAAGAAGTATGGCATTGAAGAATGCAAACATGTAAGTACACCAATGATAACCGGATGTAACCTCAGTTCCATGATGATTCTCCCGCGGTGAATCAACCAGAATACAGATCAATGATAGGAAGTCTACTTTATCTCACTGGGACTAGACCATACATTATGCATGCAGTTGGGATTGTTGGACGATTCCAAGCTAATCCAAAAGAGTCTCACCTTCAGGCTGTTAAAAGAATTTTCAAATATCTACAAGGAACTCAAGACTTTGGTCTATGGTATCCAAAGAATGCCGATCTTACTCTTCATGCTTACACTGATGCAGATTGGGCTGGAAGTGTTGATGATCGGAAAAGCACTAGTGGTGGTGCATTCTATATGGGACCCCGGTTAGTATCTTGGTTTAGCAAGAAGCAAAATTATATTGCCTTATCTACAGCAGAAGCAGAATATGTGGCTGCCGCATCTTGTTGCACTCAACTCCTTTGGATGATGCAAACCTTACAAGATTTTCAAATCAAATGTACACCTCCTATCTCCATTATGTGTGATAATACAAGTGCCATCAGTATCTCAAAGAATCCTATTATGCATTCCAAGACCAAGCACATTCCCATCAAGTATCACTTCTTACGTGAAAAAGTGCTTGAACAAAAGGTGAAGTTGGAGTATGTTCCCTCCAAAGAACAAGTTGCTGATATATTTACCAAACCTCTGCCCAGGGAAGCGTTCGAATATCTCAGATAGAAGCTGGGAGTAGTCTCTGCTGTGAAGAAAATCAGATCTGCTTAAATTTAGAAGATCAAATTGGATACGCAGGTTTCCTGAAAGACATTCGCGTATATACACGAGTTTATCCACAGAAATCTGCGTATGGTTAGTTGCTGACAATTTTTGGTTGGGGTCAGCATTTTACAGCACATCTACAACACTGTTTGATATCTCTGATGCTGATGCACAAGCTAAGGGGGAGATGAAGGAGTAAACTAATGTACAGGTTCAGGGGGAGCAATAGCCTTGCTGTGTATTATGCATTGTTGGCTTATGATTCTGAAATATGATCTCTCTTGAGGTCCTTCCGATATTGGCCATGAAAAATCATATTTTTAATTTGATGAAACGTGGTCATGTTGAGACCTATGATGTAAATTTGTAATATTCAGTCATGTAAGGACTTGTTCAAATTTGTAAACCCACTTGGTTGGGTAGTTGAGTCAAAATGTGTAAACCCTTTTTGGTTGGGTATTTGAGTCTCTTATGTAAATCCACTTGGTTGGATCTTTGCTGTATGTATGAGTCCTTGGTGATAGGAAGGTCATAGAGTCATGTACTTCATTGAAAAATATGTTTGAACTTTCAGCATGAACTCAGGGGGAGCATGGTAGCTTCAGTGCACATCAGATCGGCAGAGCGTTTCCTTCTACATGAGGAGAAAAACCTTGTGTTGGTTTTGATCCGCCCTTTGCCCTTGATGTCAAAGGGGGAGAGTGACATGGTGTTTGAATAAGGGGAGAGTAACATGGTTATTGTGTAATGATTATAATCAATGTATCTATCTGTTGTGGTGATCAAACACCTTCGTGGTTGCCATCAAGTCCAAAGGGGGAGATTGTTGGCAATATGATGCAGAGTGTTGTCCTTGATGGAAACCCACTTGATGAAGATGATGGAAACCTACTTAATGAAGGTGTTCTTGATGCATTAATGATTTAAATCTGATGTTCTACAAGAAACGCAGAAGTACTAGAAAAATAAATATCAGCAGGTGCAAGAATAATGATGAAAAGTGTGTGTCTTAAGGCATACGCGGGTTTGTCTAGGAGAAGTAGCGTATGCACGCGGAAAAGTACGTGCCAAGTCGCGTATGCTCAATTGCGCTCTAAATTTGTAAAACCAAGGGTTACTACCATGGTATTGACCCATTGTATTGAAAGATGGTTCGCCTATGTGATCCCATCCAGGAATACCATTGGGAGTTATGTGGTTTTGACTCATGGTATTGATGAGGGGTAACCCTATATAAGGAGAAGAAAATCATTGTGCAAAATGAGTGCATGATTCTGGGCTTTGATGAATACTTCACTCTGAAGTATATCTGTATGGGTAAACCCTGTTCCAAATTGATAGATCTGAATCTATGATGCTCCTATGAACATAATGAAGGCTCAAGATCTCTAGATCTAGAAATGGTGAATGTCAAGGATGATCTGAAAAGAATTGAAGAAGACCTGGCGCAATCCTGTTGAAGAGATTGAAGAAATCTGGGTAAGTTTACAGATCTGGTCTGTACTGCAAAGTTTATCTTTTATAGATCTATACGCAGGTTCGTCTCATAAAAAGCGCGTGTATATGCGGGTCTGTGGAAAGAAAAGCGCGTATGCGCAGTTAGGATTTTCTTTAGAAAATGTACTGAAGGATACGCGGGTTCGTCTTCTGGAAAGCGCGTATATACGCGGGTCTGATGAAATAAAAGCGCGTATGATTTCTGATCTAATGGTTGCTAAAGGTTGAATGTGTTTCTGCATATCTATTCTGAAGTATGGGTTATATCTGATATTCTGGTTACAGTGGTTTCACTGTTCTGTTTGTTGCTTTGGGCAAAGGTTTTTTATTGACAAGTAAAGGGTTGTGTTGGAGCTGTTTGATCCAGTTTGAAAATTGATGAAACGTGGTCTGCAGTGGATCTGAGGGTTTAAGCCTTCAGTATGAAAGTGGAAGCTTTCTGCCAGTAGAAGCTGGTACTCATATCAGGGGGTAGTAGCTCCCTTCCAGGAGAGGCTGGTAAATGAGTGCAGGGGGTTGTAGCTCCCTTCCAGGAGAGGCTGGTAAATGAGAGAAGGTTGCAGCCTTCTGCAGGTGGGTGCCTGCGTGCTAGTTTGAGTCTGCACCAGTACATGATTGTAAGAAGTTTTCTTAATAATAAATTTTGAAGGCTGAAACAACAGCAGCAGTGGTTTTCTCCCGAATTGGGTTTCCACCTAAAAATCCTAGTGTTCATGTGTGTTGCATATGTGTGATGATTATTCTGTTCTGTCTGCACCTGTTTACTGTTTCTGAAATATCTGATGAATGAATAATGCAATGTTCTAAGTTAAGATTCAAACACATAATTAGATCTCTGGACATACGCGAGTTCTATAAAGGATATCCGCGTATATACGCTAGTTTCCTTCAGTAAAGTAGCGTATGGGTTTTTAGAAAGGAAAAAGTAAAAGTTTGATTGTCTACACTAAATACTGATTCACCCCCCCCCCCCCCTCTCAATATTTTTCCCAACATGAAGAGCATGGGTTCTTTTTGTTTGTTTTTGGTTGGGCGAAGACATGATGAAGGTGAAGGTAGTTCAACATAAAGGGTGAAGATGTCTGCAAGTGAAGGAATGATTCGGCTGACAAAAAAGGTAAAGATGGTTTCAACCTATTGGGCTATGGAGTCATAGGAGGATTTTAATTGGACAGCAAGGTTCAAGAAGGATATATGGGGCAAGTCACTTATGTCAAAGGATCTCTTAAGTTGATTTTATGGAATGAAACAGATAGGAAGTGGAGAACAAAACAAATTAAGAACAGTGAATAGCCTAAGATCAAGTAAGTTCTTTTAAACTATATTGCTTCAGCATGTACTCAAGGAAAAACGTAAAATTATTCTGAGATCAGGTAAGTCCTTTTAAACTAGCCTGCATTGAAGTACTTTCAGTTAGAAAACAATTTGAAAACAGTTGGAATAGCTTAAGATCAGGTGAGTGCTTTCAAACTACCCTGCTTTCAACATATTCAATAAGAAAACACAGAAAATACTCATCATAAAGAGAAATATAGATCAGGCAAGTGCTTTGAAATTGGCATGCTTCAATATACTCTAAGGAAAACACAGAAAATACCCATTTAAAGAGCAATCTAGATCAGGCAAGTGCTTTTAAACCAACCTGCTTTAATATACTCTTAAAATAGAACTTTCGAATGAAGAAAACATAGAAATAAAGCTTTCAGTAAGAGTAGGGTACTGCTGAGAGTAAATCCTAGCTCTATGTTTGTTGTTGTTTATCAGAGAAAGTGAACAGAGAGAAAACATTAAAGCAAATAACAATTGACAGTGAGGAATACATGACCATTGACACAAATCAGGATCCCATAAATCAGCAACTTGTATTTGATGTTCAAACCAGTTACAATCAGCAAGCCTGGTGGGTCTCTACAACTTCAAACTTCCCATATCAGCTTATGTATCTTCAAGTTGCACATAGGGCCTCAGTAGATTCAAAAACTATTACATGCATTCAGATTTCTAGAGACCAACATTTGCTCATTTTCTACGTAAGTATTTATAGAATAAAGAGGAGGTGGGATTTTATAAAAGATCTGTTGGGTCAATTAATACAGATTGATGACTTCTCAGCCTTTGAGGGCCTCTGTGTCATGTTGAAGTAACTCTGTTTTCTACTTCCTGAGGCCTAATGATCAAAATATTTGTTTCTGGGCTGTTCTTAATCTTTAAAATAGTTTTTCCGACAATTATAGATAAGATCTTGATTTGTATTAATTGCTCGGCTGTCTTCGGGAAAACACCTCTTGTTTGAAATAATGACTAAGCCTTCTTTAATTACCGTGAGGTTGCAGGTGCCTTTAGTTGCTGGAGAGGGTTCGATTAGCCTCTGCTTAAGGTGGTGGAAGCTTTATTGAATCGACAGTTTTCTTCGTCTCTTCCTAAAAACAACTTTAAGCTACTTGAGATCTGTGTTTTAGGACAGATCACGCTCAGTCTGAGTCTTCGATCTTCTGTTCTGGTAAAAACTGATACTCTTTTACTGTGATTTAAAAACATACTATCTTGTTGATGTGCAGGCCGTGTAGGGCTTATAAGGCATCATTGTCCATAAAGCACTGATGAAACGTCGAATCTGAACCTCGCGAATGGTCTCCATTGATGAATCAATGGTATGGGAAACATCTTTCCCGGCCTTTGGCCTTTCTTTCGATATTATGAAAAACCGTTAATCCTTGAAAAATACACAAAATATTAAGAAATCCTGCATTGTTGGGTTTACTACTTCATAGGGTGAGGGAAAGAGCGTATCCATTGGATGGCATCATCCAACGGTTGGGATTCATTAGAAGCGATCAGAGGAGAGTGGAGGAAAATAAAAAATCAGATCCGTCGATTGCGCGGAGATTGATGGTGGGAATTAATCGAAAAACATAAAATGGAAGGGAAAAAGGCGATCAAAGCAGGCGGGAAAGGTCTGGGCCGTTCGATCTGGACACGTGGATGGTCCAGATCCAATCGGAGGATCGCAATCGGCGGGAGGAGAAGAAAGGTACGATGAAAATCGCCAACGCGATTACGCGATCGGGAGGGCCAATGCGATTGAGCGATGACCGTTGATCTGAGGATCAGATCAATGACAGGGAGCGTATCAGAGGGATGACTGTTCTGGGGAACCCACAAAACACATGCAATGAAACTTTGCAATGCGATTGAGCGTTGTCTGTCGATCTGCAGATCATATCGACGACAGAGAGTGAATCGGAGGGGTGGCCGATTGGGGGGACAAATCAAATACATGCATAATCTAAAGTGAGGCTCTGTTCAGGTTTCTGAAGTCTATGTATAATCTGATCTCACCTGTTTTCTTTCTCACAGCCACTAGGTTTGAGACCCAATCAGAGAATCTCACAGGAACTATTATGCCTGCCTCATACATCTTATTTATTTCCTTTTCCACTGCAGGAAATTGTTTTGGGTTTATCTTGCAGAGTTTCTGTCTAAAGGGCTTCTGAATTTCTTTCAAGGGTATTTTATGCTGTATAATGTTCGTGTCATAGGCCTTTAAGTCCTCATAGCTCCAGGAAAACACATCGATGAATTCCTTGAATAGGTCAATGTATTTCTTTTTCATGTTTGGAGGAAGGGACTTAGCCAATTTAATCATTTTGGGTTTATCTTCAATGCCTATGTTGCATTCTTAAACGTCAGAGTCTGTGTGTTCTATAGTGGGATTTTTTTCTACATCATCAAAGTCAAAAAGGTCCTCTAAAGGTGCCAGACCTTGGGGTATGTTCTTATCTTTGGCCTGCAGGACCTCTACCTCTTCACTATCTGTGTTTTTACATTTTTCGTTTGGATTTTCAGTCTATACGTTTAAAGTGTTTATTTATATGTTACAGGGTGGTTCTCCCTCATCTGAGGACTCTTCACTTAGGCAGCTACTGTCAGATTCAGAATCTGAATCGAAAAATTCAAACTTGTCTCTGCCTACCAGGAAATCTTCAATATGTTTATTTCCCTCAAAGACCTGCCAATATTTTTCATTGTCCGACACTGCAGGTCTGAATTTGGTTTGAATGATGATCTGTTGGTCGTTGGGAGGCTTGTGATGTGAACTAACCACGTAGGCTAATCCATTTTCAATTGTGTTCTGACTCCTAGGGACAAACACCAATTCGTATTCTACAAAGGTTTTCAATAGATCCATAGCGTCATTCCTGTACGCTCTCAGTCTAGGAAGTTTCGTTGTGTATTCACCATTCACCTGTTTAATGATCAGCTCAGAGTCTCCATGCACAGTTACCCTACGGGCTCCTAATTTTTTCAACAGAGTTAAGCCTAGGATCATAGCCTCATACTCTGCGATATTGTTTGTACATTTGAAGTGCAGGTTACATGCATGGCTTTCTGCGTAGTCACTCTCTATGTTATGCACCCACACTCCTGCTCCTGCAGTTCTCTTGGTGCATGACCCATCGAAATTCATTTCCCATAAAGGTTCGTTCTCGAGTTTACCATTGTTTCATTCTTGATGTGGTGTAGGAACTTGTGAAGGGTGACTAATCAGCTGACTGCGTTCTGTTTCTGGTTCACTTTGAGTTTCGTTTTTGGTGCACTGCCCATAGGTTTCTGCATCGTTTTCTTCAGGGTCTAGAGTAGCCATTATGTTAAAGTCCATGGGCTCTGTTTTGCTGTACGTACCTCTGTTTTTGCATCCTGAATCCTCCAAATATTCATCATTGCAAAGAATGAAGGAGTCAAGATCCGTGTGTACAGAGTATAAAGGTGAATTTTCAGGCTTTTCAGGGCTACTGACAAGGAATTTCATTTGTGCCTCCCTGTACAGTCTTCTAAGTTGGCTAAAAATAGGAATTGTGGCATATGCGCCATCCATCTGCATTGTACCCTGCAGCTTGGCTCCCCATGATCTTGAAAATAGCATACCATACTTAGGTGGCACATCTGCCACCACAACATCCATGACCATACATTTTGCTGGAATATGAGTAAGGCTTACACACAGGTCTTTGATTAGGCCCATACATTTTACTCTACTAGAGTCAAATGAATATAAATCTTTATAGGGGCGGGTTATGTCTAGGCCTAGCTTTTCCATAACCACCTTAGGCATTAAGTTGTGAGATGCCCCAGAATCATGCATTGCATTGTGAAGGATCTTGTCATGGATATTAAGACTGATATAAAAAGGGGGCACTACCCCTTCTTGAAACTTCCCTTCTATCTTGGGACCAAACAGAAGGGCCAATTCATCATCACTTAAATTTACTGTGTCACTTTTCTCACCTAGATTTAATGCTTTCAAAATTTGGCCTTCATATACATCCTGAGTGGCTCAGAGAGTGGGACAGAGATTTTGATTTTTGCAATCTCACTCTCTAAATTGAAAGTGGACTGACTCTTTGGGACGTTCAACTCTGTTTTGCTAGTCACCACCTTGGTGGCAGAATCAGTGGGCTGATTCTCACTATGCACAGTGTTAGAAATTGTTTTATCAGGAGAACTAATTGCAGTCCCAGTGCCACTAGTTGGTTGACTTTTTTTATCAGTGTTTTGGTTGTCTTTTTCTTTTTTTTTTCTAGAACTCTCAGCTGCTGATTTGTTACTTTCAGCAGTTACTTTAGAAGTTTTTTCAGGCCCTTTCTTGATGGTAACCTCAGAAGCCTTTGGTTTTGAAGTTTCTAGGCTCCTTTTGCTTCTAATTTCATATTGTTCTCTGACCTGCATAATGGCATTTTCAAATCCAAGCCTATAATCCTCAGATTTTATTCCTTCCTCATCCCAATACGAGGATGAGGGTTGATCTTCTTCTGTGGAACAGTTGTGGATTGATTTTTCTACTTCAAACATGTTTATAGTGGTCCCCTCAGACTCTTCTATGATTCCCTCATCCTCATCAAGAAATTTCTCTTGGAATAGGGGAATAACTTGTTGATCTGATTCTTTTTGTCTATTGGGAGTGGTGTTGTTTCTTCTAAAGTTCTGGTTCTGGTTATGATTTTGATTTATATTTTGGTTACTGACTGTGACAACCATTTTTTTCATTATTTGTTGCAGCTTTTTCACATTTTTAGATAAACGGTCATAATTGGGGTCAGATGTGGAAGCTACATTGTCATCTCTATATGTCACCCTTTTCTCAGCTCTCAATATTGCTTTCTTCTCAATCAGATTAGCCTCTACACTCACTGCTCCCTTTTTCATGTCTTCCAATGTGTTTTAATCCCTCTCCCTAAGCTGGTAGGCCATATCAGCATCCAAGCCTTCAGGTTATTTCACTAGAACCATACCTTGGGGAGGTTTCATGTGTGGAGAAAGAGAATTATAAACGCTGTTAAACCTTGTAGAGTAGTCATGGACACTCTCTCCAACGTTTCTCTTAAGATTCTTGTATTCTGCTAAGATTTGGAGAGGGTTGGCCTTAACTTCCCATTTGTTTATGAAGGTCTGATATAAAGCAGGAAGGTCTTGGATACTATTAGGAGGTATGCTTTTAAACCATTTTTTCACATCACCTCCCAAGCTCTGTGCAAAGATTCTCGTTTTGACTGTATCATCATCTATCTCCATGTAGTCAAAAGAATCTTCCATCCTATCTACATGGTACTGAGCTGTGGCGGACTCTTTTGCAGTGAAGTGTGGGATCTTTGATTGATAATCATTGGGTAAGGGTACTAGAGGTTGGGGTAAAACCAGAGGGGCATACCAGGCTGCCATGATGATGTTTTGATGAGGTAAAGGGTTAAGATGAGCAAGCCATATATGATGCTGTGGATACTAAAACCATTAAGTTTGCTCTTGTTGATTTAGGGTGCAAGAGTCTTAAAGTTTTTAATGAAGTGAATACTGTGGGGTGTAAGTGGAGGCCCCCTCAGAGAAATGTGAATAGCTGATATATTATTCACTGAGATTCTCCCGATCACACACTATTTTAGCTTCATGCATAATACATAATCTCTTCTACCATTGATCATCACAAATAAAATCAATTGCATGCATACATTAAAAACCACAAACAATCACACATAAGGAATACGTATAAGATGCAATAAGATAAAGCTAAAAAACCCAACTATCCGTATATTATATGTCATGGAGATCATATAACAATAATAGTATTAATAGTACAAAAATCTCCTCACAAGCTCTCATGCACACCCTCAATTGCTACACACTATCAAGCTAGATCTAGCAAAACACATGCTGCTCCAACAGCTGCCACTTGATAGCCAGCTCTCTATTGCGTAATAAATGCTATGGATGGCTTCATTAAATAGATAAACCACCGGGATTGTAACAGATGCAATCCTCATATTTTCCACCTATCTGTGTGTTGCAAATAGCAACAATATAGTCACAACTGATAGTTAACCTGCTCTTTCACCTATTTCTGCACTGGTCTCCACTGAAACTGTCCATGCACTGAAGTTAACCGATGCATTCTTTAGTTGATTTATGAGTTTATAATTAGTGAATTAATTAATAATTAATTCACACCACTCTCACTAATTGTATCAATTAGTTAAACTGAATACAAATAGCTCAACTATGTTTAGATTAGTTAAACCGAATACAACTCCACTAACTTCCTCAATCAACTCCACCAAACTCTGTCACATGAGTTCTAACTGAAGTATCCATGCAATAGCTCCACTTAACCCTCAGGAATAGCGTAATTCCTTCTGTCAGCTCCTGTGCCACATCTGTGCACTTAATTGAAGTGCTCCAAGAGAATAAGATAATGTTTAGAGTCCAAATATTATTAAGAGTTAATAATATTCGACATATCTATTTTTAGATTGGCAATCTAAAAATAGATTCCGCCCAATATGTGTAAAAATAGAAGTCCATCTATTTTTTCCAACTTGACCAACCATCCACAAATATCATCCTGCAACTCATAGAACATGATCCATATGTATAAAAATAGACATAGTCTAAAAATAGACTTTGCGCCAAAAATTTCCTATGGGCCCACTTAGTGAAGGCGACTCCTTTCCACTAAGCTCATCATCTTGTTGCAATCTCAACATCTATGTCCCTAATGTGTTTACCACTATGAGATGGTGAACAGGGAAGCTCAAGGTCTGGTTGGTCTAGAACACTAAATGACCTAGTTCTTGGTAGTCTGTTTGGTAGGTCTAGGTCAAAAGGTGGGACTAATAGAGCTGTGAAGTCTTCCTGTGCAAAGTTAGCTCTATGGATGTGACCGGAAATAGTTGGTATTTTGGGTGTAGGAGATCCCTTGAGGATGCTCTCAGGGTTGTCAACTATTTCAGGTGGGTTTGGATTAGGATAAGCTCTTGTGTGAATGGTTCTTGAAGCCAGAATGATATTCTTCAACAAAGCAGCTTAACGCTATGTGTTACTTCTATTATGGCTAATGTTGTTATGGAGGCTGGTCTCCCAGTGGAGTCTTATGTGAACCAAGATAATCATCAGGCCTACTGATCACTAGTGGAGTCTTTGATCTTTGAGGAACTATGGAGTCGCCAGGTGGAAGGTTTAGGATGCTTCTGGAGAGTACACTGTCCACCACAGTGCTTCTGAGATGTCCCTTTTCAGGGATATCTTCAAAACACAACAAAATATAACCAGAGATTGACTAGGAGGGCGTTTACCAGATATGTCACCTCTGAAAGAGTGTGAGATCTGGAGGCTACCAAGGCCTTCCCATACTCTGTCTAAGAGTATGGGTGAAACACAACAAATGGTGTAGAAAGTGAATTGCAAGTAGAAGTGTCTCACTGCCAACCTAACCAGAGATTGTGGGTTTCTGAGGTTCTTGTGATGTAGTGGGATGAATACTCAGAAACTCCCCAGTGGAGTCGTCATTATGTTGGGGTTCCCATGTTTTGGCCAGATTGGCAAGACAAAAAGATGAGACAACATCATAACCACTTTCATACCTCAGGATCTAGCCCTCCTGGGTCCAGAGAGGGATCTCTCTGTATGAGAAAAGGTTTTTTTCTTTGAAGCTCAAAGTTAAAATATTAGGCTAGTTATGAAGCTTGGTTTGTTTGTTTGATTGGTTTGGTTTGCTTGTTGGGAATCAAGAAATAAGGGATCCAAATGATACAAGGCTGAGAAAGGAGGATTTTAGGCAAAGGAAGGATGATTTCAGGGAACATTCAAGACCATTGGGCAAATGGAGTCAGGAAAGGGCTTACTTGCTATTCAATATGCGGGCTTTAAGTTGGGCTAGTCATCTAAAGCATTGGATCTTAAAGATGATAATGTGGCATGAAATGGTAGGAGAGAAGGTGAAAGCAAGGTAACCTCCAAGGTGACCTTTAGAAATCAGATCCAGGGACAGGACATGCCATTAGACACCTGTGATCTAAAATCCAAAGGCTAACTCTTTGGACAAGAAACATTAAGGATTTAGAACACAAAGTTAAAGACATGAGATCAGAGAGAGACTTTGAACTCTCAATGCTTCGGCCTCCAGCTTGAGGGATCTTAGAAGGGTGCAATTAATTGAAAAGTATCCTAGTGAGATAGAGACATAGTTCTAGACCTCCCAGTTTTCCCAATTCTTTCAATTAAATCCTAACAAGAACATCTAAGAACAGATTGGATAATTCATACATCACCTAGCAGGAAATGACATCCACTACACTGGTTAAATTAACTGAAATAAACCCTTAGATAACACAATTAGTAGAAAACATTAAAGGCAGGGAGAGCAGAAACATAGGGTACCTAACAAGGTTAAATCCTATGCCAGATTTCTGATGCATGCCCAGAAGAAATGAAATGTAGTATACTGCTAAATAAAACAAATACAAAGATAGAAAAACATCACCGCTGCTTTAGATCAGGATCCAAAGAAATGTGCTTGTCATATTAAAGAGCAACACCAGTCAAGTACAACATTGCCAACAGCTTGGTATTCAGTCTGAAAACATCTTCCTCGGCCTATTTTACAACTTTACACAGAGAACATGTCTCAGAAGAAACAACTTGCAATTCACAGATAGCTGATCAACAACAACAATGAGTTTCTTCATGAAATTTATAGCTCAAGTGGAGCAGAGAAGGTAGATGGAAAACTAAATGCAGCATTAAAACTCAAAAAAGGAAGAGAGCCGAGGCCTCGTTCTGTTTTAAATTCAGAGCATTTATCTCTGGTACTCTTTTGATGAAAGAATGGTCTTCGTTGGGCTTCCATTTACTCCAGGTTTGTCTTTGATGTACTTGTTGTAGTACTCTAGTGAATTAAAAAAGGTAGAATAATGATGTTAGGGTCCGCCATACCTTGTAAAAAATGTTTCAGATAGCGTAGGACTGTTGTCAGGGCTGGAATTTCCTCAGGAACACGGTATAGAATGAAAACAGCATGGGCACTTTTTCCTTTCACTGGTAGGAGCATTTTGTTGATGGTGACATTGATATATATCATTTTATGTGCGTTGGACCTTCTGTGTGATCTGAGATGTCTTCGGTCTAGTAATTTGCTTTAAAATCATTGGATTAAGGCTTGGGATCTGCAATTACAGGCCCTAAACGCTCTGTTTTCCCACTGATACTCTTTGCCGCTTCCACGTTTGCCTATGACTGCAAAATATGTACTTTAATGGCTCTAGACAGGTTTTACAAAGTTTAACTCTATTCTTTGATGAAATCCTTCCCGTAGAGTCCTTTCTGAACATTTCCCTACGATATTTGCCTTGGATAATGGCCTCCTCTGCACCTAGTGTCACTGAAACAGTGACTGCGAAAAGTGGAAAATTTCACCACCTGAAACCCTGCAAAACACGAAAACACGTTAAGAAAATCCATGCATGGGGTGGGAGGATGTGGATGACTTCGGAAATGGCGATGTAGCACGGTCGACGACGATGCATGCAGAGGATACTATGGAGGAAATCCGTGGAACAACGGAAAATGCATTGGAAGACGTCGAGATAGGAATTTTAATGTAAAAGAGGGGAATTAAACGAAACAAGGGGTGGGTGTAGGATTTAATGTAACGATAGAGGAAAAGAGGGGAATTAAACCAAACAAGGGGTGGGTGTAGGATTTAAAGGGGATTTTTGGGGTGATTTAGAAGGACTAAGGGAGGGATTTTGGGGTGAAAAGGAGGCTTTGAAAAAGGGGAAAAGGGATGAAATTGAAGAATTCTGCAGGGGTACAAGGGGAAAAAGAATGCCTTTAGGAGCACAATTTATCATCATCAGTGAGACTTATTGACTCAAGAACAGCAGAGGGAAATAATCAAAGGGCAAAGAGCATGAAGAGGCTTCAAGGATGATGTGTTTTCAAGAGAAATGCATTCCTTGAAGGCTCATAAAACAAATTAGCCCCTTGCTTGCTTGTCAAGGAATTTATAGGGGGCTAACACAACCCTCTCCAGATATTAGCAAATTATCAGATTCTTAAAAGAAACCAGGGAGAGAGTGTTCATGATTACTCTTCCAGGTTTAACAGGGTCTACAACACTCTCCCACCACATATGAAACCTCCCCAAGGCATGGCCTTAGTTATATATCCTGAGGGTTTCGACGCTGATATGGCCTATCAACTAAGGGAGAGAGACTATGCAACTCTAGAAGACATGCAGCAGGGAGCTGTGAGCATAGAAGAAAACTTAATTGAGAAAAGAGCTAGGCTAAGATCGAAGAAGAAGGTAACTTATAAAGAAGATACTACACCCTCCACATCTAGCTCAAAGTGGAAAGGATGTTGGAGGAGATGATTAAAAGGATGAGCTTACTTGAGAAAGCGCAACCAAGAGACAATCAGAACCACTCCCAAAACAGAAATAGGAACCAGAATTACAGAAGGGAGAACAATCAAGATAGGCAAAGGGATTCTAACCAACAAATCATACCTCCATTCCAAGAGAAATTCCTTGATGAGGATGAGGGAATAATAGAAGTGTTGTGTAACCAGCTCCAAAAATAGAAGAAAAGAGATATCAACGCCTTAGAAATGAGCCACTTCGAGGGGGAAACCTCCAATACATTACATAAATGAACAATTCTTGGATGATACAAATGAACAAAACCTCCTTCTATATATAGGAGTCCATGGGGCCAAAATATAATCCTAGTGGGCCACAATGTAATCCTAGCCGACCTAACATTAATAATTTAAGGGCACAATAATAATAAAATGGGGGTTACAAGGGTACAATAATAACAATAAGGGGGTTACACTAACAACAATAAGGGACTATACTAGTAATATAGGGACCTAACATGCCCCTCTCCTTCAAAAAAGTGTTGTCCTCAACACTTGAGTAGCTATGGGTGCTTCTGTATAAAATTCTCATCCTCCCATGTAGAATCTTCAGTGGGTAAGTTCTTCCACTTGATGAGATACTCTGAAATTGATCGATTCCGTAGTTGTCGAGTTCTTGTTTCCGTGACCGCTTCAGGTTCCAATATGATTTTTCCTTCCTCATCAAGTTCTGGAAATATTGTTTGAGCTGGAAGATTTTCACCTATAACCTTCTTTAAGCATGAAACATGGAAAACTGGATGTACTCGCGAAGAAGCAGGAAGCTCCAATTTGTATGCCATAGTACCAATCTTTTGCAACACCTTGTAAGGACCATAGTACTTTGGCGATAATTTATTATCCTTCTTTGCTTTCTTGAGGGACAGTTGTTTGTATGGTTGTAGCCGTAAAAATACCCAATCTCCTACATCAAAACTTCTCTCGCTACGATGTTGATCTGCCTGTTGTTTCATTCGATTTTGTGCCACATTCAGGTTATCCTTTAAGAGTTGGAGAACTTCTTGCTGATGCTCGATGTGATCTTCCACTGCTTGAACCTTTGAATTTTCCCTTAAAGATGATGTGATGGATGGTGGATGATATCCATAAAGTGCCATAAATGGGGTCATTTTTGCTGCAGTATGGAAGGTAGTGTTATACCACCATTCAGCGAGAGGTAACCACTTGACCCATTGTGTTTGTTTATCAGATACAAAACAACGAAGATATCCTTCCAAACATTTATTTACTATCTCAGTTTGACCATCAGTTTGAGGATGATAAGATGAGCTATGAGCTAATTGAGTACCCAAACAAGAAAATAACTCCGTCCAAAAATTTCCAGTAAAAATGGGATCTCTGTCGCTCCCAATAACCCTTGGGCTTCCATGTAGCTTTTGAATTCTGTCCATAAATGTAGTAGCAACTGTACTTGCTTTAAATGGATGAGATAATGCACAAAAGTGTGCATACTTGGTAAGTCTATCAACTACCACCATGATGACACTCTTTCCTTTGGACATAGGTAAACCTATGATAAAATCCATTGAAATCTCCTCCCAACGTTGACTTGGAATGGATAAAGGTTGTAGAAGTCTCGGGGTCTTAATTGTCTCAACTTTATTCTGCTGGCAAACCAAACATTTCGCCACAAACTTTTGAATATCAGATTTAAGGCCATCCCAAAAAAATTCTTTCTTCACCCTGTGGTAAGTTTTTAAAAATCCCGAGTGTCCTCCTAAAGGAGAAGTGTGCAATTCGAGAAGAATCTTTTGTTTTAGTTGGGAATTCTTACAAAGATATAAGCGATCTTTGTACCATAAGGAATCATTTTTCCAACTAAATGTATCAGATGTACTAGGATCTTGCTGCAACTTTTGAATGAGTGTCCATACATCCTTGTCCTTCTTCCATTCATCTCTTGCTTCGGTTATCCAATCTGGTTGGATAATAGAAATGGCACAAAGCAATGCTTCCACCTCTTCATTATTTCTTGAGAGTGCATCTGCAACAACATTAAGCTTTCCTTTTTGTAGATTATTTCAAAGTCATAACCCAACATCTTTGTGACCCATTTTTGCTGCTCTTCTGACGATAGTCTTTGTTCCAAAAAGTGTTTAAGACTATCATGATCAGTTTTTACCTTGAAGTGTCTTCCCATTAGGTAAGTTTGCCATTTCATTAGTGCATGCAGTATTGCTAACATTTCTTTCTCATAAATAGGTTTCTGTAAATACTTTCCTTTGATTGGACGACTTTCAAAAGCAATGGGTCTTCCTTCCTGCATTAAAACCACACCAAATCCATTTCCTGAGGCATGACATTCCACAATAAAGGTTTTTGTGAAGTCTGGCGTAGCTAAGACCGGTGCTAGGCACATTGCCTCTTTAAGACGTTCAAAGGCCTTAGTTGCTTCAGGAGCTCTATATTGAAATTATATTATCTCTGTGATTGCGGCTCTTCTATATCTGAAATTCAGCACTGAAGTGGCCCTCTAAATTTTCTTTTGAATGCCATAGGTCTGACCTGATTTGGATTCTCCAAGAAAAATTTGTGTCCAATCTCCCACAATGACCTAATTATGGACTGGTTCAGTAGAGCGAACTTGTACGACTTGCCACATGTCACTGTTTTGTCCTTTGTCTCTACAATTGATATCCAAGAAACTAAATTTCGTGTACTTGCGACCACTTTTTACAGCACTCCAATCTGATGCCCAGAGAGAGAGTTATTGAACTTTTCCCACAATCACCTCTTTGAGATGAAATTCAGGAGCCTGAAAAATCACTACCTTCCACAGATCATATCTCCAAAAATATTGCGAACCAAGCTCTGAAATTTTTTGACGAATTTCCTCAGGATTTCAGCTTTGCACCATATGAATTTCAGATTCTGAACCTTCGTAGAAAAACATTTATAGCGCAAATGCCACGATGAGATGTTTAGGAGCCTGAAAACATACCTAACTTCCACAGATCATATCTCCGAAAATATTGTGAACCAAGCTCTGAAATTTTTAGACATGCTTCCTCAAGAATTCGGCTTCGTACCCTAAAAATTTCAGCTTCTGAAACTTCGTAGAAAAAACGTTATAGCGAAAATTCCACGATGACCTGTTTGGAGCAGAGAAACCCTATAATCCAAAACTCTGATACCAAATGTTGTGTAACCAGCTCTAAAAATAGAATAAAAGAGATATCAACGCCTTAGAAATGAGCCACTTCGAAGGGGAAACCTCCAATACATTACATAAATGAACAATTCTTGGATGATACAAATGAAAAAAACCTCCTTCTATATATAGGAGTCCATGGGGCCACAATATAATCCTAGTGGGCCACAATGTAATCCTAGCCGACCTAACATTAATAATTTAAGGGCACAATAATAATAAAATGGAGGTTATAAGGGTACAATAATAACAATAAGGGGGTTACACTAACAACAATAAGGGACTATACTAGTAATATAGGGACCTAACAAGAAGAGTCGGAGGGAGCTACCATAAACATGGTGGAAGTGGATAACCAAGATCACACCTTTCCCACAGAAGACAACCAGACCTCATACACACATTGGGAAGAGGAAGGGATAGAGTCTGAAGACTATAGGTTAGGATTCAAAAATTCCATCATGCAGGTCCAAGAACAATATGATCTCAGAAGTAAAAAGAAACCATAATTTCCCAAAGCCAAAACCTCTGAAATCACTATTAAGAAAAGACCTGAAAAGACTCCTAAAGGGACTACTGAAAGCAACAAAACAGCAGCTGAGAATTCTAGCAAGAACAAGGAAAAAGACATCCAAACCACTGATAAACCAAGTCAAGAAACCAGCAGCACTAGCACTGTAGCTAATGCCCCTGAAAAAATAGCTTCAACCAATGTACATAATGAAGATCAGCAAGTTGATCTTGCCAATAAAACAGTGGCCAAAAAAACAGAAATGATCCTTTCAAAGAGTCAGTCTTCTTTCAATCTAGAAAGTGAGATTGTCAAAATCAAAATTTATGTCCCTCTCACTGAGTTGGCCAACCAGGATGTATATAAATGTCAAATCTTGATAGCTTTAAACTTAGGAGAAAATAGTGACTCTGTCAACCTAAATGATGATCAACCAGCTCTCTTGTTTGGCCGAAAAATTGAAGGGAAATTTTAGGAAGGAGTAGTGCCTCCTTTCTATGTCAGTCTAAAAATCCATGACAAATCTTACACAACGCTATGCACGACTCAAGAGCCTCACACAATCTCATGCCTAAGGTGATTATGGAAAAATTAGGACTAGAGATAACCAGACCTTATAAGGATTTGTATTCCTTTGACTCTAGCAGAGTGAAGTGTTTTGGCCTGATCAAAGATCTCTGTGTAAATTTGACCCAAATCTCAGCCAAGTGCATGGTAATGGATGTGGTAGTGGCAGATGCACCTCCTAAGTATGGCATGTTGTTGTCAAGATCATGGGGTGCCAAGCTATAGGGTACAATGTAGATGGACATGACATATGCCACTATTCCTGTTTTCAGCCAGCTTAGAAGACTATACAGGGAAACACACATGAAATTCATGGTAATTAGTCCATAGAAACGAGAAAATTCCCCTCTTTATTCTGTCCATACAGACCTAGACTCTTTTATCCTTTTCAATGATGAGGTTACAGATGAACAAGAGCTAGAGAATAAAAATGCAAACAGCAGAGTAATGGCCACAAATCCAAACATAGTGGAAACTCTGGATACAAAGGAAAACAAGGGAGAAACATCCGAACAATCTTCAGAATTAGACAATCCGGACCAAGACTGTAAAGAGCAGATAACCCACCAGCCTGTTGACCTTAGGAAACCAGATGACTATAGGAATGAAACTGATAACAAATCTACAAACAATCCCTTATGGTGCATGAGCTTTGATGGGTCTTGCATTAGAAGAAGTGCAGGAGTTGGGGTATGGTTGCACAATACTGAAAACGATTATACTGAGAGTCATGCCTTCAAGCTAAATTTAAAATGTACTAACAATATAGTAGAATATGAAGCTCTCCTCTTAGGATTACATATATTGAAAAAAATAGGGGCTGAGAGGATAGTTGTTCATGGGGATTCAGAACTGGTCATCAAACAAATAAATGGAGAGTACACTGCAAGACATCCTAGATTAAGGGCATACAGAAATGATGTCATGGACCTCTTACAAACATTTGTAGAATATGAGCTTGTTTTTGTCCCTAGAAGCCAAAACATAATTGCAAATGGATTGGCATGTGCTGCTAGTTAATATCAGAGATCACTTAGTGACAAACAACTCATTGTTCAAACAAAACATAGACCATCAGTACCAGATAATGAGAAATATTGGTAGGTCTTTTGTTGGCAATATGATGCAATGTGTTGTCCTTGATGGCAACCTACTTGATGAAGTTGTCTTTGGATAGCAACCTATGTGTTAAAGATGTAAGAATGATGTATCTACAGATGTGACAGAGAAAATAATTCCAGTAAGTGCTGAAGAAATGATAAATATAATATGTCACAATGTATACGCGAGTTTGTAAAGGCCAAGTTGCGTATGCACGCGGATAAGTACATCCCAAGTCGTGTATGCCTTTTGCGCTCCAAATTTATAATACCAAGGGGCATTACCATGGTTTTGGCACACAGTATTAAGTGTTGTATGGTTTATTTGATTCCATCCAAGAATACCATCAGAAGTTGTGTGGTTTTGGCTCATGGTATTGGTAAAAGCTAAATCTATTTAAGGAGAAGAAATTCATAGTGCAGTGTGTGCATGTGTAAGGGTTGTTGATGAATAAATTCCTCTAAGGAATATCTGCATGGTTGAACTATGTTCTTAATTGATAGATCTGAATCTATGATGCACCTATGGATATGATGAAGGGTCAAGATCTCTAGATCTAGAAATGATGAATCTCTAGGATGATCTGCAAAAGAAATGATGAAGACCTGGCACAAGTCTGATGAAGAAATTAAAGAAATCTGGGTAAGTTTATAGATCTGGTCTATTCTGCAAATTTATCTTTTACAGATCTATACGCTATTTTGTCTCGGTAAAAGCGCGTATATACGTGGGTTCACTTAATAAAAAGCGCGTATGGAAGTTAGGGTTTCTGAAGCTTATTTACAGATATTACTTCTATGATTTATATTTTCTCTCTGCTGTCAGTCAATGAAGTCTACTTGAAGTTCAGGGTTGATTGAATATGGAGTATGCCGCTGATTTGATAATAAACAAATCTAATCACTGATTGAGAAAACATGATGAAGGATGAGTGGGAAAACATGGTTAAACCTGACTGACTGTCTAAAGGTTCTGCATTGCTGAAAGCCTCAGATCTGTATCTGAGATTGATCACATTCTAAAAATCAGTATTCTCGAAAGTATACGCAGGTTGATATGAAGAAAAGTGCGTATACACGCAGCTTTGGTGAAGAGAAGTGGCATATGCATTTCATGTTATGAAAAACAGTATGCACAGAGGCATACACAGGTTGGTGAGCAGGGAAGCGCGTATACACGCGGCTTCAGTAAAGAGAAGTAGCGTATTCTATTTGAATTGATGGTTGTTCAAGGTTGAATGTGTATCTGATTATCTACTCTGAAGTCTGGGTTATTTCTGATATTCTGGTTACAGTGGTATTGCTGTTCTGATTGAAGTTTTGGGTAATGTATGGTTGTTGATGTTAAGGGGTTGTATTGAAGCTGTTTTGATCCAGTATGAAAATTGATGAAACGTGGTCTGCAGTGGATCTGAAGGTTGAAGCCTTCAATATGAAAGTAGAATCTTTCAGCCAGTAGTAGCTGGTGTTGAAATCATGGGGTCAAAGCTCCCTTCCAGTAGAGGCTGGTAAACGAGATCAGGGGGTTGGAGCTCCCTTCCAGTTGTAGCTGGAAAACGAGAGAAGGTTGCAGCCTTCTGCAGGTAGAAGCCTGCATACTGGTATAAATCTGCATCAGTACAATGTTGTAAAAGGTTTTATATATAATAAATATTGAAGACAGAGACGACAGCAGCAGCGGTTTTCTCCCGAATTGGGTTTCCACCTTAAATATTGGTGTTCATGTGTGTGATGCTTTATACTATTTTTTACTACTCATAAATTTTGATTATCTAGCACTATTCATAACTGATAAATCTTTTTAAAATACTGATTCTCTAAATCTGAAAGATAAATCAGTATACCCTAGTTTCCTTCTATATTTCCGCGTGCATACGCTAGTCCAGTTCATAAAAAATGTGTATGGAAATATGCTCAAAGAAAAAGTAAAAAGTTTTCTTTCAGATCTAAATACTGATTCACCCCCCCTCTCAGTATTTTTCCCAACAATTGGTATCAGAGGAGGTCCTTCTGAAAAATCTTAGCCGCTAGAAGGAAGATCAATCAAGATGAACAATCAAGATGGAACAGCATCTATCAGGCCTCCGCTCTTCAACGGAAACAATTTAATCTTCTGGAAAACAAGGATGAGATCCTATCTTCAGTCTTTGGGAGCATATGTATGGGCTATTGTTGAAGGATGATATCAATATCCAGCCGCAGTACCAACAGATCCAACGGAAATAAATAATTATGAAACAAATGCAAAAGCGATCAATTCTCTATTGGGAAGTCTAACTGAATCAGAATTTGTCAAAGTCATGCAGCTGGATACAGCAAAGGCAATATGGGACAAAATCATTCTAAGTTATGAAGGTGATGCAAAGGTAAAAAGTGCTAAACTCCAAACTCTCAGAATTCAATATGAAAATCTAAAAATGCATAATGAGGAGAGCATTGCCAGTTTCTTTTCACGTCTTGATGATATTGTAAACCGTATGAGAAATCTGGGAGAAACAATAACCGAATCTACTTTGGTTGAGAAAATTTTAAGATCACTAACGGAAAAATTTGAGTCAAAAGTTTCTGCTCTTGAAGAAAAGTAGGATCTTCAAAATATTACTGTGGTGCAACTTCATGGCATACTAACTGCATGTGAAATGAGAAGAGGAATACCATCTGAAGTCAAAGAAGCCGTCTTTAGAGCTTCTAAAAAAGGGAAAGAAGTACAAGAGACAGAAGGATCAGGGTATATCTCAGAAGAATATGAGGTAAATTTTGTAAAGAAACTCCAACTTGGCACAGGACGGTTCAGAGGTAAGCTTCCTTTCAAATGTTTTACTTGTGGAAGAGTTGGTCATTATGCTGCTAAGTGTCCTTACAAAGAAACACATGAAAAAGGGAAGGAAGTAGCAAGAAGGAATAGGAATCGATTTAGCACTAGAAAAAGTTACTATACTCATGAAGATAGTGATGGGTTATCTGACAGTGAGGAAGAATGTGAACAAGATCTTAGACTTCTCATGGCATTTGAAAAAAGAATCTAGAGAAGAAAAAGATACGTTTATGGATGCTTTAGAGGACAATGATTTTCTTGATGAATTCAATCAACTCAAAATATGCTTAGAATAAAGTAAAATATGCTTAGAAGAAAGTAAAATATCCATAGAAACTCTGAAAAATAAGCTTGAAGAAAAGGATAAACACAATGAGAAATTAGAATGTGAAATAGTAAGTCTAAGAAAATAAATTGAGAAAGTGAAGACTTTGAATCTTAGATTTGCTAAAGGATCTAAAACCTTAGATGAGATTATCAAGGTACAACGTTCTCCTCTTATAAAGACAGGTCTTGGATATATCGGAGAATCTTCTCAGGCTTTAGCACCAAGTTATCTAAAAGCAGCTACAGCTAGTATACAACATTCTGCCACTCAGCAAGGGAATAAATAATCTTTACAGGTAAAGCATGACCATCTCAATTCGAAGAACACTAACAAGAATACCTTTCAAATAAACACCAATCAACAGGTAAATTCAAGTAGAATATTTCATTATCGCAGAAATTTCTTCTTCAATGGACAATGTTTCTCATGTCACAATTTTGGTCATAAAGTTGTTCAATGTGTTGCATATAAAACCATCATGACAAGAGAAGAAAGAAAGAAAAGGATTGATATTGGAACAAAGAATAATACCTATAACAAATTTTCTCCTCTTCAAAATGAAGTTGAATGTGCTTATTGTAATAACTTTGGCCATGAATAATCTGAATGCAGGAGCAAAGTCTACCCAAAAGAGTAGTTTCCTTCAAGCTCCAAAGTGTGGAAAAAGAAGGAATTACAGGTTGAAAATTGTGGTATAGCTTTATTTGCAGAAGGTGAAGAAAATCAATGGTAAATTGATATTGGATGCTCAAAACATATGACAAGTGACAAAAACAAACTTCTTGCATATAGTGCGCTAGAAAAGGAAAAGAATGTTACATTTGGAAATGATACTCCTGTTGTCATTAAGGGAAAAGGGTTTGTTTTTCTAAAAGAAAAGGTGAAAGCTAATAATTTCATGTATGTGGATGGATTAAAGCATAACCTTTTAAGTGTAAGTCAAATGTGTGATCAAGGAACTGAAGTTGTCTTTAGTTCAAAAGAATGTGTGGTACGTGATCTTGATACAGGTAAAACAATTATAAAAGGAAAAAGAACTCCAAGCAACCTGTATGTATTGAAGAACTGCAAAGAAAAATGTTACTTGAGTAAATCTTCAGAAAACTGGCTATGGCATAGAAGGTTGGGGCATATGAGCTTCTCTCAAATCAACAAATCAAGCAGACTTAAAGCTGTTCGTGATCTTCCCAATATTACTCTACCTGAAAGTATCATATGCAAATCTTGCCAATTCGGTAAGCAAACCAGAGTGCAATTTAATGCCAAGGAAGGATCATCAAGTAAGCCTCTTGAACTCATTCATACTGACATATGTGGACTTGTGAGGAAAAAGTCACCACGTGGTGAACAATACTATATCTTATTTATTGATGATTTCTCTAGAATGTGTTGGATTGGGTTGATTAAACACAAAGATGAAGCATTTGAGAAATTTCAGATCTTCAAAGCAATGGTTGAAAATGAATTAGATCTAAAAATCAAGTGTCTTAGATCTGATTGAGGAGGAGAATATACATCAGATGAATTCCTTGAATTTTTTGAACAACATGGCATAAAAAGACAGTTTTCTGTAGCTGGCACTCCACAACAAAATGGCATAGCAGAAAGAATGAATAGAACAGTTCAACAAATGGCTAGAGCTATGCTTGATGATTCTGGAACACCTGACACATTTTGGGGAGAAGCAGCACATACAACGGTAAATATTCTTAACAAGGCACATGTTCGTGTAAATAGTGATAAAACTCCATATGAACTCTGGTATGGTAATCCTCCCATTGTGAAGCATTTTAGAGTTTTTGGAAGCAAATTCTTTATCAAAAATAATGATGAAAAACTTGGCAAGTTTGAACCCAGAGCAGATGAAGGAATACTTCTTGGTTACTCCTCTAGGAGTAGAGCATATAAATGTTACAATAAAAGACTTCGGAAGATTTTTGAATGTATTTATGTTGTTATTGATGAGTCTCCTGCAGCGACAAAATAAGAAAAACAAACAACAGATGAAGACGATGATGACGTATATCCTTCTACATCAAATAGAAATGATATAGACAGTGAACCCAATGAAGAACCCGAAGATGATTTATCTGAAAAAGCTCCATCCAGATATGTTCAAAAGAATCATCCAGAATGTCAAATTTTGGGAGAAAAGGGATCAAGTGTACAAACAAGAAGGACACTTGTGGGATCTTCTAGCTATCTGGCATTTCTATCCACTATTGAACCACAAAATGTCAATCAAGCCAGCAAAGATGAATGTTGGATTCAAGCCATGAATGAAGAGCTTGATCAAATTGAAAATAATCACACTTGGGAATTAGTACCAAGACCTCATGACAAAAATGCCATTGGAACTAAATGGATATTCAAAAACAAGTTAAATGAGAATGGGGATGTTATAAGAAATAAAGCTAGACTTGTTTGCAAGGGGTATGCTCAACAAGAAGGTATAGAATTTGAAGAAACTTTTGCTCCTGTAGCCAGACTTGAAGCCATAATAATGTTTCTTGCTTTTTCAAGCTTCCAACAAATCAAAGTTTATCAAATGGATGTTAAATCTGCTTTTCTCAATGGTGATCTAGAAGAAGAAGTTTATATAGAACAACCAGAAGGATTCATTTTGGAAAATGATGAAAAACTTGTTTGTAGACTTAAAAAGGCTCTATATGGTCTCAAACAAGCTCCAAGGGCATGGTACTATCGTCTTGACAAATATCTTCATCAACAAGGATTTTCAAAGGGGTTTGCTGATAGCAACTTATACACAAAACTGAAAATGATAAACTATTGATTGTGGTTGTATATGTTGATGATATCATCTTTGGAAGTAATGAAGAGTCTATGAGTCAGAAATTTGCTTCTGTTATGCAACAAGAATTTGAAATGTCTTTACTTGGGGAACTGACATTCTTTCTTGGCTTGCAAGTGCAACAAGCAATAGATGGCATATTCTTATCACAAGAAAAATATCTTAAGAAAATTTTGAATAAGTATGGCATGGAAGAGTGCAAACCTGTAAGTACACCAATGATAATTGGATGTAATCTCAGTTCTCATGATGATTTTCCCATGGTGAAACAACCAGAATACAGATCTATGATAGGAAGTCTACTTTATCTCACTGGGACTAGACTAGACATTATGCATGCAGTTGGGATTGTTGGACAATTCCAAGCTAATCCAAAAGAGTCTCACCTCCAGGCTGTCAAAATAATATTCAAATATCTACAAGGAACTCAAGACTTACTCACTCTTCATGATTACACTGATGCAGATTGGGCTGGAAATGTTGATGATCGAAAAAGCACTAGTGGTGGTGCATTCTATATGGGGCCCCGATTAGTATCTTGGTTAAGCAAGAAGAAAAGCTCTATTGCCTTATCTACAGCAGAGGCAGAATATGTGGTTGCTGCATCATGTTGCACTCAACTTCTTTGGATGATGCAAACCTTACAAGACATTCAAATCAAATGTTCAACTCCTATCTCCATTATGTGTGATAATACAAGTGCCATCAGTATCTCAAAGAATCCTGTTATGCATTCCAAGACCAAGCACATTCCCATCAAGTATCACTTCTTATGTGAACAAGTGCTTGAACAAAAGGTGAAGTTGGAATATGTTCCCTCCAAAGAACAAGTTGCTGATATATTTACCAAACCTTTACCCAGGGAAGCGTTTGAATATCTTAGACAGAAGCTGGGAGCCGTCTCTGCTTCTCAGAAGATCAGATCTGCTTAATTTCAAAATATTAAATTGGATACGTGGATTTTCTGAAGGACAGTCGCGTATATACACGAGTTTATAGACAGAAAACCGCGTATGGGTGTTTGCTGAAAAAAAAAATTTGGGTCAGCATTCTTCAGCACAGCTGCAGTATTTTTGGGTATCTTTGGTGATGTTCCAGCTCTCATATTTCTGTGTCATTCTCTAATGATTATGATGAAGATGCCTTGATGATTTTTTGTTGAAAGTGTTCAGGATGCACAGGCTAAGGGGGAGCATTGGTCATGTGGAAAGGATGCATTGTTGGAATTCTAATTATTTTTTGTAGTCTGATCTCATGCTTGAGAATCTTTGATCTTGATTGTATAAGTCATTTCTGTAATTGATGTAAAAGGTCATGTTGAGACCTATGATGTAAAATTGAAATATTCAGTCATGTAAGGAATTGTTCAAATGTGTAAACCCACTTGGTTGGGTACCTGAGTCACATATGTAAATCCACTTGGTTGGATCATTGATGTAAGTATGAGTCCTTGGTGATAGGAAAGGTCATAGAGTCATGTACTTCATTGAAAAATATGTTTGAAGATTCAGCGTGAACTCAGGGGGAGCATGATCACTTCAGTGCACATCAGATCTACAGAGCTCTTCTTTCTACAAGAGAAGAAAAACCTTGTTTTGGTTTTTATCCGCCCCTTGCCCTTGATGTCAAAGGGGGAGAGTATCATGGTGTTTGAATAATGGTTATATTCAATGTATCTATCTAGGTGATCAAACACCATCATGGTTGCCATCAAGTCAAAAGGGGGAGATTGTTGGCAATATGATGCAATGTGTTGTCCTTGGTGGCAACCTACTTGATGAAGTTGTATTTGGATAGCAACCTATGTGTTAAAGATGTAAGAATGATTTATCTAAAAATGTGACTGAGAAAATAATTCCAGTAAGTGCTGGAGAAATGATAAATATAATATGTCACAATGTATACGCGAGTTTGTAAAGGCCAAGTCACGTATGCACGCGGATAAGTATGTCCCAAGTCGCGTATGCCCTTTTGCGCTCCAAATTTATAATACCAAGGGGCATTACCATGCTTTTGGCACACAGTATTAAGCGATGTATGGTTTATTTGATTCCGTCCAAGAATACCATCGGAAGTTGTGTGGTTTTGGCTCATGGTATTGGTAAAAGCTAAATCTATTTAAGGAGAAGAAATTCATAGTGCAGTGTGTGCATGTGTAAGGGTTGTTGATGAATAAATTCCTCTAACAAATATCTGCATGGTTGAACTCTGTTCTTAATTGATAGATCTGAATCTATGATGCACCTATGGATATGATTAAGGGTCAAGATATCTAGATCTAGAAATGATGAATCTCTAGGATGATCTGCAAAAGAAATGATGAAGACTTGGCGCAAGTCTAATGAAGAAATTGAAGAAATCTGGGTAAGTTTATAGATCTGGTATGTTCTGCAAATTTATCTTTTACAGATCTATACGCTAGTTTGTCTCGGTAAAAGCGTGTATATACGCGGGTTCGCTTAATAAAAAGCGCGTATGGAAGTTAGGGTTTCTGAAGCTTATTTACAGATATTACTTCTGTGATTTCTGTTTTCTCTCTGCTGTCAGTCAATGAAGTCTACTTGAAGTTCAAGGTTGATTGAATATGGAGTATGCTTCTGATTTGATAATAAACAAGTCTAATCACTGATTGAGAAAACATGATGAAGGATGAGTGGGAAAACATGGTTAAACCTGACTGACTGTCTAAAGGTTCTGCATTACTGAAAGCCTCAGATCTGTATCTAAGATTCATCACATTCTAAAAATCAGTATTCTCAGAAGTATACGCAGGTTGATACGAAGAAAATCGCGTATACACGCAGCTTCGGTGAAGAGAAGTGGCGTATGCATTTCATGTTATGAAAAACAGTATGCACAGAGGCATATGCAGGTTGGTGAGCAGGGAAGCGCGTATACACGCGGCTTCAGTAAAGAGAAGTAGCATATTCTATTTGAATTGATGGTTGTTCAAGGTTGAATGTGTATCTGATTATCTACTCTGAAGTCTGGGTTATTTATGATATTCTGGTTACAGTGGTATTGATGTTCTGATTGAAGTTTTGGGTAATGTATGGTTGTTGATGTTAAGGGGTTGTATTGAAGTTGTTTTGATCCAGTATGAAAATTGATGAAACGTGGTCTGCAGTGGATCTGAATGTTGAAGCCTTCAGTATGAAAGTAGAAGCTTTCAACCAGTAGTAGCTGGTGTTGAAATCAGGGGGTCGAAGCTCCCTTCCAGGAGAGGCTGGTAAACGAGATCAGGGGGTTGGAGCTCCCTTCTAGTTGTAGCTGGAAAATGAGAGAAGGTTGCAACCTTCTGCAGGTAGAAGCCTGCGTACTGGTATAAGTCTGCATCAGTACAATGTTGTAAAAGGTTTTATATATAATAAATATTGAAGACAGAGACGACAGCAGCAGTGGTTTTCTCCCGAATTGGGTTTCCACCTTAAATATTGGTGTTCATGTGTGTGATGCTTTATACTGTTTTTTACTGCTCATAACTTCTGATTATCTAGCACTATTCATAACTGATAAATCTATTTAAAAGACTGATTCTCTAAATCTGAAAGATAAATTATTATATGCTAGTTTCTTTCTATATTTCCGCGTGCATACGCTAGTCTAGTTCATAAAAATCGCGTATGGAAATCTGCTCAAAGAAAAAGTAGAAAGTTTTCTGTCAGATCTAAATATTGATTCACCCCCCCCTCAGTATTTTTCCCAACATCTTTCAGGGTGATAAACAGATAAAGGATTTCTTGCTTTCTAAGAATGAGTTTGAATTTCCAGATTCAAACTCTGAGTCCAAAGAAAACTGTATGGATAAAGAACCCCCTGATGAAGATAAACCATCCCCTATTGCAGAAATAAACATGCTGGCCAAAGAATTTGAAAATCAAACAGATGAATACATGAACGCAGATAGAGAAGACATAGAGGTAGTGCAGTCCAAAGACAGAAGCATACCCAGAGGACTGGCACCCCTTGAGGACCTTTTCGATTTTAATGATGTGGCTAAGAAGCCCACTATAGAGCCCACTGAATCTGACATTGAAGAGTGCAATATAGGCAGTGAAGACAAGCCTAAAATGATCAAATTGTCTAGGTCTTTGCCTGCACATATCAAACAGAAATTCATTGATTTATTTAAAGAGTTTGTAGATGTTTTTGCTTGGGGTTATGAAGATTTGAAAGCCTATGACACAAAAATCATCCAACATAAGATCCCATTGAAAGAAAACCAAAAAACTTTTAGGAAAAAGCTACGTAGAATAAACCCTACACAGCTACCTCTGGTAAAAAAAGAGATTAAGAAAATGTACAAGGTCAGAATCATAGTGCATGTGAGGTTTTCAGATTGGGTGTCTAACCTAGTGGCTATGAGCAAAAAGACAAGAGAAATTAGTTTGTGCATCGATTTCAGAAACTTAAACAGAGCCTGCTTAAAATACAATTACCCCTTGCCCAAAATGGAACACATCCTACAAAGGGTAGTTGGGTCTAAGAGGATTTCTCTGTTGGATGGCTTTTCAGGGTATAACCAGGTATTAGTACTCCTAGAAAATCAAATTAAACCAGCTTTCACCACTCCTTGGGGCACTTTCATGTATGTGAAAATGCCTTTTGGATTAATGAATGTTGGGGCCACTTTTCAAAGGGCCATGGACATTGCATTCTCTGAGGAAATAGGCCACTTCATCGTAATTTACCTTGATGACATAACAGTCTATTCCAAAACTGATGAAGAGCACCTTGAACATTTGAGAAAAGTTTTTGAGAAATGCAGAATGTTTGGGCTATCTTTAAATCCCAAAAATATAGTGTTTGGCCTTCAAGAAGGTAAACTTCTTGGCCATATAATATCTAAAAAGGGGATTAAAATAGACCCAAAAAGAGTTGAGGGAATACTGCAAATTAGCCACCCAAGGAACATAAAGGAGTTGCAGTCCTTTATTGGGAAAATTAACTTCTTGAGGAGGTTTATTCCCAACCTAGCAGAGCTCCTTAGGAATATGACTAACATGCTCAAGAAAGAGGTAGGAGTTAAATGGACTCTAGAGGCCAAAAAATCCTTTGAATTAGTTAAACATGCACTCACCCGGGCACCAGTCTTAATCAGCCCTGATTTTTCTAAAGACTTCCTCATATTCTCTTTTGCATCAGAGCATACCGTGGCTGTTGTCCTGTTGCAGAAAAATCCAAAGGGAAAAGAACAGCCAATAGCCTTTTTTAGCAAAGAATTGAGAGATGCACCGCTGAAATATAACATCATGGAAAATCAGGCATACGCTTTGGTAAAGGCCCTAAAAGATTTCAGGGTTTATATTTTGCATTCTCATATTATTTCATTTGTGCCTAACATTGTAGTGAAATAAATTTTGTCACAAGATCCAAATGGCAAGAGGGGCAAATGGATTGTTGTAATACTAGAGTATGATTTGGAGATCAAACCCACCAAACTCATTAAGGGTCAAGGCTTAGCACAACTAATGGATGAATCTAACTTACAAGCCCTTGACATTAATATGGTAGATGATTTGGATGAACATGAAGAATTATCGGTTCCCACTGTAGAAGAAAAGTTCCAAAACTCACCGTGGTACGCTGATATCTTGTATGTGCTTGTAAATCTTAATGCTCCTCTTGATTTATCTAAGAAAAAGGCAAGGTTTTTAAAGTTAAAGGCTAGAAATTATTACATTTTAAACGAATTTTTATATTGGAAAAATGCCAATGGTTTATTGCTTAAATGTTTTCCTGAAGTTGATGCAGAGAGAATCAAGCATGAGTTCCATGAAGGAAGGTGTGGAGGTCATCTCTACTATAAAACCACTGCTAACAAAATCCTTAGAGTTGGCTATTACTGGCCCACTCTTTTTCATGATATCCACAAAATGATAGTTGCCTGCCACAAGTGCCAGATCTTTGAGGGAAAAATAAAACTCCTCCCTTTACCATTACAACCAATCACTTTTGAAGCTCCCTTTCAACAGTGGGGCCTAGATTTCATAGGGGAAATCCATCCTGCTTCATCTTCCTAGCATAAATGGATACTCACAGCCACAGACTATTTCACCAAATGGATAGAGGCCATCCCTTCTAGGAATGCCACAGATTCTGTTATTATTAAATTCCTTAAAGACCATATCCTATCTAGATTTGGCTGCCCTAGAAATATTATCACTGACAATGCAGCTGCATTTGGTTCCAAAAGGATGATTGATTTTTGTCACAGGTATCAGATTGCGCTTGGTCATTCTACTTCTTATTATCCTCAAGGTAATGGGCTAGCATAATCATCAAATAAGATTTTGGTGACCATCATCAAGAAGTTGTTGGAAGAGAACAAAAAATCATGGCATAACAAGTTAGTGCATGCTTTGTGGGCAGATAGGCTGACAACAAAGAAATTCATCGGAATGTCTCCATGTCAGCTTGTCTATGGGGCAGATGTCGTATTCCCTACCATATTGGGAGTACCAGTGATAAAATTGGTCCAAGAAATACATTCAGAAGAAGACAGCATGGTAAGGAGGATTAATCAAACCATTCATCTCCAGAAAACAAGGGAAGAAGTCTACAACAGAGCTTAGAAAGTACAAGAGAACATCAAGAAGTTGTTTGATAAAAGAACAAAGGTCTGTGATTTCAAGATTGGGGACAGAGTTCTCAAGTGGGGCTCTAGAAGAGAAGATAAGGGTAAGCAAGGTAAGTTTGACAGTTTATGGCAAGGCCCTTACATTATTCAGTCTGTAATTGGTCCAAATGCATTCTTTCTGCAAGAATTAGATGGTACAGATCTGTTTGGGGGTCCTGTCAATGGTAGGATGCTCAAACATTATTATTTTTGAATTTCAGTTTAAATATTTCACCTTCCATTGTAAATACCATTGCTCTGTTTTGTTTAAGAAAAAGAAAAAATACAAAAAAAGAGAAAGAAAGTGTTCAGACAAGATCAAAACTTGAACCTATGAAGCTCCAAAAGGCTATTTCTAACATGCTCAAAACCTGAACCACCAAAGAAAGAAGAAGAATCAGCTCTAACAAACTCAAAACTAGAGCTAAAATGAAGAAGAAAAGTGACTCTAACAAGCTCAAAATCTGAGTCACAAGAGAAAGAAGGATGCTTTAAAATTTCAAAATTTCAAGCCTTCACAATTTAGGTTTCAATTTCCTGCAAATTTCAGTTCATGTGCAGTTGCCTTTATGCCATGGACCCACAGCAAACCAGACAGTATAATCCTGGTTTGACTGTTTTTAAATTTTTGTTTTAGAATGTAGAGAAAGAAATTTGCTAGACAGTTTAATCCTAGCAGATGTTAGTCCAGGTAGAGAAACTATGAGTCCAACTATTTAATCTGGTCTCATGGAGAGATAAGGGTAGAATTAGATTAGTTTTTTCTTTTAATATAAAATAATGATGAAGAAGGTTTGCAAGTCTAAATTCACCTTGAAGAAAAAATGTTAGGACAGTAGGATGGGTAAGTAGATTGTTTGGGGAAGTATTGTTGTTGATATAATTCTTTCATGTTTGTAGCAGCTGATCAAAGAAGAAAAATATGTGTCAAGTACCAGGCATATGGACTACTTCCAAAGATTATTTTCTGAGATTCTTGACACCTTCAAGAAGATGCCATCCCCATGTGGAGCCACTGTTAGCCACCTATAAAATTTTGTCAAGCAAACAGGTGGCTAAATATGTTTATGAGCCTTCAAGAGAAACATTTCCTTCGAAAATATATCATTCTTGAAGCCTCCATGATGTCCTTATCCTTCAAATATGTCCTTCATTGCTGTTTCTAGTAAAGAACCCTGCTGTTTTATGAAAGATACTGCTTTCAAAAGGCCTCCATTTTCCCTTTTTTAACTCCCACAAATTTCCCATTTTCATCTTTGTTTCCTTCAAAGGATCCCTCAGAAAGTCCCCATTTAACCTCTAAACCATCCCAAATCCCCTTTTAAATCACATATTTCCCCTTTATCTGTTTTTAAAATCCCTTTTTCTGCCTACCGGAACCCCTTATTTGGCTTAAAAAACACTAATTTTAGGCCTAAAACAACCATTTTTACCTTAACGCCTTAAGCCCCTTTCGACCTAGCCCTTAGCCCCTTTTCTGCATATGACCCGCGTTATGGCCAAGCGCAAAGGCCTAATCGCAAATCGCAATCAAATCCTTCGTTTCGGCCTTTTTTCCTTTGTTCTTCAAATATTTCCGATGCGATGAGTTTTACTCTACCGATTGCAGAATCAGTCTGGACCGTTGATCTCCCCTGATCCAACGGCCAGGATCGCATCGCGTTCCACTGCAAGCCATACTTCATTCCCCCTCTAACTTAATCTAGACCATCAATCCTTTCCAGATCCGATGGCCAATGCTCAATCACATCGCGCTAACCCAGCAGTCCCTCTTTTCTGTTTCCCCAATGGCCGATCTTCTGATTTAATCTTGGCCGTTGAATCCACAAGAACCAATGGCTGAGATTCGATCATGCTCCACTTATGAGCCCGTCACCCGCTCCCCTCCGATCTAATCCTGACCGTTGATCATCCTGTCGATCCGACGACCAGCACTCAATCGCACATCTCAGATTCAAAGGTTGTGTTCGCTTGCCTCCTCCAATGCCGATCATGCGATTTAATCTCCATTGTTAAATCCACAAGAACCAACGGTCAGGATTCAATCGCGCCTTTTTCACAGCCCCCCGTCATCACATCCACCAATTAGATCTGGACTGTTGAATCCACAAGAACCAACGGCCAGGATCGCATCGCGCTCTGCTCATGACTTTTCACCATCCCGACCTCCGATTGAATCCCAACCGTTGATCGAGTTTGATCTGATGGTCCACATTGCATCCACTCATCAAACCCCGCCCTTCTCATTTCTTCCCATCGACAGATCTCCATCTAACGGTCAGGACTTAACCCACCATTGACCCCACTGGCCTGTTCCGCCTGTGCATATTACCTCCATTGTGTTTCTTCCGCACCGTCGGATCTGAGGTCCCAGATCCAACGGTCACCATTGCGTTTCGCATTTTTTCTGCGCCCAAGGTTTAACACTTCAAAAAAATGAAAAATAGGTGGTTTTGGTTTTCCACGTGTCAACAAGCGAATGATATCATGTTTTTTTGGATAAATTATAAAACCACTTTAATGCTACGCGAAAACCATCCCGGTGTTCCGCCTTACCGCCCTCTGCAGCGTATTTTCCTTTTTAATCTTAGTCGTTAATTGATCTGATCTAATGGCCTAGATCATATCATAACCCCGACCATTTTCCTTTCCCCTGTTCTCCCAATGTTTCCATCGGGCGATCCCCACCATCGATTATCCTAATTGGACGGCTCTGATTGAATCTCGCCTCGTCTGCTCTCCATTTAGTTGATCTTTCAAATGATTCCACCGAGAGATCTTGACCGTCAATTATTCTAATCCAACGGCCCACATTATATCGCATTTCATTTCTTCCTCCGTTCATCTAACCCCTCTAAATACTTCATCAGAAAATCTCCACCGTAGATCATCCTGAATCTAACGGTCCCAATTTATCCTTGCTCCCAAACTCCCAAAACAACTGGTTAGCTGCTCTGCCAGTTTTTTTTCCCATTTTTCCCACTACGCTCACTTATTTCATCATTTTTCCTCCATCTCCGCAAGCCTCTGAAGCAGTCCTTCCCCACTTCCGCTGGTTTTTATAACATGTTTATCGTGTTTTGCAGGTTTCAAAGACAGTGAATTCACTCTGTTTTCACAGTTGCAGTCATGGTAAAATACCATCACAGAGCCGAAGATCACTGAAGAAGAAGATAAAGATATCAAAGGATTAAAGAATAATACTGAATATTAAGAGCATAATCCATGGTCTACAGAGATTAAATACAATCATTGATCATAGCAGCACAGAGAAAATATCAGCAGGACAGTCCTTTTACTGAAGAAAGGACCAAGATCACTACTGCCCATCCTCTATTCTGCATCGATCCTCAATACAGTTATTATTCTGGAAAAAAAGAACTAACAGTGCATTAGTTACAAAGCATGGAAGACCTGAAAGGCCAGCCTTCATCCTTTCTTGTCTCACAGTATAAACAGAGTACCTCCAGCAAAAAATTACTTCATGGAACATACCCCTAGAGTTATTCTCAAACTGACGAAGACCCCAATTCATTTGAAAAGTACCTAAAGTCAATGTAAAACATTAAGACAGAATGGGATTTGAAAGACCTTTCTCCCTCTATTTTAAATGAATCATTTATGTTCTATCCGCCTCCACTATCACTCTTCACCTATAAGAACTCATGAAAAATACATTGTAAATGTTGGTCGATTATTGAAAAAACACTGATTGTAAGCAGTTTCATTGAGATAGAGTTCTGTGAGTAGTAGTTGTGAATAGGCTGGGAGATGATTTCTGAATGATATCAAGTTGTTGGACACAGATGTATGTGATTGGTTTTGCTCTTATAATATCACAAGCATGTTCATCGGATCCTGATCTAAATCAGTGGTGATGTGTTCTCTCTTTGTTATTGTTTTCTCTCTGTTTTACATCTTGTTTCACTTTCTCTGATAAGAAAACAGTAAATTTAGCTTAGGACATACTGCTGCAAGTACCCTAATGCTCGTTGTATTTTCTTATCTTTATTTTTTCTGCTGATTGTGAATCTAAAAACGAATTAAATATAATTTAACCAGTCAAAGACGTTGGCCTGCCCATGCTTACTGATGTATGAATTAAGAATTTGTTTCTTAGATGTTCTTGTTTGGTTTAGCTGAAAGAATTGGGAAATTGGGGATTTAGAGTTAGCCCTGTCCACTAGGTTCCTTTTCCAAAAGTTAGCCTTTCTAAGATCCCTTTGAGTTGAATTCCAAAAGAAAAGAAGGTTAAAAGTATTTCTCTGATCTTAGACTTCACTCTATGTTTAAGCTTAAATGTTTTCTATTTTCTGAAGGTAGTCAAGAGGATTGTTGGATTGTTGTCTTCAGATTTTAGCCTCATTAGGAGTTTATATCATAGAGGTTAAGGCATGCCCTGTCCCTAGATTTACTCTGAAGTGGTCACCTTGGAAGGTTTTCCTTGTTATTCCTCATTCACTTCCTTATTGTTTCATTCCACACTATCATCTTAAGAGATCCTCTGTTTTAGATGACTAGCCCTTTGAACGCCTTGGATATTTGAATTGCAAGTAAATCCTTTTATGACCCCATTTCCCAATGGACTTGTGTTCACTTTGAATTGTCTCCCCATTTCCCAAAAATCCTTCTCTCCTCATTCCTTTGCCTTATATTGAACCCTTCTTTCATGTTTTCCCAACCAAACAAAAAACAAAACAAAACCCTTGTGCCCTATAACTAGCCTAATACCTTAAATTGAACTTCAAAGATATATATTTATTTACCTTGATAGAGATATTCCTCTCTGGATCCAGGAGGGCTAGATCCTAAGATCCCAAAGTGGTTTGATGTTGTCTTATCATTTGGTATTGCCAAATCTGCCGAATCATAGGAACCACAAGACAGTGAGATATCAGTTTGGGATCCTGACATCGAGGGATCTATTCTGAGTGGTTTGACAAAGGTGCATAGCATCACCCAAAGGTTTGTATGGGATCCAGGCATTGGGTCTCAGTTGCGGCAGGCCAACAGAGTGGCCCACATATTTCAATTGCTTGAGAGCAAGCAATCTTGTGGTGGAAGGTTTGTAATATTCCCTTTTTTGGTGTCACCTATGACAAGGCTAGGATGGACTTCCAGAGTTAGGAGTAGACCAGTCACAGGTACAGGTTTGTGTCATCAGCAGGCCCAGGAAATTTTTGGAGTATTTTTGAGGAGTTTCTATGTGGTCGAGTTGCATTCACTTGATATATTCCATCATCCGAGCAGTTTGGCTTTTGTTCCGGTGCATTCCGAAAATTTTCGGGAATTTGAGTTATTTATGGGCTTAACTCTACTAATTACACTCACGATGGCATTCCGGGAGGAATATATGACATAACACCTTAGTGTAATAGCTCATTGGAACCGAGACGAGGATACCTCCTTGATGGGATAGTTGGACATGAGTTTCAGTGACCGGAGGAGACGTGGTAGCTGATTTACT
The DNA here is from genome assembly GCA_034641835.2 of Pinus albicaulis. Classification (NCBI taxonomy): domain Eukaryota; kingdom Viridiplantae; phylum Streptophyta; class Pinopsida; order Pinales; family Pinaceae; genus Pinus; species Pinus albicaulis. Next base: position 159,496,643 of record CM076569.1, on the reverse strand, counting down.
CTTTTCTGCATTAAAAAGGAATATTTTAATAAGAGGGAAAAGTGCTCCATGAATAAAATAATAATAAAATAATGCTCTAGAAGGCTCCAAGAGATCTATAAACTAAAGGGAGGAGGCCATTGAGAGATATCTTTGGTATCATATCATTTTCTTGTATGAGAGGTTTGAGACGTGGTTCTCTACTTCAGCCGTAGCCCTAGGACGGAAACCCTCGCGTGAGTTGTGAGTGTTGGACGGAAACCCAACTCTCTTTGAGGAGACTTCATTCAGAATTTTCACAGAGATTCAAGGATTGGTTTGAGGATCATTCAAATCTTCAAATTGTGCTTCATTATCTTCAGTGGGTTCAATGATAGTTGTTGTCGAAGGGAGGGTGCAACAGTTCAGTTTTGGATGCCAACGCAGTGCAGCAATTCATCTTGGTGGCAGGTTTTCCATCTCAGCTATTTTGGGTCAGATTTATATGTAACCCCAGTTAATACTTATAATAAAATGCTGAGATTCTTCCTATTCTATTTGTTACTATATTGCAGTGTTTTATTTGTCTTTATTTACACAATCTTCTATTGAGTAAATAGTGATTTTATGAAATATTGCGGAGTTCAGTTATTTTTTATCATTTTTAGTTAAAATATCCCTTACGGGATATTACAGCGAAGGCCAAACCACTACACCAAAATCCTGAACTGTTAGTGAGGGCGGCATCCCAGGGTGCTAAGGGTGAGGTCTTAAGGCCCATCGGAGCATCTGAGGGTGAGGGCTAAATAACCCCTCATTACACAGATCCCGGACACGTGGCAGGGCCCACCCTAAATAGGGTTGCCCTAAACATGGATATTACAGCCCACCACGCTCATCGAGTCTTGACCTCGAGACCTTTGCTCTGATACCATGAAGGCCCAAACACTACACCAAAAGCCTGAAAATTTAGTGAGGGCAGCATCCCAGGGTGTTAAGGGTGGGGTCTTAAGGCCCATTGGAGCATCTGAGGGCGGCGGCTAAACAACCCCTCATTATGCAGACCCCGGTTATGTGGCAGGGCCCACCCTAAACGGGGATGTTACATTTTCCTTCTTGGTCTTCAGTGGATTCGTTATTTCTGGTATCTCTAGCTCAGATCCAGTCACCTTGTGGTATCCTTATAACTCTGTTATGTTTATGTTGCGAGGATATTCTTCTTCAACTATAGTAAGGTTATATCACTCCAGTTTATTTTCTATCTGCACAGCCCAATCAGGTTGTTTCTGTTAGCCATCAGTAAAAATTTTCATAAGAAAATGATGGCTAAAACAGATCTTGGGCATTTAAGAGACTATTTTCATAGAAAATTACTCATTCTTGAAGCCTGTTGTTCCTTAAAAGTGTTCTTCCTTAACAGTGTTGTTCCTTAGTGGTGTTATTCCTTAGTGTTGTTGTTCCTTCAAAAGCAGTGTTGTTCCTTTCAAAAATCCACCAATTAAGCCTGTTGTTCCTTAAATAGTGTTGTTCCTTAACAGTGTTGTTCCCTAGCAGTGTTGTTCCTCAGCCTGTTGTTCCCTTCAAAATATTTTTGTTCCTAAAGAAATTTGTTTCCTAAAAAGGCTCCATTTTCATCATTTCATGCCCCCATATCACTCATTTCCCTCTAAAAAATCCTTCTCATTTACCCTTTATTCTCCTAAAAAGCCTTCAAAAATCCCCTTTTCAAAGATATAAAACCCTTTCAAATGGTTTAAAACCTTGCTTATTCGCTCTATCGGAACTTGGAAAAACCTTAAAAAACCCCAAAAAACACATAAAAACCCTTAAAAAACCTCTTCCACCATTTTAAAGAACTTAAGCCCCCGAGCACTTAAACCTTCTACATCATGTGACTAACACCTGTGACCTTATGCTAGCAATCATCGCATCAAAAATTTATGTCGCATTGGCGCTATTATATTTACATTACCTCGCTCCCCCATTCCTCCGCCGATGCGATAAGCCCTCCTTCCCTCGGCCCCTGGTCACATACCCCTCCATGTGACCATGTCCCTATGCCTTTTTCTTAAGCCCCCATCGCATCGTCCATCGACATTTCCCTTTCCCCTTCTCCCTTGTTTTGTATTCCATCGGACCGCCGATGCGATAAGCCATTCACTACGTGAACCGCTCCCCCAATCCTATGCTGACACCTGGGTTCCACTAAAGCTCCCGCTGCACACCTTTCCCATCGCGTTCCTTTCTAACCATTGGATCTGTACCCCTAGATCGAACGGCTTACGATCTATTTCACGCTCATTTCCCAAAAAAATAAATCGAACGTTAACTACGCAAAAAGAGTGGTTTATGGAGGACGTTTGGCGCATTTTAATTGGATCACGTTCGTTTTATTGAAAACCACTTACTGCTCATTTGCTGTGTGAAAACCACTGGTGGTTTTCCAGAAACCACTTTGCCCATTTTCACGCCAAGTATAGTTTTTAAACTAGTTTTCGTGGGTTTTTCCCCATGAAACCTCCTCCACTCCTCCTCACTAATCCTTTCCGCCTCCTTTGAGCCTCTGTAAGCAGTGTATGCCAATACCGCAGGGTTTTATAATAATTTGTGTTTTTGCAGGTTTCATGGCGTTTTTATGACACAAATCCATCCCACGTTCCAATAAAGGGATAGAGACTGAGGGTGACGATCCTCAGAGTCCTAATAAAATAAATAAGGGACAAAAAGGGTGCAAAATGCATGTTTTTCCAGTGTTTCATGAGTATTGGTTTACTCAGCGAAAGCCCTCCAGCGCACAAAAAAAGTGCATGTTAGTGAACAAATGAAGTTAATAAAGATCAGGAAGGAGTATCAGGAATTAAACATAAAGGAGTAAAATGCAAAGTTTAAAAATTAAAAGACGTAATCCCACAGTTTAAAGGAATAAAGCACGGTTTTTGAAGATAAAGTTAGTTGAAAAGGTTTAAAGGCTCCGAGGATGATTATAAAGCCTTAAAACGTAGAACCAGGGTTAAATCAATGTTTAAAAGCCACATAAGTTGACAAATCAACTAAGAATCCTCCAAATGCCACATCAGTGAGGCAATTAAAGCCAAAACTGCCACCTACAGGCGTATTTCGTCAAAGGAATACACAATGAATACACAGTCAGAGATATTTTGTCAAAGACAGCTCAGAATTAATTACTAGCCTACCAAAATCCCCCAAAGCAACAAAAGTGACTAAAGTTGATGAAATTTAATGTAATAATCAATTAGCAGAGTTAAAACATTATAAAACTTCTCCATTTGGCCCTTCAAAGGCTGAGAAGCACTTACTCTTCATTAATTGAACAGAAAGACCTTTCTTTCACTCCACCTCCTCTTTCTTCTATAAATACTTCTCTAGAAGACAGTATACAGGTTGGTATTTGGATACTTTTTGAATGTAAATAGTTGTTGAAGCATGTTGTAGCTCTGTTAGGAATTGAAGATACATAAGCTGAGATGAGAAGTTTGAAGTTGTAAAGACCCACTGGACTTGAATATTATAACTGGTTTGAACATCAAATACAATACCTGATTTATGGGATCCTGGTCTATGTCAATGGTGATGTTATTCTCACTGTAATTGTTATTTTATTTGTGTTTTCATTCTATCTACTTTCTCTGATAAAGAACAACAAGCATAGATTAGGATTTACTTCTGAAAGTACCCTAAATCTCACTGATAAATCTTTATCCTTTATGTTTTCGTCTAAATGTGTTTTGAAGGTAATTCAATAGAGTATAACCAGTAAAGTGTTGGTAAGCCCATGTTTCCTGAGTACAACTTGAGATATTGTCTTTGAATTTTCTGGAAAAGTATGCTTATTAAAGTTGAGCTAGAGAAGTTTATGGTTAGCCCTGTCCTCTATTTTATCTCCAACAGTTGCTTTGAAAATTTCCCTTAAGATTATGTTGAAAATAGGCTATTTTAAAAGTACTTACCTGATCTTAGACTATTTTTATGTTTATCATGAATTTTTTCCTTTGAGAATATGCTGAAAGAAGGCTAAGTTAAAAGTATTTACTTGATCTTAAGCTATTCTTTGTTTTTAAATGTTTTCTCTTGAAAGTATATCAAAAGTAGGGTATTTTAAAAGTACTTACCTGATCTTAGGTTACTTTGTGTCTCTCCATTAAGTGCATGTCAAAAGTAGGCTAGTTTAAAATTACTTACCTGATCTTAGGTTTTCCTTTTTTTTTCTTGTGTGTTTACTTCCTTCACAACACTCTTATTGTATCATTCCATAAAATCAACTTAAATAGATACTTTGACATAGATGACTTGCCCCATGGACCACTCTTGAGATTTGTTGTGCAATTAAATCCTCTTGTGACTCCATAGCCCAATGGATTGATGTTGTTCCTTGCTTATCATATCAACTGAACCATTCTTTCACTTACTCACACCTTCACCCTTCATACAGACTTCCTTCATCTTCATGTTATCCTACCCAACCAAAACAAACAAAACCTTGTTCTTCATAACTAGCCTAAAATCATACTTATGCATAAAGAAACATCTTTGATATGCATATATATAGAGCAATCCCTCTTTGAATCTAGGATGGATAGATCCCCAAATTCCAAAGTGGTTTTGATGTAAGCTCTGCAGCGTTTGTACTTTCCAATCTTGCAAACTACGGAGACCTAACAGTTTCCATGCCAGTGGGGTTACATTCTCAAATATCCTCTTCTTGACTATCTGAAGGGCCAAATCTATGTATGGGAAATCATCCTCAAAGCTTAATGTTAATATGACGTCGTCAACCATATCTACCTAGTTCTTAGTACCATTTCAAAGCTCTATTTCTAGGTACCAATTCTTAGGGATTGTCTCTAATGTATGAATGAATCCATGTACCCACTCTTTTTGTGGAATCTCCTTCCATGTTGTAGTGCATAGTTGGATATGCTTCCTAGGATTAGTTTCACCATCATATTTCATCTCCATCTCTGTATCTATCTTTCCAAACCTTATCCACATCAAACTTCGAAATTCCTTCCAACGTCCTATATTCTTTTTGTGTTCATTCCATCATCTAGCATGGGTAGCTTTTAGGGATATATCCAAGGTTGAAAACCTTTGATTTTCTCAAAAATTTTCTTCGTAATCATTAATAAAAATATTTTCATCACCTAAGCCATAATAATAAGGAAGGTTACATACCTTGGATATCATACAACAAACTGATTTAATAATTCTTAAATAGTGCCTTGTGGATACTTCATGCAGCCTATTCTGCCAATTTTCCAACTCTTCTTCTAAGTCTGAGGTACAATAACTATCATGCTCCCAACTCAACTTTCCCTCTATAGTAGGGTTAACATAATCATGTTCCTTTGCTATCATTTGATAGATATTGTCTATGTCAGCTGCGCAGTATTCTTATTTGACTAGTTCTGTGTATCTTGGTCCTTCTGATGGATCCAAGGGAGCAATCACTCTCATATTATTTCCTTCAAATATCATATGTCTCTTCTTCAGATTAACTATGGTCATATTTTCAAATGCCTAGTCAAGTCTAAGAAATGCAGCATAAGGATTATTGTCATCGACGATCTCTAATACTTAAAAGTCAGCATTAGTGTAAACTCCTTCAATATCCACTGTGACACCTGGTAGTCTGCCCATAGGGAAGATATTTTTTTAATTTTCCATCCTTAACTAAATAGGTGACCATTGTAGCTTCGACTTACCCAATAATTCCCATGTCTACTTTTTCAAGACATTAGAATCAGATCCCATATCCAGAATAATTTGATCCATCTCATACTCTCATATCTGTGCACTAAGCCTCATCTCTCTTTTGGTTCTCTTTCGTCGAAGAAAATTATTAACTGCACACATTTCACTTCACGGTGTTTCTTGGGATACACAGGAATATATCAACTCCTACAGCCCTTCTACAGCCTTTTGATCTCTTAACAATTTAATACAAGTTTGTAGAAAAGATTTTAAAATACTTACTTTATTTTTTGCCTCTTGGTCTTGTGTCAGAGCTCAATCCTCTGTCAGAGCTCGGTTATGTATCGAAGTTGATGACATGTAGCAGTTACTTTTGTGATCACGCTTTGGTTGTACACTAGAGGTCGAAGCTCTGGCATCCATAAAACTTCAATTTGCTTCCATAAATACTTCTTTTTCTTTCTGAATATCGAAAACAAGAGCTTTCTCATTAGTCTTTTTTACCCATGCACTTTCATATTCTTTCTTTTCATCCAATGTATCACTACCGGTCGCAGCTCCACTTCTAGTGATAATACTAACTCGAGGTTCATTGGTCCTCCTTTCAGCAATCATCATTTGAATATTCTATGCCAGTTATTGGTTCCTCTTTTCTTCTGCCTTCATCATAAGTACAGGTCATTCTTCAATTACATGGTTAAATTATTTGCAGTACTTACATGTCATTGTGGGGTTCTAGCAGTCTCTCAAAAAATGACATGGATGGTCACAATTATAGAAAATGATATGTCCATTTCCTCTACCGGCTCCACCACCTCGCCTTCTTCCTTGGTAACCTCCTCGGCCACCGCATTATCCATTTTCCTCACGCCCATGCTCTTCTACTTGAATTATATAAGCTTCAACACTCTGATCCATCATTAGGTCATAAGCCTGACAATTATTCTCATCGTGTCCTTCTGATTTATATAATTTTCAATATAGATTCTCAGATTCTGTACATATTTTTGTCACAAGTAATAGTCTTATGAATGATGTTGCCCTCTAGCCTTACATATTTCGCACCACGGGATGGATCCTACATTCAATGGATTTGGTGCCCCACCAACCATGTAATACCTAAAGATATCAAACTGTTATTTAGAATGGCCCTTCGATCTGCACTTCATACACCATACTTATTCTCTAACTTATTGGATTTTTTTATGTCTTGTATCTATAGGGTTAGGTTTTCCAGCTGATTTTGAATCTGTTACATATCTACATTAGTATCTCCTATAGGAAATTCTTCCAATTTTATCTTAATCTCTAGAGCTTCAGCTGGAGTTCCTATATGTTTTTGCATCAATGGAAATCTGATATGCGGTAGCAGTGAAGCTATAAACCATTATTGTTGTTGTTGTGGAGCTATGTAGAAGCTTACCTGATCCAATAACAACTTAAATCTTTCATAAAACTCCCAAACAAACTCAATAGGTTTCTCTTTGATATTTTTCAACTTGGTGATGCCCTGTGACTCGGACTTCTACTTCTTAAACTCTCTTATCAGTGTTTTTTTAATATATAAAAATGTTATGTTCTGATTATTTAAATACTTCATATACCATGTCAATGTTGTATCTCGCAACGTCGTAACAAGTTGTGATTTCTTTATATTCTCTGTTGGCTCCCTGTAATTTGCGATATTTGCAAGAACAAGTAGCAGGGAACCACATCAAACCACTTTGGAATCCAAGGACTTAGCCTTCCTGGGCTCAAAGAGGGCTCTCTCTGTGTTTATGATTAATTGATCTATCTTTGTGCTTATATTCTTCTGATTTTAGGCCAGTTGTGAAGTTTTGGGGTTGTTTGTTTTGATTGATTGTTTGGTTGGACAGATAGAGTGCGGGAATAGAGTGTGGGAAGCTTAATCCATTGGGCTATGGAGTCATAAAAGGTTTAAATTGTACATCGAATTTTCAAGGGTTTTCACAGGGCAAGCTAATTATATCAAATGGATATTTTTGGTAAGATGAATATGAGATGACAGAAAGTTGAGAATTTAGTAAAACTAAAGGGAAATTAAGAATCCTTTAACTATACTTCAAAATAAAAGCCTTTAAGATATCATTTTGGTAAAACTAAAGAACAATTAATAATTATTCAGTTGTACTTCACCAAAAGAACCTCAAGACAACAAATCCTGTAATATTAAAGAGAAATTAAGAATTATTTAGTTGTACTTCAATAAGAAACCTTAAGACAGTAATCCAGTAATACTAAAGAGAAATTAAGAATTATTTAGTTATACTTTCATATGAAAACATAAAGATAATAATAACAAACAGAGTTAAGGTGCCCAAACAGCATATCTCAGTCTAAAATTTATGTTCTATTATCAGAGAAATTGGTGTACAACATGGAAACAAAGGAAAAAAAATTACGTAAAAGAAATAACATCACCATTAATATAGCTCAAGGATCTTGTGAACATGCTTGTATTACTGATTTCCAGCTCAAAAGCAGTTACAATGCTCCATTGTAATAATCTTTGCAACTTAAAGTCTGATCAAAATCCAACCTAGCAACCAACAATAATAATGAATAATACATGCAGTATTTATCTACAGATGAGGAGGTTGCCCTAATCTAGGGTGAAATATTTGTATTTACTATAGAGTAAATGATGTTTGACAATTGAGACCATGCAAGGCCCAATGCCAAAATATCTTTGACTAACCTACTGTAGTTATAACTTTCTAATTTACTGCTGAGCTAACTTTAAAATATCTTTGACTAATATACATGCAGTATTTATCTGCAGATGAGGAGGTTGCCCTAATCTAGGGTGACATATTTGTATTTACTATAGAGTAAATGATGTTTGACAATTGAGACCATGCAAGGCCCAATGCCAAAATATCTTTGACTAACCTACTGTAGTTATAACTTTCTAATTTACTGCTGAGCTAACTTTAAAATATCTTTGACTAATATGCCTTCAAAATTAACCTTTACAATAACTTTTGGGCTGCCGCTAAAATATCTCTAACTATAATATTTAACTGCAGCTTCCTTCATTTAAAGAAAAATTAGGTTGTAGGTGGCCAATGTGACTGTGAATATGTAAATGTTAAATGGCATTGACACATGGCCTGGTCTTCCTCATTGATTCATCTTTAAACTTTAATCTATCTTCATCTATATCTTTTATCTATTTTCTTTTCCTTGTCCTTGATGTCACTGTAATCTCTTATTTAACATTTCTTATATGTCCTTTGTCTTAACTTTGTCTTTTATTTGTAACTTTTGACTGATCCTTTTATTACTTTTACCTTTCACTGTCACTGTGAATCTTTTACCGATCACTGTTCTTTAAATGTGTTTTTTATTTGCCTTTCACCTCTATTTGCGCAACCACTGTAAAACTCTCCTTTTTTCTTATCCTATCATTTACTTTTAATAAACCTCGTTGTCTTTGGAGGAATTGAATGATCCTTATTGATCATGATCCATTGTTTCTTCTGAAAATTCTTGCGCTCCTAATCCTTTGATGAACAAATCTTCTGAATCGTCATCCCAAGAGCCCTGATTTAACAATTATTAGACTTAGAAATGAAAATTTATCACATCTTTCGATATGTATGGAACCTGCAAAACCTAAAAACAAATGTTAATAAAAAACTAAGCTTCGTAGGGACGCAATGTGGCTTTGAAAGAATTTGGGAAATCTATGGAAGGGAGTTTGGATAATGGAGCTTTTTTTTCAGTTCCTGTGTTTGGCTATGGCCTTCCAGGTCCTTTAGAAATGTTGTAGGAGTTTATCACAGGGATTCAAGTCTTCAAAATATTCAAAAAGGGTCAATGGTTTCGTGTTATGGTGCGAGGATGGTTTCCGGTCTATCGCACGATGTATAGGCATTTAGATGGTATATGATGGGGGGATGCGATGAAGGGAGGTGTCAATGCGTGGTGGAAGGGAGGGTTGTGAAAACCACCTATTTCACAAGTCCTCCAAGGTTTTAAACCTCGGGAAGTTAGGGTAGCGAAAAGGTACGAGGGTCGTCAGATGAAGGGGATAGGATCAGATAGGGGTCGGGATCGGATGGAACAGAGGATTGATTTGATAGGTGGGGTTGGGGGTTTAAATGAAGTAGAGGGTCTAAAATAATGTGGGGCCTGGGGAAAGAATTAAATCGGAGGTGCTTAATATACGGTGGGGCTAGGGTCATATTGAAATGGGGGAAAGAGGTTTTTAAGGCAGGGGTTTAAACATATAAGGGGTCGGGTTTGTTTTGAATAAACAGGGTCTATTTAAAGTGGGACCCTAGTTAATATTTATTTCCAAAACAATGTAAAAATGGGTTTTTACATTATTTTAAATGGACAGATGGGAATGAGTGAAGGGAAGGGATTTTAGTGAGGAAAATGGGGTTGTTAGCATAGGGAAAGAGATTTTAATAAAGGGGCCAGGATAAATGAGGGGATTTAAGGTCAAACGTGGGTTTTCAGGGCATGAGGGTATTGGAAAAAGGAAAACTGAGAGATAATGAATAAGTTAAATGGAAAATAATGAAGGCAGTGAGATTTTTGAAAATAAATGATAATCAGGGAATATTATTTTCAGCGGACTGTAAGAAATCCACTCATCTAGTGATAATATAGAATATAGGAGATTAACAGCGGCTCCTGGTGGGGAGGGTAGCTCATTTAGGAGGTGTCAAGAACATTTGTAGATCAGTAGCCTATTTGTATTTGGATGGTTTTCATTATGTAGTTGTTGATCTGCTGTAACTTTTTGTAACTGTGACCTTCAAAAATTGAAAACCATGCTTCCTACAAATTAATTATGCCTACCCATCACCTACTCTAACATTTTTTCTTCATTTATTGGGTGCATTTAGACTTTCAAACCTTGACATCATTTTTTCCTTTGAAAGAAAATTATCTATTTCTAACCTTATAACTCCCAAAGGCTCAGATTAAACTGATGAGCTCTTTTATTCTCTACCTTACTACTTATCTTCCAAGATTAAACAGTTTGACATATTTTTATTCACTAACTATCAACATGAAATTTAAAGCATGAACGAATCAAGATTAAGTAGTTTTACCATCATGAATTGTGGTATTTTTGGACAAGATGCACACAATATTATTTTATAAAAAAGTAAACTAAATTGAGGGTTTTGATCTTAAATTTTTCATTTATCACCTATCCCTTACTTTTCCTTTTGGTCTAGATGAGGCTTTGGAACCAATGTCATTTTCTACCTACCTACTGATAAACCAAGATAAACATTTTGGAAAATCTTCATTTTCTAACTTATCAGCAAAAAATAAAATTTGTGCAATCATGTTTAGACTGTATGATTGAACAAGACCTTCTCAAAAGTAGTGGCATTTAAATGTGCATCACTTTCAGACACATTCATTTTTTGTTATGGGGCTTACCTTTTTTTTTATCTGTCCTCTTTTCTTCTTTTCTTTCTTTCTTTTTTTGTATCAATTTTTCTGAGATTTTGTTTAAGCAATGTTATATACAATGAATAAAACTTAAACTGAGATTCTTAACTCAAGTAATATTTCAGCATCCTGTCATTGACAGGACCTCCAAACAACTTTGTTCCATCCATTTCTTGTAATAAAAATGCATTATTACCTCTTGCATAATGAATGGCGTATGGACCTTTCCACAGGTTATCAAACTTTCCATGCTTTTCTTTGTCATCTCTCCTTGAATCCCACTTCAACACTTTGTCTCCAATGTTAAAATCATTTGCCTTGGTCCTTTTGTCAAATATTTTCTTCATATTTTCTTGTAACAGTTGTGTTCTATTGTACACTCCCTCTCTGGTTTTTTGCAGCTGAATATTTTGGGTTATTCTTCTTTGTATATAATTCTCTTCAGACTGCACCTCTTGAATGAGCTTCATTACTGGCACTCCCAAGGTTGTTGGGAAAATTGCATCTAATCCATACACTAGCTAATAGGGAGACATATCGATTGACTTCTTATTTTTTAGCCTGTCTGCCCATAGTGCATGTACCAATTTTTTGTGCCATGATTCTTATTTTCCTCCAGCAACTTCTTAATGATGTTCACCAAACTCTTATTTGAGGATTCATCCAACCCATTACCTTGAGGGTAATAACTTTTAGAGTGCCCAATAATAATGTGATATTTGTGGCAGAAGTCCACCATTTTCTTGGATTTAAAGGCAGCAGCATTATTAGTAATGATTTTCCTAGGACAGCCAAATATAGATAGAATATTATTTTCAAGAAAGTTGAGAATTACTAAGTTTGTGGCAGTTCTTGATGGAATGGATTCTATCCACTTGGTAAAATAGTCAGTTGCACTAAGGATCCATTTATGTTGGGCAGAGGAGGAAGGGTGGATTTATCCAATGAAATCTAGACCCCACTGTTGAAAAGGAGCCTCAACAGAAATTGGTTGTAATGGAAAATGCAACAACTTTCTTTTTCCCTCAAATATTTGGCATTTATGATAGGTAAATAGCATTTTTTGGATGTCTTGGAAGAGGGTAGGCCAATAGAAACTATTCCTAAGGATCTTATTAATAGTGGATTCTCCTTCATGAAATTCATGCATAATCCTATCTGCATCTTCTTTAGGTAAACATTTAAGCAAAACACCACCAGGATTTTTCCAATATAAAGCTTTTCCAGAATGCAAAAATTTACAGCTTTTAACTTCAATTATCTAGCCTTTGTTTTGGACAAACCAAGAGGAAAATTTAAATTAAAAAGCACATATAGTGTATTTGCGTACCAGAGAGAATTTAGGAATGCTTCCTCAATAGGTGGAGTCACCAGCTCTTCTTGTTCATCCAATGAATGAATCATATTGATGTCTAGTGCTTGAAAATTTGTTTCAGCCATTATTTTATCCAGTCATTGTCCTTTAATTAATTTGGTGGGCGTGATTTCCACGTCATATTCCAATATGACAGCAATCCACTTACCTCTTTTTCCATCAGCATCTTGTGTCAAGATGTCTTTAACCACTATATGAGGAAAAAATGCAATGATATGTGAATGCAGAATGTAGACTCTGAAATCCTTTAGTGCTTTGATTAAGGAAAAAGCCTGGTTTTCCATGATATTATATTTCAGAGGTGCATCTCTTAGAGCTTGGCTGAAGAATGATATGGGCTGCTCCTTTCCTCTCATATATTTCTGCAGTGATAGAGCAGCAACTAGGTGTTCTGATGCAAAGGAAAATATAAAGAAATCCTTGGTGAAATTAGGGCTGATTAGAACTGGTGTTTGTGTAAGAGCTTGCTTCACCAAGTCAGAATAGTTCTTTACTTATTTGGTCCATTTGAATCCCGATTCTCTTTTGAGCATGTTAGTGATGTTCCTTAAGAGTTCTGCAAGGTTTGGTATGAACCTTCTTAAAAAATTTATCTTTCCAATGAAATATTGCAGCTCTTTGAATGTTTCTTGGGTGACCGATTTACAATATTCCCTCGATCCTATTTGGGTAAATCTTGATCCCTTCTTCAGATATGATGTGGCCTAGAATCTTTCCTTCTTGAAGGCCAAATAAGGATTTCTTGGGATTCAAAAACAGGCCATACTTTTTGCATTTCTCAAAGACCTTTCTTAAGTGAGCTAGATGTTCTTCATAAGTTTTTGAGTAGACTGTGATGTCATCAAGATATATCACAATGAATTAGCTTATTTCTTCTGAGAAAGACATATCCATTGCTCTTTGAAAAGTGGCTCCATCATTCATTAAACCAAAAGGAATTTTTACATACATAAAGGTGCCCCAAGGTGTAGGGAAAGTTGTTTTGTGTTGATCATCTTGTTGGAAATACCAAGAGAGGGGATGAATCAGTATTCCTTTCAATTAGAGCATTAGTTAATCTTCAATTATTATCAGTGTTTGTAAAATGATAGCAGTAAACAAAAGGAACACAAAAGCACATAGTTTTTAAGGTGGAAACCCTATCCGGGACAAAAACCACCTAAATTATTTTCTAATAATTCTTTAATATTCAACTCCAATTGAAAATAAAGCTCCAACTTCCTAGAATCTAGAAAATCATTCTTCTCCAACTCCCACTGGATGGACGCTCCAATGCCCGAGATTATTTAGTAGTCAACTAAACGGATTCCCCAACACCCAATGAGCTACAACTCACCCTAGCACCACCTACCACCCTGAATTTGTCATAGGCTTGAACTTCTTGGTGACTTCATGCACCAGCCTAGCACCACACTACCACCCTATAGAAGAATAAAAGAAGAATGGACTCTCGTACCAGGGAAAATGGTCCACTTTAAAATGATATAGAATGATGTAGAAGAAGAATCTACACTAGACCATAACCCAAACTATGACATAACCACCTAATTATGATCGTAGACCTCCCGATACTGCCTCTTCAACTCTTGGCAGATAGACACTAGTACAATTTTTACAATGACTTAGTACAATGATACATTTATAGTGACTGTATGCAGTGCTGCCCACTTGAAGTCTTCATGTGATGAACTTCTTACTATTGTTCTGCACCTTGATTTTTGCTCTTTTCATGCTACCCTCTGTTGCACCTTGGTTTTCTTTGCTGCCCTAGAAATTTTGGTCCTTTGTAGCCCTTGACAACACATGATCTAGCTTTTTCTTGCCTTTTAGGAGCTTGATATTGAATCTAGTGTATCTATATTATTTTAGTTCTCCAATATGTGATTTTTGGTTCTGTAGTATTCCTGTGAGTCTTCTTTCCAATGCCATAGGTTTGACCCAATTTGGATTCTTCAAGAGAGAGTTATGCCCAATCTCTCACAATGACCTAATTATGGACTGGTTTAGTAGATCAAACTTGTACCACATACCACATGTCACGGTTTCTTCATTTGGCTCTCAAATTGATACAGGGAAAACTACAGTCCATGCACTATCTACCAATTTTTACATAATTCCAATATGATACTCAGAGAGAGAGTTATGATAATTTTCCAAAGGTCACTTCTTTGAGATGAAGTTTAGGAGCCTGCAAAAACACTGACTTCCACAGATCATATCTCTGAAAATATTGCACACCTTGATCTAAAATTTCTACAGGAGCCTCCTCAGGATTTTGGATTTGCCCCATAAAAATTTCAGCTTCTGAACCTTCGTATAAAAAAATTTAGAGCGAAAATTCCCTGATGACTTGTTTCAGGTAGTGAAATCCCTACATAAGGAGGATATGAGGATCACAATTTATATAAATGCTTAGGTTGAGAGGGGCTTCAACAAGTGAATGTCAGAGGGCTTTTAGGAGCTTAAAAATTATTAATTATTGAATTTTCAATGACCCATGCCACAACCCCATGGGGTTTCATCCCACTAACTGGGGTTACAAACTTCAAACATGAATATCTCTCAAACCATGAAGAATTACATGGCGTGCCATATATAAATAGAAACATATTGACAAGTAGAAGCCATAAAAAATATTATTGACCCAGAATATAGTAATTTTTTAGGTCAAAATTACCATGTAATATCGGGGTAGCCCCTGGTACTTCTTGGGTTGACATCAATGACAACCACTGATCAAAAATCTCCCCCTTTGGCATTGATGGCAACACAAGTACTCCCCCTGCGATCATGACACCTCTTCCTACAACATTCTCTCCCCCTTTGACATCAATGGAAAAGTGTAACTCCCCCTGACACACAACCATCCTGCGAACCTATGCACACTTCCACTCCCCCTTTATATTTTGAATAAGGAAAATCTAATGAGAACTTGGGAGAATCCCAAGATTTTGGCAAAGATATTCCAATGCTTCACGAGTACTCTTAAGATCATCAACAGTTCCTTCCCAATCTGCATCTGTAAAGGCTTGAATAATGAGATTGTTACCCTTGGGATACCACAAGCCATATTTTGTTGTTCCCTTTACATATCAAAGAATTATTTTGACGGCAATAATATGTGATTCTTTTGGTGTTGCTTGGAATCTTGCTACTTGTCCAACTGCTTGCATAACATCTGGCCAAGAGGCTATTACATATAGAAGACTACCAATCATAGATCTGTACAATCTTTGATCCACAACCTTAGATGAGTCATCTATGCTCAATTTACAACCTGTTACCATCGAAGTAAGGATGGGTTTGCAATCTTCCATTTTGAATTTCTTGAGCATTTCCTTGATGTACTTTGCTTGACATATAAATATTTATTTCTCTTGCTGAGATATTTGAAGCCCTAAGAAGTATGTCAGCTCACCAAGTAAAGAAATCTTGAACTCACTTTGCATATTTGTAGCAAAGTTCTTCCTTATTCGATCATCATTTCTACCAAATATTATATCATCCTCTTTAGCTATTAGATGTGCTTTAGTTACTTCATCCAGAACATATATGTCCTTTGGAGCTCAACTTGTTGTAGCCACAATTTCACCATACCTGCCTTTACTGATTTCACATTTTGTGGAGTTGTATAGTATTGTGTGTCCTTGATCACACATTTGTTCAACACTGAGTAGATTGTGATTCATGTTTTCAATCAATAGAACATTTTTTTCTAGAGCATATTTGCTTCCGAGAGTGATGGTACCTGATCCTATAACATTTGAAGATCCATCGTTTCCAAAGGACACGGTTCCATCCTTCTTCTCTTTTAGAGAAACAAATTTCTGTCTATCTCTATTCATATGCATTGAGGAACCACTGTCAACATACCACACATCTTTGTTGTTTTGAGCCTTGAGAGCGAGACCACAATTATCAGTCTTCTTCTTCTTCCATGTTTGTTCATTCTATGGCTTCGAAGATTCTTCTAGAGGATTTTCAAATCTGTTGTCTATAGCTATGTGTCTAAAGTTTTTACATTTGTAACATTCCATATTATTTCTTAAATGTTCAAATCTATTGATGTTTCGATAAGCCCTACGAGATTCATATTTGACATATCTCTTGGAATTGTATTGGTTCCTAGGGTACGTGCAACATTCTACAGCTTTATGACCAAATTTTCCACATGAATAAAAATAGCCATGAAAAATATGTTGGTACCTGGATGGAAATATTCATCGAGGAATCGTCTTCCAAGGATATTATTGTGTATCTTGTTCAATGAATTCTACATGCATGTCAGATCTCATAGGTTCATTGTATTTTGTTGTAGAAGGTCCTGCTTCTACTTCTTTGTAACCGAGGCAAGTTCTATCGTTGTAAGATCGTTGATTTTTGATGAGTTATTCCAATGCCCTTGAGATGTTGGCATAGTTTTAGACAGTTTTTCCCTTCTTCACTTCCTTACGCAGCGAGATTACTTCAGCTTCTAATGCTTCCGTTTCTTGGTTGCTTTATTCCAACTTCTTTTGAAGTGACTCTTCAATACATTTTTGTTCTTCAACTTCAATTCTGAGACCTTGAACTTGTTCTTCAAGTGTATTGGAACGGATCATCTCAGCCTTGAGCTCTTTTATAGGCTTGATTGCCTCCTTAGAAAAATCTTCTATGGTCATCCCCTCTTCTTCATTGTTTGATACCTCTTGTTTAATGTGCTTGGCCATAAACAATACTCTGTCATTGGCTTATTCTTCGCTATCATTGTCTTCATCGGATGATGAGCTATATTCTTCAAAGAGAAAGTTCCTTTTAAATCCTTTATTTTTTCTTTGCTTATTGAATTTCTTAAAGCCTTTCTTTTCTTTTGAGTTTCCATCACTTCTATTCAGACATTTTGCTGCAAAGTGCCCAACCTCACCACAGCCGAAGCATATCAATAGAAGTTTACCCTTGAATTTTCCATTACCAATTTTTATTTTTCTCGTAAAGTAAGCATATTCTCCATCTGAAATACCTTCTTCATCATCTTCCTTTTCTTCACACTTGCAGGTGTAGTTTTGTGCCTTTGAAGGTTGTTTCTCCTTATTGGTTTTCTTAGATGTAGCCAATGCAGTTCTAGATGCGAAGTACCCTCTTCTTCATCAAGTCTCATTTCATATTCTATGAGAACTCCATGTAATTCCTCTTTGCTGATTTTATCCAGATTTGCACTATATTCTAAGACCGATACCTCTGGGTTGAATCTCCCTGGTAACGTTCTAAGAATATTTCATATAATAGTATTCTCATCAACAGGCTCTCCTAATCCTTCCAGAGTGTTGGTTATTTCATCAACGTGTTGGAAGTATGCAGCAATGTTGTTATCTTCTTTCATTCTGACTTGCTCAAATTTAGCTCTGTAGATTTGAATCTTTGCTTCTTTGACATTTGAGTCACCTGCATATAGATTCTCAATCTTATCCCATACATTTTTGGTGGTTTTACAACCCAACACCTTATGATAAGCAGATTCAATAATTCCACTGATAATAATATTATTTTCTTTTGCATCATTTACCAAATTCTTCTTACATTGTTCATCCACGGTTGATGTAAATCAATTTTTAACAATGTCCCATACTTCGTAACCTTGTGCCAAGAGATAGACCTCCATTCTTCCTTTCCATAGAGCATAATTATTTTCATTGAACAGAGGTACACCATTCTTGGTATGCTCCATGACCTCCTTCCAATTGTTAAACTGTTATTGAAGGAACCAAGCGTCGATACCAATTGTTGGAAATACTAAGGCGGGGGTGAATCAGTATTCCTTTTAATTAGAGCATTAGTTAATCTTCAATTATTATCAGTGTTTGTACAATGATAGCAGTAAACAAAAGGAACACAAATGCACACAGTCTTTAAGGTGGAAACCCTTTGCGAGACAAAAACCACCTGAACGATTTTCTAATAATTCTTTAATATTCAACTCCAATTGAAAATAAAACTCCAACTTCCTAGAATCTAGGAAAGCATTCTTCTCCGGCTCCCACTAGATGGACGCTCCAACGCCCAAGATTCTTCATCATATAACTGAATGGATGCCCCAACACCCAATGAGCTACAACTCACCCTAGCACCACCCTACCACCCTGAAGTTTTCACAATCTTGAACCTATTGGTGACTTCATGCACCATCCTACCACCACCCTACCACCCTATAGAATAATAAAATGTAATGTTCCAAAATTTTCAAGCAGCAAATTGGAATATTATTTTTTTCTTATGTCATCTAGGAGATGAATAAAATGGGTAAAAGGCCCATGAGTAGGAATAAAATCCCTCATAGTGTTAAAGGGATCATTGGAGCAGCTTATTTTTCACCTTCCAGTGTGAAAAGGGGCAATTTTCATGAGGACAAGGTCAAGTTTGACCAAGTCAACAGCGCTACCTAAAATGTGTAGCCTGCTTGGGAAGACAGCGCAGTTTTGGAGGGAGAAAGATTCTTTGTGGAAGAAACCCTAATGTGTGGGGTCGAGGGAAAAGAGGCATTCACTTGCATAAAAGGAGGAAGGGGCAGCCATAGTGAGATCTTTTGGAGCATTTGATCATTTTTCTGCTTAGACATATTTGTAGACCTAGCTGTTCAGCTAAGTTGCAGTGCTGCTTAGCACGAGGGATTCTTGTTTAGGATTTCCTCTTCTTCTTGAGAGGCCTCTTGAATTATTTCACTTCATTTCTCCACATCTTGTCTCAAGGCCAAAGCCACTTTCGTCAGTCACTGCGTTATTTCTACTTAAGTATAACGTAGTGTTGCTGGGTGTTGCAGTGGAGGGTTCCACAACACCTTTCCTTGGCTCATCTTTTAGAGGATGGAGCTCCTACTCCTCCAGGAGGTTAGTGAAGGGAATTCCAGAGCTGATTTGCATATCTTGGCATCAATCCAAGCTTCTCCCATCATTACCAGCGCAGTCCAGCCCCTTGAATGCGTTATTATAGAGTGCATCTGTAGTGAGAGGTTGCACCGGCATTTTGGAGGACAAGATTTCTAGTATTAGGATCAGCCTTGTACTTAGGAAATCCATTGGAGGATGTTGCTGCATATTGGAAATATTATTCAGCCATCTCCATATTGTATCATTTTTGAGTTGCAGCTGCTCCCCAGCTACTCCGGCATTTCTGCAGATTTTCCAATTGTACTTGTATTTCAGTCAATCCTTCTTAGGATTTTTATATAGTTATTTTCAGAGGTTGAGAGCTTGCTCCCCATCATTCCTTTGAGCTAACATTGTCACAAAATTTTATTTTCATATTATATGTTGCAGTGTCTCCTATAGACATTTGGTGTACATGTCTTATTGAGGCTTTCATTGCCTAAGCTTGAGTGAGTGATTCCTCAAAGCATTGTACTCTCTTGCTGCTATATTATACATCGATCAGCTATTTGCATCTTTATGTTTCATGTCTCATTAAAATAACACTGTGTATTCAATCCTTGCTCAAGTATTGTTGCAGTCCCTTCACCGGGCACTTTTTGAGGACATCTAAGTGTGGGAGATTTGTTTAACCCACTTAGAAGGATTTATTTGGAGCCTCCTCTCGGATTCAGCACTTAGACACATTTTTATAAGGGATCCAGGTCTTGGTTTCAATTCCTGTAGCAGCCATTACTAGAAAATGTGTTTTTCAGTCATGCCTTGCTGGTTGTTCCAGATTTGGAATATTACAGTGGTATCGGAGCTGCTTTATTGGCTTAGCCTAAGAGTCTAATCCCAAGAAGATTACAATATTGAAGAGGATGGGATTTATCTCATCATATTTTAGATCCATGAAGAAACTCCCCAAGGAGGATAAGCAGAAAGAAGAGGAAGAGCCCTGCACTTCCTATTCTCATCGAGAAGGAGACAAAGAAATAAGCAGGAGAAAGACTCCATATCTTGGAGAAGAAAAAGAAAAATAAAAAGGGGAAAAGCTTACAAATATTCTACCCAAATTTTTACCTATGATTCATATAGAATTCGATGAGATCTGGAGGGATATGTGTAAAGAATCTCCAAGAGGATTCGTACCAAAGGAAAACTCTAGATTTGCACATAAGGAGTGTGAGAAAGCAGCTACACACCATCTTTTACAACACAGTCACATGCCCAGGATTGCCGGAAGAGAGATGGAAAGAGAAGAAGAGGTTACTAGGAGGGAAACCCTTAGTGATTTCTTGAAAGAGTATGATTTTCAAACTCAGAAATTCCGAGATCATCTCAATTTTTAAGAGTTTTGCAAGATGAAGGTGAAAGGAAGAAAGCAGCAGGATAGATTTCATCTATATACCTTTGAGGGTTCACCTACATGTTCAGCCAAAGCTTGGGTGGAGGAGTTAGAGACCTTCTTGCAGCAGCACCAAATTTGTAAAGCATAAGCCATCAAAGTTGTAGCGCTGCATTTGAGAGGTAAGGCTTTTTCCTAGTGGATTTTTGAATCCTTTTCTTTAAGAAATATAAACATTGCATCCTATGATAGTTTCACTAAGGCATTAGTGAAAATATTTGATGGAAGAATTCATGAGACACACATGGTGGATCTAAACAAGAAAATTGAAGCAAAATCCTTGCACCATACTATGTTGGGAGAAAGGTTTTCATCTCACACCTTTGAGAAAAGGAGCATGGAGATCTCAGGGATCCAATCATTGGAGAGTTTCCCACTCATGTTGCAGATATTGAGGGCAACAGCGCTGTCATGTCTAGAGACTATCTAGTGCCTCATGCAAAGGAAGGAGGAGATCTTGCTCCAAATATAGGGATGCTTGCATCTTTGCAAGGAAGTCCCCAGGATCTCATGTGTGGAGATCAAGGCACAACTCATGTTTTACCTGTGCCATTTTTGATGAGGTGTGGAACCATGGAGCCACAAGGAGGAGATAGGCAGAAGACCCAACATCATGAGATGAGGAGTACTCATCCGTATTCATTTTTGGAGGTTGATGCACCTAAGAAGGTGATTGGATTGCACAGTGGGAGCATGGAGAGTTATCTCCATTCATCTATTCAATCATCTCTTGATGATGATTGTTATGTGAAAGAACTGTCGAATTAATTCACCAATATTTATGTATCAATCCGAGCTTGTAAACACGAGTTGTACTATGCTCTCAAGATTTAGCTCTTAGAGTCAAAGTTTGCACGATTCCTTATGCTGTTTTTGTTCTCACCTTCATTGTTTGCCATATTGGTGCTGATGTTGGTGGAGAGAGAGCCAATGGACAGCCTTACTTCTTCTTGGTTTGCAATTTCTACTTCCAAAATTTCCTTTCCACTAGTACTCCCTTTTTCGTTTTTAGTACCTGAGTAACGATCAGCAGGGTTAGTTAATGGAGTTTTTACCAAACCAAAATTTTTAGGAAATTAAGAACTAGAAATAAATCTACCTTTATTATCCCTAGGTATACTTCTACGCATAAGGAAATAAGAATAAAGTTGAGAACAAGCAGTAATCGATCAGACTTTGGAGCAACCTCACAAAAGTGGATGTGTGGCTCTTCACTCACATCTTACCGTACTCGCTCTGCCCTCTGACAGCCCTGCAAGATCTCTGAACTTCAAACAATAATGATTACCTGAATCTTGAAATTACAGCGTCCCCGGCAATGGCGCCAAAATTTTGTGTGAAATAATTGTCGAATTAATTCACCAATATTTATGTATCAATCCGGGCTCGTAAACACGAGTTGTACTGCACTCTCAATATTTAGATCTTAGAGTCGAATTTTGCACGATTCCTTATGCTGTTTAATTCAAGAATGGAAGCACACAAAAACATAGATAAACACACACCTTGAAAATGAACCAATTCATAGCAAATCCTAGTTGGAAATATGTGTTCTATCTATCTAAATCTAGAATCAAAACCATCACTAATCAACAGAAATAATGACTCACTGCTTTAAAAGAAATCTAAAAAAACCCTAATTCTGCTTTTCAGAGGTCACAATTTGAAAGGAATTTCTAATCTGAGTGAACTGATAAATGATCTCACACTCACACAGCAAACTTGTAATTACAAAGGATATCTCGAATTATTTCTAATATCAACACTCCATGGCAGTTTCACTATACTAGGGTTAAGTGGGAAAGTGCAGTATCACACTAGTTCAGATATCAATTTCTCACACAGACTCCAGTCATGACAGCCTTCAATCCTCCATACCTAACCGACATGTTTATGTATGTATATATCACTTACTCTTGGAAATTTTAATTTCTACTTTGCAAACCAAATTACATCAGACTCAAGCTATCGGAGTGTGCAACTGTTCTCTGGGAATAAGTTTCGAATTACAATTTTCCAATTGTGCTTGGGTAAGATTACTTAGGCTTCTATTATGATAGACATTCTGCAATAAGACAATGTCATGAAATTAATCAACTCATATCACAACAAGGTATAAAACAGTGACAAAGACGAATTTAACTCTTGAATGTCACAGTTGACATTATCATGGGAAATTATATAATCATTCCCTGGGATTTGCAAGAAGGTTTCAATTTCAGTGAATGATTTTTTTGCAAGAGTTAATTCTTCCGTCACTTTTATGGATTGAAATTGTGAAGCCTAACGCACTAATCCAAACATTAGTCCAAACCACTTAAAACTCTATCTTCAAAGAAATACAGGCTTTCACTAAGGAATCTCACTAATTTAACTTGACCCTACTTTCATGAAAATAGGGAAAACTACAAATACTGATTTCAATATGCCAAAGGAATGGGAAAATCTCTCTACTCAAAACTATTCTATGCATCATCCATTTTCTTCCACCTAATCAACACACTATCTCCTCGTAACTTGCCAGATAAGACTAGAAACTGGACCTACAGCTATCACTCTACATTGAATCTAACTCTACACTCCCCTTTTTGGAATAAGCCAAACTCTAAGGTAACCACACTCTACCTCTTCCACCCAAGTGCATATGTTTCAAGAAAAATGATATCTATCTATTACAGTGACTGAACTATGGTCTTCAAGCTACGCAGATAGAAATGGACTGCAGATTACCTAAGGCATAGGGTCATCCAACACACAACACAATGAACCATTGAATCTGATTTGCAACTTAATTGAATCTTAGTTGTAATTTGATTGATACTCTGCTACTGGAATTGTTTTAGCCATGCAGATTCCAATGAAATATTCTCACCAGATGATCGAATACCATCAAGTTTTGTTCACACAGGAATACATCTGGCAATTTGTTTGTTTAGGGAGAGAACAAATTGTTTTCTCAACTCATATTCTGGGCAGTTCTCAAGTCACAACGAGGCACAAATGAAACACAATCTATGTGGAAGAAATCAAACACACCTCAGCGATAATCATAGGGTTTTTAAAGAGGATACTCCAATCCGATCCTAGAGACCGAGAATTGTTCTGCTATGGCAATGTAAGACCCAAACTGAAATCGATTTCCAAAATCAAACAACTTATGCTAACATTAATTTCAAAAATCAAAACAAAGAGGCACTCAAGCATCTAATTAGCAGTGGTTATAAGTTTTAGCCATAGGAACTTCAGCCACAGTGAAAATCTATTTCAAGAAACATTAAACTTCTGCAATTATGAATCTGAAACCACGATATTTGAGAAAAAAAATGGTCATTAAAACCAGATTGTAATCCAATTTAATCTGTGTTTAACAGGATCTTGGGGACGCTGGCAAATGAAAATTGAACATACAACAATCTGTCTCACTAATTAATTCAAACCATCCAAAGTCTGGACGCTTCAACAAATACAATCCAGCAACATGAATCGAATTTCACACCTACTTGACTTTGTAATTTCAGCACGGGTGGATTATTCCAATCATAAATCAATTTTATTAATCAACTTATTCTGCAATTCAAATTTTTGAAACTCTAGCAATGTAAATTAAATCAACACAAATTGATCTGTAAAAAAATTTAATTAACGCTGAAAATACGAATTCAACCACACAGTGCCTAATAATTACCTCTAACTACTCTACCGAACAGAACCGGCTATGCTGGGCCCTTGCCACACCCAGGAAAACGTTGATCACAAAATAATTCACACCTAAAGCAATCTTCTCAGAAACTCAGCACACCTACGATAATCTTCAAGCAATCAAGAACACACCGGCATTTTAAATCGATTTCTGATTTTGAACACCAGATCACACATAAATGGACAGCTAAAGGATGCGTTATATTAACCCCCTCATCAAAAGGCGAGTCTATGCCTTTATAGGCATGCTTACATCGTAAATTTAGTAATAGTTTCATGACATAGCAAGCGTTGGAGAGCAGAGATCTAGAATCCACGAAATTGGCACTTCCTGATCTAAATTATAGTAACAGTTTCTATTACAACTTATTGTAGCTATAATGAGAAAAACAAAATCTAATTTGAATCAATCGAACTCCACTATGCTTTAGAATGGCCAGCTGGCCCTCCACCAGTTCTGACTATGCCAAAGTGCTAGAAGGACATTGAATTGCTGAGCTGGGGGCTTGAGCTGGAGCTTCCCATGTTGGCACATCCATTGTAGGCTGTCTGAAAAGACATAAATTCCTCCAAATCAACAGAGTTAATCAACACATTCTACAATATATCCATTTTTCTACCCATACTGATAAGTTGACAAATATCATATTACAAAAAACTACCTAATACTAGCTATAGAATAGTGGAAACAACTCTACTTATACTGCTTTTACCTTTAACTGTGTTTGATGAAGGTCTTGGCCATTTTAGGGACTTAGGAGAGGAAAAGAGGGTTTATAGGTGTCAAAATTAGGCCAAAAAGCGGCTAAGGAGGTAATGAAGAATAGACAAAAGATACCCTCAACAATGATATCTCACTGCATGGAGACATTTTTCCGAGGAGACCACTGGATTAGCAGAGGAGGATGGATGCTTCATCAGTTGAGGCACCACTCAGTGATTTTAGAGGAGGGGGAACATTGGGAGAGCTTCATACAATGCTGGGAATCTTGGGTAGACTCAAGGAGAGAGGGAGAATTCTCTCAACATCATCAGTACCCACTTCCATTTCATATTTTGCGCTGTGGTAGAAGCAGCAGAGGAACGACAACAGCCTTCCAACTTGCATCTTTGGCATGGGAGATGTCAAATAATTTGGTGACCATATGACAGGTGCTCTTCATGAGAGATCATCAGCGTTGTCACTATGGAGGATAGATCCATATTGGAACTCCCAATTGTTGGTGGAGTATTCCAAGGATCTTTTTACTTGCATGATCTTGGATGGCCATTTGTATGAGGAGGGATACTCAATCAGAGATGAGGTCATTTACTATCATGGTAGGATCTTCTTTCCTAGATATTCCAAGGTCAAGGGGAATTTTCTACAAGCAGCTTATGAGGATTTCCTTTTCAGCCCCACTTGTTCTATGAGAGCATACCACACCTTCATGGAGGGGTATTTTTGGATGGGCTTTGAGGAGGAGATATATCATCATATGAGCATATGCATGGACCGAATGGAGATAGAGGAGAGACATGACTCTTTGATAGAGTTAGCACAGCCACCTCTTTTCTCATTGAGGATGAGAGGAGACTCATCTATGAGCCACTCCATTGGTATGAACAGGACATATGGTAAGGGTGTTTATTATTTTCATGACTATTTATATGATGTATGTCCCTTAACCATACATTTTCAGCATGATGCTCCAAGGAGGAGCATTCTTTTTTCTAGAACACATGATTTAGATGAGGCCATGAGTATGATTGATGGCCATTCCCTAGGATTACTTGGGGAAGAGATATATCATGGAGGACATGTTCACTGTACACTTTACATTATTCACTTCCTCCATACTTATGAAAATATTGGAGCAGCAGGAAAGTGGTTGAGAAGCCACTTATTTCAGCAGTCTCCATTGCAGTTGAGGGTCAAGCTGCGCTAGTTGAAGTTGAGGTACCATTGTCCTTCTCCTTTTTTGCATATGGCAGCAAGTATGATTCTCATTTTTGCTCCATATGGCTCTACTAATTATGTTCTTATGAGGAGCATGCTCGGGAGAGAGGCACATTGTGTGGATGTGTCCTTTGAGGGAGAAATTCCTCACACTATTTGCACTACATGTTCTAAGGGAAGCATGGGATATGGTATGGTCACCATGACAGCACATTTTTTTCCTTATGAGGTGAGCCATATGATGGATGTGATGCCATATAATGATGACTTCCAACTCATCATATATGGAATGATTTGGGCCAGCTTGATTTGCAACGTTGGAGGAGAGATCTTTGGAGGTCTAGTCCTCATTTTTCCATTTGAGGGAAAACTTATTGCAGCCCATGGACAACCAACACTCTACACTTATCATAAGTGGAGAGATGGACAGTGTGGGGTAGGCTAAATATTCTACCATGTGCAGATTTTCATCCCACCTACTTTTCCGGAGCCAAAGGTGGATGACAGCTTTCGGGAGTTGCCTAGTTGGAAGGTGACTCATTTTGCATGGCTCATATCTTGGAGATGCAGGATCCATATGGGAAAGATAGTTCCCATTATATTTCAGATCCCATTCTTCAAAGGGTCCTCTAGACATCACCTTGTCATCCTCTTGAGTATTTCACTTTTACATGATGATTGCTTGATAGCTAACTTACATGCTGAGGAGGAAAATTGTGGAGACTTGATTGATGAGATAGCATCACTTCACTTGGAGGAGATCATCATACAGGGATTCTATATGGAGAGGAGAAGAGAACTAAGTCTATCCTTGCACTTTCTTGAGAACAAGCAATCTTTGAGAGGGGAGGACTGTAATATTCCAAAATTTGCAAGCAGCAAATTGGAATTTTAATTTTTTCTTATGTCATCTAGGAGATTAATAAAATGGGTAAAAGGCCCATAAGTAGGAATAAAATCCCTCATAGTGTGAAAGGGATCATTGGATAAAATTATTTTGCACCTTCCAGTGTGAAAAGGGGCAATTTACATGAGGACAAGGTCAAGTTTGACCATGTCAACAGCGCTGCCTAAGAGGTCTAGCTTTCTTGGGAAGATAGCGCAGTTTTGGAGGGAGAAAGATTATTTGTGGAAGAAACCCTAATGTGTGGGGTCCAGGGCAAAGAGGCATTCACTGGCATAAAAGGAGGAAGGAGCAGCCATAGTGAGATATCTTGGAGCATTTGATCATTTGTCTGCTTAGACATATTTGCAGACCCGGCTATTCAGCTGAGTTGCAGTGCTGCTTAACACGAGGGATTCCTGTTTAGGATTTCCTCTCCTTCTTGAGAGGCCTCTTGAAGGATTGCACTTAATTTCTCCACATCTTGGCTCAAGGCCAAAGCCACTTCCATCAATCACTATGTTATTTCTGCTGAAGTATAACATAGTGTTGCTGGGTGTTGGAGTGGAGGGTTCCACAACACCTTTCCTTAGCTCATCTTTCAGAGGAGGGAGCTCCTACTCCTCCGAGGGGTTATTGAAGGGAATTTTAGAGCTAATTTTCATATCCTGGTATCAGGCCAATCTTCTCCCATCATCAGCAACATAGTCCATCCCCTTGACTGCGTTATTCTAGAGTGCATCTATAGTGAGAGGTTGCACCAGCATTTTGGAGGACAAGATTTCCAGTATTAGGATCAGCCTTGTACTTAGGAAATCCATTGGAGGAGGTTGTTGCATACTGGACATATTATTTAGCCATCTCCATATTGTATTAGTTTTGAGCTGCAGCTACTCCCCAGCTACTCCGAAATTTCTGCAGATTTTCCAGTTGTACTTGTATTTCATCCAATCCTTCTTAGGATTGTTGTATAGTTATTTTCAGGGGTTGAGAGCTTGCTCCCCCTCATTCCTTTGAGCTATCATTGTCACATCATTGTATTTTCATATTATATGTTGCAGTGTCTCCTATAGACATTGTTGTCATAGCTAGGGCATATTTATGTAGCAGTATTTTGTCACATTTGGTGTACATGTCTTATTGAGGCTTTCATTGCCTAAGCTTAAGTGAGTGATTCCTCAAAGCATTGTACTCTCTTGCTGATATATTATACATTGATCAGATATTTGCATCTTCATGTGTCATGGCTCATTAAAATAACGTTGTGTATTCAATCCTTGCTCAAGTATTGTTGCAATCCCTTCACCGGGCACTTTTTGAGGACATCTAAGTGTGGGAGATCTGTTTTGTTAGCCACCTATAAATTTTGTCATGCTTAATGGTGGCTAATTTTGTCTTTAAACCTTCAAGATCATATTTTGAAGTTTTTATGATGCCAATTACCCTTTGAAATAATCTTCACTGCTGTTTCACTATTGATCCTAAAGTACCTGTTGATTCACCAAAAGAAAAACTGCTCATCAAGCTCCTTTTCCTCATTTTAACCCTCCATTCCAATCCCACAAACTCTCCATTTTCACCCTTGTTTCCCCCATGAAATCCCTCAAAACCTCTTTATTTCACCCCCAAATCATTTCAAAATCCCCTTTTAAACCTTATATTTCCCTTTATCTAGTTCAAAAAAATCCCCTTTCTTAACTATCGGAACCTTAATTTTGGCTTAAAAACACTATTTTTGGGCCCAAAATCACTTTTCTACACTATGAGGTTCTTAAGCCCGTGAGGGCTTATTTCATTTAGCACCTTACCTTCATATGACCCAAATCCCCGCAAACGGGCGCTTAAAGGCTTAAAAAACCTTTCCCAAACCCTTTTTTCCTTTGGTTTTCTGTTTCCCGACCTTTCCTATCAGGACAGACCGTGACCGTTGATCTAAGAATATCAACGATTGTTGCACATTTTCTCTGTCCGCCCGTTCACTTACCTCCCTTCCCTCCATGCAAATAACCCGCCCCATCTTTCAATCTCTGTTGTCCGATCAGAAGATCTAACGACCAGGACGAAACCCGCCGTTCACCCCGTGACAAAGAAGATCACGTCACCATGGACCCTACCCACCTTTCCACCCCGTGCATCTTGCATCCGTCGCACTCACTCCACGCCATCGAATTTTCTGCCCATCATCCGATGGTTCACACTGCATATCGCGTGATTTTGGGCCCGGAAGTTAATATTTTAAAATTACGCGATATGGGTGGTTTTAAGAAGACACGCGTCACTCAATGAGTGGAATCACGTTCCAAACGCAAAAACAGCCTAAACCCCATATCGCCGCGCAAAAACCGTCCCGGTTTCTGCCAATCCACCATCCACAACTTGACTTCAGCTTTTAATCATAGCCATTGATCTTTGAGATCGAACGGTCCATGTTATATCACAACATCAAATGCATTGTTTCCCATATGTTCCCCCAAACACTCCATCATGTGATCTCCACCATAGATCATCCTGATCTAATGGTCCCATTTTATCCTCGTGCCCAAACCTCCAAAGCACCTGGTTACTCGCTCTACCAGGGTTTTTCATCCATTTTTTGTGCTGCATCCACTCTCCGCCTCACTGCTCCTCCACCCCCAGAGCCTCTGCAAGTAGTGTAAACCTAAGCCCGCAGGATTTTATAATGATTTGTCGTGTGTTTGTAGGTTTTCATGGCCGCTGAAGGGTAAATGTTTTACAGTCACTGGAGGTGACATAGAGGCTCTGATAATCATTTCAGGGCCAAGAAACAACATCAAAGAGGACCAGAAAAGAAGGTGAATTACATGCAAATTAATGGATCAGATCCTTGAAACCTATGTAACCCTCCAGCTCAGCGAAACCCTCCACCTGTGCACAGAACACTCAGAAAGATGACGATTGCACATCCAGTTGCAGAAAAAAAATGCATAGAATATTAATGAAGCCTATGAAGGCATCATTACAGAAGAAGATCGAACATCAGCAAAAGGATTAAGCATAAACAAGGTTAAAACAGGTTTGAGTACAAAAAGACAGAGCAGTTATTGATGCAGAATGTTGACTAACACTGACACAGCCCATCTCCATGCTCAAAGGCCTACCAAGCAGTTATTACACCAAGGAAACTACTACAAACTGTCAGAAGCAGTTATTTCGAAGTATGGGAGTCCTCACATCCCATTCTTCACTTAACTCACACCAAGAAGATAACATTACCACTCCAGATGGTTTTTCCTCTCAAGGACACCCTGTGGGTGATCTATGTCATATCAAAATGGTCTCAACAAGCTACAAAGTTATTGATCCTATCAAAAATTTAATGAATGTTTAAGACACAAAATGGAGCATTCTAAATACCTTCTCCTATCTCTGATGTTCATTAAAACTTTATTCACCTACTTTCCTCATTGTCTCTATAAAGACTCTTTGAAGTCTCATTGTAAAAGGTTGGCATTTGGTGAATTCTAAAGTAATACATAGATTGCTGCTTTGAAGAGGCATTGGTGTTCTGAAGGAGTGTGGAAGTCTTTATTCTTCTGTTGATGAAGGAGGCTGGACCATTGGATCCCTGAGCCTAGTTTTGGTGAAGTATGTTAGGGTCCCGTGATTTGGCTGATTGGCAAGCCAAATGAAAGTGTAACATCAAACCAAGCTTTGGAGCTCAAGGACCTAGCCTTCCTGGACTCAGAGAGGGCTCTCTCTATATGTGTAAGGGGTATCTGTGCGTTTGCTTATTGTGTTCTGATTTTAGGCTAGTTATGAAGTAAGTTTTTTATTTTGGTTTTTTAAGTTGTGAGGGATGAAACTGATCAAAGATATAAGATAGGTAAAAAGATGTCAGATTAACTGGGCTATGGGGTCGAAAAGGTCAAGAAAGCTATAAGACGATGATACAAGGCTGTTGAAGGGCCGATTTGATTCAAGGTAGAAAGGATCTTTGGGCAAAATGGAGTAAACGGACATCAAGTTTGTGAACAACGAAGAGTTTCAAGCATAACTAGTTTAATAGCAGACATAAACATGGTAGGGAAAACCATTGATCATGCAAGATGTAACTATAAGCTAATCAATACATAGAAATAAACATTCAAGCCATGCATAGAAGTATATGACCCTCTAACTTTGGGAAATGGCTATTAGACTTTGGGGAAAACACTTAAGGAAGACAAACAACTTAACTTACTATGCCGGAACGCCTAAACACAGTACTTCAAGTTATTGGGCACTTTGAACAACAAGATTTTCATAGTTTTAGGCAAAGGGCTAGATCGAAACTAGGCCTCCTTGGTTCAACAGATGATAATCTAATCAGTCAAAGAGAAATATTTCATGGATGGAACTATAACTAGCCATAGGTAAGCAGGGCGTATTGTAAATCATACTTAGCATGCATAGAACTATGAATGAAACAAGCAACAATATCCTCAAGTTATTAAAGAGCAGTTAAGAATTCTTTAATGTAACTAAGGAAGAGGAAAACATGAAAGCTATGAAGAAACAAGAAATTTGAGGTGCCTCCAAGGGCATATCTCAAATTTGATCTCTACTGATCTATAGCAAGCAAGAAACATGTATTCATGAATGAAAACTAGAAGACAACAACAAAGCAAGAGACACTATACCATTCTACCAAGTCATGGAATCCAACAACAATCCTTCTTCAGTCATCCAAGAGCATCCAAGAGGCAATCCAAAAACATAAGACAAGTATTTCTTCCAAAGCTTATTTGACCATATATTGATTCTCTTCTCAAGTTCATCCTTGTTTTACAATGAAATCCTTTGGAATATATAGGCTCAATTGAGGAAAACCTCATGGTTCAACTTGCTATCCTATTGGCCTAATCAAAATATCTAAACTTGTCCTTGAGGCTTTGCAAAGCCCAAGGCACAAAATATCTCATAAAATATCTAAAAAATGCTAAAAAAGAAAAAATAATTGACTTTGCATCATTTTTCATGTGCAAAAATAGCTAAACGCACATTTGGAAAAAGCAATTTTTTGAGGTTCAAAAATTACAAAAATATTCAAAATTTTCATCAGCAAAAGGTCCCCCAACTTGCCGGCAACATTTGGCGGCCTTCCCGATGTCAAAACGAGGCTCATGATAGCTCGTTGGAAAGCTCTAAGTGTCTA
Organism: Pinus albicaulis; assembly: GCA_034641835.2. Lineage (NCBI taxonomy): Eukaryota > Viridiplantae > Streptophyta > Pinopsida > Pinales > Pinaceae > Pinus > Pinus albicaulis. Next base: position 159,464,188 of record CM076569.1, on the reverse strand, counting down.
ATTTCTGGAAAAACTGAAATTTTCCCAATATGATGCCTGGAAGTCCTCCAAAAATAGGGTTGTTAGTAAAAAACCAGAAAATAAACCTTGCTGATAGACGGGGCAGAATGTTGAAAAAGTGAGTGTTTTTCGCCATTTTGGGGAAGAAAATGATCTTCAAATGTTCCGAAAATCGCTGAGTATGTGCCCTTGAAATTATGGCATCCAATGATACCATTTTCATCCCATGACGATCTCCCAAACTGAAATGGCGAAGCCCCTCCTGTGTTTTGGCCAAAAACCCAAAAATGTCAAAAAACAAGATTGTGTCAAAATTTTCTCAATTTTGGTGAGAAAGTCCCTCAAGGCTTTTTAGAAACATTTCTAGAAGCTCGGGCCAAAATTATAAGCCTAGAGGTGCCTCTTCTTTGTTGTTTGGCATTCTAGCTTTGGTGAAGAAGTCATGGCCCCTTGCCTAGGAGAGGCGGCTAGCACATGCTTTGGAGAATGCCCTTCATGATCTTTATGCTGCTGTTCTGTATCACTTTCACTGTCGATCACTGTTTGATCAAGGTAAAATTGGTTTTTAAATGCTGTGTGAGATGCCCTCCTTTGGTATAAGATCTTTGCTCTTTCAACAAACTGTCCTTTCCTTTGGCATAAAACTTAATAAACAATTTTAAGGATGAGCACAAAGTCAAACAAAGGCACCTACAGTAAAAATTCTTTTTCTATGTTTGTAATAAGATCACCCAGCTTTGGTGTTTTGAGGCCACAAGACAGCGTTGTATCAGGCAAACACCTCTCCTAATCAAGACACTACTCTTTCTTCTTTGTATGCCAATCAATAGGTAGATTCAAAACATAAACACAGTCAAAAGGTTACTGTGATAGTGCAAGGTGACATGGCTCCTTGTGTTTGGTGTGAGAAGATGTAGCTTGTAGTAGATAAATAGCAAGATTTCTTTACAATCAACACACTTCTTGTCTTCACTGTTCCTCACACAGAAATTGACAAGCACCTGTTAAATGGCAATGACAGCTTTACATCTTAAGGTTTGTTTATGGTCACAAAGCAGCATTGATTTTGCTCTTCACCACATAGAGACCTTTGAAAATGACAAATCAATTTATGTATGATCCCTGTAGTGAAAAATAGGTTCACTGTTTCATTTTTCAAACTCGGTTTTTCTGCTTTTAAACAGTGCCTCTACCTTTCATCATTGCTTTGAGGGCAGCTTCTGGGCTTTTTGAACATCAACAGGATCTCATCATTCTTATTGTTTCACTTCTAGCAATAACATCCACAGCCAGTCTTGAATTTCAAAAAACATATCTCTCTTTAAACAACTCAAAGCTGTGATTTTTTATCATGAGTTTCATCTCTTCAACCTAACATAGCAGTCTTGACAGGAGAAAATAGGCACATAGAAAACCTTTAAAAATAGATGGAAAACCTTGTAGACACGTTTGAGTGGCTTTGAAAAACCTTTGGAGGTGTTTAAATGCTTTGGCATATGCGCGGCGCGTTTGGAGGTAAGAGCGCCACGCAGAAACGTCTGTCGGGTCACCTGTCAGGCCGACATGACCCAAACCTACTGGCGCGCCGCGCGCCTGTGTATTCCTTTGTAATTTGTGCGCCCAAATGCGTCGTGCGTTTGTACAGGCGCGTCGCGCAGTCACTGAGCCCAAAAAACTCTGCTAACTCGTTTGAAGCTTCTTTCTCTGGTCCAAGGAAACAGCAAGGGGGCTTTGTTTGGTGTTTTGAGGGGTTCAAAACGGTTTGCAACAGTCAATCAACCCTTTTGAAAATGGAAAAGCCGAAGTCTTTTTCACATTGATTGGTGAGGGTTTTTCATTTGAAAACGCCTTTGTTTTAACACTTGAAACCTTATCCATTCAAAACATAAACTGATATCCTTTTAAGATTTTTAAACTTTCACTGTTTTTCCTGTAAGGAATGAAAAATGTCCTCCTTTTTGATACTTGCGTTGTGGAAGGAAAATTGCTCCGAACTATGTGAAGGTTTTTAGAGATACCTCTTGCATGCAACTACCTTTTCTAGGGAAAAACTTAAACTATAATTTCAACATCCTTTTCCACCTATTGTTTTTGTGACAGAGGGGAAAAAAGGCCTTCCTTTTTACAATGGTATGCAAACATTCAGTTGTATTTAGTCATGCTTTTCCATCTTCTGTCCACTGAAAGGGGATTCCTTTTACAACTCTCCTTTCACTTGGAATGTAACAGTGAGGTGCCTTATTGGCTTTGAATGCTGCTCTAGAGCTGTGAAACTCATGCCATAACCTTTTGAAATATAAACAAAATCATTGGCCTGTGTCATGACCTGTCTTTAACCAACAGCAGAGTTTGTCAAGGAGGTGGGTTTTTGTAACTTTGACATGATTTTTCCTGTTCACAAGCTTTCACTATCTTCTGTTGCTCTTATAATTTGTCTTTTGGTCAGTCAAAACCTGAAATCAGTCCCTGCTTTGGTCCTCTTCTTATGAATGACAAGGGCCTTTTTTGACAAAATTCCTGATGTCCTTTTCACCTCTGTCTCAATCAACTCTGCTTTTAATCATCATTTTCATGCAAAGATCTTCATTTTCTGTCTTACTGTACCTCAAAATTGTCTTCACAGTTAGTGAAAAGCTTACAAGTAGACTTTACCTTTGGCCCTCTGCTTATAGATGAAGGAGGCGCTTTCAACCCTCTGCTTGTAGATGAAGGAGGTTCTTCAGTCTTCAAAAACCCTCTACTTATATATGAAGGAGGTCTTTCAGTCATGTCATATCATCAGCCTCTTAACAGTGTTATTTTTTCTCTCACTGTCCTTTCAGGCTTTGAATGAGGTCACAAGAGCTTGATAAAAAACTCTTTGCTTTGTAGCTGCATCCCAGGCTCAAGATCACATTAAGAAGCAATTGTCTTCTCATGTGGAGCCAAAAATTGTCTTCTGAGATGCTGGTATGTTTCTGTCCTTGAAATATCCATCAAACATTGTAAAAACACCTAAAATCAGCTTGACTTATGGTCTATGTGTTGCTGAGACTTAAGGGTGTATTAGTGGTGCGACCTAAGGCTATAACAACTTTATTAGCAGAGTAGGAAGGTATGTTATGACTGGTCAATAGCAAATGTAGGTTTTTGGCTCTTGGATAGTTTGCCAAGGGAGAAATGTCTTAAAGCACCACTTTCTAACTTAGGGAAGGCTGTTTGGACAGATTTGGATTGTTTCTTTAGAGCTGATGGGCAGACTAGTATGGCTGAGGTTAGGTAGGATTTATTAATGGGGTTTCATCTCGTCATGGGCGAACTGAAAAGGTAAGAAGGCAAAAAAGTTTATGGGGGTTTTCTAGATGAAAAATTGACATATGGAGATCAGCTTCTAGAAAACTCAGGTAGGAATTTAGTCATCAATAACAGGTGCAAAATACTGATGACTAACAAAGTACTTCTTATTTTTAATGTTATTTCCTGTTTTCCACTTTGTTCCATCATGTTTTGCTTATAGTAGGATAAAACATTTAGGCAAAGATGTTAGGTCCCTATACCACTAGTATAGTCCTTTATTATCGTTAGTTTAACCCCCTTATTGTTATTATTGAACCCTTGTAACCCCCATTTTGTTATTATTGTGCCCTTAAATTATTATTGTTAGGTCGGCTAGGATTACATTGTGGCCCACTAGGATTACATTATGGCCCCATAGACTCCTATATATAGAAAGGAGGTTTTGTGAATTGTATCATCCAAGAATTGTTCATTTATGTAATGTATTGGAGGTTGCCCCCTCGAAGTGGCTCATTTCTAAGGCGTTTATATCTCTTTTCTTCTCTTTTTGATTTGGTTACACAACATTTGGTATCAGAGCTTTGGGATTCTAGGGTTTCGCTGCTCCAAACAGGTCATCGTGGCATTTTCGCTATAACTTTTTTTCTACGAAGCGTCAGAAGCTGAAATTTCTAGGGTGCGAAGCTGAAATCTTGAGGAAGGTTGTCTAAAAATTTCAGATCTTGGTTCGCAATATTTGAGGAGATATCATCTGTGGAAGTTAGGTATTTGTTCAGGCTCATAAACAGGTCATCGTGGCAATTGCGCTATAAATTTTTTTGTACGAAGTTTCAGAGTCTGAAATTTATATGGTGCGAAGCTGAAATCCTGAGGAAATTCGTCAAAAAATTTCAGAGCTTGGTTCGCAATATTTTTGGAGATATGATCTGTGGAAGGTAGTGCTTTTTCAGGCTCCTGAATTTCATCTCAAAGAGGTGATCGTGGGAAAAGTTCAATAACTCTCTCTCTGGGCATCGGATTGGAGTGCCGTAAAAAGTGGTTGCAATTACACGGACCACAGTTTCTTGGCTATCAATTTCAGAGACGAAGGAAAAAACAGTGACACGTGGAAATCCGTACAAGTTGGCTCTACTGAACCAGTCCAAAGTTGGGTCATTGTGGGAGATTGGAAATAACTTTGTCTTGAAGAATCCAAATTAGATCATATCTGTGGCATTTGAAAGATAGTTTAGAAGGCTACTAAAGCAGTGAATTTCAGATATTGAATATTCTCAATTACAGATATAATTCAATTTCAATACAGAGCTCCTAAAAAGCAAGTAAAAGGTGTGTATTTTTTTCCAATTGCATAAGTCTTGTTTGAAGAATCAAGTTGAATTGATTCCAAGGGAATATTGTAGAATAGATATCAGTATTAGATTCTAAAATGGCCCCTAAAAAGAATTCAACTCCCATTAAGCCTTTAGAAGGCTCTACTGTGACTCATGAAGACGAAGAATGGCAACATGACATATCAAAATTACAAGAGCAAGTGCAACAAATTTCGCTCTCGCAAAGAACAACAAAAAATGAAATGGAAGTTTTGAATAAAGGCATGGAAACTAAGATGGATGGTTTGAAGAAAGGCGTGGAAGCTAAGATGAATGGTTTGGAATCTAAGATGGATGGCATGGAAGTGGGCATGGAAGCTAAGATTGATGACATGGAATCTAAGATCGATGAAAACATGAAAGACAACATAGAAAACATGAAGAATGATCTAAAAGCATACATGGAAGGCTTGATGACAAGCTTAAAACAAGAAACGATTCCTAATGGCGGAAATATAGTAGAAGAACCTCATGATGAGAACAAAATAAATGTTAATCGTGATTTCATAACCTCTAATGTTGGCGGGAAAAACCACCATATTCCAAAAATGGATATGAGGAAGTTTGATGGAAAGGATCCTGTAACATGGATACTACAGATGGAGCAATATTTTGATCTCCATAACGTGCAAAACACACAAAGGTACGCATTGCAACTTTACATTTAGAACAAAATACATTTGTATGGTATCGATGGCTTTGCTCCCGTAAAAAAATTGTCACTTGGTCAAATTTTACGGAGGAAATGATAGCACATTATGAGGATACAAAGAGCAACACCTTCTTTAGCCAATTGATAAATCTCAAACAAAAGGGTTTAGTGGGGGAGCACATTGAGGACTTCAAAAATTGAATATAAGGGTAACTGATATTCCAGAGGAACACAGGATTGATCTCTTCATAGGCACTTTAAAGGATAACATCCAACATGAAGTTCGTGTTTTGGAGCCTGATTCATTGGAGAAGGCATTCAGGTTGGCAAGAAAAGTTGAATGTAAAATTATGGCGACAAGGAAGCCTACCACTCAATTCTATAAAGAAGGAAGTGTTGCTACGTCTAGATTTCCACAACCTACAAGGTTGACACCACAACAATTGGAAGAAAAAAAGAGCAAAAGGGCTTTGCTACAGTTGTGATAGAAAATACACTAAAGGTCATAAGTGTGCTGAGAAGAAATTATTTTACATAGATTGTGAAGAGGAAGAAGAAATTGAACAAGAAGAGGATATACACCAGGAACCAGCCCCAGAAGAGGAAGAAATGAATCCAACCATATCGTGTAATGCACTGGCAGGAATTACCACTCCTCAAACTCTCAAGATAAAAGGAAAAATCAAGAAGAGAAAGGTAATAGTGTTGATTGATTCAGGTGGCACCCATAATTTTATTCATTGTAAGGTAGCCAAGGAATTAAATTGTTTCCTATACCCAGCACCAGAATGTCAAGTGATGGTTGCAAATGGAGGAACTATAAATTGCTCTGGAAAATGCCATAATATCAAGCTAACCATGGGGGAATATGTATTGACTAGTCCAATGCTTCCATTCCTATGGGAGGTGCTGATGTTGTACTAGGAGTACAATGGTTACAATCTTTGGGGACGGTAGCTTTTAATTTTCAAGAACTTTTCTTGAATTTTTTTTCAGAAGGAAAAGAAGTCGAATTGCGAGGTATTGAAGGGAAGTCGGGAAGGATAATAAGCTCTAATGTCATGACAAAGCTTCTAAAGAAACAACAACGAGGTGTAATTGCACAATTATGCTCACTAGAAGTTCCGACATCAAAATCATCTATTTCTGTAGATCTCCAACAAGTCTTGGACAATCATTCCAAGGTGTTTGAAACTACGAAAGGACTCCCACCTATTCGTGATCATGATCATGCTATTCATTTGATTCCAGGAAGTGTTCCTCCAAACATCAGGCCTTATAGATATCCTTACTTCCAAAAGAGCGAAATTGAACGTATGATTGCAGAAATGTTAGAGGTAGGTATAATTCAACCTAGTCAAAGTTCTTTCTCTGCTCCTGTAGTATTGGTACACAAGAAGGATGGATCATGGCGAATGTGTCCAGATTATAGGGAGCTCAATAATCTCACCATTAAAGACAAATTTCCCATTCCTGTGATTGATGAATTATTGGATGAATTACATGGAGCAATTTATTTTACCAAGTTGGATCTTCGTTCGGGATATCATCAAATTAGAATGAAGACTGAAGATATTCCAAAAACAGCATTTCGAACTCATGAGGGTCATTATGAATTTTTGGTCATGCCTTTTTGCCTTACCAATGCACCTTCTACATTTCAAGGGTTGATGAATTCCATTTCAAACCCTTCCTTAGAAAATTTGTGCTAGTATTTTTTGATGATATACTAATCTACAGCAGGTCTTGGAAGGATCATGTTGAACATGTTGACAGGGTGCTCAAACTATTGCAGGAGAAACAATTATATGCAAAAAAATCGAAATGTTTCTTTGGAGTACAAGAGGTGGAATATTTGGGTCATATTGTATCTCACGAGGGTGTTAAAGTAGACCCTAACAAAATTAAAGCCATTAAGGAATGGAAAGTCCCCACAACCATAAGGAAGTTGCGAGGATTTCTCGGGTTAACAGGGTATTATCGCAAGTTTGTTAAGAATTATGGGAGAATAGCAGCACCTCTAACAACATTATTGAAGAAAGATGCATTTCATGGACTCCTGAAGCAACTAAGGCCTTTGAACATCTTAAAGAGGCAATGTGCCTAGCACCGGTCTTAGCTACGCCAGACTTCACAAAAACCTTTATTGTGGAATGTGATGCCTCAGGAAATGGAATTGGTGCAGTTTTAATGCGGGAAGGAAGACCCATTGCTTTTGAAAGTCGTCCAATCAAAGGAAAGTATTTACAGAAACCTATTTATGAGAAGGAAATGTTAGCAATACTGCATGCACTAAAGAAATGCCGAACTTACCTAATGGGAAGACACTTCAAGGTAAAAACTGATCATGATAGTCTTAAACACTTTTTGGAACAAAGACTATCTTCAGAAGAGCAGCAAAAATGGGTCACAAAGATGTTGGGTTATGACTTTGAAATAATCTGCAAAAAAGGAAAGCTTAATGTTGTTGCAGATGCACTCTCAAGAAAGAATGAAGAGGTGGAAGCATTTCTTTGTGCCATTTCTATTATCCAACCAGATTGGATAACCGAAGCAAGAGATGAATGGAAGAAGGGCAAAGAAGTGTGGACACTCATTCAAAAGTTGCAACAAGATCCTAGTACATCCGATACATTTAGTTGGAAAAATGATTCCTTATGGTACAAAGATCGCTTATATCTTTGTAATAATTCCCAACTAAAACAAAAGATTATTTTGGAATTGCACACTTCTCCTTTAGGAGGACACTCAGGATTTTTAAAAACTTATCACGGGGTGAAGAAATAATTTTTTTGGGATGGCCTTAAATCTGATATTCAAAAGTTTGTGGCAGAATGTTTGGTTTGCCAGCAGAATAAAGTTGAGACAATTAAGACCCCGGGACTTCTACAACCTTTATCCATTCCAAGTCAACGTTGGGAGGAGATTTCAATGGATTTTATCACGGGTTTACCTAAGTCTGAAGGAAAGAGTGTCATCATGGTGGTAGTTGATAGACTTACCAAGTATGCACACTTTTGTGCATTATCTCATCCATTTAAAGCAAGTACGGTTGCTACTACATTTATGGATAGAATTCAAAAACTACATGGAAGCCCAAGGGTTATTGTGAGCGACAGAGATCCCATTTTTACTGGAAATTTTTGGATGGAGTTATTTTCTTGTTTGGGTACTCAATTAGCTCATAGCTCATCTTATCATCCTCAATCTGATGGTCAAACTGAGATAGTAAATAAATGTTTGGAAGGATATCTTCGTTGTTTTGTATCTGATAAACAAACACGATGGGTCAAGTGGTTACCTCTTGCTGAATGGTGGTATAACACTTCCTTCCATACTGCAGCAAAAATGACCCCATTTATGGCACTTTATGGATATCATCCACCATCCATCACATCATCTTTAAGGGAAAATTCGAAGGTTCAAGCGGTGGAAGATCACATCGAGCATCAGCAAGAAGTTCTCCAACTCTTAAAGGATAACCTGAATTTGGCACAAAATCGAATGAAACAACAGGCAGATCAACATCGCAGCGAGAGAAGTTTTGATGTAGGAGATTGGGTATTTTTGCGGCTACAACCATACAAACAAATGTCCCTCAAGCAAGCTAAGAAGGATAATAAATTATCGCCAAAGTACTATGGTCCTTACAAGGTGTTGCAAAAGATTGGTACTATGGCATACAAATTGGAGCTTCCTGCTTCTTCGCGAGTGCATCGAGTTTTCCATGTTTCATGCTTAAAGAAGGTTATAGGTGAAAATATTCCAGTTCAAACAATATTGCCAGAACTTGATGAGGAAGGAAAAATCATATTGGAACCTGAAGCAGTCATGGAAACAAGAACTCGACAGCTACGGAATCGATCAATTTCAGAGTGTCTCATCAAGTGGAAGAACTTACCCACTGAAGATTCTACATGGGAGGATGAGAATTTTATACAGAAGCACCCGGAGCTACTCAAGTGTTGAGAACAACACTTTTTTGAAGGAGAGGGGCATGTTAGGTCCCTATATCACTAGTATAGTCCTTTATTATGGTTAGTTTAACCCCCTTATTGTTATTATTGAACCCTTGTAACCCCCATTTTGTTATTATTGTGCCCTTAAATTATTATTGTTAGGTCGGCTAGGATTACATTGTGGCCCACTAGGATTACATTATGGCCCCATGGGCTCCTATATATAGAAAGGAGGTTTTGTAAATTGTATCATCCAAGAATTGTTCATTTATGTAATGTATTGGAGGTTTCCCCCTCGAAGTGGCTTATTTCTAAGGCGTTCATATCTCTTTTCTTCTATTTTTGGAGCTGGTTACACAACAAAAGAAATGTATCCTTGAAGCACCTCTGACCTGTTTATCCTTCACTGTTTATATGTTTTCTTCTACTGAATATGACAAGGTAGTCTAATAGCTCTCTTAAATATTCAGTTTATTTCATTTCAGAAATGGTTAATTCAGTTGTGTTAAAGACTGTTTATGTGTTCCCTCTTTCTTTACCTCTGAATATTGTATCTGAAATCTCCCTTTGATTATTAATACTTGCAGTCTGACAGAGAGGCTTGTTTCAATCATACCCTCTGTTCATTATTGTAATTAATGTGTTAAATGTCCCTATAATTGTAGTCCTAGATGTATAAGGCGTTCCCTCATCTTTGAATGCAATTGTATGCCTTTGTTGATTTAGCTTTCAGTAGTGAACTTATAGGAGGAAATAGGGCGTTCCTCGAATCCTCTGATTCACTAAGAAGGTGTTAAGTTTTCATTTCTCCTTTTCTTTGAGTGTTTATGATTTATTAAGTCCATAACAGTGAGCTTACTGGAGGAAATAGGGCATTCCCCGAATCCTTTGAGTCATTGTGAAGGAGTTTAGTTTGTTTATTCACTCTTAGTCCTTAATGTTCATCCCATTTCACCTATATTATTCATCAGATCCTTGAACAAGTTAGATTTTCCCTCTGGTTTCCCTTTCTTCTTAGTCAGAACTATTTGGACTTTCACATGACTCCATTGCCCAATGGCTTGTATATTCCCATGCTCTATCTATACCACATGAAACACATTTATCCAACCAAACAAAACAAACAACCCTGCACTTCCTAACTAGCCTAAAATCAACTTTTAAATCATTCAATACATATCTTTATAAAAATATTGAGAGATCCCTCTCTAAGACTAGGAGGGCTAGATCCTAGAGCTCTACAGATTGGTTCTGATGTTGCCTTGTCTTTTGATTAGGAAATCTATCAAAACACAGGACACCAACATGTTTAGCCCACTTAGAAGGATTTATTTGGAGCCTCCTCTTGGATTCAGCACTTAGACACATTGTTCTAAGGGATCCAGGTCTTGGTTTCAATTCCTGTAGCAGCCATTACTGGAAAATATTTTTTCCAGTCATGCCTTGCTAGCTATTCCAGATTTGGAATATTACATAAAAGAAGAATGAACTCCCGTACCAAGGAAAATGGTCCATTTTACAATGATATAGAATGATGTAGAAGAATAAGAAACACTAGACCATAACCCCAACTATGACACAACCACCTAATGATGATCCTAGACCTCCCGACACTGCCTCTTCAACTCTTGGCAAATAGACACTAGTACAATTTTTACAATGATGTATTTACAATGACTTAGTACAATGATACCTTTACAGTAACTGTATGTAGTGTTGTCCACTTGAAGTATTAATGTGATGAACTTCTTGTTGTTTTTATGCACCTTGATTTTTTCTCTTGTCATGCTACCCTCTATTGCACCTTGCTTTTCCTTGCTGCCCTAGAAAGTTTGGTCCTTTGTAGCCCTTGACAACACATAATCTAGCTTTTTCTTTTCTTCTAGGAGCTCAATATTGAATCTAGTGTATCTTTGTTATTTCAGATCCCCAATAAGTGATTTTTGGTTATGTAGTATTCCTCTAATTCTTCTTTCCAATGCCATAGGTCTAACCCAATTTGGATTCTTCAAGAGAGAGTTATGCCCAATCTCTCACAATGACCTAATTATGGAGTGGTTGAGTAGAGCGAACTTGTACGGAGTGCCACGTATCATTGTTTCTTCATTCAGCTCTAAAATTGATACAAAACAAACTACAGTCCATGCACTATCTGCCACTTTTTACATAATTCCAATATGATACTCAGAGAGAGATTTTTGACAATTTTCCCAAGGTCACTTCTTTGAGATGAAATTCAAGAGCCTGCAAAAACACTAACTTCCACATATCATATCTCCTAAAATATTGTGCACCCTTATCTGAAATATTTACAGGAGCTTTCTCAGGATTTCGGCTTCGCCTCATAAAAATTTCAGCTTCTGAACCTTCCTAAAAACAAATTTAGAGCAAAAACTTCCATGATGACCTGTTTTAGGTAGTGAAATCCCTACATAAGGAGGATATGAGGATCACAATTTATATAAATGCTTAGGTTGAGAGGGACTTCAACAAGTGAATGTGGGAGGGATTTTAGGAGCTTAAAAGTTATTAATTATTTACTTTTCAATGACCCATGCCACAAGCCCATGGGGTTTTATCCCACTAATTTGGGTTACAAACTTCAAACATGAATATCTCTCAAACCGTGAAGAATTACATGGCATGCCATATATCTACAGAAATATCTCGACAAGTAGAAGCCATAAAAAATATTATTGACCCAGAATATAGTAATTTTGTAGGTAAAAATTACCATGCAAGATAAGGGTAGCCCCTGGTGCTGCTTGGGTTGATATCAATGACAACCACTGATCAACACATCTAGATGTACCAACACCTGATTGTACCCTGAAAATACATCAATCAAAGATATGCTTTTGGAACCTACTACCCTTTGCAATATGTGATCAATTTTTGGTAAAAGGTAGTTTTCCTTCAAGGATGCTTTGTTTAGGTTTCTGAAGTCAATGTAGAGCCTAATCTCCCTTGTCTTCTTCCTCACTAATACAATATTTGAACCGATTTTGAGTACATGAGTGGGACTATTATTCCAGCATCATACATTTTCTTTATCTCTTTCTCAACTAGTGGCATTTGGACAAGATTTATTCTGCACAATTTCTATTTAAACGGATTATGTCTTTCTTTGAGTGGAATCTTGTGCTGAATGATGTCAGTATCATAGGACTTCAAGTCTTCATAGCTCCAGGAAAATGCATTACTGAATTCTTTGAATAGCTCAATATATTTATGTTTTATAGGTGTTGACAGTGTCTTTGACAGTTTTACCATTTTGGGTTCTTGCTCACTACCTATATTGCACTCTTCTACATTTTCTTTAGTGGATTCCATTTTTTGATTTCTAGCAACATCGCTAAAATAAAAAAGTTCTTCTAGAGGGACAAGTCCTCTTGGCAAGGTATTATCTCTGAACTCTAATACTTCAACCTCTTGTTTTTCTGGATCTTCACACATTTTTGTCCCATGTGGGCCTTATTTTGCTAATAGATTTATATCAGCATCATGAGGGTAATCCTCCTTGCATGGTTGTTCCTCATTAGAGCAGTCCTATTCATGATCAAAGTCTGAATTTGGCATTTCATACTCATCTTTGGACTGCGGGAATTCTTCAATCTGTTTGTCACCTTCAAAAACTTGTCAATATCTTATATTACTAGGGACTGCTGGTCTATATTTAACTTGTATTGTATATTTTTTGTTAGGATGATGTTGTTGATAAGTACCAGCTGTAAATGCTAGTCCATTGGCAAGGATAATTTGATTTCTTGGGATAGAGGCAAGGCCATATTCTTTGAATGTTTTTAGAAGGTCAAGGGCAGCATTCCTGTATGCTCTTAATCTAGAATTTTTAGCTGAATATTCTCCCTTAACTTGCCTAATGACTAGCTCAGAATCCCCATGGACATAGATCATTTTGGCCTCTAATTTTTTCAGAAGTTGTAATCCTAGGAGGGCCTCCTACTCTACTATATTATTTGTACATTGAAAGTTTAGTTTGTAGGAGTGACCTCTGCATGATTGTTCTTAGTGTTGTGTACCCAAACACCTACCCATGAACTAGTTTTTCCACAAGACCCGTCAAAGCTCATGCTCCATAGAGGTTCCGGTTCAGACTTATGTTGTTCATTTTCTATTTGGTCTGATTGTTCTTCCTCTTTTTCAGTTATTTGTTCAACTATTTCTACTTGTTCATTAATGTTTTCATCATTTTAAAGGATAAATGAATCAAGGTTTGTGTGGACAGAATAGAGAGGGGAATTATCAGGCTTGTCTTGACTACTGACCATGCATTTCATATGAGTCTCCCTATGTATTCTTCTTGGTTGACTAAATACTAGTATTGTAGCATAGGTCATATCCATTTGGAGGGTGCCTTGAAGTTTGGCTCCCCATGAGCGTGATAGGAGCATGCCATACTTAGGGGGAATTTCAGCCACTACAATATCCATTACTAGGCTTTTGGCTGGTATTTGTGCTAGACTAACACAGAGATCTTTGATCAGGCCTAGACATTTAACTCTACTGGAGTCAAAGGAGTACAAATCTTTGTTTGGTCTAGTTATCTCAAGGCCTAGTCTTTCCATAACTACCTTTGGCATGAGGTTATGAGAAGCTCTTGAATCTAACATGGCATTATGGAGGACTTTATCATGGATGTTCAAACTGACATAAAATGGAGGTACACCTCCCTCTTGGAACTTACCTTCTACTTCAGGGCCAAACAAAAGCTCAGGTTTTTCATCATTTAAATTCATAGTATCAGTATTTTCTCGTATGTTTAAAGCTTTCAACACTTGGGATCTATATACATCTTGGCCAACTAATTTAGTGATAGGTATGGAAATATTTATCTTGGCAATTTCATTCTCAATATTGAATGGTTTTTGTGTTTTTGGCAGATTTAAATCAGTTTTATCAGACATTGTTTTTACAGCAATTTCATATTGTTGATTTGCACTAGAGATATCATCTGAATCAGCTTTTTTAGGGCTACTAGTTGGTTTACGAGTGTTGCTTTCTAGATTGTTTTTGTTTTTATTTTTATCAGAGCTTTAACCATTTGAGTTGAACTTTCTTCTATCTTTTTAGGATCATTTTCAGGGGTCTTCCTAGCATAAATTTCAGGGTTCTTTCTCTTGGGAGTGTCTTGAAATTTCTTTTTTCTGAGGCCATATTTTCTATGCACCTCCATGATAAAAATTTTGAATCCTTGTTTATAATCCTTGGATTCTTGGCATTCTTCTTCATTTTGAATTAGGGTGAACATGCCTTTCTCTTCCTCAGTGAGGAAAATAGTATCCTCATTATTAACTCCCATTAGATTAATTTGACTCTCCTCTAGTTCTTTAATCATTCCCTCATCCTCATCAGCATAGTTTTCTTGAAAAGGAGGCATGATTTGTTGGTCAAGTTCCCTTTCTTCTCTCTGTCTTATTTGGGGGGATTTCTCCTAAAGTTTTGGTATTGGTTCCGGTTTCTATTCTGAGAAGATGCTTGGTTTTCTCTAGGTAAATATCTCTCATTCATGTTTATTCTCTCCATCATCCTTTCCATGGTTCTAACGATGTTATCAACCTTAGTATCAGATGTGGAGGCTACAGCCTCTTCCCTATATGTGAATTTTTTTTCATTTTTTATTCTAGCCCTCTTGGCAATCAGATTTTATTCTAAACTTACTACACCCCTCTGCATGTCTTCTAATATAGGAGGGTCTCTTTCTCTTAGTCGATAAGCCATATCTGAGTCAAAACCATCTGGAAATTTCATCAGGGCTAGACCTTATGGGGGTTTTATGTGAGGAGTGATGGAATTATATACATTGTTGAACGTAGTGTAGTAATCTTGGACAATCTATCCATCATTTCTCTTAATGTTTTCATATTCTGATAAGATTTGGAGAGGGTTTTTCTTAACTTCCCATTTATTTAGGAATATCTGATGAAAAGTAGGGAGGTCATGTATACTATTAGGTTTTAGGACTTTAAACCATTTTCTGTCTTCTCCCCTAAGCTTTGGGAAAAAATTTTGATCTTAACAGTTTCATCATCTATCTCTTTTATATCAAAAGAGCCATCCATTTTATCCACATGTTGATGAGAAGTTGTAGAACCACTTGCATCAAATAGGGGGATTTTGGACTGATAGTCTTGTGGTAGGGGTACTAAAGGTAATGGTAGGACTAATGGGGCATACCAAGTTTCCATGGTTGGTGGTTGGGGAAACAAAAGGGGTTTAACAAGTGGAGGGTTGACAAAAGGAGGTGGAGGGTTGAATGGGGGAAGGTGTGCAATGGGTGTATGAGTGGGGGAGGGGGTTTGCACAACAATATTTTGTTGTAAGATGGATGAGTCTAAAACTATCTGGGTTATCCAAACCTGGGATTTAGTCCTGAACAAGCTTCGTTCTAGGTGTGAATCAAATAGGCTATCCTGCAAGTCTTTAAGGTTTCCAGGTAAGGAACTTGCCTTGTGAATAGGTCTGCTAACAGTTGAATTCTTAGACCTAGGATTTTTCCTTAGGATGTGCTCAGGATTTTCAATTATTGCAGGAGGGTTTGGGTTAGGATGGGATCTGGTATAAATTCTTCTAGAAGCCAGAACTTAGACCCAAGGCATAGAGAGATTGAAAGTTTTATAATATCTTGAAAATAAACCAATCTATAAAAGAAAAATACTTTATTCACACAATATTTTGACTGGGTTTCTTTGAGTTTTGATAATCTTAGGTTTTTCTCAATAATTTCCCAGTGGAGTCACCAAGTGGATGATTTCAACTTTCTTGAGGCTGGCTATTGTCCATCATCAGCAACCAGATACCAATCTTTTTAATATTTGATTCATCTAAATTTGAGTGGGGTTTCTGATTTCTTGAGGAAATATTAAGCCTTTTTAATAACTTAGGTTCCCTGGTATGGTCGCCATTATGTTAGCTCCTTGTAATTTGCAAGATTGGCTAGAACAAGTAGCAGGGAACCACATCAAACCAATTTGGAGTCCAAGGAACTAGCCTTCCTAGGCTCAGAGAGGGCTCTCTCTATGTTTATGATTAATTGATTTATCTTTGTGCTTATATTCTTCTGATTTTAGGCCAGTTATGAATTTTTGGGGTTGTTTTTTTTATTGATTGTTGGGTTGGACAGATAGAGTGTGGGAAGCTTAATCCATTGGGCTATGGAGTCATAAAAGGGTTAAATTGTACATCAATTTTTCAAGGGTTTTCACATGGAAATCTAACTATATCAAATGGATTTTTTTTGGTAAGATGAATATGAGATGACAGAAAGTTGAGAAATTAGTAAAACTAAAGGGAAATTAAGAATCCTTTAACTATACTTCAACATAGAAGCCTTTAAGATATTAGTTTGGTAAAACTAAAGAGAAATTAAATCTTTCACTTGCCTAATTACCAATTCTGCGTTTCCATGAACTATTATCTTCTGGGCTCCTGATTTTTTCAATAGGTGCAGCCCTAAAAGAAGTGCCTCATACTCTACTATGTCATTTGTGCATTGAAAGTTTATTTTATATGAATAGGCTTCAAAATAATTATTTTTTGTATCATAAAGCCATATTATTGCACCTGCGTTAGTTTTAGTACATGACCCATCGAAATTGATGATACAAAGAGGACTAGTTTCAGTATTATCATCAATTTCCTTACTATCATCTTTGTCTTGGGTGCCATTAAATTGTTCTATGGAATAGGCACCATGTTCATGATTTTCTGGTTGAGATGATGGTTTGGAGGGTAGCCGCTTGCTTAGTATTTGATCAATTTGTTCTTCTGTCAAAGGAGAGATTTTTCTTTGAGTATAAACAGAAAAGGTGCTACCCTGTTTCTTATGACCAACAAAAGAAATTTTTGTGTATTTACAACAGATTTCTCTACGTGAATGAGCAAGAATATTTGTTTTGCAATAAATATCAGAGACTGACAATTTATTAATAGTCTGATCTATCACTTCTTCTGTCAACGGGGGAGATGTTTCTATATTTCTTTGAACATAAGTACAGCAGTTCTCTGTCTCTTGTAAGGGCTGATTTTGAGGCTAGATGTTTTCTTGAGCCTCTTCTAGGGGATCTTGACTTGTGCTTGCAGGGAAACTTTGAGTATTTTCTGTTGTTTCCTAATCTTCTTGTGTTTCAAAAAATTCCTCATGATTGTTATGATGCTCAATATGAATACAAGGTTCATGAGTTATTTTTTCTTCATTATCAGGATGCCACTCTTTCTGTATAATCTAAACTGAGTTATGACACATAGGAAGGGTTTCTATATGTGTTGGTGTCTCCTCAATTTCAGGTTTCATGTTTTCCAACTGGCTACTCATTTCCTCAAAGTACTGCTCACTATTTGTTTTTGCATTTTGGTCGTGAAGATCTCTTATCAGCATGGTACAAGACATAGGAAGGCAATCAAAAATTTCTTGACAACCTTATTTATTTCTTTCTGTGTAATTTTTCTCATAATTTTGTATAAGGTGTTGATCATAATACATGTCTTGGTCATTGTCTTGTTCTTGAGGTGATTGGGCTTGTGTTTGATCAGAGGAAAGCATAGCTTGCTCTAGATCATCAATATTAATATTAGCTATCAACCTATCCATTCTCTTTCCAAGCATGTACATCATTTTTTCCATCATGATTAGAAAATTTTCTTGTTGGTTTTCTTTATGATCTTGTTCATCATACATGTCTTGTCGGGGTAGAGTTTGTGTTGGCTCAGAGAAAGGCATATGTTTTTCTGGATCACCAATGTTTAAATTAGCCATAAACCTATCCACCCTTCTTCAAAGCATGTACATCAATTTTTCCATCATGACCATATGTTTGTCTTCTGGGTCTATATCTAAATCCATGTTTGTAAATCAGAAAATAGGTCATTGTGTCTGTTCAATTAGTTCAAGGTCTTCTACCAGTGGATTCATTTGGTCTTTTGGGAGTTTCAGAGTGTGGAGTCGCTAGGTGGAAGATTTTTAGCTCCTAAGGAGGTAAAATGTTTTATGGTTCCAACACCATGTACCAATCTAAAAAAATTTGGGTTTTTTCTGAGTTTTCAAGATGTATAAAATGCAATTCACTCAGAAAATCCCCAGTGGAGTCGCCAGAAATGTTAGCTCCCTGTATTTTCAGCAGATTGGTAAGACCAAAAATGCAGAGAGAACACTTGAAGCAATTTGGGATTCTAGGATCTAGCCCTCATGAATCCGGAGAGGGATCTCTCCAATAAGTGCAAAGATAGATTTATCTTTAAAGTTTTGGGTGTGATATTAGGCTAGTTATGAAGAACGAGGGTTTTTGTTTGTTTTGGATGGTTGAACATGATTTTAGTTGAGTGGAAAGTCCTAAAGAAAAAAGTTTCAAAGGTGTGAAGTTGCAAGCAATCAGAACAAAATTTGGCTGATTAGATAGATCTAACGCTGGTTTTTAGTCCATTGGGCTATGGAGTCATAAAAGGGTTTAATTGAGCAACAATTTCAAGAGTGGTCCAAGGGGCAAGTCATCTATATCACAAGATATTTTGAGATAAAATGATGGAATGGAACAACAAAAGTGTTGGAGGGGTGGAAACAGACACTAATTTCAACTAGGATTAAACAATTTGTCCAAACAAGAAAAGCCTTTTAAGGTAACTGTTTAAAACCAACCAAAGGGCAAGGCTCACCATAAAACTCTTTGGGCAAGTTCGTATTAAAGTAAAATCAATAGACAAAAAATCCAGTAATCCGCATAATTACCTTCAGAAGGGATGAAAACATATAAGAAAAACAAAGGGCATCTTAAGATCAAATAAGGTACTTTTAAACCTAGTCTGCTTTCAGCATACACTTAGGGAAACTTTCGCAATTTACCTTTAGAGAAAGAAGCTAGAAAACAAGACACACCATCATTTTTCTAGTCTATCTTTAATAAGAAATAATGAAAATAACATTCAAGAATAATTTTTAAAGTAAACAGTAGGACGAGGGAATGCCAACATTCCTAACTGCTTGAACTGTATTGAATCATTCTTAAATAAAAAATTTAGAGGAAAACATTGAGATAAATCTTATCAGTCAGAGAATCGTACTGTAAACAGTAAATCCTAACTCTATGCTTGTTGTTCTTTATCAGAGAATAATGGAAAAAAATGGCATACATGAAAGGAAAACAATTACACAGAAAGAAGCACTTCTCCAGTGATATAGACCAGGATCCCAAGAAACAACTTGTTTATTGATGTCAAACCAGTTACAATCTTCAAGTCCGATGTTTCAGTTCAGCAATCATCTTCACTTCTCAACCTAACTTATACGATCACAAACAGAGCTTCAAGAGCCTTTGAACACTATTTACATGTAGAAGTTTTGAGCACAAGTGTATTTCAAATTTCTGCAACCAACATTGTTTCATCTCCTACAGAAGTATTTATAGAATAAATGAGGAGGTGGGATGGGATAAAAGATCTCCCAGGTTCAATTAATATAGATTAATACTTCTCGGCCTTTGAGGGGCTCGATGGAGAAGTTTACAAATATTTCCTCTATCTTAATTGTTTTACATTAAGAATTAAGCTCGGTGGGGAGCTTTTGTTGACTTTAAGGCTATGTGTCATCTTTGCAATAACTCTGTTTGTCTTGGAATAACTGTTCATTTGTATTGAGGAAAATATCCTCTGTTCTGGTCATTACTCGGCCTCTGTTGAATGTTGTGATGCTACAGGTGGCATTCAGTAGCTGAAAGGAATCAATTAGCCTCTGATGTGGTAGTGGAGGCTTTCTGGGTCTGATAGATATTTTTTATTTTCTTTAAACACGGTTAATTTGATTTGATTCTGTATGTTTAGGCTTAATTTGGCCTAATTTTGTCTTTCTGTTCTTTAACTATGTTTAATTTAGTGGATTAGGCTTTTGATTTTCGATCTTAGCCGTAATCCATCCAAACTATGTAAACCATCTTTAATTCTTCATTTCTGGTTTTTCCTGAATCTTCATATTGATACTCTTTATCTGCTTTAACTTTGTTGTGTCTTGTTGATGTGAAGGTGCGAAGAAGGCTCTTATGGCATCAATGCTCATGATGCGCTGACGAAACGTGGTATGAAACCCTGTAGAATGGTTTTATTCAATGAATAAAAGCCTGGAGGATCGTCATCCTCGGCTTTATTTTTCCTTTTTAAAATAATTGGAAATCCATTTAAAACCTGCATAAAACTAAGAAATAATTAAGAAATCCTGCGTATTTGGGTAAGACTGCTTCAGAGATTGTGGTTAGGAGCATGGTCGTTGGATGACATCATCCAACGGTGGATATTGCACATTGAGGTTCAAAGGGGTATTTGGAAGAATCAATACAGAGATTAAGTTAGGGCCGTTGATCTTGCGGAGATCAACAGTCGGGAGGAAACGTAATAAGATAATGTGAAGAGGTCACATTATAATTACATAGGAGAAAATGTGAATAAATACAAAGGGAAATAGGTTTTAAAACCTTTGTCGGAGGAAATCGCATTGAAAGGAAATTGGGGTTTCCAAATGATCGTGGGCTATTGGATCATATTGGCCCCTGAGATAAACAGTGGAGATCGCTTTTAGAAGTCCCTTGGAGAAAGCAGAGGGCGATAGTGTAATGGCCAGATTGGATCTGAGCCATTGATCTACAGAGATCAACGGCAGGGAAGGAACGCAATGGGTCGCAATGTAAAAGGTAAAAATGGTTTTGGCTTGAGAAACCACTGTTTTCACATTATTTTTGAGTGGTTTCCAAATTTCCCAAAAAAAACGTGATACAGTCCGCCGCCCGCCACGTTTCTAGATGAAAACCACTTTTTTCGCATAATTTTTTTGTGTTAAAACCTCTGTCGCAGAAAAAATGTGAAACTTAATGCAAGCCATTAGATGGAGGGGCGCAAATCTAGCGGTGTGGATCACACGCGATGGAGGGTAAGATGCACAGACGGAAAGAAGCAGGGTGGTTTTATTATGGACCGTCC
Organism: Pinus albicaulis; assembly: GCA_034641835.2. Classification (NCBI taxonomy): domain Eukaryota; kingdom Viridiplantae; phylum Streptophyta; class Pinopsida; order Pinales; family Pinaceae; genus Pinus; species Pinus albicaulis. The sequence goes on along the minus strand of CM076569.1, from coordinate 159,442,958 downwards.
GATCAGGGAATTGACGGTGGATATAAAATCTGGGAGGTTAATGAAATAATATATAAGGCGGAGAATGGGTTAATATGGGTCATTGATCTGCTGAGATCAACGGCTGGGATCTCCTCAAACAACCTTTACAAAGCGGGGCTTCATGTTTTTAACAAAGGTCAAGGGGTGCAATCTAGGTCGTCGGATCTTGACACGTGGATGGCCCAGATGTAATCGGAGCTTTTGCGATCGACAGGGGCAATGGAGAGGGGAGTGCAGATGCGATTGGCTATGGGTCGTTGATCTGCAGATCAGATTGACGGTGGGAAACGAATTGGGAGGCAACCAATCGAAGGTGGTAAATAAAATATATAACGCGCCCAATGAAAACTTCCAACGCGAGATTTCGCTAGCTGTCTGATTGGTTGATGATCAACGGTGGAGAAGAGCTCTGACCAATGAACAGCGAGCTTAGTGTAAAATATGAAAAAAGTATTTTTTATGAAAAAAAAAGGTTTTATTCCATCGGGGCAGGTTAAATATAAGGTTGGCACCCGACTGCGGAGCCTTTGGATATATGAACAAGTGAAAGGGACTGGGGGTTATGTATAAAGGGGCCAATCGGAATCGGGAGGAAGGAGTGGTCTTTTCAATCTACCCATTAGAAAATCTTCGATGCGAGATCCTTTTGATCATCGATCAGTGTTAAATCAACGGTCTGCATCACTCAAAACACTTAACCTGCGGGTTTGGAATAAAACTTAGGAAAGGTGGGTTTTATGAAGTTATAAAGGGAAAATTTGATCGGGATGGGTTTATTCACAAATTTTAGCACCCGATTGTGGGCTTTGAGGTTATATGAAGCGGAAAAAGGCTCGGGGCCTATATATAAAGGGTCGATCACATCGGAGGTTTTAACATAGCAAATAGACTTGCACGTTGCCTGATTTTTCCAATGCAATAAGCGCCTAAAGGTTTTAGCACTTGGTCCCAGTGCTAGGGCATATGTGGGGAAGTGGTTTAGGACTTTAGCCCAAAGGGGCTTAAGCCTATAGTTAAAAAAGACTATTTTTTATGATTTTTTCAAATTTTTTCAATGGATTTGAGGGTTTCAGTAAGGTTTAAAAATGAGTTTTAAACCTTATAAAGGGATTTTCATGAAGGGAAAAGGGGAATGAATGAAAAATGGAGGAATTTTATAGGAAAAAAGGGAGAATAAAAGGAGGTTAATTTTGAAGTGCAAGGAGGGGAAAAATGAGGAAAAAATGGGGATTTTTGCAGCAGTCTTTTCTTCAAGAAAATAGCAGATTTTCAGAATTTTGAAAGGGAAATAGTAGTGAAGATTAATCAAAGGATAATATATCATCATGAGACTTCAAGAGATAACATTTTTTTGCAATAAAACTTGTTTCTTGAAGACTTCAAAAATGTTTTAGCCACCATTTGATATGACAAATTTTATAGGTGGCTAACACCTCCCTTTTTGGTGGGTGTCTGACTTAATGCTGCTTTAGCTTCTCTAAGCTTTGGGAGATGCGTGCACTTAAATGTATGATGAAAGTGTGAGAAAATTCGGTAGTAAGTCCATGTAATATTCTCTTGATTAGAGAGAATCTTTTGAGGAAGAAACGAGATAATGCGGAAACTATTTGCAAGGGGTTTAAGTTCTCTGCATTTATTGATCCGGTGATCATTTAGATCACATAGGCCGCATGTTATCCTCGGCTGGGCCTGAGGTTTATGTGGTTGGTTTATGGTATTAGCAAGCGTGATGAACCACCCTGGTGGCAAGATCGAAGCAGGCTTATAATCCCATTGTGGTAGTCGGGGTGTCGTTGGGTCGATGATGGATATTTTATTCCATTCTTGAAGGTCGCTCGCCCTCTTTTCTACGGAATTCATCATGTAGATAATGGGACAGAGTCGTGATACATTAGTACAATGTCGGTCGTAATGATTACCCTGACATATCAGGCAAAAAATCCGTGATATGGGTCTCCCATCTTGCGTGGTCTGAGGCCTGGCGGGGTACCATCGTCGATATGCTGCTAAGTCGGGGCAGTGGACTACTATATGGTCCCTCTGCTTGCATAATGTGCATGCAGGTGTCTTTCGTCACATATTTGTGACGATAACTATGGGTTGCTTGCTAGGCTGTTCTTCGGCTGACAAGAACATGATTGACCCACTCATCTCCTCTGCTTGGGTAACGGAGTTTCTGATGGATTCGGCATCCATATCGTCTTCTTGGGAAAGACGAACTATGGCTGAGAAGAGGCTAGCAAGGGCTAGTCAGAAACAAGGTATGCAGTGACAATCCTCCAATAAGTGATTGTCGGGGCATAACGGGCATGTGAATTGTGCTGCCCGTAGCCCCACATAGTAGACCCTCTTGATTGGATACCATATGTAGATGAGTTCCAATGTGGCACACTCTTCGAGGTAGAGGCCACGTTCATCGCATAGCGTGCAACGTATAATGGGCATTACTGGGGGGCACTCTATGTATCGGTGCTCCTCTTATAAGTACAAGATGGTGCGTGGCTCGTCATTGGTGGACTGTACGGAGGGATCCTCTTGATAGGATCACTCGATCGCTTGTAAGGTATCCCGATACCATGGTATTTCTGTACAATGGTGGGTATAGTGCCCATAGGTGTCACAGAGGGCACACGCATGATTGGTACACAGCAGTCTGCTTGAATTTTTGGTGGCAAGTTCCTTTTTATGGGAATGTCGTTTTGAGGTGCCTGCCTCACAGCAAAGGAGTGGTTTTAATTCGTCCAACTCCAGGCATATCTAAGTAGGGTGTCCTGTGACATCACATATGGCGTAGGCTGATGACTCTCTCTCCATGGTGAGGGTCACCACTTTCTTTCCTTTCTTGGAGATTTTCTTTATTGTGGTCGTTGATTTCATAGCGGGAATTTCCCTTGCGGGTGCGGGTTCGACTGCTACTTGGGTTGGTTGGGAATCCTTGGGACCAGGAGGTTTTAATCCAAATGTAGTAACATTGGTAGCTGGCGTTCCTGGAGGGGGAACAAGGTACCACATTGGGAATTCCAATGATATGTTGGGTAGTACCATTGTTTCCAAGACCTGCTGGGAGGTGAAGCCAGGAGGTGGGTATAGGAAAGGAGTTTGGGAGGTGGCATAGACTAAGGAGGCTGCAGGAGTTGATGCCTTAGTTTTGTTACTGCTTGAGTCCATGTCCTAACTAACCTCGATGCTTGACATGGACATCATGCATACCAGGGCCGTTGTGGTATCGGGTGATACCTAAGGGATAATGGGAGGATCTCCTAGGAAGGATCCTAGGATGGAAAATGGTTTGAATTGGCCAGGGTCATATTCTTGATACCGTGAAATACCATCAGTGGTTGTGTCTACATAAGGTAGAACCATATCTTTATTGGTCAAGGGACGCTTTTCAGTGTGCATCAGTTGGTCTACTGTAATGATTCGATCCTCATGGGGGGAAATCATGATGCGGAAAACAGAGGATGCTATTGCAGACATGGCGTACATGTAACTTTGCCCAAGGAGTATATTGTAATCCAAGTGAGCATCCAAGACTTCGATGTCTATGTGGACCATTTTTCCGGCTAAGCAGACTGATACGTTTTGGAAGAGACCAACTAGGGTGGAGGGTCGACCGTCATATGCCCTAAGTGTGATGACTAAAGGTTTGAGTTCTGAGGCTCCTAACTTATGCCATACATTCTTTGACATGATGCATGTGGATGCACCCTCATCTATGACACATCGGTGAATAGTGCTATTCTATATAGATACCGGTATCTGAAAGGCAACCATGGAGGGAAGCATAGGAGTGGCTCTGTCTAAATCAAAAGCCATCATGCGCGTGTCGGTGGAGTCGACGGTGTCTAAGGCGAAAAGTAGGGCTTTCTGCTGCTTTGGGCACGACTGTAGTACCTCCAACGCGGACATAGCAGTATGTGACTAGGCTAAATCGTCTATGATGTTGTAATTGTGAGCTACCTTGGAGTAGTTACCTGCTCGCCTATTAGGCCCTTTGACCATTTTTGGCAATGGTTCCAAAGGAATATTTGGAATGGTTAAAGGTGCAGTCAATGCGGGCGTACTATCCCCTGACGTAACAACGTCTGGTGAGGTGTCGTAGTTATGATTTTGGGTTTGGAAAAACATTTCTTCCCCAGCCATGTAAATTTCATGGCTATTTTTCTCGGAATTGTTGGGGTTTTTCTGTTGAGTGATTATCGTTCCTTGATGGGGGAAGGGTTCTTGCATAACTGTGGTTGGCTGGGAAGATCCTCCTTGTCCTCGGTTACTCTACAGCTTTTTAAGCTCAGGGAGTTCGAGACAGTGGTGAGTATAGTTCCCGTACTCACCACATATCAAACAAGAATGGTTTGTTCGTAGAGGTGGCCTTTTGCCTTGCTATTGAGCATTGCTTGGCTCCTAGTTCTGATTCCGGTTGAAGTTATCTCTAGATCAGAGTAGCGGTGGGCGCTGTAGACTGTTGCCCCCTTGTCCAGGGTTCCCTTTGGGTTTTTTTTTTACCTTTATTTTGACCAAGTTAGGAGGGTAATTCTCCTGATCATACTCGTGTGGTCGATCTCGGGACGGCTGCACAAAGTTCACCTATGCATTTTTTTGCATTGGTGGGTTATGTGCTTGGGACTGAGCATATTATTGTCCCATATTTGCACCTAGCCATTGGGGGGGAGTTCTTCCGTCAGTTTTTCTTCCTGCGTACTGGGTCCCCCCGGTCGGAGGGTAAGGTCCTCCTTGGTGATACGCGGGCACCCTAGTAGTCAAATTTTGTTGCTGCATATGATGACTTTGGAATCTGGGTTGAGACATGTCCTGGGTAGATCAATGTGTATAACTAGGATTTTGACTACTGCTGCCTAGGTACCCTTGGGTCATCGACCCAATAAGTCTGTCTACAAAGTTCGACGTGCCTGGAAATTCTTGATAATATTGCAGGCACGGGGCATTAGGTAGGATATTGTATATGTATCATGATTGCCTCTAAATCAGTTCAAGCTGCTGGGCTTTAATGATTGCATCCTTTTCAGATGTGGGGTTACATTGCGCCACATCCTTTGAAATCTCTGCTGTCAAATTTTTCAAGAATAAATCTAAAAGGACTCGGTCATCGAGTTCAGCTTTGCATAAGCTACGACACTGTCGCCACTCGTGGAGGTGTTCAGAAATGTGGGTAGAGGGAGATTGTCTGAAATGAGTCAGTAATTCCATTCCCGAATCATGGTGAATGGGTAACTGAAAGTAAGGGAGGAACACAGTAGCGAGGGCGCTAAAGGTTCTATGTGAAGCAGGGGGTTTCTCGACGTACCATTTCGCGGCCACTCCCGTGAGAGTGCGTTGAAACAACCTCAATTGAATAGTATCGTCAATGATGTTATTCGATGAGCACCACAGGTGAAAGGTCATTATATGATTCCCTGGGTCTTCCACTTGCTTGCCTTCAAACTTTGGTATGTCTGAAGGGATATTCATGGGCATGGGAGGCCAATTGGGGTCGTGTGCGATGGGGTCAATGGTGAGGTTGGTTAAATCCGATAGATTTAACGCTGCTAAGAAGGGTGACTAAGAGTTTAATTCCATGGAAACGTGTGAAGACACGAAGTTCTAGTTAGATCGGGGGTTATTCTGTGAAGTACCCTTGTGAATTCAGCTGGCTTCCCGTATGGGATGCACTCTTCTGCCCCCTAGGGGACGAGGGGGGAGTGATGTGCGGTGTGGTGTTGGGAGACCGGTCAGGGTTCCCAATGAAGGTTGCTCCAAGAAAGGAGGAACTAACCACTGTGGCAATGTTCCGTCTTTGACTCCTAAATGGCGAAATACCTGGAACCCCTCCCGTTAATGGGGGAGGTCCAAAAGACGCCTAGACCGACGAGGTTCCGTTGGAACCATTTGAGGGTCATCCAAGTTAGGTTTTGGAAAAAAAAATTGATGGGATTGAGTTTATGATCACGTCAAATTTATGGCCACATACATAAAACAAACCGAAAAAGAAATGATTTTTCCTTTAATTTAATCTATGTGATCAATCAAGAAAAAAATGGTTTCGTCTATTTGTGCATGATACTCAAAAATCCTAGAAGACCTAATAAATTCCTCACACTCTCAAAAGTAACTGGGCCTTGAGAGGATTTCTTGCGAGTGCTGGCACAACGTCCCAAAAGAACTGGCGACGCCCCCAGTCAATCGAAGAGAATCAACCAAGGTAAGGGTAGAGGGTCTGGCACTTGCCTGCACCATCATCTATAGGGTAAAGGATGCCCTAGTTTTGGCCACTAAGAACCACCGTCCCACGTGAGCATTCAAGTCTTGGGCTTCTTGGTAGTCAACTAACAGTACTGAGTATCGGACGGGTCAGGTAGCCCCAACTAATACCGCACGCACTGCGCCTAAGCCTAACCCCCTCTGAATCGCGTCTCTATCGCGCTCGGGTTTTCTTTTCCGTGGGTTGATAGGTGGATTTTAAGCTCCCTAAAAATGAAACTTCTATGTTTCAAGTGTGAAGCATGATCAAGGCGGCTTATTGGATGCCTACCCCCTTGATCCTAACTTAAACTATAATTTCTCTTGTGGCCCCTGTGGGGAGAGTTTAGTGAATTGGTTTAAGTTATTTTTAGGTGGCTTTATTTTCTTAGTGGGTGAGTGTGTGTGAGCATATGGTGAACAATCTCATAATTTGAACATATGTAATCGGTGATCCGTTACAAATGTCCCCCTAGTTAAACTATGTGACATTGTTCCTTGTTCCTTGAGTGACTAAAGGGAGATGGAAAATCACAAATGTAGAGTGTTCATATGCTTTTCTAGGGTCACCCAATGGCACAAAGACAACAGATATTACTTACTCTAACTTGCAATTAAGTCCTAGTCCCGCAATTTCCTAAATGCAAAAATTGAAATTTAAACTAAACAATTTCTACACTAGCTTATGCATGTGTGGTCATGAGCCACTTACTTGGACTAGTTAAACTAAGTGTGCATACCATAATTTGCAAAAACATAAATTGTTCAGAAATCAATGGTTAATTCGCCCCCTACTTAAACTATGTAAATACTTTTTGCAAAAAATCAACTTAAATGAAAACTAACTAAATGCCTATAAAAAGCAGTAAAAATCAGTCTTCAGAAGCTATGGGGTATCAACACAGGTGTTGGAAGATACATTAGGGTCTACCCAACACACTTACAAGCAGAAAAATGCAGCAGATATGGAGAAAAAATCTCTCTTCAAATTGCGCGCAAAACCTTCTGACAGCTGCACCTTCCTGTGCGCAAGTCACTCCTGAACGCGCGCACTACGCATCTGTGTGTAAAAACAACGCGCGAAATTCCTGCAAGTAAAAAAAATTAGGAGCTGCCTTCTTCAGTCTGTCACTTTAGTGACTCTAGGGACTGGAAGATTGGTCAAAGGACTATCATCTCCACTCCAGCATAGACTAAGGTTCTCCAACAAATAATGGCACAACCACATAAACTTGAAACACGTCAGTGGAGTCGCTAATCCTGTTGTGGTGGATTTGACACTCGGGTTTACGAAATCACACGCATTTAGAGAATGTGGTATTTTCTCTAAACCACCAGTAACAGGCAGTATATGGGGGGAGCTTAGAATTATAAGACTTAAAATTAAGTAATACACTTAAGTATGCTATGTTGAAAAAGTAAAACTAAAAACATAAAAAAGAAGCTAAATAGAGAGTTCCAAACAACAACAAGGTAAACAATGGCTCGATGGCCTTCTTCTCATTGAATGCTTGGAATGAATACAAATCCTACCCACTTGCCGAAGGGCCTAGGTAGAGGCTCTACGACCCGACACAAGGATGTTTTTCTTTCAAGTTCTTCCTTCTGATGAAATTCAACTCTCTCTCTATGCTGTAATAGATTGAAATTGTTAGGTGGCCAACAATTGAGTCCTCTTCTTCAGCTCCTGCTCCTTGGTTCACATAAACAGCTAGTGTTTCTTGGGAAACTTTGGCAGGCATAACCTTGTGCTCACAAATTTTTCATCTCTTTGAGGGTTTATATAGTTGAGCTTTCAAACAACCTTCCCTCCCTTTGTACATGGTGGATAGTGACCCAAGGGAGGGGCAATATTCCATTGTGGGCTGAAATATGCTTTTGTGTGCTCACACAAGGCCTAAGGAGACGTTGGTGTTGTCCTTAAGCGGCTTTCACATAAGGAGAAACTGTCATTTGCCTGCTTGTGGTCCCGGAAAGGGACTTTTTTCCATTTCCAGGAATGCCCGCTTATCGGGCTCCAGTGCGCACAGAAGGTGCACTTATCGAAGGAAAAAGTGCGCACTCGGGCATTTATGACTAGTTCAATCTTGAATTGCTCAAAACCTTAGAGATTCTTAATATTTTTTATTCCATAATGTAACTCTGTCCTGTAAATCCTTGAGCTCGACATTACTTGATGTCGTTTTTTGCTGTACGATTTTCCAGTGTTAACAGATCCCCCTAATGTGTGAGGTCTAGGAAAAACTGTATAGCCGAAATACATTATAGTTTATTTTCTATATCGTATGCAAAGAGAGAGAGAGAGAGAGCGAGGCACGCATGTAGAAGGACAACATCTTGCACCAATTCCGAGATAACCACTGCCTAGGGGACCCCCTGCAAGTAGACAAAATATACAACATATTTTCGAAATTTCAACGAGGCGAGCATGTCCCATGTTCGCGATGCTATGGCTAATTAAACAAAATTTACAGATACATGCGTTGTCTGTGTCACCACTGTGGTAGTGATGTTGGTGGTTTTTGACGACGACTGTTGATGCCCTCAGAGGTGTTTTTTCTTTGGCGATAGGTGGAATGTGGTACCCATATGCATAATTTTGGTATGGCAGATCACTGCACAATGTACGCATATGTACTGGATAGGACCTTCCCGTGTAAGCATTGTTGTCAGAGACACTTATAAAGGCATGGGTCTTCATCAAAGTGCAATGGTTGTAAGGTACGATACCATCGTGACATGAAATCTTTTGCTGTAGTCGAATGTCAAGAGGATCGATGACATCTATGGACAATGATGTCTCCCATAGTGCCACCCGAGGATACCCCTTTACATGGGGAGGGATCATCCAAGGTACCGCTTCCTTTTTAGAAAAGAGTTGTTGATGTCGACAAAAAGGAAGCCTTAACTGAACCATAATGGGTTTAACATAGGCATGTTGGTGAGCGGTAGCTGAAAACGGATGATGGGGATTCAGTGGCCCAAGGTCGAAGTATATTTGAGCAGCTTGGTGGCAGTCACAGGTATTTTCTGAAAGGAAAAAATCCCTGGAGTCGGTAGGACTTCCAGGGCGGGTATGAACCAGCTATGATTGTCGTAATGGTGCGTGCATGGGGGGTATGAAATACTTCGACCAAGGGAGATGGGGGACTGCTGCCATGGGAGGAAAAAATGCAATATGAGGGTGAAGAGGCGAAGGGCGTTGTTTGTGTTTTTTGTACAAAAAGAATAAAATAATGGGGTTTGGTTTGTACAAAACACAAAGACGGGTACCCCAAAACTTGCAAGAGGGTCGCTCACTTGATGGTGTGAGGATGGTATTTTGTTGGGGGTAGGGGTCCCATTGGCTGGTCTCATGCGTGGGGTTGATGAAGCGGAAGATGTTGCAGATGGATTAATGTTGATGGAGGTATGGTGGGCCAAATGTGGTGCACGGAGGCGCTCTTTCATTCTGCTTGTACAACCCAGTCATCCAGGTAGGGGGTTGAGTTGGAATGGTGAACTGGACCTTACGCATGATATATGGATGGGCATGAGGTGCTTCCCAGACTAAAATGGTATGGCCATGGCATCACTTTGTGGAGTGATGTATGGTCTACTTGAGCTGACGATCACCATGGAGAGTAGGCTCTACCGACCATCGAGGACGTTTATCGTATGCAGGGTGAGGTGATGATAAAAGTGGTCAGGTGTGAGGACTCTAGGTTTTATTTCTGATGGAGAAATGATGGCAGGATATGCAAAGTTTCTGGGACTCTATCATGCCAAGGGTAGAATGATACCTGCTCCGGAACTTTCGGTGGTGATTGTTGTGAATGGTTTGCAGGTTCTTCCTGCAAAAACAACTACCTCAAGTGAAATCATCTTCTTTTCATTCAATATTATTTGAAAATCATGAATTTTGGAAAGGAAGATGGGAGGGTGCATACCTGCTGGCGCTTGAAAAAAAAAAAAATGGAAAGCGAATGTGGGGCATCGCTTTCGTTCGTCATGGTATACTAATGAGTGTGCAACTTACGGTTTGCAGAATGGACCTTCTGATCTCCTGTTATGGACCTCTGAAGTTCTAAAAAAGGGCGATAAATAAGTGATTATGGCCCTAATCCTATTCATTTGTACTTGCTGAGTTTGGGAGATCAAAGGTGGTAGCAGAGCCTTTCTTGTCGTTACGGTCAACCTGTGTACCGGGGATTAGAGATACTATGCTGAGGTAACCCTCATGACGTCCTGCACTTCAATTTTTTCAGTTTGGTGACGTCAGGGGCTGTACAAGTTGGGTTTGTACGGCCTCAAAGGGGATTTTTGCCCTATATTACACGGGAAATATAAGGAAATATGTGCCCCCCCTTGCGCGTATTTCTCAGGTACAGTCACGCGAGAGCGCACTGTCCCTCCCTCTTTGCACGCAAGGGCGCACCTGTAAATGAAACAGGCGTGCAAGAGTAGTGTTTTTGGAGAAAAATTGGGTTTTTTTCTGTCCTTGATGATTTTTCTCCTTTGTAATGATGGGTGCCTGTTGCTTGGCAGGTTAGTGTGGAGACAACAATATTGGCCCGAGATCCGGACTACTCTAGCTGTTGAGGATGGGGCGCACCATCAATTGGCCGCATGGGGCCTCCTGAAATTTGCTAAGAATGAGTGCCTTCGGTCACAGGACCGATTGCTACGTTATATTATATGGCATTGGCACCGGAGGCACAACATGTTTTTCATGAGGGGGGAAAACTTGATTATTCGTTCGGAGATGGATATTTATTTTGTGACCAGATTACTGCCTCAGGGAGAGGTGTTGAGGTACCCGCTTCCTGCTGGGCGGGTGAACATGGATAGGTTTCAGCGGCGTCATTGCGGTGGTGCGCCTATGGCTAAGGGGTGCATTAATATCGCCTCAGTGACAGATGTGGCTGAGCAGTGTGCTTTGGTCGTTATTGTGCGACTAGCGAGGTCGTTTGCACCTCATCGGGCATTGGGCGCACAGGTGGCGGTTTTACGCCACTTGAGGAATGGGCATTTCTTTGATTTTTCCCGTTTTTACTTTGATGGTATGGTGTCGCAACTGAATAGGGTCTAGCGTGGATCCAAATCATTTGCGTACGCCAGTATTTTGTGCAGCATCATGTATGAGAGGGTTTTGTTGTTGAGGCCTGTAGTGCCTGTACCTATCGGGGGGCTGAGGGAGCCACGTATGAGGAGGTGGGCTCCGGTGATGCCACATGGTGGTGGTGGCAGAGTGGGTCGTGATTGGAACGACATGATGGAGACCTATTTTGAGGCCAATCCGCAGATGTTTTGCCATACCCTTACGTGGGGATGGACTTTCAGGGCGATCCAGATATTGGTCTCCCTTTTGGTTATGTTTGGGGTCCCGTAGGTATGTGTTATGTTTCTGCATTTACTCGAGTTTTTAATGTTATTGAGTGTTTTTTATTGACACTGACATTCTTTTGGTTACTTAAGCAGACGTTGGCGAGGTGGGATGTCCAGTGGCCTGGCTGGCGGGTCACAACCCTGCACCACGACTGCCTGGTGGTCGGGGAGGTGGTGTCGTCGGTGGACCTTCTAGTGACGGTAGTAGCACAGGCGCAGGTGAGATAGCAGTAGAGAGAGCTTATGCAGATGCGGTTGAGGCGTGTATCATAGCACTTACAGCTTAGGTAGAGACTCTAGAAGACTTATGGGGTCAAGTGGATTGTTTGACCCACGAGATGCCTGCTCGAGGTCGTATCGATGAATTCGAGGAGATCTAGCCAGAGACAGTGATAGCCCACGAGAAGGAATACCGGCCAACTCTATGATGAGTAGCTATCACAATGGCAACAGAAGCTCCAGTGGTGGCACCAGGAGCAGTGGTGGGCCCAGGTGCTTCTCCTGAGGTGGTACCCCCCTAGGGTAGATTTTGTACATAGGGAAAGCACCCATTATGAGGATGCTTCCCTTATTTTTTATGACCTCTATATTGTTGGGCTCTCCAATGGGCTAGCAATACTATTTTTTGTACTCTGATACACATTTTTTTATATATATATGAGAGTTCTTTTTTGCGGCTCTACATGGTGTGATGTCTATTTCGTTTTATGCATTTGTGATATGCTAATGGATATACATGTTTTTGGTTTTATGTATGATGATTTGCTTGCGATGCATTCCAATCTAGGATATTGTTAGCTATGTGATCATCTGTTTGGTTTTGATTCCTTGATACATGTGAGAATGTAATATAATCAAATTGTCTGCTTAATCTTCTAGCACGCAAGTATTTTCTAAATAGGTTTGCATCCCTGGTTTCAAATGTTTGGCTTAACTACGAGACTACTAACTCGAAATCAATGTAGACATGCATATGGTGAATGCCCTGGTGGAGGGCCTCGCACATAAGACTAATAACGGCATCATATTTTGCCTGATTCTTGGTTGTTAAACCGATGCACACGCCATTTGAACACAGTGGTGATCGGTCAGGGTGATAGATGACCCAGGTGGCTGCAGCTAAGTTTTGAGACCATCGCGATGCTCCATTAGCAAATCCGAAATAGGGTTCAAGTTGGTGATCCATGGTGATATTTTGAGCGCGTTTAAGTTTTTTGGGTCAAAAATATTTTGGTGGTGGATTTTGTGTACTCTAACTCTAGGGGATAAGGGCTTGTAGGGCCCTTATGGGTAGAACTTCTTGAGGTAAAGGCCATTGATGGGGTTAGTGAGGTAGGTCCCGTCCGGTTCTTTCAAGATATATGCCCCCTGCCGAAGGCAATGTTTGATGATATAGGGCCTTTTCCACAGGGCTTCGAACTTTCCTAGCCCTAAGGCTTCTTTTGAAACATCATAGCGAAGGACTATCTCTCCTTCGTTAAATGAGAGAGGGGTGATGTGGTGGTCGAATGATGCTTTTACCCTTTTCTTATGGGCCTCATTGTGTTGTAGCGATTGGCACTTGTTTTCGTCAACTAGCTCTAGTTGTACTAGGCGTTGTTCTAGAGGTTGGGTTTCATCCAGGAGTTCGATGGCTGCATGCAAGTTTGGGCACTCACGAAAATCAATACAAGGACGTAAGGTGCCCTGTCTTGCGACAGGAATAAAGTTGGATTCATGTGATGGAGGGGTTGTTGAAATCCTGTCTTGGGCGTGCGATGACACAAGTTGTATGTGATGAGTTATGTTGCTGGCATGCAGCAGGGAAAGTATCTCTGTAATAGAGACCTGAGTGGGCCGATATTTGGCCTTCCCGCTAGGATAGCCAATTCCCGGTAGATGGAAGTTGATTTTATCACAGAGATGTCTGAATGTTTGTAGCAACGGACATCCTTCTATCGTGTTATTCTGACTGGTCCAAATGGTGCAAGGTATCACAGTGCACACAGAGTAGATAGTGTGAGAATCTATGCTACTCGATGTTCCAGATGTGGACGCTCAGAAAGGGTTAGTTGAGGCCCAAGTTGGCTTCTGTTTCAATTTTTGCGTCGTGGATTGGAACTTGCCTCCCTTTTTGGTGGGTGGCTGACTTAATGCTGCTCTAGCTGCTCTCAGCTTGGGGAGATGTGTGCACTTAAATGTATGATGAAAGTGTGAGAAAAATCGGCAGTAAGTCCGTGTAATCTTCTCTTGATTAGAGAGAAGCTTTTGAGGAAGAGACGAGATAATGCGGAAACTATTTGCAAGGGGTTTAAGTTCTCTGCATTGATTGATCCGGTGATCATTTAGATCACATAGGCCACATGTTATCCTCGACTGGGCCTAAGGTTTACGTGGTTGGTTTATGGTATTAGCAGGCATGACGAACCACCCTGGTGGCGGGGTCGAAGCAGGCTTATAATCCCATCGTGGTAGTAGGGGTGTCGTTGGGTCGATGATGTATTTTTTATTCCATTCTTGAAGGTTTCTCATTCTCTTTTCTACGACATTAATCATGTCGATAATGGGATGGAGTTGTGATACATTAGTACAATGCCGGTCGTAATGATTACCCTGACATATCAGGCAAAAAATCCATGATATCGGTCTCCCATCGTGCGTGGTCTGAGGCCTGGCGGGGTACCATCGTCGATATGCTGCTAAGTCAGGACAGTGGACTACTATATGGACTGTCTGCTTGCATAATGTGCATGCGGGTGGCTTTCGTGACGTGTTTGTGATGGTAACTATGGTTTGCTTGCTAGGTCGTTCTTCGGCTGACAAGAACATGATTGACCCATTCATCTCCTCTTCTTGGGTCATGGAGCTGCCGATGCATTCGGCATCCATATCGTCTTCTTGGGAAAGATGAACTATGGATGAGCAAAGGCTAGCAAGGGCTAGTCGAAAACGACGTATGTAGTGACAATCCTCCAATAAGTGATTGTCGACGCATAACGGGCATGTGAATTTTTCTACCCGTAGCCCCACGTAGTAGACCCTCTCAATTGGATACCATCTATGGATGAGTTCCAATGTGGCGCACTCTTCAAGGTAGTGGCCACATTCATCGCATAGTGTGCAACATATAATGGGAATTACTGGGGGGCGCTCTATGTATTGGTGCTCCTCTTGTAAGTACAAGATGGTGCGTGGCTCATCATTGGTGGACTCGATGGAGGGATCCTCTTGATAGGATCACTCGATCACATGTAAAGTGTCCCGGTAGTGTGGTATTTCTAGAAAATGGTGGGTATAGTTCCCATAGGTGTCACATAGGGCGAACGCGTGATTGGTACACAGCGGTTTTCCTAAATTTTTTGTGGCAAGTTCCTTTTTATGGGAACGTCGTTTTGAGGTGCCTACTTCGCAGCCGAGGAGTGGTTTTAATTTGTCCAACTCTGGGCATATGTGAGTAGGGTGTCCTGTGAAATCACATATGGCGCAAGATGATGACTCCCTCTGCATGGTGGGGGTCACCACTTTCTTTCCTTTCTTGGCGATTTTCTTTATTATGGTCGCCGGTTTCGCAGCGGGGATTTCCCTTGCGAGGGCGGTTTCGACTGCTGCTTGGGTTGGTTGGGGCTCCTCGGGACCAGGAGGTTTTAATCCAAACGTAGTAACATTGGTAGCTGGCAATCCTAGAGGGGAAATGAGGTACCACACTGGGAATTCCAATGATATGTTGGGTAGTACCAGTGTTGCCAAGACCTGCTGGGAAGTGAAGCCAAGAGGTGGGTATAGGAAAGGAGTTTTGGAGGCGGCATAGACTAAGGAGGCTGCAACAGCTAATGCCTCGGTGTCTTTATTGCTTGAGTCTGTGTCCTAACTAACCTCAGTGCTTGACGTGGACATCATGCATACCAGGGCCGTTGTGGTATCGGGTGATACCTCAGGGATAATGGGAGGATCTCCTAGGAAGGATCCTAGGATGGACGACGGTTTGAATTGGCCAGGGTCATATTCTTGATACTGTGAAAGACCATCAGTGGCTGTGTCTACATAAGGTAGAACCATATCTGTATTGGTCAAGGGACGATTTTCAGTGTGCGTCAGCTGGTCTACTGTAATGATTCGATCCTCGTGGGGGAACATCATGATGCGAAAAACGGAGGATGTTATTGCAGCCATGGCGTACATGTAACTCCGCCCAAGGAGTATATTGTAATCCAAGTGAACGTCCAAGACTTCGATGTCTATGTGGACCGTTTTTCCAGCTAAGCAGACCGGTACGTTTTGGAAGAGACTGACGAGTGTGGAGGGCCAACCGTCATATTCCCTGAGTGTGATGACGGAAGGTTTGAGTTCTGGGGGTCCTAACTTCTGCCATACATTCTTTGACATGATGCATGTGGATGCACCCTCATCTATGACACATCGGTGAATAGTGATATTATGTACCGATACTGGTATCTGAAAGGCGACCATGGAGAAAAGACTAGGAGTGACTCTGTCTAAATCAAAAGCCATCATGCACGTGTCTATGGGGTCGATGATGCCTAAGGTGGAAAGTAGGGCTTTCCGCTGCTTTGGGCACGACTGCAGTACCTCCAATGCGGACATAGCAGTAGGTGACTGGGCTAAATCGTCTACGATGCTATAATTGTGGGCTGCCTTGGAGTAGTTACATGCTCGCCTATTAGGCCCTTTAACCATTTTTTGAAATGGTTCCAAAGTAATATTTGGAATGGTTAAAGGTGCATTCGGTGTGGACGTACTAGCCCCTAACGTACCGGCGTCTAGTGAGGTGTCATAGTTACAATTCCGGTTTTGGAAAAACATTTCTTCCCCAGCCATGTAAATTTCATGGCTTTTTTTCTCAGAATCGTTGGGGTTTTTCTGTTGAGTGTTGATCATTCCTTGATGGGGGAAGGGTTCTTGCATAACTACGGTTGGCTGGGAAGATCCTCCTTGTCCTTGGTTAATCTGGAGCTTTTTAAGCTCGGGTAGTTTGGGACAGTGGTGAGTATAGTGCCCGTAATCACCACATATAGAACAAGAATGGTTTGTTCGTAGAGGTGGCATTTAGCCTTGCTTTTGAGCATTGCTTGGTTCCTGGTTCTAATTCCGATTGAATTTATCTCTAGGCCGGAGTCGCAATGGGCGTTGTAGACTGCTGCCCCCCTATCCAGGGTTCCCTTTGGGTTTTTTTTTATGTTTCTTTTGACCAGGTTAGAAGGGTAATTCTCCTGATCATACTGGTGTGGTTGATCTTGGGACAGTTGCACAAATTTCACCTGTGCATTTTTTTGCGTTGGTGGGTTATGTGCTTGGGACTAAGCATACTGTTATCCCATATTTTCACCTAGTCATTGGAGGGGAGTTCTTCCATCAGTTTTTTTTCCTGCATATTGGGTCCCCCTAGCCGGAGGGTAAGGTCCTCCTTGGTGATATGTGGGTGCCCTATTAGTCAAATTTTGCTGCTGCATATGATGAATTTGGAATCCGGGTTGAGACATGTCCTAGGTAGATCCATGTGTATAACCGGGATTTTGACTACTGTTGCCTAGGTACCCTTGGGTCATCAACCCAATAAGTCCATCTGTAGATTTCAACGCGCCTGGTAATTCTTGATAAGATTGCAGAAGCGGGGCATTAGGTAGGATATTGTATATGTATCATGATTGCATATAAATCAGTTCAAGTTGTTGGGCTTTACTGATTGCGTCCTCTTCGGATGTGGGGTTACATTGCACCACATCCTTTGAAATCTCCGTCGTCAGAGTTTTCAAGAATAAATCTAAAAGGACTCGGTCGTCGAGTTGAGCTTTGCATAAGCTACGACGCCGTCTCCACTCGTGGAGGTGTTCAGAAATTTGGGTAGAGGGAGATTGTCTGAAATGAGTCACTAATTCCATTCCCGAATCATGGTGAATGGGTAACTGAAAGTAAGTGAGGAACGCAGTAGCGAGGGCGCTAAAGGTTCTGTGTGAAGCAGGGGGTTTCTCGACGTACCATTTTGCAGCCACTCCCGTGAGAGTGCCTTGAAACAGCCTCAATCGAATAGTATCGTCAATGATGCTATTCGATGAGCACCACAGGTGAAAGGTCATTATATGATTCCCTAGGTCTTCCACTTGCTTCCCTTCAAACTTTTGTATGTCTGAAGGTAGCTTCGTGGGCATGGGAGGCCAATTTGGGTCGTGTGTGATGGGTTTATTGGTGAGCTTGGTTAAATACAGTAGATTTAACGCCGATAAGAAGGGTGACTGAGAGGTTTACGCTATGGCAATGTGTGAAAACACAAAGTTCTGGTTAGAACGAGGGTTAGTCTATGATGTACCTGGTTGTGACATCAGCTGGCTTCCCATATGGGATGCACTGTTCTACCCCCTAGGGGACGAGGCGGGAGTGATGTGCAGTGTGGTGTTGGGAGACCGGTCAGGGTTCCCAACGAAGGTTGCTCCAAGAAAGGAGGAACCAACCACTCTGGCAATGTTTCGTATTTGACACCTAAATGGGGAAAGACCTGGAACCCCTCTCGTTAATGGGGGGAGGTCCAAAAGACGCCTGGACCGACGAGGTTCCATTGGAACCATTTGAGGGTCATCCAAGTTAGGTTTTGGAAAAAAAAATAGAGGGGATTAAGTTTATGATCACATCAAATTTATGGCCACATACATAAAACAAAGCGAAAAATAAATGATTTTTCCTTTAATTTAATCTATGTGATCAATCAAGCAAAAAATGGTTTCGTCTATTTGCGCGTGATACTCAAAAATCCTAGAAGACCTAATAACATCCTCACACTCTCAAAATTAACTGGGCCTTGAGAGGATTTCTTGCAAGTGTTGGCACAACGTCCCCAAAGAACTGGCGATGCCCCCAGTCAGCCGAAGAGAATCAACCAAGGTAAGGGTAGAGCATCTGGCGCTTGCCTGCACCGTCACCTATAGGGTAAAGGATGCCCTAGTTTTGGCCAATAAGAACCACCATCCCATGTGAGCGTTTGAGTCTTGGGCTTCTTAGTAGTCAGCTAACAGTACCTAGTATCAGACGGGTTAGGTAGCCCCAACTGATACCACACGCACTGCGCCTAAGCCTAACCCCCTCTGAATCGGGTCTCTGTCGTGCTTGGGTTTTCTTTTCCGTGGGATGATAGGTGGATTTTAAGCTCCCTAAAAATTCAACTTCTATGTTTCAAGTGTGAAGCGTGATCAAGGCGGCTTATTGGATGCCTACCCCCTTGATCCTAACTTAAACTATAATTTCTCTTGTGGCCCCTGTGGGGAGAGTTTAGTGAGTTGGTTTAAGTTATTTTTAGGTGGCTTTATTTTCTTAGTGGGTGAGTGTGTGTGAGTGTATCGTGAAAAATCTCATAATTTGAACATATGGATATCGGTGATCCGTTACAAATGTCCCCCTAGTTAAACTATGTGACGTTGTTCCTGGTTCAAATAAAAATAATTTGCGGATAATGGGCCGCTTCCAAAATCACCTAATTAGTCTATGTGAGTGACTAAAGGGAGATGGAAAATCACAAATGTAGAGTGTTCATATGCTTTTCTAGGGTCACCCAATGGCGCAAAGACAGCAGAGATTACTTACTCTAACTTGAAATTAAGTCCTAGTCCCGCAATTTCCTAAATGCAAAAATTGAAATTTAAACTAAACAATTTCTACACTAGCTTATGCATGTGTGGTCATGAGCCACTTACTTGGACTAGTTAAACTAAGTGTGCATACCAAAATTTGCAAAAACATAAATTGTTTAGAAAGCAATGGTTAATTCGCCCCCTACTTAAACTTTGTAAATACTTTTTGCAAAAAATCAACTTAAATGAAAACTAACCAAATGCCTATAAAAAGAAGCAAAAATCAGTCTTCAGAAGTTGTGGGGTATCAACACAGGTGTTGGCAGATACATTAGGAGCTGCCCAACACACTTACAAGTATAAAAATGCAACAGATATGGAGAAAAAATCTATCTTCAAATTGCGCGCAAAACCTTCTGACAGGTGCGCCTTCATGCCCGCAGGTCACTCCTGAACACACGCACTGCGCGTCTGTGTGTAAAAACAGTGCACGAAATTCTTGCAAGTAAAAAAAGTAGGAGCTGCTTTCTTCAGTCTGTCACTTCAATGAGTCTAGGGACTGGAAGATGGGTCAGAGGACTGTCAACTCCACTCCAGCATAGACTAAGGGTCTCCAACAAATAATGGCACAACCACATAAACTTGAAACACATCAGTGGAGTCGCCAATCCTGTTGTGGTGGTTTTGACACTCGGGTGTACGAAATCACACACATTTAGAGAATGTGGTCTTTTCTCTAAACCATAAGTAATAGGCAGTATCTGGTGGTACCTCAGAAGTATAAGACTTAAAATGAAGTTATACACTTAAGTATGCTCTGTTGAAAAAGTAAAACTAAAAACAAAAAAGAAGCTAAATAGAGAGTTCCAAACAACAACAAGGTAAACAACGGCTCGATGGCCTTCTTCTCATTGAATGCTTGGAATAAATACAAATCTTACCCACTTGCCAAAGGGCCTAGGCAAAGGCTCTAGGACCTGACGCAAGGATGTTTGTCCTTCAAGTTCTGCCTTCTGACGTAGTTCAACTCTCTCTCTATGCTGCAATAGACTGAAATTGTTGGGTGGCCAACAATTGAGTCCTCTTCTTTAGCTCCTGCTCCTTGGTTCACACAAACAGCTGGTGTTTCTTGGGCAACTTTGGCCAGCATAACCTTGTGCTCACAAATTGTTCATCTCTTTGAGGGTTTATATAGTTGAGCTTTCAAACCACCTTCCCTCCCTTGGTACATGGTGGATAGTGACCCAAGGGAGGGGCAATATTCTATTGTGGGCTGAAATATGCTTTTGTGTGCTCACACAAGGCCTAAGGAGGCGTTGGTGCTATCCTTAGGCGGCTTTCACATAAGGATAAACTGTCATTTGCCTGCTTATGGTCCCGGAAAGGGACTTTTTTCCATTTCCAGGAATGCACGCTTATCGGTCTCCAGTGTGCGCAGAAGGCGCACTTATCTTGGGCATTTCATTAGGGGACTTTTAAGGTCTACAATGGGCCTCCTAAGGAAAATGTACAATAAAAATTCACTTTATGGGAACCAATCACATTTGAGGGGATGATGTTAGAGAATTATATATTATGGAGCAATGCAACACATAAAATATGCGGAAAATACAAGCACACAAAACACATAAAACCAGAGAGACACAGATATACGTGGTTCACCCAGTTTGGGCTACGTCCACCCCGAACAGCTAGTCCTTCCTTTTTATTATCCAAGAAAATGAAGAGACAAAGCCTATAGCAGATCCGCTATAATATCCTCTGTTCTCTCTCACAGTCTCCCACTCTGTTTCTTGCTCCGAGAATACACATAAAATAAACAGCTGCAATATAATACCCTCATAAAAGCGAGGGGTTGCCTTCTAGGGCAAAAAACCCTAATCTAAACATAACTTCTACTGTCAGATCATTTGCCTAATGAACGGCCCAGATTGACTAGAAATTACTATACTTTTACAAGGCAATTTTACATTTGTTTTTAGCTTCGGGGGCGCTGCCCCCGAAAACCCCCACCAGGGGGGGCTCCGAAAAGCGCTACCACCCCCCCTGGACCCCCCGCGACAGCGATTAATTATGGGTGGCGTTTCCGCCCCTTTTAAGGTATAGGGGTCCAATGTTGTGATACAAAGTAAACAAGATAATCAGGCTCCACACCCAACAATCTCCCACTTGGAGACTGATTGTAGCAACTCCACCGCTGCTTCATTTGCTGGACAATGACTCCTCTTTGGACCTGGTTGTTTCTCATCTTCATCGTCATCCTTGAAGACCAATTGAAACCGAGCACATTCTCAGTTTCTCCTTGGTTACAACTTTTGTTAGCATATCTGCAGGATTCTGGCTAGTGTGTATCTTTTCCAGCTTCAACTCTCCATCTTCCAATACTGACCGTATGAAATGGTACTTGAGATGTATGTGTTTAGTCCTGGAATGAAATGCTGAGTTCTTTGCAAGATGAATAGCACTTTGGCTATCACTGTATAGTGTGACCATATCATGCTTCTTACCCAATTCATCCATAAACCTTTGTAACCAAATAATTTCTTTACTAGCCTCTGTAGCAGCAACATACTCGGCTTCTGTTGTTTAAAGTGCAACAACACTTTGGATTTTTGAAACCCAACTGACAGTTGTTCCACCTACAGTAAATACATATCCTGTAGTGCTCCTCCTATTATCTTTGTCACCTGCCATGTCTGCATCGACATATCCCTGTAGAGCAATTTTTTAACCACCAAAGCATAATGCTTGATTTGTGGTACCTCTCAAATATCTGAGAATCCATTTTACTACCATCCAATGTTCTTTTCCTGGATTATTCATGTACCTGCTTACAACTCCCACCGCATGTGCAATATCAAGCCTTGTGAAGACCATTGCATACATTAAGCTTCCAAATTCTGATGCATATGGAACTTTAGACATATAATCCATGTCTTCTTGGGTCTTTGGGCACATCTCCTTACTAAGTTTTAAATGGCTAGCAAAAGGTGTACTAACTGGTTTTTCCTTCTACATATTAAATCTTTTCAACACCTTTTCTATGTACTCATTCTGAGACAGTATTAATTTGCGATTTTTCCTGTCTCTAGTTATCCTCATACCAAGGATTTGTTTTGCAGCTCCCAAATCCTTCATTGCAAATGAATTTTCCAATTTTCTTTTGAGCACATTTATTTTCTTGCATGTTAGACCCTGCAATAATCATGTCATCTACATACAATAACAATATAATATAGCTGCCATCATTTTTCCTTTTTAGATAAACACAATGATCAGAGTGACATCTAGTATAACCTTGTTCAGACATGAACTTGTCAAATTTTAGATACCACTGCCTTGGAGCCTATTTTAAACCATACAAGCTCTTCTTTAACCTGCACACCAATTTTTCTTTCCCTTTTACCTCATATCCTTTTGGTTGTTGCATGTATATCTCTTCCTCCAAATCTCCATGGAGAAATGTTGTCTTTACATCTAACTGTTCAAGATGTAAATCTTCCGCTACTACAAGACTTAAAATAGTTCTGATTGAATTCATTTTAACAACAGGAGAAAATATTTCATCAAAACCAATACCTTTCTTCTGTGCAAATCCCTTCACCACAAGTCTAGCTTTGTACCTCTGTTTTCCTCCATCTTCTTCCTTCAGCCTGTAAACCCATTTATTCTGCAATGTAGTTTTACCTGCAGGCAACCTGACTAAGTCCCAAGTCTATTTATGCATTAAGGAGTCCATCTCTTCTTCCATGGCTAGCTCCCACTTCTTCCTGCTTTCAACCTGCATTTCTTCTTCATAACATTCAGGTTCACCAGAATCAGTCAAAAATAAATAATATAATGAAGGAGAGTATCGTTCAGGGGGTCTACTTATCCTGGTAGATCTTCTAACACCACTTTCAGGTGTTTGAGGTGCCTGTTGCTGTTGTGGTGGTTGCTGCTACTGTGGTTGTTGATTATTATTATTTTCAGGCACCTTTACTTTTTCAGTTATCTCATCAAGAACCGTGTATTCCTTGCTTTATTTTTCCTATTTCTTTTCCTGCAACTGATTCTTATACAAGACCTTTTCATTGAATATTACATCTCTGCTCCTAATGATTTTGTGATTTTCATAATCATATAAGCGATAACCAAAATCATTAGCACCAAATCCAATAAAGGTACATTTCTTTGATTTTGCCTCAATATTTGTTCTTTTTTCTTTATTAATATGGACAAAGGTCTCACAACCAAAAGGATTTAAAAAAGAGTAATTTACATTTTTACCTGTCCATGCTTCCTCTGGAATACCACCATCTAAGGAACTTGAAGGCCCTCTGTTTATTAGATAAACGACAGTATCTACAGCATCTGCCCAAAATTGTAAAGGCAATCCTGCATGCAATCTCATGCACCTTGCACGCTCCATGATTGTTCTGTTCATCCTTTCTGACACACCATTTTCTTGTGGTGTTCTTGGAACTGTCTTCTCTCTACGAATTCCATGCTCTGAACAGTACCTATCAAACTCTTTACCGCAATATTCACCTCCATTGTCTGATCTGAGACACTTCAACTTCTTTCCTGTCTCAATCTCAACCAAAGCTTTCCATTTCTTGAAAGTATCAAATACATCAGATTTATTCTGAATACAATAAATCCATGCTTTTCTAGTTGCATCATCAATAAAATTAACATAATAACGAGAGCCACCGAGAGATGATACCTGAGCAGGTCCCCATACATCTGTATGCACAAGCTCCAATTTTTCGCTCTTCTTTTCTTTCCCAACTCTGAGAAATCTAACTCTCTTTTGTTTTCCATAAATGCAATTCTCACAGAAATCCAAATCAACATTCTTCAATCCTGGCAACAAATTTCTTGAGTGAAGAATCTTCATTCCCTTATCACTCATGTGTCCGAGCCTATGATGCCATAATGCTGCATCTGCTCCTTTGGAAGTTAAAGCATTAACAGAGTTAGAAATACCATTGCATAAATACAATGTACCAACCTTTTTGCCTTTTGCTATTACCAGGGCTCCTTTGGTGACCTTCCAAGTTTTATCCGTGAAAGTTGTCACACAACCTTCACTGCCTAACTGCCCTGTTGAAATCAGATTTTTCTTCAGATCTGGAACATGCCTTACCTCCTTTAGTAGCCATTGGTTTCCATTCTGTTGCTTTACAAGAACTTTACCCATTCCAACAATTTTACAGGGTTTATCATCACCCAAATGAACTTGTCCAAAATCTCCTTGAACATAGTCATGGAAATATTTCTTATCAGGTGTGGCATGGAATGAAGCCCTTGAATCTACAACCCAAGAATCAGTAACATTTTCGAAAGAAAGAATCAAAGCATCTTGTAACACATCACCTGTCACATTTGCTTCATGATTGTTTTCTTGTTGTGTGTCTCCTTCTTTTCCCTTCCGAGATCTACAGTCTTTCTTTAGGTGTCCTTTCTTTCCGCAATTCCAGCACACTATCCCCGATCTAGACTTGGATCTACCTTTCCTTGATTTACTACGATATCTCGAGCTCTTTCCTCTTTCCATTCTTCTTCCCCTAGACTCTACACTCAAAGCATTACCCGATGTTTCACTGGAGCTTTTTCGTCGCATTTCCTCGCTAAGGATAGCACCCACAACATCATCAAACTTTAAAGTACTAGATCCAGAGACAGAGTTACTAATGGCCATAACTAAACCATTCCAGCTTTCTGGTAATGAGCACAGGAATAACAGAGCTCTAACTTCATCATCAAATTTTACCCCTACAGAACTTAACTGACTGGTAATTGTATTAAATTCATTTAAATGGTCTGCAACAGATCCACCTTCCGACATCTTCATATTAAATAGTCGTTTCATAAGAAATACCTTGTTTGAGGCCGAGGGTTTTTCATATAGTTTCGCCAATGTCTGCATCAAACCCTCTGTTGTTGTTTCCTTCGAAATATTGAAGGCGACTGATGCTGCAAGGCACAACCATACTATTCTGAGTGCCTTTCTATCGAAAATGTTCCATTCTGCGTCTGTCATGGCCGTCGGCTTCTTTGTTTTTCCGCTCAATGGTAGGTACAGATCTTTCTGATACAGATAATCTTCCATCTGCATCTTCCACAGCGGGAAGTTTTGGCAGTTAAATTTCTCGACCCTAAACTTACCATTGTCCGCCATTGCTCCCACTCAAACCAGGAACCCTTCTTTCCTGCAAGTTTATCAGCCAAATATACCTTCGGCTTTGATACCAGTTGTTAGAAAATTATATATTATGGAGCAATGCAACACATAAAATATGCGGAAAATACAAGCACACAAAACACATAAAACCAGAGAGACACAGATATACGTGGTTCACCCAGTTTGGGCTACGTCCACCCCGAACAACCAGTCCTTCCTTTCTATTATCCAGCAAAATGAAGAGACAAAACCTACAGCAGATCCACTGCAATATCCTCTATTCTCTCTCACAGTCTCCATATCTGTTTCCTGCTCAGAGAATACACATACAATACACAGCCGCAATACAATGCCCTCATAAAAACGAGGGGTTGCCTTCTAGGGAAAAAAACCCTAATTTAAACATAACTTCTACCGTCAGATCATTTGCCTAATGAACAGCCCAGATTGACTAGAAATTACTATACTTTTACAAGGAAATTTTACATCTTTTTTTAGCTTCGGGGGCACTGCCCCCGAAAGCCCCCACCAGGGGGGGGCTCCGAAAAGCGCTGCCGCCCCCCCTGGACCCCCCACGGCAGCGATTAATTTCGGGCAATGTTGCCGCCCCTTTTAAGGTACAGGGGTCTAATGCTGTGATACAAAGTAAACAAGATAATCAGGCTCCACACCCAACAAATGACATCATCCCTAATGGTTGAGGTGGCATTACTTGAGTTAAAGGTACTTGTCACATTCTCAATGGTGGATAAAAACTCATGGTTAACCATGGTAGTGCTCTAAGTACTTTTAAATTCAAGGTAAAGTACTCATAATAAATTTCATTTCACATTTTTTGAATAAAAATATATTATTGTCATTTCATATTTATTGAAAGAAACAATGCATATCCCTATACATTTATTATATTATATTATATTTATATAGTATATTAATTACATGTTATTATACAATTTAAATAATGTAAATTTTAATCAATAGTATATAATATAATTAAGAATTTATAAATTTATATTTATATTTTATTTTAAGTTATTTAAGTACAAAGGACAAATGCATTAGTTGTTCAATGATAATGATTTTTTCTTGAAAAACACATTCTTATTTATAGTCACATCAATACAATTTTTTTATTATTTTTATTTTGGTACAACTTTTGAATTTGAATTTAACTATGGTTACATGGATTGTGATGCAAAAATTGAATTGAAAATTCATAAATATTATTTTATTGGTTTAGCTACTATTTTATTATTTCCTTAGGAGGCCCATTTTAGACCTCAAAATTCCCCTAATGATGACTAGTTCAATATTGAATTGCTCCAAACCTTAGAGATTCTTAATATTTTTTATTCCATAATGTATCTCTATCCTGTAAATCCTTGGGCTCGACATTACTTGATGTCATTTTTTGTTGTACGATTTTCCAATGTTAACAGTGGGATTATGACCCACATCCTCATGCTCAATTTTTTGTTTGTATGTACATAGTTTTGCTTCCATACATTGATGATATACTTGTACTATTTATGGGCTTGTATGGAGGGAGGATGGGGAGCATGTATGTGCCACATGGGATGGAGACTCTCCATGTACCTTATGCTACATGTTTCAGGGAGATTTTTGGTTTAGCCATGATTGTTTCACTTGAGTTCTTAAATCCTTATGGGATGGGTCAACTACCTCTCATAAGAACATTGAAGAAACAATTCATGGAAGGATGGTTTGGTGAACACTCAACTCATGGAGGAGGCTTATCACTTGATGGTGTCACCAATGGAAGAGGAAAATAGTTGCAACACTCACTCTATCAGTTGCTTGAGGACAAGCAACATTGTGGAGGGGAGGATTGTAATATTTCCAACTAGCCCAAGCTAATGGGAATATACAATTTTTTTTTTCATTTTCTTGTTGCAAGAATAAAATTGTAAAGGAGGATCAATTAAACTCCTCAAACAGCAAAATAAATCAATGCCCATGTGAACAAGGCTAAATCTGGGTTGCCTTAATTAAACTCCCTTATGTGTGAAAGGGATTGAGACAATTGACTAGGTCAACAGGACCAAATCCACAGCGTTGTCCACATGCAATGTACCTCCTAGATGCACAGCGCAGATCTAGATGGAGGCTACACATGTGAAAGGAGCTAAACCTTTGAGAACGTTTAGGGTTTTTCAAGGCTTTTTTCCTATAAAAGGAAGAGGAGAACAGCAGAAGAAGGTTGTTGAACATATTGTTTTGGAAGAACTTGTTTGTTTAGACATTTCTTATTCTCTTGGATGTTTAGCAGAGAATAGTGTTGGGTGTTCCTGGTCGGGAATCCCACCTCTTTCCTTGAGAGGCCTCTTGGAAGAGTCTTAAATTTCTTGTTCACTATCAGGAATTTGGGCAAGCTCTACTTCCAACTACAACGCAGATCCTGTTGAGGGTTTTGTTTTCTTTGTAAGCTACAGCAAGTAGAGGCTAGATCTATTCAGATCTAAGCCAATCTAGTGCCTCTTTTCATTGGGAAAGCCTTCTATCCCCTTGGCAAGAGTGTATTGGATCATTGAAGCTTCAGGTCCATACCTTGGCATCAGGACAAACTATTCATCAAGTCTAAAGCGCATTTTATCTTCCAGGACTGCGTTATCTGCAAGAGTAAAGTTGCAGGGAGTTTTGGCAAACTTTGAGGAGTGATCTCTAGTGATGGGAATCTGCCTCTCATTGTGGTGATCCATGGATTTATGTTCTTATCCCTGTCATATTCAGATCTGATATAAATACTCTTGTATAAGCTTCAGAAATTATGAATAAATCTATAGATCTACTGCATGAGATCTCATATCTACTCCATATGCTTCATGATTTGCTAAAAACCCTAAGGGGTATGTAAAATAGAGATAGTCTAATGTACAGGTCTGATATATATCTAATATTTTATACACAGATATGTTCTAGATCTGAGTTGTAACCTACAGCTACTGTGTTCTCAATAAAATAACGCTTTCAAGGCTTTTGTAGTGAAATACATTGTTGCAACACCTCTTTTAAAGGGTTTTCTTCATAAAAGTCTTCCATCTTTCTCTTGTACATTGAATGGGATACATTTTAAATCTTACTCACTGTTGTATAAGCTATTTTTGAGCTACCATATTGGTCTTCAACTGCTTTTCATGAAAACTGCGTTATTTTCTAGGCAGTGTTACTTTGTATTGTTGCAATCCCTTCCTTGGGCATTTTCCAACTGCACTAGGTGTGGGGAGACCTGTTTAACCCACCTAGAAGGATTTTTTTTTGAATCCCTCTTGGATTTTGGTCTTATATTGTCAGATCTACGGGATCAAAGGATTGGTTTCCAATCCTGTAGCATACATTCCTGAAAAATTCTTTTTTCAGGCATGCCTTGCTAAGCAGTCCAATTTTGGGATATTATAAGATATTCCCAATATTGTTGATTTTCCCTATTTTTGGATATTACAGAAAACCTCAAGGAAAAAAATACAGTAATACTAAAGAGAAATTAAGAATTATTTGGTTATACTTTTAGATAAATAAAATATTCAAGATAACAATTCAGTGAAATTAAAGAGCATTTAAGAATTCTTTAACTAAACTTCAAAGAAAGCCTTTAAGTTAAAGATTTGGTAAAACTAAAGAGCAATTAAGAATTATTTAGTTTTACTTCACTAAGAAACCTTAAGAAAACAATCTAGTAATACTAAAGAGAAATTAAGAATTCTTTAGTTATACTTTCAGATGAAAACATAACGATAATAATAACAGATGGAGTTAAGGTGCCCAAACAGCATATCTCAATCTAAAATTTATGTTCTATTGTAAGAAAAATTGGTGTACAGCATGGAAACAAAGGAAAAAAAAAATTACATAAAAGAGATAACATCACCATTAACATAGCTCAAGGATCATGTGAACATGCTCATATTACTGATGTCCAGCTCAAAAACATTTACAATGCTCCAGTGCAATAATATTTGCAACTCAGATTCTGATCAAAATCCAACCTAGCAACCAACAATAATAATGAACAATACGTACAGTATTTAACTGTAGATAAGGAGGTTGCCCTAATCTAGGGTGACATATTTTTATTACTACAGAGTAAATGATGTTTGACAATTGAGACCTTGCAAGGCCCAATGCCAAAATATCTCTGACTTACCTACCGTAGTAATAGCTTTCTAATTTACTGCTGAGCTAACTTTAAAATATCTTTGACTAATATGCCTTCAAAATTAACCTTTACAATAACTTCTGGGTTGCTGCTAAAATATCTTTGACTGTAATATTTAACTGTAGTTGCCTTCATTTAAAGAAAAATTAGGTTGTAGGTGGCCAATGTGACTGTGAAAAAGTAAATTTTGAATGGCCTTGACACCTGGCCTGGTCTTCCTCGTTGATTTGTCTTTAAACTTTAATCTATCTTCATTTGTATCTTCTATCAGTTTTATTTTCCTTGTCCTTGATGTCACTGTAATCTCTTCTTTAACCTTTCTTATATGTCCTTTGTCTTAACTTTGTCTTTTATTTTTAACTTTTGACTGATCCTTTTATTTCTCTTACTTTTCACTGTCATACTAAATCTTTTACCGGTCATTGTTCTTTAATTGTGTTTTTTATTTTCCTTTCATCTCTACCTGCACTACCACTGTAAAACTCTCTTTTTTTCTTATCATGTCATTTAATTTTAATAAACCTCATTGTCTTTGGAGGAATTTAAGTGATCCTTATTGATCATGATCCATTGTTGCTTCTGCTTATTATTGCGCTCCTAATCCTTTGATAAACAAAGCTTCTGAATCGTCATCCAGAGAGCCCTGTTTAAAAATTATTGGACTTAGAAATGAAAATTTATCACATATTTCGATATGTATGGCACCTGCAAAACATAAAAACAAATGTTAATAAAAAACGAAGCTCCGCAGGGAGGCAATATGGCTTTGAAATAATTTGGGAAATCTACAGAAGGGAGTTCGGATAATGGAGGTTTTTTCAATTCCTACGTTTGGATGTGGCCTTCCAGGTCCTTTAGAAATGTTGCAGGAGTTTTTTACAGGGATTCAAGTCTTAAAAATATTCATAAATGGTCAATGGTTTCGTGTTATGGCGCAAGGATGGTTTCCGGTCTACCACACGGTGCATAGGTGGTTAGGCGATATATGATGGGGGGGATGCGATGAAGGGAGTTGGTGGCGTGTGGAATAAGGGAGGCATGCGAAAACCACCTATTTCACAAGTCCTCCAAGGTTTTAAACCTCAGGCAGTTAGGGTTGAGAAAAGGCGCGAGGGCCATCGGATGAAGGGGAGAGGATCATGTTGGAGTTCCCATGTTTTGGAAAGTTTGGCAATACCAAAAGATGAGACAACATCAGAACCACTTTTAGACCTCGGGATCTAGCCCTCCTAGGTCCAGAGAGGGATATATCTATATAGGCAAAGGTATATGTCTTTGTAGCTCTGATTTGAAGGTATTAGGCTAGTTATAAGGCACAAGGTTTGTTTGGTTGTTTGTTTGGTTTTTGGGAAACGGGAAATGAAGGGTTCAATATGAGACAAGGATGAGAAAAGAGGATTTTAGGAAAAGGAGAGATGATTCAGAGAACACTTGAGACCATTGGGAAATGGAGTCAGGAAAGGGTTTACTTGTTATTCAATATTCAAGGCTTTCAATTGGGCTAGTCATCTAAAGCATTGGATCTTAAAGATGATAGTGTGGTATGAAATGTTAAGGAAGGAAGGTGAATGACAAGGAAACCTCCAAGTTGACCAATTAGGAATCAGATCTAGGGACAGGACATTCCATTAGACACCTATGATCCACCTCCTAAAAGGTTAACTCTTCAAACAAGGAAAACATTAAAGATTTAAACACAAAGGTGAAGGCCTGAGATCAGAGAAAGGCATTGAAATTTCAATGCTTCGACATTCAACTTAAGGGAAATTAGAAAGGTTAAATTGATTGAAAAAGACCCTAGTGAGACAGAATCATCATTCTAAACTCTCAGTATCCCAATTCTTTCAATTAAAACCCATCAAGAACATCTAAGAACATATTCATAAATTCATACATGAGCTAGCAGTGAATAACAGCTACTACACTGGTTAAATTATCCTGAATAAGTTCTCAGATAATACAATCAGTAGAAAAACATCAAAGATAAGAAGAGCAGGGGCATTAGGGTACCATGCGAGGGTATATCCCAAGCCATATTTCTGATTCTTACCAGAGAAATGTAATGTAATGAATTACGGAAGGAAAACAGAGACAAAGGCAGAAAAATATCGTCGCTGCTTTAAATCAGGATCCAAAGAAATGTGCTTGTCATATTAAAGAGCAACACCATTCATGTACAAAATTTCCAATAGCTTGATATTCAGTCTGAAAACATATTCCTCAGCCTATCTTAAAACTTTACACAGAGAACTATATCTCAAGAGAAACAGCTTACAATTCACAGATATCCGATCAACAACCAACAACATTTAAAATGTGTTTTTCTTGAGTTTTTATAGTTGAAAGAGAGGCAGAGGTGGTAGATGAAACACTAAATGAAACATTAAAACAGAAGTAGTAGAAGAGGGCTCGAGGCCCATTCTGTCTTAATATCTATGCATTAATATTCAGTACTCTTTGGGTGAAAGAGTGGTCTTCAACAGGTTGAAATTAACTCTAGGTATGTTCTTTGATGTACTTTCGGCTGTAGTACTCTGGTGACTAGAAAGGTAGATAAATTACTTTGAGGTCTACCATACTGCATAACAAATGCTCTGGTAGCATTAGGACCGTTCTGTCAGGGTGGAAATCTTCTCAGGAACACGATGTAGAATAAAAATAGTATGGGTACTTTGTCCTTTCTCGGGAGAGAAACTTCTGCTGATGTGAAACACTGATGATATTGTTTTCTATGAGTTAGGCCTCATTAGGCCCTCTGTGTTAATCACAAGGTATTCAATATGGTGCTTTTTCCTTTTAAACATTGGATTAAGGCTTAAAGCCCTTAATAATGGGCATTAGAATTCTTTAATTCTCCACTAATACTCTTTGCCGCTTCATGACTGTCTCTGTCTGTGAAAATGGAACTTTAATGGTGCTGGAGGTTTTACAGAGTTAAACACTGGTTCTTTAATGAAATAATCCAACACCTTCCCAGGTGTTCACCCTACAATCTCAGGCTTTGAAAATGGCCTTTCTGTGCTCTGTGTCACTGAAACAGTGACTGTGAACAATGGCAGTTTTCACCGCCTGTAACCCTGCAAAACACACAAAAATGTTAAGAAAATCGATGCGGAGTGGTGGTGGATGCAATGGAAGGCTGTGAGAATGGCAGTACAACATGGATGAAAATGGTGGATGCAAGAGAAAACTAGTGAAAAATGCAGTTGATGGAGGTTTGGTGGTGAAATTACTGTGGACTGTTCAATCAGATCTGGAGGCGATGATCGACAGTGGTGATTGACTGACGGAATAACTTTGGAAGGTTGGGTGAAAATGAAATAGACTTTAATGTAAAACATTAAAGTTCCAATGTTTGGGCAGAAGAAATGATTTCCCGTGTAAACATAAAAATTCGACCTTTGAGTGAAATACAAAGGGAATGGGGGAAAATGCAATGAAAAACATATGAAATGGACTTTCGATGGTGGGACCGGTATGGTGGAGGGAAATTTGATTAGAACTGTTAGATTCTCAGGATGAGATCAACGGCTTCGATGATGCGATGCAGTTCAATGGTCGCCCGATGAAAAAATATGAATGTAATGTGAGATGTGATGAGGGTCGTTGATCAGAACAGATCAACGGTCGAGATCGTGTGGAAGAAAGTCCATGAGCGGAATTGGGGAAGTGGTTTTCCAAGAAAAAAAATCTGGTTTCGCGCGGTGAAAAGGGAGGAAAGATGTTTTCATTTTTCGAACGCGATATAGGTCTCCGGCTAACACGTGGCTTTCAGAAACCGCCCATATCGTGTAAGTTTGAACCGTTAACGTTCGTACAAGGAAAAAACGCGATATTGATGTGGGATGTTGGATCTAGGGCTGTGAGATCCAACGGTGATGGAAGAATGCGATACGAGGAAAGTACATGGTCAGCAAGGTGGGGTCAAGTGGACGGTGGTTTCATTGTGGGCCGTCTGATCTATGCGATGGACGGTCGAGATCTACAGAAGAGAAACACAGGCGAAGGAGCTGGTTAGTGGTTGGGAGTAATCCTAGCCGTCGGTCCAGGGGATTGGACGGATGCGATCTAATTGGAGGGAGAGCGATAGGAGGGCCAAAAACTCCGATGGGCGATGAAGCGATTGCATCTGGACCATTAGATCGGCAATATATCAACAGTCGCGATTAGATCGGGGGTGACCAATCGAGGAACACAGGGGCAGAGTGAAATCAAATCATGGCCGTTGTTTCTTGTGGATTCAACGGCCAAGATTGCATCTACAGATCACAATCGGGGGAAACGAGAAAGGCGCAATAATAATTTTCCAATGGTGCGAGATTGTGAGGGCCGTCGGATCTAACTGTGAATCAACGGCGGAGATCATCATCGAAGGCTTTACAAAGGGAGCAGGTGGGGCACGGTGAAACAAGCGTTGAACCGTTAGATCTATTCAGATCAACAGCGGAGATCGCTTCAAAGGCCGACAGAACAAATACACCATCGCATCGGAACTTTTCACTTTACAAAGAGAATAAGCACTCCAACCAATCCTTCCGATGCGATAAGCGCCTTATGGATTAGCGCTTGGTCTTAGCGCTCGGGTTTATGGAGGGGAAGTGTTTAGGGGCTGGCCGAAAAGGGGCTAAGCCTGTTTTATAATAAAAATGTGTTTTTGACTTAAAAAATAGCGTTTTTAAGGCTTTAAAGAGGCTTCCGGAAAATAGAAAAATGGATTTTTAAGCCAAACAAAGGGTATTTGTAAGGTTAAAAGGGAGATGGAATGGTTTAGTAGGCTTAGGAAGGGATTTTGGGGGTTAAAGGGGAAACTTTGAAAATGGGAAAAAAGGCTAAAATGGGGAAATTTGGAGGGATACAAAGGGAAAATCAAGGCTTTTCTGAGCACAATTTTTTCACAGACAGTGAGGCTTTTTGGATGGAAACAGCAGTGAAGATATTTTCAAAGGCAAAGGACACACAGAAGCTTCAAGGATGAGATATTTTCATAGGAAAGGTATCTCTTGAAGGTTCAGAAGAATACTTAGCCACCTGTTTGTTTGACAGAAAATTCATAGGTGGCTAACAGATTGGACGGTGGTCGGGATTGGATGAAATGGCAGATTGATTTGATAGGTGGGGTCGGGGGTTTAAATGAAGCAGAGGATTTAAAATAATGTGGGGCCTGTGAAAGTATTAAAGCAGAGGTGCTTAATATACGGTGGGGCCAGGGTCATATTGAAACGGGGGAATCAAGTTTTTAAGGCGGGGGTTTAAACATATAAGGGGTCGG
The DNA here is from genome assembly GCA_034641835.2 of Pinus albicaulis. Taxonomy (NCBI): domain Eukaryota; kingdom Viridiplantae; phylum Streptophyta; class Pinopsida; order Pinales; family Pinaceae; genus Pinus; species Pinus albicaulis. The sequence goes on along the minus strand of CM076569.1, from coordinate 159,408,171 downwards.
GTTTTTTTTGAATAAACAGGGCCTATTTAAAGTGGGACCTGGGTTAATATTTGTTTTCAAAACAATTTAAAAATGGGTTTTTACATTTTTTTAAATGGACATAGAGGAATGAGTGAAGGGAAGGGATTTTAGTGAGGAAAATGGGGTTTTTAGCATAGGGAAAGAGGTTTTAAGAAAGGGGAAAGGTTAAATGAGGGGATTTAAGGTCAAACATGGGTTTTAAGAGCATGAGGGTATTGGAAAAAGGTAAAATGAGAGATAATGAATAGGTTAAATGGAAAATAATGAAGGCAGTGAGATTTCTGAAAATAAATGATAATCAGGGAATATTATTTTCAACAGACTATAAGAAATCCACAGTCATCTAGTGATACTATAGAATATAGGAGACTAACATTCTCATCATTGATCTACTTCGTTGTCCATATAGCTTCACATAAAAACCAAAATTTTTCTGGATCCTCCAACCCAATTCCTTTGAAAACGAGTAGCTTAATATCTTCAGTCATACCTCTTCTTGGGGAGGGGGAGGGGTAGGAGGAGTAGGGGAAGCGTGAAAGCCACAAATGCCCTGGCTATTACTGGATTATGTCTTTTGCAAACTCTTAGGCTGGGAGGGAGAATATTACGAAGTTACCTAGTGGTTATCAAGGTGGCTTTATTCTCTTTCACTTTCAGATCCACCCAAAAGAGGACTATAATCAGTCTCTATAAAGGTCTTTAAATATTTTCCACGAGATCTCTTTATGGTATATAATAAATATTTCTTTCCACTTCGTGTTGTGCCAATCTCTTGCTCAGATTTATTCTCTCTTCTTCCAATCATAAGTAAAATATTAATCTAATTGCATTCGTAAAACTCGCTTTTCACATAGAAACGTCTCAATCCAAAATTTTCAGAGTGTAGAAAATCTAACCACGAGATTCAATATGATATTTTAATGTAATAAATCAAGATACTAAATCCTTTTACAATTTTTGGAAACAAAACACAATCGCACAATCACACAAGAAGTAAGAGAAAGAGAAAATCAAACGCACTACATAAGATGTATCTAGAGAAAGAACACTATATAAAACCCCACTATATGTATATTGTATAAATTCACGATCATGAAACAATACAATGATTTTCTCTCTCAGAGAAACTCTTTCACTCTGCCAACTGTCTCACTCTGATCTAGGAAAAATCATTCAATTACTTAACCAATTCTCATCCTCTACTCAGCCTTCCTTGCTAACACATTCTTGGAGGAATTTTCGCCCTATTAAATATTAAATTCCCAATAATTGATTGCACAATGCATCATAGGCTTCCATGTGACTCTATAACTGACCTGTACAATTTTCTAATTATACAACTAATAGTTATCATCCATTTAACCTCAGTCTCAACTGGGCCTTCCATAGAACTAACATGCAAAAGCTATTTATAGTGAATTATAAAAAACTGATCGATCACTACTTGTGAATTAAATCATATTTAATTATTTGGACCTCTCACTAGCTCATCACTCAATTAGAACTAGTTAAACTGATTTTAACTCAATTTCTTGAGTTAACTAATTACAACTCACAAATTACTATAACTGGACCATCTTAAATCATGGGATAACTCTACATGCCTACTCGTTGGCCCTGAACTTGAACTTCCTAAGCTAACTCAGTCATTATGACTTTAACTAATATAAGTTGTCATGAGATGAAATTACAATTTCTCTTCCAATTTAATTAAGGGAAAATTAAATCAAAAGCCCCCTTGGGGTTCCATTTCAACACTCCCTCTCAAAACGAAAGGGATTATATGCTACCCCGATCTTGTCTCTGTGCAATTATAATTTTCTTGTTTCCAGTGCCTTCGTCAATATGTTTACATCATGCTCCTTGATGGGGACATACTCTAATGACATAACCTACCTTTGAACACAATCTCTGAGATGGTGATACTGGATATCAATATGCTTGGACCTGTCATGGAATACTGGATTAACTGAGAGTTTGATGCAACTTTGGTTATCACAATGTATCACCATCGGATCCATATGTTTACCAAACAAATCTACAAGTATCTTCCTCGTCCAGATGGCCTCGCATTATTCCTGACTACCTACCATGTACTCTACCTCTGCTGAATGGAATCCAACCGATATATGTTTCCTATTGTAACAAGAAACTGTTGTTGATCCTATGTTGAATATGCCTCCAGATGTGCTCTTCCTTTCTGATGTACTCCCTACCCAATCTGCATCAGTGAATCCTTGAAGCTTCACTCCCTCTATATGTATGTACCATAATCCATACTCTGTAGTGCATCTAAGATATCTCAACACATGCTTCCCTGCCTTCCAAAAGGGCTTAGTAAGCTTAACCATAGCTTGGCTCAGTTGCTTAATTGTGTATCATATGTCGGCTCGTGTGTTCACCAAAGACATGAGTGAACCCACAAGTTGCCTGTAAATAGTAGCATCCCCCACTTTGCCTGAAGTAGCATCCTCCTTCCTCCAGTTTCCTACTAGAGGAGTCTCCATGGATTTTATGCCCTCCATGTGGAACTTCCTCAGAATCTCCTTGGAGTTACCTGAGATAGAAATATATCCCCATCTCTTTTCCATATTTCCAATCCGAGGAAATAGTGCAAGAGCTCCATGTCCTTCATCTCAAATTTTCTTGCAAGATCCTCTTTGCAAGACTTTATGAGTTGCTCATCACCTGTCAATATAATAGCATCGACATAAAGTACAATTATCAAAACCTTACCACAACCACAATATGATATAAGTTTGAATTCGCTTCACTCGTGGTGAAGCCCAACCCGATGAAATAGTTTTCAAGCCTGGTGTACCAAGAACGAGGTACTTTCTTCAGCCCATACGGTGCTCTCTTGAGTCTGCACACATGTGACTCCCTATCTAAGGTCTCAAAACCTTACGAATGCTCAATGTACACTTATTCCTCAATAACTCCATTGAGAAAGGCTATATTTACATCCATCTAATGTATTTTCCATCTCATCTATGCTCAAAGTGCAAAGACTGATCTAATACATGAGTTCCTTGCGACTGATGCAAAATTCTCATCACAGTCCATCCCCTCCACCTGAGAGAATCCTCTAGCCACAAATATATCCTTTTTCTTCTCCACACTCCCATATGTTGCTTGCTTCACCTTGTAGACCCACCTAGATCCTACAACTGACTTCCCCATTAGTCTTGGTACAACTTCCCATGCACTCTTTCTACTAATGGAATCATACTCCTCAACCATGGCATCAACCCACATTGGTCGTTGCACTGCTTCCTCGAAAGAGGATGGTTCTATATCAATACCTTCTCTCCTAAGAGCCATGTATCCAGTGTACCGCTTTGGGGACCTTATCTGCCCGCGCTGTGATATGGGTGCTCCCACATTCTCTCTTGCATCCAATAATAATCAGTCAACCTCTCTGGTGTGCTTCCTTCCATCTCTCATGGGTGGCTCTGCATGAGTGGTTTCTACCACTCTTTGTTCCTCTTCTTGTGGCTACTCCACATCCTGAGGTTCATCCTTTGGAGCCAAGAGCTCCAAAATTGCATGCAAATTGAGCTTCCTCTCAAAGGACAATCACATGGCTTTGTCTTCATCAAATTTCACATCTCTTCTGACCACTATCATCTTGTGTTCTAGAAAGTACACCCAATAGTTGTGAGGTTTATCAGTGTATCTATCCCACAAATATCCCTAACTCTTTTTTTGGCTCTAGCTTCTTTTTAGCATCTTTGGTCACATGGAAATAAATATATGAACCAAAAAATTTAAAATATGACACATCTAGTCTCTTACCTGAAAAATCATTCTCTAGTTTACTCATCCCAAGTATTCGATGAGGACTTCTGTTTTGAAAAAATACTGCTATATTTCATTCTTTTGCCCATAGATGCAATGGTAGGCCCTGATCATGCAACATAACTTGTGTTTCTCCCACAATCATTATGTTCTTCCTTTCTGCAACCCCATTTTGTTGTGGGTTATGAGGTGTAATCAAGTCTCTTTGAATTCATTCTAATGCACATATTTAGTTATTGAATTTGTTAGAGATGTATTCTCCACCATTGTCACTCCTCAGAGCCTTCACCTTCTTCCTTGTATATTTCTCGACAAGTGCCTTGAACTCACAAAACTTGGAGAATGTATGATCTTTCTTCTAGTGCATGAAGAAAAATCCAGCACTTTCTTGAAAAATCATCAACAAAAATCACATAATACATGTGCTTTGATGTGGAATCTGTTGTGAATGGTCCACACATGTCTGAATGAAATCTCTCAAGGATTGCCTTGGCTCATCTTTCCTTATCGTGAAAGGTGGATTTGGTATACTTCCCCAATGTACACCCTTTGCATGTGTCTCTTTGTGCAAGTGCACCCTTTGGAAGTCCTGTAGAAATCTGATGCATGTTCTTCAAAGCATTGTAGTGGAGATAACCTAACCTCTTGTGCCATAACTCACTGATGTCTCAGCTCTCCACCTTCTATTCTTTAGTGCTCAATGTTGTACAGTATTACACGTCCATTTTTTATAGGTTCTTTACTAAAACCCCAATATTTTTCACCTTTCTCGTGGCTTTATGATGAAGGAATGCCTTTACTTCACTAAATATCACAGCATAATCATGATATTCCAACATAGAAACATAAACCAAATTATTCTTTAAACCAGGAACATGCATGACATATTTTAATGTGAGTGTATTAGCTGACTCCCTCTGAAAGTTAATTGTACCTACACTAGTAGCGTTATACCTCCTGTTGTCACCCATCTTGATGTGCATCTGGTGATCCTTCTCCTCCAAGCTACCAAAGAATTATTTTTTCCCGGTCATATGGAATGAAGCTCCACTATCCAAGTACCACACAGAACCCATCACTGATGACACCATGCATGCGATGAGTGTGAATTCCAACTTGAACTTTGAAGCCAGTGCTTCACCTGTTGCTCCTCCTGAGGCCTTCTTGTTGGTCTTCTTTTTGTGGACAATTTATGACATAGTGTCTATGCTCATGACAGTTGAAACATTTTACCTTTGACAAGTTTCGCTTCTTTTCTGCCTTGTCGGACTTTGATTTGGAATGGGATGCCTTCTCTTTCCCTCTCTTCACCTTTACATCCAACGCACAGTTCTCCTCATCATCAGTATTTGATGAGGATCCATCTCTGGTGCTCCGCTGAATTTCTTCTTGTGCCAGATCGGACCATAGTCGCTCCCAATCCGGTAGCTTCTCCCTCCCATTAACAAAGTCCTGGTAGCTATGCCAACTCTTGGGAAAGCCTAGAAGAGTTAGGCTCACCCAATCATCTAAGGCAACATTTATCCTGACACATCCAAGCTAATATCAACATTGAGCGAACTTCATCAAGTATTTTTGGATTGTGTCGCCCTTCTCTATTTTGATCTTCCTGAGCTTGTCTTTCAACGCTAACTTCTTGTGGTCATTGTTATTCTAATACAGATATGTCAAGGCCATCCACATAGCATATGGATTCCCCTTCATGTGTGATACACGTGGACATTGGTATCCACCCACCTATTCCACTTGGACCCCCACCATTGTTTCTTTCAGTTTTTTCGGTTTCCTTAATTGTAGCACAATTTACTATTTTTGGTATTTTTTTCGGGTCCTAAAATTTTGGAGCCATTTTGAGGCCCTAAATGACGTTTTTTGAGAAATCTTGTTCCAAGTAAATGTGAGTCTAGGACTCAACATTCGTTGCTAGTGGTTTTAGTCCTCGGATATACATTTCTAATGAGGTATCATGTGCGTCAAACGGAGATCGTATGCCAAAGTTACGACCTTGGGATTGGTGTTTCATCTCCTAAGGTTAGTTTTTTGGATGTTTAGGGTTTTCCATTGTTTCTCAATAATAAATAGGCCTTCTAACCTCATTGTAACACAATTCATAGGCCTATATCCACCACATCTCATCTCAGAGATAAGCTACTAGCGCCCTAGCTATCTTATTTCCATTTTGTCTGTAAGCATATTTCAGTTATGTGATATTAATGAACTGAAGTCTTATTTTTGGTGCATCTATGTGTTTATGTGTATTTTCGTATTTTATTGTGTTCCTGCATAAGTCCAGATCACCATGGAAACTCAAGACAATGTGATCTTGAACTCCCTCTAACAAGATCCTTCTCGCCTTTTATACATTCTTCTTCCATGCATCAAGAAGTTGAGCATCTACTAGTGCAGGTTGGGGACATCAGTATCTATGAAAGCCTTCAGTCCATTGTCCTCAAGCACTGCCTCCATAATCTCCTTTCATGCAATATAATTCTAATTTCGCTCAAGTGCATATTCGAGTCTCAAGCCACTAAAAGACATCTTGATATGTTGTTGGATCTTGAAGAAAAAATCTACAAATTCGAATCTGATCAAAAAAAAAAAAAATTTCTTCTCTTCTTATTGTGATTCCTCGTGCTCTGATACCATGTATAAAATCTAACAATGGGATTCAATCTGACCTTGTAATGTATTAAAACAAGATATTGAATCCTTCTACAATTTGTGGAAACAAAACATGATCGCACAATCACATAACATGTAAGAGAAAGAGACAATCATTTGCACAACACAAGATGTATATGAAGAAAACACACTGCCTAAAACCCCGCTAACTGTATATTGTATAAATTCAATATCATGAGACAATACAATTCTTTTCTCTCTCATAGAAACTGTTGCACTCTACCAACTGTCTCACTCTGATCTAGGAAAAATCAGTCAATTGCTTAACCAATTCTCAGCCTCTGCTTAGCCTGCCTTACTCATGCATTCTTGGAGAAATTTTCACCCTATTAAATCGAAAATTCCCAATAATTGATTGTGCAATGCATCATAGGCTTCCACATGAATCTAAAATTGACCTGTATAATTTTCTAATTATACAACTGATAGTTATCATCCCTTTAACCTCAATCTCAACTGGGCCTTCCTTAGAACTAACATGCAACAACTATTTATAGCGAATTATCAGTTAATTGTTTCATCACTACTTTTGAATTAAAACAAATTTAATTCACTAGACCTCTCACTAGCTCATCACTCAGTTAGAACTAGTTAAATTGATTTTAACTCAATTTCTTGAGTTAACTAATTACAACTCATAAATAATTTTAACTAGACCCCCTTAAATCATGGGAAAAATCTACATGTCTACTCTCTGACCCTCAAATCGAATTTCCTAAGCTAACTCAGTCATTCTGACTTAGTTAACTAATACAAGCTGTCATGAGATGAAATTACAATTTTTCTTCCAATTTAATTAAGGGAAAATCAAATCAGAAGCCCCCTTGTGGTGCCATTTGAACACAGAGATTTTAAATACTTACCTCGTGGTCCTTTGAAGGATCGTCATTTAGCTTCATTGTAAGACAAAGTTGAGTCTATATCAAACTCAGTAATGAATCCTCCTAAGATACTATCAATCCATAAATTGACATCCCTTGAAATCCTAATGCCAATTCTCTTGAGTCGTTGTATCAGTTCAGGAGTCCACAAAGTAGGTTCTCCACCCTTAAAACAGTTCTTCCTTTCGGTGAAACTTGATATCCACTTGTACAACTCAACAGGAAAATAACTAAACAAAATATCATATTGATCTATAAAAATATACTTCTGTAACCATGCTTCGGATGTCGGAAGAGGGTTTCTGTTTTCTTGATCCGCAAATTATCGCAATTTCAGATATATCTAGTCTTGAATCTCCTTATTCAAAAGGTACCGCACCCACATATCCCTCAAATAGATCCTGATCCTGGAAACAGAACCATTTGTTGGCTTGATTTTTGTTGACCTGGGTTCTGATAATTTGCACTTTCGGCAAGGCACTTCAATGTGCTGACTATGCAGTGAGCAGTACTTCTTGCTACATTTTCTTTTTTTTGGTAGCATAACTTGGAATTTTGAAAAGTGGTGATGCAGAATCACCCTTTTTTTTTTAGCACATTTTTGACACTCTAATATTTTTATTTATGAAGTATGAATATTTGCTTTAAAATGTTAGTGATTTTCATGCTAATTTTGAAACGTATTGATGCAACATCAACCTTTTTTTTTTAGAGTGGTGATTTTCATGATGGTAATAAAACACAAAACTTAGATAAAAAATATATATATATATATATATATATATATATATATATATATATATATATATATATATATATATATAAACAATAAAAGAAACCAATAAAAATGTAAAAAAAAACAAAATTAACTCGTAAAAATAAAAAAATAAAAATAAAAATAAATAAAAACAAAAAATATTTGAAAATTATATCAAAAGAAATGACAAAATTTGAAAAAAAACACATAATTTAAAGAAAAAAAAACAAAAATTAACCAAAAAAAAAAAAAATTAAAAAAACATCAAAAACATTTTTTTCTAAGTTATTAAAAAAAACCATATAATTAAAAAATAAATAAATAAATAGAAAATTTAAAAATAATTTAAATTACAAAATTAAAATTTAGATAAATAAAATAAAATACAAAAAAAAGAGAAAATTAAATTTTAAATTTTAAATTAAAAAAAATAATAATAATAAGAAAAAAAGAAAATTTTAAAATTTTAAAAAAAAAACAAACAAACAAACAAAAACAAAAAAAATGAAAAAAACCACGTGCAAATAATTAAAAAACAAATATCCATAAATTTACTGTTTTTTTTTTTAAATGAAACAATTTATAAATTTTAAAAATGAAAAACTAAATAAACTAAAAGATTTAAAAAAAAAATTTTAAATAAATCAAATTAAATTAAAATTTAATAAATTTAATAAATAAATTTTAAATTTAATAAATAAATAATCTAAAAAAAAAAATTTAAAAATTAAAACAAATTAAATTTATAAAAAAAAAATTTGAAAAAAAAAAAAAAAAAATTGATCGTGGTGGCGCCGCCAATCGGCCTCCCGCCTAGGTGGCGGCGGAGGTGGGTCGGGCCAAGGTGGGAGGTCGATTCGAGAATTGGCCCGCGGACGGAGGCCGATTTCGAGAACGCCCTTCCGCCGCGGAGGCTAATTCCCGCACGCGCCTCCCGGGCAGGAGGGCGATTCTGACCGTCTGAGCGTGAGGCCGATTCCGGGAATCGACCTCCCGCCGCGGGAGGCCAATTCCGGGCATCGCCCTCCCATGGCAGGAGGGCGATTCCTGGAATCGGCCTCCCGCCCAGCGGTCGGCCTCCGCCGCCACCTGGGCGGGAGGCCGATTGGCGGTGCCACCACGATCAAAAATTTTATTTTATTTTATATATATATATTTTAATTCAAAAATTTAAAATTATTTTTTTTTAATTTAATTTTTATATTTGAAAATTAATTTGTTTTAATCATGAGAAATTAGTCAGTTACGACTACTTCTCGTGGAAATGGTTATAGATGAATGACTAAATTAACGCAATTGAATCCCAAAAACGATATCTAAACTAATTTGTTTTGTTTTTTTAATTTTTATTTTATTTTATTCATTTTTTTGTTTTTAATTTTTTTTTTTTCTAAATTTTGTTAATAATTTTTATTAAATTTTGATTTTTTTTTATTTAATTTTTTCATTTTTTTTTTTATTAAATTTTATTTTTAGTTTTTTCATTTAATTTTTTAAAATTCAGTAAATTTTGTATTTTGTTTTAAATTTATTTCAATTTAATTTTTTTTTTTTTTTTTTTTTTTAATTACATAAAAATTTTATATTTTTTTTTATTTCAATTAAAATTGTGTATTTAAAATTAGAATTTTTTTTTACTTAAACTTAATATTTTCAAATTAATTTGTTTTTTTTTTTTTTTTTTAATTTATTTTTTTCAATTTTTCAATTTTAATTGATTTTTAATGTTTTTTAACTTTTTATTTTAACAAATTTTTTTTTTTCTTTATATTTAAAATTTGTTTTTTGTTTCAAAATTTATTTGTTTATTCATTTATTTATTAAAATTTAATTTTTTTTTTTAAATTTAATTTGTTATTTTAATATTAACAAATTTTTTTTTTAATTTAATAAAATCTTTTATATATATATATATATATATATATATATATATATATATATATATTATTTTTTATAATTTAAATTTAATTTATTTTTTTAAATCTATTTGTTTTTTTTATATTTTTTTTTAAATTTAATATTTTTATTGTATTTTATTTTTTATTTTTTATTTTTAATTAATTTTTCTTCTTCTTCTTTTAAAGTTTTAAATTTATTAAAATTTAATATATTTCTTTAAATTTTTATTTTATTTTTTTAATTTAATAAATATTTTCTTTTTTTTTAATTTAATTTCTATATTTTATTTTTTATAATTTCTTTCTTTTTTAACTTGTTTTTTTTTAATTTAATATTTTTATTTTGTTTTTTTTTTAATTTTTTTATTTCTATATATTTTGAAATTTTAATCTTTAAATTTTTTTTATTTTTTATTTTTTATCTTTTTTCTTAAATTTTAGGTTTTTTTTAATGTTTGAATTAAAATTTTTATTTTATTTTTTTTTTATTTTTTTATTCGTATATATTTTTAAATTTTAAGCTTTAAAATGTTTTTATTTTTTAAATTTATTTTTTTTCTTAAATTTTAGGTTTTTTTTAATGTTTGAATTTTAAAAATTAAAAAATGTTATTTCTATTTTTAAAAATGTCAAAAATATGACACAATATTTTTTTTTTGTTATTCCAGCATCAACTGGTTTTGTTTTGAGGGTGTTTTTTCAATCCTTTTTTCAAGAAACAATTTTGTTTTTAGCATAATTTTATAAAATGTTGAAATTTCTCCTTCAAAAAAAATCAAGTGCGTTCTGGAATACACTTTTTTTGTTTTTGGGGTGTTTTTTCATGTTTTTTGAGTCTTTTTGGGCTAGAGTTCCCGTTTTGAGGTCAGGTTACCTATTTCATCGGTAACAGTGTTTGATCATTAGTCCTTTCGGCAACTACCTACAAGCATATCATAGTCTCACCTGAAGTGACTCTGGGAAGATGTAGAACCGGGTTTCTGCAGCTTTGAGGGATTAGGAGATGGGGTATTATTACGTTATCTGATTCTTAGCACTTACAATCACTTCACTGCATTATATTAATCACTTAAACATGTCATATAAAACCATAAACCATTTTTGTGTTGAAGTAAAATGCAACTGTAAATACTTTTTACATCCACAAGAATTGTTTATCAATATAATGAATTTGTGACAACACCCAATTCTTGGCCTGCGCACTAAGCTACCGATTGTCTGCACACTCAGCTACAGAATCTTCTCTAGGCCTCTGCGCACTCAGTTGTAGAGCCTCTCCTTTGCTGTCAAATTACAGATCAAAATAATCCACCTATAGCTATCTTATTATATAAAAGATGATTTTGATCTTATTATTTTACCCTATATATACTATTACATTATTGGGTTTCATCATCAAAAATACCATGGTCCAAAAACCATGGACTCCTTACAACAAGCAATTATGGTCCCAAGACCATTGATCCCTTACAAAATCACACGTTTTTACAAAAAGTAGGGGCGTCGACCCACCCCAAAGCCCTTACAATACCACGCGGTATGTTTACTTCCTCAAAATACGTTCCACTGCACACTCTTCCCCACAAACTATGGAGTCTTTGAAAAATCTAGGCCAAGTTGGGTTGCGCCTAATAAAGCCCCAGATCACATGAATAACATTAAAACACGAGCATATGACCACCTTGTCAGCTTTTTTCAAGCCTTGAGCTTTCAAGCTTAATATTTGGAGTTTGGTCGTCCCTCTCAGCATTGGACCACATGAAACACTTATAAATACATAATCCCACATCCTTCACTACACACAATTCGAATCGAAGGATATGGACTAAGTCTTGGAGAAAATATGAAGTTTTCCATCTGATGCGAAGGATACATCCTTTTGATTGCAAGATTCCATTGTTCTGATTTGGTTATATTCATTACATTGATTCTAGTTCCAGTTCTAAAATCAATAGTTTTTGGTTCTAGTTCCAATAGTTTTAAAAGACTACATTACATTGATACTTGGTGATGGAATTGAGGGAACTCACCATATCCAATTGATAGTATGGTTACAGGTAAGGTGGCCCGAAAACTGACCATGGTTTGATTACATGCATAACTATATGCATCAACTAATGATTTGGCCCTACGCCCAATTCATATGAACCCTTGTTCATCAACAAAATTATGTCAAAGGTGTTACCCCATAAGCAACATAGGGCAGCACAATTAGTATAAAGCTCCAGTGGGAACTCTAAGGTCACAGGTTTTACCTCCATTGGTTAATAGGTTCAGTTTGAAAAAAAAAAAAAATTTATATATATATATATATATATATATATATATATTCACACTATTAACAAACCTTCGATTGGCATTCTATATATCTGTCGTCAAAGAAGAGGTGTTCTATATAAGCATGCCAACAAAAGGGCCTTTTGTATAACCCTTAGTTTATTATATAGTTATATGGTTTTTATGATTTTCTATAGTCAATATTGATCCAAATTAGATTATGGAAGAAGATGGGTAATCGGGGCTTAGAGATGGACGTAACCAAAGATGTGTAATGCATTTTTGACACTTATTTAATGACCAAAATATATTTTTCATGTTTTGAGGTCTATGAGAATGTTGTGTTGGTTTTGGATTCATGATGTAAACAGGTTCCGAGAAGGGGTTTGAGTGACTAGATTGATGATTGTTACACAGCATTTTGTCACTGTCCCTGCAATCCCCATCCCGCACATTGGAGGGTCATTTCTGTGACTTCTTAATAGTGGCATGCCTTGCAAATCACATCATTGCATCCCTTTTGATGAAGGAAACATTCTTCTTGTTGACATTTTCCTGAGCAGAGCTATAAAAATCCCTATTTTTGCCTTGGCACGAGTAGCCAGTTTTTCCCTCTCGCCGAAGTGGAAGATTAACACTAGGGCCCGTGCCACCTGGCACTCTGTCCTAGTGTAATGCCTGCGCAAAGCTATTTATGAATTTTTTTTTTTAAATAGAGGCGGAGGTTCCATTCCAACCACCTCCGGGATGAGTTATTGTGAGTGGTTGAACTAAAACAACCACGGGCCTCCTCCTTTAGTTAGTAGTTTCCACCTCCCTTGGAAAACTCCTAAAGGATAGGCCTCCCTTCCACCTTTGTAGGGATCCCAACCTCCTCTTTTCCCTCTATATAAACAAGCCTTCTCTCTTTATGAAAACTAGTTGAACTTGGAGACTTGAGCTGAACGAAGAGAATTATACAGCTGAATAGTTTAGCACATTATAGTTGAATAACTAAGTTATTGAGAAGGTAGAGCAAGGAGAAATCTATCGAGAGGTCCCTTATCCCGTCTGAATTCCCCGACAAGCTTTGAGACATGCTTCACCCGAGCCCCACTGGAGAAGACTGTAACGTCAGAGCATGGTTGTATCTCTTCTTTCTACCTATTAATATAAGTGACTATTCTCTGGTTCCCGTCTTGTGTTTTGTCTTTATCGAATGCAATATGCTCGTCTTCTCTGACTGATTAGTAGTTTTTGGATGAAATTAGTATGTGGTATGTGGTTATCATTTTTTGATCTCTGTGTAGGTGTCCAAACGTGATAAGAGAAAGGGTTGTGAATTGCCTTCGATCAGGAGCGGGAAGTTCTCATCATCACTACAAGTGTCGACGACAGCTTTGGACCACAGTTAGGCCATCTTATTCGCATCCTCTTTCATTCAGATTTATAGGAACCTACACTCTAGCATGATTCCTTGTTACTATACCCATCCTAGGGGTACAGGGATCATCTCTATCCGCAAAGAGGATTTACCTACATAAAAAGTTGGTGACTCCACTGGGGATCAGTGTGAGTTTGTCTTTGATCTTGTTAGGTCATTTTTTTGGGTTTTGGTCTTGTTGTTTACTTTTCTGGTTGTTTAACTGTGCTTCAAACCCTTTTTCAGCCCCAGAGTGTCAAGCTTGACGTCTGCTCTATTGAGTTTTCCCCTTTTTCCTTGGTTAATTGGATTGGCACAGTTTTTCCCTGAAGTCGCGAATATTGGCGCATGTTGCTTTTGTAGCACTCGCACCATCGTTTGTTTGGCGTTGAATACCGCCTCACAGTCGCGCCGAACCCTGTGAGTTTTTGGGTGTGAGCTTTTCATGAGTTTTTGGTCACTTGTCTTTGTTTCTAAGTTCTTCTTAAGAGTAATTGAAGTGTTTTTTAATGTCTTTGATTGCTGGAGGCTTGTTTTCCTCAGTTGTTTGTCCATTTCTCATCAGTGTAGCTTGAGGTCTTAGGGTTTTTGAGTGCCTTGGTGCACTGAGCCTTCTGTTTAGAGATCGAGTTTCTTGATAAGCTGTTTAATTTCTCTTGGTCTCTTTGATCCTATTGAGTACGTTCATTGGTTTAATAATCATTTCCTGTCTCATTTTGATTTTTCTTCCTCTTACTCCAAGCACCGATTACATTGCTTGTATGGGTCACTTTCGAGATTTCTCTTTGATTTGAAAAGTTTGTATCATTGGTTTGAGTATTGTTTTGTTTGTTTTATGTTGGAGGAGTCATTCTGTTTCCAATTTTTCATTCGCTCTCTCAAGCTAGTGTTTATTTTTGTTTTTCATATCATTTAGTGCATTGTTTTCTCTATTGCATTGAAAAAACAAAAAATATTGCATTCTTTTTGCTTTGAAAATGAAACTTTCCTTTTCTTAATTTGCATTGTATAGGCTAGGAAAGAGTTTTATTTTCCGCAGATTGCATTAGATGCATTAGTGGATGTTTTCTCATGATTTCATTATTTCCTACTGCTTGAAATTTTTCTTTCCTTCTCGTAGATAGATTTCATTGAACAAAAATGGTATCCTTCTTCATGTAGTTTTGCATTTAGGAAGATTTCAGATCTGACATACGTTAAGGCCTGGAAATTGAAACCTAATCCAAGATAAACATTAAAATTTATTTGAATTAACCTAAGGAAACATTGGAACCTAACGAAATATTATAGTGGTCTAAGTTAGAGACGTGTTATGGCGTCTTAAAACCTAGTAGCTGTCGTTCGCCATCTGGCTCCAGACAGCGCTAGTACGGACTTGTGCTCCCTGTACCGTCGAGTATATAAAGTGAGACCCCTCTAGGTTGCAATCATTTTATCCATAGGAAGCCGACTCTGCTGCCCTGTAACCGTGATACACCGAACACAAAATTTGGGGAGACTGCCTGCACGTACGTCAAGTCCTTGGTCATTTCTCTTTCATTTGATCACCGAGGTGTATATGGTAGTTCACGGAAACTTGGAATACCCTCTTGCTTAGATTACCTGAGCTGTCATTTTTTATCTTTACTGACTCTTTAAATTTGAAAAGATCATCGAGCACTTATCCTTTCGCACTTGTTCAAAATTGAAAGTGACTAGAGTCACCTTTTTCCTATTTCTTGACTCTTAAAACATGAAACAGCGAAGTTTGGTTTCAGTGTCATAAAATAAACTACCCACGATCATACGCCCTTTATACAGTTTCATTACTTGGCTTTTTTTTGTTTGCCTTGGTTTTTTGAGTCTTTACTCGGATCTCTTTTTTCCTTCTTGTTGTGAAGCAGTCACGGTGGCGGAACCACCAGTTTCTTCGTCCTTGCTCCCTTCTAGAGGTAGTCCTTTACCAGAAGTTCATTTGAAACTCCTCAATCCTATAGGTTTGCCGAGCTTCAGCAGCCTATTCTCCCGTCTATCTTACCCCTTTCTACCCGATCTCCCGCTGACGAGCCAGTTGAGTTCAATTGGCCTCCCTCGAGTGCTTGGTATGGTTTTGGGGACAAGGAAGAATTCCCTCCTCTTATGTCAGGATCACCATTTTTAGTTTTTTTTATACCTCCTATTCCCCGTAGTCTTTTCGAAGATATTACGGAGGAGTTATACATGGACACATCAGGTCCTATTAGTAGTGAGGGAATTCCTGTTTCTACAGAAGAGTATCAACTTTTTCCTGAAAACACCACTCATGTGTCTATTCAATCTTCACCATCAGTGTCACTTCCAGCCGAATATAGGTCTTTGGGTCAGATCATTGTTTTTGTTGCATCCATGGTAGCATCTACTCCGTCCAGGAGTCCAGTCCTTCCATCATTAGGATTTTCACCGACGACACCTACTTCGTCGCTTTCAGTTACATCTATCCCAGTTTAGCCTACTGTCTGTGCGGTTGCATCTGCGCCGATCACTCAATCACCAGCAGCCTCGACTGAGATACCTAGTGGCCTCACTTTTGAAGAGTATCTATTGGCTATTCATCAATAGAACTCCCAGGTTTCTCAGTAGCCTCATGCTCCTGTTAATCCACCACACCATTATGATGAATATGGTAATCATGTTTATTTGCGCTATCTTAATCCTCATCACTATGATGATGTCGGTACCCCCATCTATGCGTTTCCTACTCCCCATAATTATGATGAGCATGGTGTTCCTGTTTATGACCCTTATGAAATTTTTCCTGAAATTGGAACGACTTATCAGGTGCAACCTCCTGGCCCACAAGGACAACCCTTGCAGGGACAACCTTCGTTTCAATCAGGGCTTTCATTTGGTCCTCAGGGACAACCTTACAGTCCATAAGGCCAAACTTTACAAGGTCAACCTCTGGTCCAACAAGGGCAACCCCAAGGGCCTTCTGGTCAACCTTTATATCAACCATGACCTTCTTATGGTGCTAGGGGGGAGTTCTATTCGTCGTAGGGACAACCTTTTGTACAAAAACCCGGATCATATACTCAAACTGGTCTGAATGTTGCACAACAAGGAAAACCCTCTGGTCCTCCTACGGGACAACCTGGTTCATTGCAACCGCCAGGCCAACCTGCTCAGCAAGGGCAATCTGGTGGCTCCCAGCATCAAGGCCAACCTGCTCAACCGGTCCAACAGCGTGCTCAATCTGCTCAACAAAAATTTTATTTTGCTTCACAGTAGGGTCCTACCTTTCAGCAGTCTGTTCAGTTTGCTCAGCAGCCGGTTTACCCTGTTTATTTAGCTCAACAGGGCCCCACTTATCAACATCCAGTTCGACCCCAAGGCGTTTATTATCCTCGTGGTCAGTATCGACCAATATCTAGTGTGCCTCAAGGTTTTACTTATCACCCTCAATCTCAATTACCATATAATCAACCGCAAGGCCATACTTACATTCCATCACAAAATCCTCAACAAGGACCTCGATGGTATACTCAGAATCAGTATCCTCGGTATCAACATAATTATTCGGCTTATCCCCCATATCATCTGAATCCTTCGGGACAGAACCCATGGGGGCAGAATTTTTCTCAAACAGGATGGAATGCAAGTTCGCGTTCTTATCAAGGACCTGTTATGCCTTTTAACCCTCAATTTCCATTTCTTGCTACATTGGAGTTACAAGATGTGTCAAATTTAATGAATAATCCTATTCTTCATAACCCTTATTGGCCTTCGGTTCCGACTAAGATTCCTGGTGATTGTTCCAAATTTTAGGGCAAGTCCGGAGAAGACCCCCAAGCACATGTTATGACTTACTACTTGTGGTGTTCTTCTAACTCTTGGGTTGACAATTCTATTCGGGTTCGTCTTTTCCAACGGACTCTTACTGGTGTTGCTGGTAAGTGGTATATCGAGATTTCTCATGGTATCTTTCAAGATTTCAACTCTCTCGACATGGCATTCCTTACTCATTTTCAGTTACTGGTTCGTTATGAAGCCGAGATGCATCTCCTTACCTCTTTGAAACAGGACCGAGCTACTCATATCTCGGACCATATTCATGAATGCAGATGACGTCGTCGCTTAATAAAATTTGAAATTGTTGATCAGCTTCTTACTCATTGGTTCACTACCTCCTTTGTCAATCAAATTGTGAAAGATACAGCCATGGAGGCATCTGTAACCGAGGAACGGGCCATTGCTCGTGCCCAGTACCTTGATCTCGTGTACTCTCAATCGGGCATATTGATATTTTGACTGATTCCCCTCGACCTGAAACTTCTAACGCACCAGCGACCCCATCCGTTGACGGTATTATTGGTTTTTTGTCTCAGACTTCACGTAAGTCTTCTTCTTCCAACCCTGGGAAGCAAAAATCTAATTCTTCCAATGATATTGCTCCTCAGTCTAGTCTGAATCCTGGTAAAACCTTGGAGGTAAATGTCGTTTAGGCCAATCCTGTGGATAAGACTTCTAAAGGAAAAAATAAGGATAAAGGCAAACCCAAGGCCGATACCCCGAAACCAGATTCGTCCAAACCTCATGTTGATGATGGTTCGTAGCGTAAGCCAAAGTATCCCTGTCTGATTTGTGATGAAGAGAACTACACCAAGGACTATCCTCGACAGGCCAAAGTGAGTCGATTTCTCAAGGGCACTTAGGGTACTTCTGTTATTCTTAAAGAACCTTTTCTATCTCAGCAGACCCAGATGGTCGAGCAGCCTCAATCGTCTACTCCATTTGGTTCTCAAGTGTTCATGATGAACAGTTCTGCATCCGTTTCCATCGCTACTCGATCGAAAGATTATACTGGATCACGTTAGGCGACAAGGAAGGAGATCGTTGATGGTCCTCCTCCCCCACCTGTTTGCAACCCTCTTGAGATTGAAAGGTCCAGTGTTGAACCCGTTGTGCGACCACCTTCCAAAGGTGTTCTCCGGAAGTCTTCTTATACTCCCAATGCCCGTGCTGCTCAACATTACAGTATTGTTGAAGATTTTGCGTAGGCGCCTTCCACGATGTCCGTGTTAGAAGTACTTCAGAGTTGTCTGTCTCAACAGAAAGCTTTATTATCTGCGATTGGCAGGGTTGATCCTGCTAATACTAGCCTTCTCACTTTCGATCTAGATAATTTCGTCCCACGACTTCCACACCAGATTGCGCTCATTATACAAGTCGTTATTAATGGTCTCGACATCCATCGAGCTATTGTGGACGAAGGTGCCTCGACCTGTGTCATTTCTACTTCGTGCTGGAAGGCCATCGACTCTTTGGCCCTGAATTCCTCACCGAATGCCCTTGAAGCATTTGATGGAAGGGAATCTAAACCTTTGGATGTTCTTGCAAGTTTACCGATTACCTTGAAAGGGAAGAAAGTCAATGTTGAAGTAGAAGTAGTTGACGCTAAACTCAATTACAATCTTCTACTCGGTCGCAGTTGGACTCACGCTATGCTTTGCGTTCCATCCACCCTCTTCCGCGTTTTGAAATTTCTACACGAGGGAAAATTTGTTACTGTTGATCAATTTTTCTTATTCACCTCTTCTTCTGAGAACAACATTCTGTATGTGGATAAGATCCCAACTCCCTTTGAGAGCGTTGGGTCGGGTCTCTTCAAGGATCCAGCCCTCATGGATATTTTTCCTTTTCCGCCACCTATGACTGTTCAATTTCATATGATCTCTCGGTCCGATGACTCATGGATTATTCCTTCACCTAAATAGGTCAATTCATTTACTGATTCAATGCCTTTGAGTCCGATTGAAATCAATTATTGTGAACTCATTGCTGCATCCGATACTCCATCATCTGATGGTGCTCCTTTGAGCTTGTCTCTTGACGTATATTCTCAATCCCCCTGGCTTGGCGATTCAAATTTTCCTGATCCTTTGAAATAAGTGTTTCCTTCCGATGAAGCTATCGTGGAAACCATGTCTCTCGAAGATTTTCCGGGGGACGATGGTCATCATCGTTCTTCATTTATGCCTGGCCTCGAGGCTATGTCTACATTTATTGAGCGTTTTTCATCTCAGGCTCCTTATCCTCTACTTCAAACACCAATCCTGACACATGAAGTCTTTACAAAAGGGAACTTGAGCAATATCATACAAACGATGCCTATTGACATTTCCGTGAAGCCAGGAATTGTCGAGAACATCCATGTGGGAGTCACTTGTTCTTCAAATGAAGTCCAAGTCTATACTAGCCTTTTCCGTGAATTCCGTGATGTCTTTTCTTGGTCCTATGAATAAATTCCCCCCATTGATCCTAGTATAGTGGTGCATGAAATCCCTACTTATATCGGTTCGAAGCCTGTTCGCCAGCGTCTTCGTCCAGTGCACCCTAGAAAGGTTGCAGCCATTAAAGGTGAAGTTAAAAAACTTCTCAAAGCTGGTTTCATTTATCCAATTCCCTTGACAGATTGGGTTTCGAACATCATTCCTGTCGATAAGAAACAGGGAACTATCTGTGTCTGTGTTGATTACCGAGATATCAATCAGGCCTTTCCTAAGGATAATTATCCTACTCCCTTCATCGATCAGATCATTGAAGACTGTGCTAGGAGTGAGATTTTTTCCCTTATGGATGGCTTTTCTAGATATAATCAGATTAACATTCTCCCAGCTGATTAGAACAAGACGGCTTTTATCTGTCCTTAGGGTACCTTCGCATACAAGATACTACCTTTTGGCTTAAAGAATTTCGGGGCCACTTTCCAGCGAGCGATGTCCTACGCTTTTCATGATATTCATCACATCGTTCAACCTTACCTGGATGACCTTCCGACTCATTCAGCTATGCGTAGGGACCATCCAGATCTTTCTTCGTTGTCGACACTATAACATTCAGCTTAATCCGCATAAATGTGTCTTCTGCATTGATTCCGGTAGAATTTTAGGGTTTATCGTGTCTAAAGATGGAATTCACTTCAATCCACTCAATTTTGATGCTATTATCAATCTCCACTCTCCATCCTCATTACATCAGTTGCAGAGTCTGCAAGGTAAGGAAAATTTTCTATGTCGTTTTATACCGAACTATGCCGAAGTAGCTAAAGGATACACGCGACTTCTGAAATAGGACATCCCTTTCTATTGGGATGAGATTGCTGAACAATATTTTGATGCACTCAAGACGTTGTTGGTCAACACTCCTTTATTACGTCCTCCAGATTATCACCGTGATTTTTCCCTATATTTGGCTGCCGCTTTTAGTACAATTGCCATGGTTTTGGTCCAAGACGATGATGACAGTCATAAGCATGTCATTTATTACTTGTATCGTAACCTTATCAATCCTGAAACACGTTATGCTCATGTGGATAAGTTAGCACTAGCTGCGGTCCAGGCCGTTCAGCGCTTTCGTCATTATATCCTTTTGTGTATGGTGACTATGATTTCTGATTGCAACCCCATGACCTATATTTTGTCTCGACAATTGCTGGGGGGGAAATACTCAAAATGGATCATTATCCTTCAAGATTTTGATTTGGAATTTACTGCTGCCAAATCTAATAAATCACTCCTTTTCGTTGATTTGATTTGTTCCCTCCCTTCCGACTCCGCTCCGTCTCATTCTGAGGACCATATTCCAGACGATACACTTTTATTGATTAGCACCCTTGACCCGTGGTACGGTGATATCATCATCTATCTACAGACTTCCACGTTTTGATCTGATTTGAAAAAGGATGCCCGTCGTCATATCCGACATCACTCGCAACCTTATCGTATAGTCGGAGATACGCTCTATCGTGTTGGAGTTGATTTTGTACTTCGCCGATGTTTGACCCTCGAAGAAGCAGAGAAAGTATTAAATAATTGTCACAGTGGTGCCTATGGTGGTCACATGTCTGGATATGCTATGGCACAAAAGATACTTCGTGCTGGTTAATTTTGGCCTTCTATTTTCAAAGACTGTATTGTCGCAGTTCGTAAATGCCATGATTGCCAAACTTATCAACGCAAGATGCATGCGCCACCAGTTCCTGTTCACCCTGTCATTACCGTTGGTCCCTTTGCCAAATGGGGCATCGATTTTATGACGTGTAACCCTCACTCAACCAGGGGGCATGCTTATATCATCGTAGCCATAGACTACTTCACCAAATGGGCTGAAGCAATGCCTACACTTGCTGCTGACGGTAAGACATCTTCTTAGTTCATATTCAATCATATTGTTGCTAGGTTTGGTGTCCCTCAAGCCATTGTTACCGATCATGGTTCCCATTTTCGGAATTATATGGTGGCGGAGTTGGCTTCCAAGTTAGGTCTACGTCATGACAGCTCAACGCCGTACTACCCTCAAGCCAATGGCCAGGTTGAAGTTGTGAACAAAGTTCTTGTCACAATGCTTCAACGTACAATTGGGATCCACAAATCAAACTGGCATCTCATGTTATTTTTGGCTCTTTGGGCATATTGAACCTCAGTGAAGAGTGCAACCATATTCACCCCGTTTCAGTTGGTTTACAGTCTAGAATCTACTCTCCCGATTGAGTGTGAAATACCTTCGCTCAAGTTAGCTATGGAATTACTGCCAAACACTTCGCTATAAGAATAGCATCTCCTTTACTTAGAGAGGTTGGATGAAACTTTTCGCTTAGCTGCTTTGGTCATTGAAGCACAAAAGAAGCGAGTCAAAGCTCATTTTTACCAATCAGTTTCTCCTTGTTCCTTCATTGAAGGAGATATCGTCCACCTGAATGACTAAGCTCATGATAAGCTGGGGGCAGGGAAATTTCAACTTATGTGGCATGGGCCACACATCGTTAAACGTGTATTGAAAAATGGATCCTTGAGTTAATTGACTATGAAGGTCATCCTCTTGAACAGCCCATAAATGGGTTGTATCTTAAAAAATATTATGCCTGAGTCATTCATGCATAACAGGTGTACATAGGTGTTTTTTTTCATTTTTGTACATGTTTTAGGTTTGGTGTGCTTTGTGAGCGCTTTCCAGCTTATTGGGTCTTGCTTATTGTGCAGATGTCTATTACCCCTTATGTCGGTTTCGCGGATTGTGCTTCCCACAGTACTAGGAATTTTTCTTTGGCAGCCTGGGTAATTTATAATCCTACTGGTGAGTTGAAAGATCTGGAAGTATTTGTCTAGGATGAACTACAAACAATGTCGTTGAATATAGCGTTGTCATTGAGTTATTAACTGAGGCAATCAACCTCGGTATACGCACATTGCTTGTAAATCTAGATTCACAGCTTGTTGTTCTACAACTCAATAATCATTATTCAGTTAGAAATCCACACATTCTGAGATTTTGTTTACATATTCGTTTATTGGAAAGACATTTTGATTTCATTACTTATCAACATATTCCTAGACGAATGAACACGTTAACTGATACAGTGGCTAACATTGTATTAGATAGGCATTTGCATAATTTGTAAAAGCATCATCATATGTAAAAGATCCATGTAGGGAAATATATATATATATATATATATATATATCGCATGTTTGCAACTGTGTGCATCATAATGTCAAATAATATATGTATGTTTCTGTTACATCCCGAGACATCATGTCTCGCAAAATATGCAGATACAATAAACCTAGATGTCTAATCTGCATGGTGCTCATGATAACATGTCACAGCCCGTACTAATCGCCTTAGCAAGCGATGAATTCGGCTGGGCACCCCTACGGTATGCCTCTGGTAGGCACGAGGAACATTATCAAAACGTGCATAATCTGGAACTCCTCGGGTGATCCCCTCCAAGTTGCGCACTATCTCGTCTTCCTCGCTGCCATCACCCTGAGGGTCAAAATCGCGAGGGATTCGACTCGCTATTGGTGACATACCGGCAGGTCTCTCTGGGCCAACGTCTGCATCACATGGATTCAATGTCAGTACATAAATAAACAAAAAAAAAATCATAATACTCATAAAACTTAAAAAATTGAGTCTTCTTCGGGAGTGGGAGTCTGGATCATCAGTGAAATTTGTGCCAGCGTAGGGCCAATCCTCCATGACAATAAGTTGTTGACGGAGCCAATCGAAAAATTCTAGCCTCCAAGACATCTGTTGGCCGCCCCCTACCCTTGGCATCAGTGCTACCCATCGGGCCATCCGTGGTTCTCTTATTGGTGGATTCGGAACTATAACCTCCTGTCGCTGAAAAATTAGAAATCGTTCCAAGAAGAATGATACCAGAATGGATCCAAAACCAAATTGTTTCAGTTTGGTCTTCTTGCATTTGGTTAGTTGGCTCTTCATGTTGATGGTTACGACCTCTGCCCAGTTGTAGAGAGTCGACGCCATGCAGTCCATAGCAAGAATAAACTGTGTCTTTGTTGCTTCATGCGGTGCTTGTGATCCAGCAGCCCGTGTGATGGTATGCAATACCACACGTAGTGTCAAATCAGGGATAGTTTGAATATCAAATCTCCCACTACTTGAACCTTTCCGCGCTCCTCGACATACCCTATCAATTACCATATTCATGTTTTCCATGCTGGGCCGAGTGCCAGTTAAGAGTGGTGTTGCACCCCTTCGCGATAATCCTGTGATGAAATATACATCGGAAACATCAATCTCAAGCTCTTGATCCCGTAGGATGAACTTCTCTTGGTTTTCATCCCATATACTGACTAGATATTGTAGCAATTCTGGTTGGGCTCGGAGGCATGGTGTTAGAAATAATTTTAGCAAACCACAGCTTCTGAGGGCTGCCATAACTCCTTCATTTTCCATGGCCAACTCATCTTCTTCACTATGCTTCCTTTCTTTCCATTCTATGACCATTTTGCTCTTACCTACCTGCAAACACACACATGCAAGTGGTATTAGCCAATATTTATACTTGAAATTGTGAAAATTTGGGACATTTGGTATGTATTTTTGTTTGAAATTGGTTTGCGTCATTGGTGCAACTGTTTCTAAAATATTCGCACCAATGGGCGCGCCCCAGTATTAAAAAATGGGCAGTTGGCGCGACTTCGTGCCCAAAACCCAGGCCAACCGCGCAGCACTAAATTTTACAATTTCTCCCCCCAAATTCAAAATTGACAAATGCAGGAAGCAAGGAATACCTTAACAAGACAAAAGGGATCTCAGCTCTTACCTGGAGTTGACGGATTTGCGATTGGTGTACTAGATTGGCCACTATCGTTGCCACAAGATTGCACAGTAAAATGGGTGAAAATTGCTCCACAAGAGGTAAAAGTGAAAAGTAATTATTTTTTACCATTTTTGGCATTTTATAACTTTTTCACAACCCTAATTAGGTTTTAAGGCATATTTTTCAATTATTTTATCATTATTTTTTGGAAAATACGTTTTACACATGTCTCTTGTGCAACAACAGGTTTTTCATGTGACAGTGATGAAGTAACGAGTTATATTTTATACTTTTTCGGACTCGATAAAAACACGAAAAAGTCACTACTGGAGTCATCTTTCAACTCTTTTCTGACTCTCTAAAACTGAAAAGATTTCCGAGACGCTTGTCATTTTGAACTCGTTAAATGGCTGCGGAACGATATCTACCCAGTATACGTTTAACCCTTTTTCGGGCTGGGATAGATTATTTATGAAAAAGGAATACCTTTTTCGCAACTAAGAGATTCTCTCAAACATAGTTTTCTACCTTTTCGGATCTGTGAGACTACCTGCGAAAAGGGAATGCTGGAGTTTTCTTTTCTGCCTTCTTTTCAAGCTCTCTAAACATGAAAAGATGTCGAGTTCTTCCTTTGTCAGACTTGTTAAACTCTGATGACATTGGGCTTCATCACCATGACGTTGTTCGAGTTCCTCCTTCCTAGGGCTCATAAAATGTACTAGGATCAATTTGTCCGAAGGAAAAACTTACAGTGCAAGCATATGCTATCCCCTTCAAGCTTGTTTTCAAAAATAATTCGGGTGCTCGCTAGAAATGGTGGGGGAAAATGGAACCAGATTGTAGTCGTGTTGGCAGTATGTCGCTCTTGAACATGGCAGTTGTCTGAATTCGTGTCGGGTTGGGGATATCTCATTTCGTCATTTTTTGCCTCCATGGGTTTGGGTAATCTTTTTTGACCTCTCATTTTCCCTTTGCCATGTCATCATGACCTCATATCCTTTGATGTCAAATACTGCCAAATCCAGTGTCGTGCTGCTGATATGTTCAAGAGAATTTTTCCTCTCAAGTTTTCAACCTCCCTCTGATTCTTTGTTGGTCTTGATTCACAAACATCATATTCCTCTGTCTCGTGTCGGTGATGTGGGAAACATTATGGCCCACCTTCGATCAAGTCACTTCCTGTCGACTTCAGTTCATTATCCATGAAGTTGATCTAGAGACTCCCTTTTGGTACCTTGGCGCTTGCATGCCTCAATGGCAGGTTCTTCGCATTCGACGTAAGTTCCACATCATTGGCCTTCGATCGACTAAATTTGCGGGTGTTTGACCCCAGATTACTGCTCACATTCCGTGGATTGTACCTTTCGTACCTTGAGATCCATTTTCATTATTGGTGGTTTCTCTCACGTCTGTTAACAGCTTTCATCATTTGCTGGTAATCAGACGATTTTCTTGCATGTTCGACTTCAGCTCACATATTCGCATGCCTGAATTTGTACTTGTTCGGATCAAGATGAAGCGCAAGACCCTGGGTTTTTTCTGATAAAATCCAGGCTGTGGGTTCTTTATGGATTATCATGACTTATTGCATGACTCTTTTATTAGATGGTTGTGACCATACCTGATTCTATTTGTTGATCTTTTCTATTGGATGGTTGCGTCCATACCTAGATCTCAGTTTTTATATACTCTTTTATGGATGGTTGCACCCATGCCACATGTTCATGTATCAGAGATATCAGTTGTATTTGTAATTGCAGGTTTTCCAACAGTGTTTTTTGGTTCGAACGCATTCTCATAAAGCATTTCACCCCTCCCTCTCCCTCAGACTTCATGCTTTAGGGGGCATTTGTTACACAGCATTTTTTCATTGTCCCTGCAATCCCCATCCTGCACATTGGAGGGTCATTTCTATGACTTCTAAATAGTGTCATGCCTTGAAAATAACATCATTGCATCCCTTTTGATGAAGGCAACATACTTCTTGTTGACATTTTCCTCAGCAGAGCTGTAAAAATCCCTGTTTTTCCCTTGGCGCGAGTAGCCAGTTCTGCCCTCATGCCGAAGTGGAATATTAACACTAGGGCCCATACCACCTGGCGCTCTGTCCCAATGTAATGCCCGCGCCAAGATATTTATGAAATTTTTTTAAAAAATAGAGGTGAAGGTTCCATTCCAACCACCTCCAGGATGAGTGATTAGGAGTGGTTGAACTGAAACAACCACGGGCCTCCTCCTTTAGTTATTAGTTTCCACCTCCCTTGGAACACTCCTAAAGGATAGGCCTCCCTTCCACCTTTGTAGGGATCCCAACCTCATTTTTTCTCTCTATATAAACAAGCCTTCTCTCTTTATGAAAAATAACTGAACTTGAAGACTTGAGCTGAACGAAGAGAATTATACAGCTGAAGAGTTGAGCACATTATAGTTGAATAACTAAGTTATTGAGAAGGTAGAACAAGGAGAAATCCATCGAGAGGTCCCTTATCCCATTTGAATTCCCCGACGATATTTGAGACGTGCTTCACCCGAGCCCTGCTGGGGGAGACCGCAACATCAGAGCATGGTTGTATCTCTTCTTTCTACCTATTAATATAAGTGACTATTGTCTGGTTCCTGTCTTATGTTTTGTCTTTATCGAATGCAATATGCTAGTCTTCTCTGACTGATTAGTAGTTTTTGGATGAAATTAGTATGTGGTATGTGGTTATCGTTTTCTGATCTCTGTGCAGGTGTCCAAACGTGATAAGCGGAAGGGTTGTGACTTTCCTTCGATCAGGAGTAGGAAATTCTCATCAGCACTACAAGTGTCGACAACAGCTTTGGACCACAGTTAGGCCATCTTATTCGCATCCTCTTTCATTCAAATTTCTAGGAACCTACACTCTAGCATGATTCCTTGTTACTAGACCCACCCTAGGGCTAGAGGGATCGTCTCTATCCGCAGAGAGGATTTACCTTCATAAAATGGTTGGAGTAGATTATGGGCAGCAGAATGATATCCAGTAACAATGATTGATATTATTATGTATCATAGTGATTACAATGATTGTTGTTATAGGAGATGATAGTGATTACAGTGGCAGTGGCAGTGGTGGCAGGTTTTAACAGTGATTGCTAGTTGTGGCAGTAATTGTAGTTGCAAAATACTTCTCTCTTGGGCTTCTAGGAAACTTTCCAAGCCAAACTGAAATAGCTCCTAGTGAATTATAGAACCCAAGCCCAAGGCTCATATACTGGTCACCAAAACTGAAACATCTCCCAATCAGTTACAGAGACCAAGCACAAAATTCACTGATTAGTCACCAAGAACTAAGCCCCACTAGAACTCCATGGCTCCCTATGCCATAAACCAGAGTCACCAAGGATCTCACCAAGATGCATCCTCTACAACATGATTAACTAAATAACAATATATTACTAGGTTCTAGAATACAGGACCAGGTTTCACTGACTAACCAAAACCCACCATCAACTAATAATGCCTTCACATGAGAACATACACTTCTTATAAATGCATGGATTTATCTTTCCATGTGGCACTCTATAAAGCCATGTGGTCCTTATTTCCTTATTTTTTTCCCAAAACACATCATAACTATTTCCTTTTATATGGAGTTGTGCCCCCTGTACTCTTTTCCGTGGAATTGGTTTGTATCCAACCGTTATTTTGTCAATATATGTATAATGGCATCAAAATTGCATTTCCAAGATCTCTGGCCTCACATCCATTCAAATCATATGTCCATAGGCATGTTATCCCAAAAACATATATCCATATATATACATGGCATGCAGCTCCCAAAAATAACCTCGACTCACCAACCTATCATTCACATGTTTTCATCACCAACCTATCATTCACATGCTTCCAACTCACCATCCTAATATCATATGTACATTTGGTTACATCAACCGGGTCGGGAAGGGGTGTTACAAAATGGAGGAGTTTTTAGAGTTTTATAACCATCCATTATAAATTTCCAAATGTCAAAAAACAAGAAACAATGGATAAGTCTTCATCCTTACCCTTCAGAAGGCATAATTAGTTCCATTTAATAATGGAGCTTTTCTTGTGAAAGAACCTTCATGAGTGAACATGGTCCCTCTGAAATCTTCCTTTTAGTGGTTGGATAGTTTCTGAAGGAATTTTCTCCGGTACCAATTGTTGGATTCACACTTATACTGAAATAAGGGGTCAATATGTTAAGTCCCTATATTAATAGTGTAGCCCCTTATTATGTTATTATAGCCCCCCTTATTGTTATTATTGTACCCCTGTAACCCCCATAT
This sequence comes from Pinus albicaulis, assembly GCA_034641835.2. Lineage (NCBI taxonomy): Eukaryota > Viridiplantae > Streptophyta > Pinopsida > Pinales > Pinaceae > Pinus > Pinus albicaulis. The sequence goes on along the minus strand of CM076569.1, from coordinate 159,379,070 downwards.
TTTTATTATTGTGCCCTTACATTATTATTGTTAGGTCGGCTAGGATTACATTGTGGCCCCACTAGGATTACATTATGGCCCCATGGACTCCTATATATAGAAAGGAGGTTTTGTAAATTGTATCATCCAAGAATTGTTCATTTATTTAATGTATTGTAGGTTTCCTTTTAAAGGATTTATTTTCACATGTTCATATCTTCTTTTCCTATTTTTTGTTGGTTACAACAACATTTGGTACCGTAGCTTTGGATTCTAGGTTCACCGCTCTGCAAACCTGCTCATCGTGGAATTCGCTATAACTTTTTTTCACTAGGTTTCAGAAGCTGAAAATTTTTAGGCATGAATAAAAACATCTGAGGTTTTGCACCCAGAGTTTGGTTCTGCAATAATTTTCTAGATATCATCGTGTTTATTTTTCTGTGCTCCAAAACCGTCATCGTGGAATTTTTTACAACTTTTTTCTACGAAGGTTCAGAATCTGAAATTCATATGGTGCGAAGCTGAAATCCTGAGGAAACTCATCAAAAAATTTCAGAGCTTGGTTCGCAACATTTTTGGAGATATGATCTGTGGAAGGTAGTGCTTTTTCAGGCTCCTGAATTTCATCTCAAAGAGGTGATCGTGGGAAAAGTTCAATAACTCTCTCTCTGGAGATTGGATTGGAGTGCCGTCAAAATTGGTCACAATTACATGGCCTGTAGTTTCTTGTATATCAATTTCAGAGACAAAGAACAAAACAGTGACACGTGGTAAGTCGTACAAGTTCGCTCTACTGAACCAGTCCAGAATTAGGTCATTGTGGGAGATTGGACACAACTTTGTCTTGGAGAATCCAAATCAGGTCAGACCTGTGGCATTTGAAAGAAGCTTCAGAGGGCTACTACAGGGCTGAATTTCAGATATCAAAGATTTTCAATTACAGAGATAATTCAATTTAAATATCGAGCTCCTAAAAGCTAGTAAAAGGTGTGTATTGTTTCTTTCCGAATTGCATAAGTCTTGTTTGAAGAATCAAGTTGAATTGATTCCAAGGGCATATCAAAGAATTTTTGTTAGTAATGGGTTCTATTATGCCTCCAAAAAATAATTTCATACCCATTAAGCCCTCAGAAAGCTATACTATGACGCATGAAGAGGAAGAGTTGCAGTATGAGATATCAAAATTACGGTACCAAGTGCAACAAGTTTCGATCTTACGAAGAGCAATTGAAGATGAAATAGATGGTTTAAAAGTAGAATTGAAGGCTAAGTTGGATGGTTTGAAGGATCAAATAATAGCAAATATGGAAGATAAATTAGTGGAAGATCACATCGAGCATCAACAACAAGTTCTCCAACTCTCAAAGGATAACCCAACTTTGGTGCAGAATCTAATGAAACAACAGGAAGATAAACATGACATCAAAAGAAGTTATGAAGCAGTCATAGAAACAAGAACTCGACAAGTACGATCAATTTCAGAGTATCTCAGCAAGTGGAAGAACTTTCCTGTAGAAGATTTCACATGGGAGGATGAGAATTTTATACAGAAGCATCAAGAAATAATCAAGCGTTGAGGACAACACTTGTTTGAAGGAGAGGGGCATGTTAAGTCCCTATATTAATAGTGTAGCCCTTTATTATGTTAGTGTAGCCCCCCTTATTGTTATTATTGTACCCCTGTAACCCCCATATTGTTATTATTGTGCCCTTACATTATTATTGAAAGTTAGTTATTAGATTATATCACGTTCTACCTTTAGATTAGTATTAGGTTCTATGGACTCCTATATATAGAAGGAGGTTTTGTTCATTTGTATCATCCAAGAATTGTTCATTTATGTAATGTATTGGAGGTTTCCCCCTCGAAGTGGCTTATTTCTAAGGCGTTCATATCTCTTTTCTTCTATTTTTGGAGCTGGTTACACAACACAATCAGTATAGGAAAATGTATTTCTTATTAAACATTCATGAATCATAACCAAACAATGTCACATATGGAACATAATTTATAAATCAAAACTTATTTATAATGGATCTTTGTAGGCACCAACCTACAAGGGACACAAATCCCCCTTGCTTCAATATTTGTAGGCATAAATCTACAAAATACATAAATCCCCTCTACTACAATATTTATAGGCACCATCCTATAGGAGACAAATCCCCTCTGCTACAATATTTATAGGCACCAACCTACATGAATGGTGTAGCCCAGGTTCTGTAGCTTTCACAACACCTAGAAAATCTGGATTGTTGTTATAAAGCACACAACTCATGCCATTAGAGTTTGGATACTAAATTAATTAATTCAAATGACTAAATCACATAACACAACACAGAGATTAATTTGATTCTAATCACGATAAAACAGAAAGGATTTAAGATATTTTTATTCATTCAACTATGTTGTTACATAAAAGAACTCGGATTACAAAACAACGTCCTCGGAGAACTTGAATTTCCTACACTATTACATAGAAGCACCACACACAACAACTACTCACACAATATCCAATCACATTCTCTGAAAATTTTGCAACAACAAAACCAATGCCAACAATCTAATAGCCAAACATCTAAGCGCTAAGAGGCATAAGCAAAAGCCTGAATGCAGGAAAAATACCCTTTCCTTCCTTGTTCCCGCCATTTATCCTCATGCTACTAACCTATTTGTATCACACTAAAACAAATATTTTCCCAGGAAACTGACCTCTTCATCTTCGAGAATTAAACTAATTCACCTCCTCTTAGTATGTGGAAAAACCAAATTTGTAACTTACGTCTCATTTTGTAAGTGTGTCCACCAGGGTTTTTCATGTAGTAATGCAACTAAGCTACTACATATATCGATATTTCGACAACTCCATGGAACAGGAGTATCATCGCACAATCTTGGGAGTGTCAACAACTCGAGCACAGTCATCGGTTTGATAAAATGTAGCTACATGAGTAGCAGTAACCATTTTTTGGGTGTGTCAACAACTAACATAGCAGGTGTATCAGTAGCTTAAAATACATAGGTGTAACATCACTTATTACAAACTCACATAAACTTGTTTTTGGTTGATGAGGATTGCCTAAGGCCAAGGATGCTCCCGCATTAATGAGACACCAAACCCCTATGCCACAATATTTGTAGGCACCAACCAATGGAAGACACAAAATCCCAGCTTTGTTATGGTATTTATATGCACCAACCTATAGGAGACCCCAATATCCACTACTACAAATATTCATAGGCACTAGCCTATTTCATTGTGTGTACTTGTTACTTCTTCATTCGCCAAGTTTATTTATTGCTTATTCCTTCAATAAGTCTTCTTGTTGCTTTCACCTTCAATTTTTCTTATATCTTATGCCTTCACCAAGTCCATTAGTTTTTTCTACCTTCACCAGGTCTACTTGTTGTTTCTTCCTTCACCAAGTTTGCTTGCTTCTTTTGCCTTCACCAAGTCTACTCCCAAAACTTATTGTTTTTTGCCTCTTCTCGAGAATGAAATTGTACAACATGCCATGTATCCAATTTTGCAAAAATGATTCTAAAATTTTCATTTAAATAATTTTTGTATGTCTCCTAGGATATATAAAATTTTCGCGGTCTAAGTCCCAGAAAATAAGTTATAGAAAAAATGTCAAACATACTTGTTTGAAGCTAATTTTAGGACTATTCAATAACACTAACTTCCACATGGAATATCTTTGAAATTATAGCAAACCGAAGTCTAAAATTTCTATCATGGATACCTAAGATTGTGTCTTTGTCTCCTCAATATTTCACAGCCTAACACATCTCAGAAAACAAATTATTGTGAAAATGCCAAATTGGGTTGTTAGAAGCAAATTTTAGGAGCATTAAGGAGCCCTAACTTCCTCAGACAATATCTATGAGATTATAGAAAAAAAGAAGTCTGAAATTGCTATCACCCGTATATAAATAGTTTTCCTATATCTCCTGAAAGTTTCATGGTTTGAAACATCATTGAAGAAAAATTAAAGCAAAAATTCCAAGCTGACTTGTTTGAAGCAAATTTCAAGAGCATTCAAGAACCTTAACTTCCTCAAATCATGTCTCTGAAATTATAGCAAATCAAAATCTAAAATTTCTACCACATGTACATGAAGATATTGCATCCATATCCTCTAAGTTTCAAGGTTTGAAACATCCGAGAAGAAAAGTTATAGAAAATTTTCCAAGATGGCTCATTCGCTCCACAAATCATTATTTTGCTCCACCTTTAGAACTCCAAGAGTATTTGACAGCTTCTATTGTGAACCTCAAATCTCTCTTTATTTCTATGTAGTTCATAGACCCCGAATATTGGTAACCGTTATGTCCATGAAATTTTTATACTAGGCAAATCCACCCGAAGGGATCACTTCTTGTCGACTCAACCATAGAGCCTAACCTTGAGGATGTTGAGAGAATTGAACCTGTGACCTCTCAATAGCAAAGGTTCTTGAACGACAGAGATTCGAACAAGTAAGCTAACCATTGGGGCTAGCTCATATCTCTCCTTGCTTAGATAACCTTCAAATTCACTCATCTATCATTTATTTATAGCGTTTCCATGTTTACTTATGGATATTACTAGTAAAACTAGCTAGGTCATCATTTACTTTATGGCTAGGTTGAGCGGAAAAAATCTCTCATATCTCCTCATTCCTATGGAACTAGAGTGAATGCCATATACCATTGAAAAGGTGTTGGAATACGTTTTTCAATCATATATATTATGCTCCTATTTGAACTAGGTAATTAGAGTAAAAATGTCTCTATAGATAGAGTATCAAAATAGGTTATTCAAACAATATTTCCAACAATCTTCATTTTACGATTGTTATCTTAGGAATCTATAGTATTCCTCGTGTCTTTGACATCAATGATAACAGTATTTCCAACATAAATGTTGAAAAAAATACATTAAAATCAATGCATTAATTTTAGTGTACATGTCAATTTCAATTCAATTTATATTTATATTCCAAATTTCTGTTTAAATTATAACACATTAGTTTCAATTTACATGTCAATTTCTAGATGCATTGATCTAGAAATGATGAAAAAGGTACACTGAAAACAAATTTTCTTAAAATCATGGAAATCCACTCAATTACACATTTATGTCTATTTTTTAATTGTGAAAGATATATAAATGATATTTTTTTATGTTAATAAACTAGTTGGTATTCATGAGCTTTGATAGGATTGTGACTACAATTGATATTCATCTTCCATTTCACTGTCTCTCTGTGTCAATTGCAGTGTTGTTACTCTATGCAACCAAGTGAATATTATTGGCATATTATGTCCAAAAGGAAATGGATTTTTTATTATTAGAATTCCTCTTGTCAAGATACAAATTCCAATGCATAGTTTGCATAATAGATAGTACTTTTTCTTTTCTTCTTATTTTTTTCTTTTCTTTTCTTCTTCTTTTTTCTTTTTCTTCTTCTTTTTTATTTTTCTTCTTCTTTTCTTCTTCTTCTTCTTCTTTTTTTCTTTTTTTTTTTTTTTTTTTACCAGATGCGGGTGATAGCAGAATGACAAATGACAATTTCATCTCCCACACCCACGAGGACGAAGATTTGCAGTGCAGGTCCTCACCTGATGTGGAACCTGTTAGCCCTTTATAAATTTCTTGACAAGCAAGCAAGGGGCTAATTTGTTTTATAAGCCTGCAAGGAATGCATTTCCCTTGTAAACACATCATCCTTGCAGCCTTTTCAAGTTCCCTGCCTTGTGACTATTTCCCTCTGCTGTTCAGAGTAAATAAGCCTTGCTAATAAAGAATTATGCTTCAAAAGGCTTTATTTCTACCCGTTATCCCTTGCAAATTGCTTCATTTTCACCCCTTCATTCCTTTTCTCGAAGTCCCCTTTCTCCCCCCTAATTCCCCCTTTCCATCCCAGAAATCCCCTATAAAACAGCCCTACTCTCTTTATTTATGCCTAAATCCCCCTCATTCCCCTATCATTGCCCTTGGCTGACCTTAAAATGATTTAAAACGAGCCAAAAATCATATTTTATTCATAGTCCGGGCCTAGCCCCCCCACCTTTTCCTCCCACAGAACCCGGTGCTGTAACCAAACGCTAGCCTGAAAGGCGCTAATCTCCAATGTACATCGGGAGCGCTCCTGGTCGTGGATCTTTATAGATCGGACGGCGATCTTTAAATCCACCATGTTCGTGTTTCACCCATTCAAACCCCCGACCACGCCATCGCCATCCATTTACCCGCAGATCTAACGGTTCGGAGTTTACCCGCCGGTGGTCCCCGCAGCGCACTATTTCAAAAAACCGATGGTTTCTATCGCACCGCCTTCGAGCGGTTGGCGGTTTTTTCTCATCGGCCAGCGATTCCATACACCTCTCGACACGTGGCTCCTGTACGATTTCAAAACCGTTATCCCATCGCGCGTTATTGTTCGGTATAAGACGCGGAGCGATATCGCCGTCAGCCGTCCGATCTGAGGCGCCCCATCCAACGGTCATCGCTCAGCGAAGTTACGCAGGTTTTAATACACGATCACCATACCCCTGGCCCACCGTTCATTTCCCTCTGGCGTGTTTCCCACCGTCGATCTCTTCTCCGATCCGATGGTCCAGATTGTCTCCCCGCTATTGACTCTTCCATCGTCGTTCGGTCCCGCCACGTCACCTCCACGAGTGTCCACCGTACCTTCACCATCCTATTGCTTAAATTCATCCAAAGGTCGATGTTTATAAGGTTTTCACGTATAATTGTTCCGCATTTCGCCAACCTGCGTCGTCTCTGTTCTCCACCGTTCCACGGCATTTTTTGCCATCTCTCCGCAGTCCCACTATCATCCACATCATCCGCCCCTATCCATGGATTTCATAACTGTTTTCATGTTTTTGCAGGGCTATCAGAGGCGGAAAACCACCATGGTTCACATGTACTACTTCAATGGCGTGCTGCGCAAACAGAATTAAATCTAGAGGCTGGTACTACAATAGAAATGCCTGGAAATGGTAGCGGTGTCACGAATATTACCCAAGGACAGTTTAATCTTCGCAAGAAATCTATCCGGCACCAGTAAAGCCCATATTTTGCAGATCGAGACATTTATGGAGCGGTGGAGAAAGAACCAGCTAATGATCAAGAACTTCAGCGTTCAGTATTGAAGGATTGAGCCTTAATACAGCAGTTTAGAGGCAAAGCAACAGATCAGTGAACCTAAGGAGCACACAGAAATCAATGTATATCAGGGGTTTCTACAGCAGCATAATGTTTTTCCCCCATAAAGGACAAAGCGCCCATACAGTGTTCAATCTATGCTGTGTTCTGGGGAGATTTTATACCCTGGAATAGCCCCAGTACTATCAGAGAATTTATTTCATCAGTATGGCAGACTTCTTGATCATTCATTTATCTTTTGTTTATTCACCAATAGCACCACACAGTACTGCAGTCAGAGTACATCAGAGTTATATCAGAGTAGTCTGGAGACTGAAGAAGATCATTCGTTCACCCAAAGAACACCAGAGATTAATGCACAGGATTTAAACAGAATGGGCTTTGGCCCTCTTTCTTTTCAGAAGTTTAATATTGCATTTAGTTCTTCACCTACCTTCTCTGCTCCTCCGGAGCTATAAATTCATGAAGAAACTCATTGTAAAGGTTCTTGATCAGTTATCAGAGAACTGCAAGTAATTTCTTTTGAGACACAGTCTCTATGTAAATATTGTAAGATAGGTTGAAGGAGATGTTTTCAGACTAAGTAGTCGGCTATTGGCAATGTTGTACTTGATTGGTATTGCTATTTAATATGAAAAGCACATTTCTTTGGATCCTGATCTGAAGCAGCGGTGATGTTTTCCTATCTTTGTGTTTTCATTCATTTCATTTTGTTTCTACTGGCTTGCATCAGAATATTGGCATAGGATTTACCCTTGTTAGGTACCCTATGTTTTTTCTCTCCTTGTCATTTATGTTTCTCTTCTAAATGTATTATCTAAGAAATAATTTTAGTTGGTTTAACCAGTGTAGTGGATGTTATTGCCTGCTCTCTGATGTATGAATTAAATGAATTCAGTTCTTATATGCTTCTTGTTATAGATTTAGTTGGAAGATTTAGGAACACTAGGGATTAGAGTTAGCCATGTCCACTAGGATCCTTGTGCGACCAGCTGATCTTTAACTTTGTGCTCTAAATATGTGTTATCTCCTCTCTTTTTACCTCTCCATACCACATAATCATCTTGAAGATCCTATGTTTCAGATGACTAGCCCAATTGAAAGCCTGTCTGTTGATTAGCAAGCAAATCCTTTCCTGACTCCATTGCCCAATGGTTCTGAATATTTCCTGGAATACTTCACCTCTGCCCTTTTTCCTCTTTTCTCATCTTGGTCTTACATTGAACCCTTCTTTCCTGATAACCAGCAACCAAATCAAACAATCAAAACAAACAAACCCCGAGCCTTATAACTAGCATAACATCTCCAACACTTGAACTTCAAAGACATACACCTTTTACATATCATAGATAGATCCCTCTCTGGACCCAGGAGGGCTAGATCCTGAGGTCTGAAAGTGGTTTTATGTTGTCTCATCTTTTGGTCTTTCCAATCTGGCCAAAACATGGGAACCCCAACAGAACCTCACACTAGCAATCATCCGCCTGAGATGAACGAGATAAGGCATGATGAAGACACGCTTGGACAGCATTACCCCCTCCAGGGTACCTCTTCGCAACAATCATTCTAAATGATTACCTAGATTGACACACCGATCAGCCATAACTATTCACTCGAGCCCACTCATGAAAACAGTTATGGCACGCAGCTGCGTGCGAGGCACAATCATGCTCTACCCCTTCGCATGTGTCACAGGGCTTTTGAAAGGAAGGTCCCTCAGCACAAAGACAGACACAGTAAGCTTCTGTGGGATTATTTCTTGTTACAGTTCTCACCCTCCTGTGTACCCAGTCTGTTGCGCGGCCCTCCCCCTAGAGTTGTGCTACGCAAAAACCCCTGGGTTGCACCTGCCTGTACATCTTACCCCAGCTCCATCTATACTGCCAGTTTCACCAGTTTGAGTGCACCCTTTCCCCTACATCCCTTGACGTGCTCTGCCCTCCAGCGCTTCACCCCATCCTCTGGCACTCCTCCCCTGCTTCACACTTCCCTCCCTAGTGATTATTTTCCTAGCTCAGTCATTCCTTTGCTTTAGCTGACCATGGCACCTAGGTTACACGAAAGAACCATCCGTGGAGGTCAGAGAGGTGCGCTCCCTGGTCGCTACCACCGAGGGTTGGATAATCACCTAGATTCTACTGAAGGCTCCTCCTCAGGCAGTCATGCCATACAGAGTCCCGAACCTGATCCGGAGGAGGAGGCCCCCTCGCATGTTTTGTAGAGAGGCAGAAGTGGACCACGGAAGTCCACCATTGCGCACCAAGCGCACCCCCTGCCTCACAAGACTAAGCCTCTTCCGGCTCAGGAAGATGAGGTGGAGGACACAGATGTTTGGATTATGGATTCTAAAGGTACCTAGACGCGCGTCCTTGACGCAGAATACCCGGTGGCTCCCATCCTTTTCGCACTAGACTCCAAGCTTCATGCCTACCCACTGATACAGAGGAAGTTGTTGCACAGGCGTATGTCTGCCCCATAGTGGAGGAAGATCTAGACAATGATGATGAAACCGAAGACTAAGGACTGCGCAGTGGCTCAGTTCTTCCTTGTTTTTTGTCATGCTTGCTATCACCAAGGAATTTCTCATTACACCAGTGCTTCAGGACATTTTCTAATTTCTTGTTTCATGTACTTTTCGGGTTGGTTTCCTCCACGGAGGTAGTGCATTATCCATGCAAAAAAGGATGGGATTGGTTAAGCGCAGCTTATAAACCCAACGTGTAGCATATGTAATTTTTCTATTTCCGAATTATTATAGATTAGCCTCATTTACCAAAAAAGAAATAGATAGTACTTGTCTTTCTTAAGAATACTCTATTAGTGGATGTACACTAAATTCAAAGCATTGATTTCAGTGTACATGTCAATTTATATTTCTATGGAGACAAGGCTATCCTCTTACTACAATATTGCTTCAAGCTATTAATTTTTATATTCAGCTTTGGACTTACTACTATCTCATATACTTCAAGAATCACTTCAATATCTCAATTTCTTCATTGATGTCTAATGACAGTGTTATGTATTCAACAAAAAAGTATAAGCCTTGTTATATATATATATATATATATATATATATATATATATAATGTCGATCAAACATTTTCTCTTAGTGCGTAAAAACATTACATATGATTTGCCTGGAAAGCCCTTCTCTCCCTACCTCACCCTGACCATATTTCTTGGCCAGCAGAGATAGACAAAAATGGCTAGTCATGTGCCAAAATCTATAGTGAGTCTTCATACAAAATACATTGAGGTTCCAAAAACAGAGAGAATGCATACACAGCCTACGAGCATCATAGATTTCAGGGAGGGGTCGGAGCTTGCCCAGCATTGAAGTGATTAGTGAGTCTAGGACCCCCATGTGCATGAAACTCCATATGATCAATCTCGCCTTCCAATAGGTCCATATTTACATGGTTGTGCCTTTGACTCCTCCAAAGAGAAGCCTCGTTGTCCAGTAAGTCCCACTAGTTATGTTGAATATCGTGCAAGAAGGAAATTGTCTCATTCGGTTCCTCATGTTGTTGTCATACCAGATCTACAGCAAGTGTTGTTATGGGATTAATTTTCTTGGCCAAGGACTCCAAGGTTGGAGGTTCTTCTACAGTAACCAAAGCTGGAAAAACTTCTTGGGCTAGTTCACCTTCCAACCCTGCTTTCTCTCCTCCTCTTTCATATTCTAACCCCTCCCTTCCACCACGACCTACCATGTCTCCACAGGGAACGCCACCACGCCTTGCTCGCCCTCTCTAACGCAGCACACCTCAAGGGGTTCCCAGACTCTAATACCAAAGACACAACACCCTCCATATTCCAATTCTTCACAAGGTCACCACCGTGCCACCAGGTTGAGTCTAGAGGGTCTCCAACCTTACCCGACCGAACTACAGAATTCCAACACCAGAGCCCACCACCACCCCTGGTCGCCTCCAAGGCTCCACCAAAGTGGAATTTAAAACCCATAAATTCAAATATGAAACCTAAAATTTCAAACTCCCACCCTCAATTGCAACACAAAGCATAGACCTAGCATTGCTACTGAGACCACAGGACTCTACATATGTAGTACTAAAAAAAGTAACACAGTTTGGATGAAAACAACAGTCGACAGCCCCAAAATTATTTCCAAGTGAAAACAGTGACCAGGGGTAATTACCCGATAGGCTAGTAGACGTTTTCCTTTTCACTATGTTGACGGGAAAATCTGTCCCGGCCAACAGCAGGGGATCTCCCCGCTAAAAGGCCCCAATTAGACCTTGAACCGTTTGGAATAGGGATCTCGTCCGGGGTGTGGATCCGGCTACCACTGATTTCTCCTTTACTTTGGGTCTCGCTTAAACTCTATAAAACAGTGGATACACACCTAATCAACTGATACAAGACATATGATTGATGCATTAAACACGTAGATAACACTATGCGTAGTGAGAAAATTAATAAAGCATACACGCCGAAGGAGCTGTCGTTAGCAACACATCTTTGGGGTTATGCTTGTGAGGTATTCTGACCACAAAAGAAATAGTTATTTATGGCGAGATGCCCCTTTACTTCCTGAAAGATAAAACGAAATGCTAATAAACAAAGTCATTAACATCCATTAAGAGAGAAATGAAAAACTGAACATCATTAACACAAGCACAGATAGTCGTGGTGCATAAATGATGCCATTAAGAGTGCAGCTTCATTAATCAAAGGATATTTGAAATTGTATAAGAAATACACATAGTGTTAGCACAGCAAAACACATCAGATCCAACAAAGGGGTTTTTCAAAATGCTTGTATTCATGTTTCAATGTGTAATCCTCTGGTAAGACAATATATTCAACTCGAGTCCCAAACAAAAGATCCCATGTTACAAGCTCCCAAAGGAGTATTTATCATACAAAACCTACCCTTTGGGCTTCCTTGACTTTTCATCTTCTTGACCGTTGCGCTGCCTTGCGACCTAGTCTTTTCTGCGACCTGCGACCTGAGCTGTTGTTGCGACCTATGACCCGACTGGGTCGCGGGGTCGCAGGTTGTAAGAAAATGTCCAGGGTGCGACCTTGCGACCTTGCAACTGAGTCGCAGGGTCGTGGGGTCGCAGATCGTGAAAAAATATGAAAATGCGACCTTGCGACCTTGCGACTAGGTCGCTGGGTCGTGGGGTCGCAAATTTCGGGAAAATCAGAAATGTGACCTTGCGACCTACTGGGATTTGCGACCTCGTGACCTCGGTAGACATGCGACCTGCGACCTCCTCGGATTTGTGACCCTGCACCATCCGCGACCTGCGACCTAGGCAGATATGCGACCTGCGACCTTGGGCAGACCAGTGAGTTCTTTTGCCTTTTCTTTCAGAGATCTCATGACCTTGTTCTCTGGAGGCTAGCCTTAGCCCTCGTCATGAAACGACAGCTGCTATTTGCTGGTGATGTCACTTCCGCGCTAAGGGACGTTGCATGTGATCATAAGTGGGCAGAATGGTTTCTGCTTCGAGCAAGATACTGAGCATCCACATAACACGAGGTTTTGAGTTTGATTTGAAACCCAAATCTGCATCCTCCGGAGAGAGCTAGCAGTTTTTTCGATTTGGGTAGACATAGCTGCTCAAGCATCTTCTCATATAACCTGCAGATAAGCGAATTTAAATCAGCCATATGTATATATATATACACATGTTAGGGAATCAACATATAAAATAAAATAATTTTATCACAGTAAAAATCAGTTGGACCCCTGTGTGGTCAGGCGTTGTGTCACTATGTCATCAGAGTGAATGGTGTAGGCTCTCCCTGCGCCTCTTCAACTACTGCAAATGCATATTAGTATGGTTGTAGACCGAGTTCGAAATGCAGACTCAATTGATGGGCAGTGTCGGCTTGGGCAACATGCTCCTTATGTCCTCCATGACATCCATTATGATATGCACTAACGATATATTTTCCAACTCTTGAGACGTGCTCACGATACTCTTGGGATGAGACTACGCAGAACCTAAGCGTAGCCATGACTTCGGAATAGTTGCAAAGATTAGCCACGCATATAAATTCGCTTTGTGGCAACGCCTTCATCAGAAATAATTCCTTGGGCTGCTGGTAAGGCCTGCAAATTACGTGTAACTGTTCCCGCTCTGAATGTAACCCAGCTCTGACCTTCAGCATATATGGGCTGGATTCGTAACTTCGTTGGTGCCTTGGAGACACAGTTGAAGGCATTTCAGACTTACAGGTCGTGGAGGTTGCGCTGGACGCAGCGCACTGCAGAGGGCGCATATTTTCTCAGAGTTTCTATTTTCCATACTAACGCAACCAGAATCAAAGGGACTCGACCCTTTTCCCGCACTGAATATCAACCAAGATGAACGTTATTACTACATGCCAGACCTGAGCGGCTCATAAGGGCGTCAGCCCCTTGCATGTCGGGCTTTATTGCTAATGCAAAACGAACGATTCCTGAAAAATAGTATGTCAGCGACCTCACCGATTAGAAACCTCCATTTTGGGTGTAGCAGTGTAATTAACATTCATGCACGGCAGCATGCATGGGAAACCTTCGTCCATTTAACGCGGCATGAAAAATATGGACTCGTTCTGTCTAGCTCACCGTGGACGCGTGGAAGATTACTATGGCATGATTTTAAAACTCTGCGTTTCGTTATACCATGTTGGTTGCCACTGTAGGTTTGTCATGACTGTGTGTTGAATGTAAGTTTTGACCGTTGCATATATACGTCCGCTCCAACGTTTAACCATAAGTTGAAAACCCGCCGCGCGGTCCTTTTACGTCGGCTTCCATTCAGACTTTGGGACAGATACGCTGGAAACTCTTCCATGCAGTTTGACTATCAACGCACCATGGTTACTACATTGTTGTCGCAGGTTTATTAAAATATTTTGCTCCCTGTTTAAATACAGCCTTTGACTACTACATATGTACCTTCCCCAAGCGTTTATCCATAGGTTTAAAACTGTCCTGATGTCTTCATATAGTTTGTCATTCCTTTTGATTATACCCACACAATAGTTATTACAAAATTTTCATCATAAATATGTTATAAGGTCCAGATCCACCTTTAAACGCAGCTATGACCACTTATTATATATCTTGCTCCAAATATTTACCGAGTTGGAAAACCTGCCAACGAATGTTGGGCTCCATGCCACGTGGCCATGTAATTTCGTTGCCTCATCTCACGTAGTTTGACATGTATTGCTTTATCCCTTTCGCGGCTTGGTTGTAACGCACCATAGTCATTACCACATGTTACTATGGGTTGGTCGTGATATTCGCTCAACATGTTTCACCATAGGTCAAAAACTCCACAGTAGAAATACTTGAGCTCGATTAATGCATTTGATATAGTTCTGATCTATGTTCTTATATGGCTTTAAAACCATATGATGGCGCCTTGTCTTGGATATATGGATGTGCCCCCACTTATAAAGTTTTGACATAGTTCTACTCCATGATCTCCTATGATTTTGACACCATATGATTTCTCATTTGCCTTGGTTTAATTATATAATATCAAAACCATAACCTCGGTCCATAAATTTTCACCCACCGTAAAGACTCAGAGGTGCATTTATATATTAAAAATTGTGCCGAAACTATTAATGCACCCACTGCCTGAACAATCAAGCCTAAATATCACCAACAAACGTACACCTGTACTTTGATGGATGATGAGGCACTGAGAGAAACAAATCCAAACTTAATCACCAAATTGACAGTGATGACCTTTCAAATAGTTATCATGCCACATTTTGAACCTATGAGCCATCTCATTCAACTGAGGAAAAAGAACTTTTAGCTGTGAAATTTTCTTGCCACCATCAGCATGTGCGCTTTCGCACTGCATCTCAGCACGAAAAAGCCTTGAATGAGATTATCATTCTCTAGGGAAATCTTCTGAGTCCACTTTGTTCACCGGGCTATATTTCATGCTAGACGTGTTGAAGTGGTGAAATATGTTCCTTTGCGCGCACACATTGACATTGAGCGGGTATGGTGCAGGATCTTCAAAACTTCTTTTAAGGTGAAATATCCGCCATTTCAGAAAAATACTCCATCCAGTCCTCACGTAAGCTTAGATCATAGCAAATGCTTCTGGTTTATGCGAGATGGCATCTGGTATGGACATTTCCAAATGGAGTATTTCTAAGTACCTGGTATGCACTACTGAAGAAAACCTTTTGCATCAATGACATAAAGGCTCCTTCTTTGCTCAACATGTATCACACCATCCTTCTTTTAACAGTACTGGTCACTTGCTTCTCCTCCTCCCCTGTCTCGCAACTTTGGCCTCGTCGTTGAGCTCTATTTTATTTCCCTTGATGTCGTGACATGAATGCGGAGTTTGTCACCCATGGGGTTGACCTGTGTGGAACATTACAGCCTCACAATTATTCTTTGATAATGGTGTCCCAAGATAAAACATATAATATTAACAAGCTTAAAATACGTATTCAGTCAACATGCTTAATGACCCACGGCGAGGGGGCCTTTAATCATCAAAACACAACAAGGTTTTCCCCTCAAATGTATGCATGGCAATCTCATTACACATGGCGCGACTGTGGTAAGAGTGTTCGAGCGTATGTTGGATGATCCCTCCCACATATGGCGTGATTGCAGCAACAGCATCAGATCATGATGGTGAGAAAGCTCACGAGGGGTTGGGGACAGGTCGGTGGAATGTCACTGACTGCAGGTCGGGTGAAAGACTTTAACGCCTAAGCGAGCAGAGGGGGAACCTGAAATTTTAAATATACCCAAAATTTTGGGTGGTGTTGTAGCGGCTACAAAAAATGGAGAACCATTGGTAGAATCCAACATCTCTGTCAATATCACAACAAAAGTCTGAGCCAAGATAGTGATGCAAGGGAATATTGAACAAGTTCTGCGGGGACCCTTTGAATTACTCTGGCCTTTTACAGGTATGCCTAATCCTTGTGCCTCAGCTATGTCTCACTAACCAGAAACACATCAAAGAGAAAGCTCACAGACGCCAGTAGCCTGTTGATGATGTGAAGAGCAAGGCAGTGGGTTTATTATTTTCAGAATTTTTTTTTAAAGTAAGCTTCTGGTGTTGCTCCGCTGCCAGCAGGTCTGGACAGTACCCCGGCGGAGTCACTTCAAGAAATCACAAACATTTCTCCGTTGCCAGCGAGCCTGGTCAGTACCCCGCCGGATTCTTTGCATTACCTCTCTGCGTAGGAAGCCTTTCTCGATCCTTTACCCTTATTTGTTTCATGTGCTTGTAGCACTTATTTTCGTGTGCTCGTGGCACTTATTTTTCATGGGCGGATGAGGGATCCCGACTTATTTTACATGCAAGAGAGGTTGTTTCTTATTTTACAGAAACTGAAATATATCCTGATTTGGGTTTGCCCTTGTGCCAAACCTTCACATCCCATCTAGGCGAAGCGTGAAAAACAGATCATTAAGATGTCCAAGACTTATGCTGGGCACAAGGCTTAGGCTACGGGTATGGGCCATTCAAACTCATTAGGTCTCCCGAAAACAGCTGGCTCGTATCTCCTGATGCAAATAAGTTTAGACATATAGGCATCTTCTTCCGGGACAACGACTTCGATGACTTGTCTTGAGAGAAAGCGCCTCTTGAGATAGCCACGCAACCTCACACACAAACAATGGGTTTACTATTTTCAACAATTGAGGCAAAACAAGACCGCGAGGTGATAGAGTTATGATGAGGGCTCATGAAGTGGCGAGGGTGATATAACAAAAATGATGTAAAGGAAGAGAAAATGCAACATGTGTAACAAACAGAGCTCAAGATGCAATGAAACGCCATGTGCGAGAAGCGATCAACCGATTGTAGGTGAAAATACAAGGTGATTATTTATCTGGTAACAAGTAACTAAAAAAATAAATGAGTGGAAAATACTTGTAACATGATGATGCCTAAGATATTAATCGTAAACAAAACAACAAACACACTTTTAAATTATAACGTAAAAATTTGGCAAGTAAATCTAGTTAAAGACTTTGAACTAACAAATTTATTAACAGGTCCTAGCTAGCCTACACCTAAAACCCTAGCTTAACCAATGATGCAGTCGGGTTATGTGAAATCAGCTTTCTAGTGCATCCACTGCATTAGTTCCTGACCTGCAAGGATGACAATGTTCGCGATCAAAGCCAGCATACAAAATTGTGCACCAACAGCAAGACTTACCTGAAGAGCATGTGCACCGGCAAGAAGATGATGGGTACTTACCAAAGAACATGCCAGAAAATATTGTGCAAGCTGAATCCCACTCTCATCTTGACACACAGCAATATGTTCTTGAAACTCAACATTTATAAATGACACACATTCATTCATGCACAATTCTAGGTCTGATGGGCACTGGGTAAACCACCGCCTATTTGCAGGCACATCAACCAGATAAGGTTGGTCGAGCCAACCAGCAACATCATTGTGGTGGTGAGGATGATTGATTCTACGGGGTGGAAGAAACAAGCAGGTGCCAGGTGAATTATAGATGCTTGCACATCCAAGTGCAGAAATCCTAGTTTTGAAAACCTTAGCTCGGGGTTGCTCTTGGATTTGGTCAAGGGTATGATGATCTGAATCCACTTTCAGTGTAGGCTGCAATTCCTCACCGCCTTGAACAAACTCTGGACCTTCGAGCAGGGGGCTTCCCAACTTTGATGGTTTGGCGAGATCAACAGGCGAATAGATGTGATCATGGATTGTGGTGAGTTGCAAAATGTCAGCGGGCTTTGTATCAATTCGGTCAAATGTTGGCGCACTGACAAATTGATAATCCAAAGTATCGGATTCTCTAGATTTTCCAGGGTGGAGTGAATTTGATGCTATTATACTGGGATGAGTATGGTACCTGGGGATCGTCATTTTAGAAACGGTCGGCAGAGGCTAAAGCACTTCGATCTTCTGATGGGTACTTGAATCTTCCCGAAGTGACACATCGAATTTTGGTGTCTACAGGTGGTCAGCAAAGAGGTGCGAGTGATAGTCCTCGGTGATATGATTGAATATGTTTTCATATAAGCAAGGATCGCTGTAACCATTGATTTGATCAAGTTGGGTACCTGGCATGTTGGGCTCCCTGGGAGTTACCGACTGGGATGGAACAATAAAGAGAACATCTTGAGGTTGCCCAGACAGAAAATCGCTCCTATGGCTGTCTAAAGATTATGAGTGAGAAATATGAGAGCTAAAAGATTCATCGATTTTGAACTGTGATTGTGAAACACCATCTGCGTGCTTATGATTGTCACCAATACCAGTATAAGGAAATTTTGAATGTCTCGAATAAATTACAGTGTGGCAGGATCGAGAAACCAACCGGGGAATAATGAACGAACAGATTGAGTCGCAGGGGCGTTAACCATACAAGGCTTTTCAACACGCGCATCCGTGTCATTTCGAGAAAACAATGATCTGGCATGCCCTGTAAGGGAAACGACTGCGTCCGGGATAGGAGTCGATTCATAATCCGAATGTGAATCAGATTTAGGACCGTGTCCAGGGAGACACCGAGCGGGCTCGAGGTAGGTTTCATGAACCGAGAGAGATAATGAGCCACTATGGTTTTCAAACTCCGATTCGACATGGTGTGTCAAAGATTCAAAGTCTGAACAGCCGTTGGCTTGTGGGTCGTCATAGGGAACACTAGGCTCAGGCTGGGTTGCTGACTGAAATTGTTCAAGGGAAACAAGAATCACATAGCTGAACTGTTCCCTTAACAACTTCCAATCGACATCCTTTTCAGGGAACTCAAAACAATAATGAACAAATTTGATAGAAAATTCATCAAGAGGTTCCTGAGGTTCCATTCTAATGTCATTCAACTTTATCAATATATTTTGAAAATTGTACGTGTGAAAAGCTTCTTGTAATTCACTGGCGAGTTGTTCAAACGAATGGATGGAAGCTTCCGGCAATGTGCAGCACCATTGCTTAGCGCGACATTCGAGGGTGAGGAAGAAAATTAAACATATCAAACCTTCATTTTCAATTTCGTAGCACTCACCAAAGTCATAGAAATCTAAAAGGTGTTGGATTATGGAAACCCCATTTTCACCGTCAAATTTTAACTGGGACAAGTGATACATAAGTTCATCGGGAATGAAGTATCGAGGCTCATAAAACTCCGACAAACATCTCAGGAGAATGATTTGGGAATGAGCCATTACAGATATGAGATTAACTGCAGGCTCTCAGGGCTCAGCTTGTCATCTGGCCCTCCTTCTAGCGCCAATTCTGTTGACGAGAAAATCTGTCCCGGCGAACAGCAGGGGATCTCCCCGGTAAAAGGTCCCAATTAGACCTTGAACCGTTTGGAATAGGGATCCCGTCCGGGGTGTGGATCCGGCTACCATTGATTTCTCCTTTGCTTTGGGTCTCGCTTAAACTCTATAAAACAGTGGATACACACCTAATCAACTGATACAAGACATATGATTGATGCATTAAACACGTAGATAACACTATGCGTAGCGAGAAAATTAATAAAGCATACACGCCGAAGGAGGTGTCATTAGCAACACATATTTGGGGTTATGCTTGTGAGGTATTCTAACCACAAAAGAAATAGTTATTTATGGCGAGATGCCCCTTTACTTCCTGAAAGATAAAACGAAATGCTAATAAACAAAGTCATTAACATCCATTAAGAGAGCAATGAAAAACTGATCATCATTAACACAAGCACAGATAGTCGGGATGCATAAATGATTCCATTAAGAGTGCAGCTTCATTAATCAAAGGATATTTGAAACTGTATAAGAAATACACATAGTGTTCGCACAGCAAAACACATCAGATCCAACAAAGGGGTTTTTCAAAATGCTTGTATTCATGTTTCAATGTGTAATCCTCTGGTAATACAATATATTCAACTCGAGTCCCAAACAAAAGATCCCATGTTACAAGCTCCCGAAGGATTATTTATAATACAAAACCTGCCCTTTGGGCTTCCTTGACTTTTCATCTTCTTGACCGTTGGGCTGCCTTGCGACCCAGTCTTTTCTGCGACCTGCGACCTGAGCTGTTGTTGCGACCTGCGACCCGACTGCGTCGCGAGGTCGCAGGTTGTAAGAAAATGTCCAGGGTGCGACCTTGCGACCTTGCGACTGAGTTGTAGGGTCGGGGGGTCGCAGATCGTGAAAAAAGATGAAAATGCGATCTTGCGACCTACTGGGATTTGCGACCTCGCGACCTCGGCAGACATGCGACCTGCGACCTCCTAGGATTTGCGACCCTGCACCATCCGCTACCTGCGACCTAGGCAGATATGCGACCTGCGACCTTGGGTAGACCAGTGAGTTCTTTTGCCTTTTCTTTCAGATATCTCATGACCTTGTTCTCTGGAGGCTAGCCTTAGCCCTCGTCATGAAACGACAGCTGCTATTTGCTGGTGATGTCACTTCCGCGCTAAGGGACGTTGCATGTGATCATAAGTGGGCAGAATGGTTTCTGCTTCGAGCAAGATACTGAGCATCCACATAACACGAGGTTTTAAGTTTGATCTGAAACCCAGATCTGCATCCTCCGGAGAGAGCTAGCAGTTTTTTAGATTTGGGTAGACATAGTAGCTCCAGCATCTTCTCATATAACCTCCAGATAAGCGAATTTAAATCAGCCATATGTATATATATATACACATGTTATGGAATCAACATAAAAAATACGATAACTTTATCACAGTAAAAATCAGTTGGACCCCTGTGTGGTCAGGCGCTGTGTCACTATGTCATCAGAGTGAATGGTGTAGGCTCTCCCTGCGCCTCTTCAACTATTGCAAATGCATATTAGTATGGTTTTAGACCAAGTTTGAAATGCAGACTCAATTGATGGGCAGTGTCGGCTTGGGCAACATGCTCCTTATGTCCTCCGTGATATCCATTATGATATGCACTAACCATACATTTTCCAACTCTTGAGACGTGCTCACGATACTCTTGGGATGAGACTGCGCAGAACCTAAGCATAGCCATGACTTCGGAATAGTTGCAAAGATTAGCCACGCACAGAAATTCGCTTTGTGGCAACGCCTTCATCAGAAATAATTCCTTGGGCTGCTGGTAAGGCCTGCAAATTAGGTGTAACTGTTCCCACTCTGAATGTAACCCAGCTCTGACCTTCAGCATATATGGGCTGGATTCGTAACTTCGTTGGTACCTTGGAGACACAATTGAAGGCATTTCAGACTTACAGGTCGTGGAGGTTGCGATAGACGCAGCGCACTGTAGAGGGCGCATATTTTCTCAGAGTTTTTATTTGCCATACTAACGCAACCAGAATCAAAGGGACTCGACCCTTTTCCCGCACTGAATATCAACCAAGCTGAACGTTATTACTGCATGCCAGACCTGAGTGGCTCAGAAGGGCGTCAGCCCCTTGCATGTCGGGCTTTATTGCTAATGCGGAACGAACGATTCCTGAAAAATAGTATGTCAGCGACCTCACCGATTAGAAACCTCCATTTTGGGTGTAGCAGCGTAATTAACGTTCATGCATGGCAGCATGCATGGGAAACCTTCATCCATGTAACGCGGCATGAAAAATATGGACTCGTTATGTCCAGCTCACCGTGGACGCGTGGAAGATTACTATGGCATGATTTTAAAACTCTGCGTTTCGTTATACCATGTTGGCTGCCACTGTAGGTTTGTCATGACCGTGTGTTGAATGTAAGTTTTGACCGTTGCATATATACGTCCGCTCCAACGTTTAACCATAAGTTGAAAACCCGCCGCGCGGTCCTTTTACGTCGGCTGCCATGCAGACTTTGGGATAGATACGCTGGAAACTCGTCCATGCAGTTTGACTATCAACGCACCATGGTTACTACGTTGCTGCCGCAGGTTTATTAAAATATTTTGCTCCCTGTTTAAATACATCCTTTGACTACTACATATGTACCTTCTCCAAGAGTTTATCCATAGGTTTAAAACTGCGCTGATGTCTTCATATAGTTCAGCATTCCTTTTGATTATACCCGCACAATAGTTATTACAAAATTTTCATCGTAAATCTGTTATAAGGTCCAAATCCACCTTTAAACGCAGCTTTGACCACTTATTATATATCTTGCTCCAAATATTTACCGAGTTGGAAAACCTGCCAACGAATGTTGGGCTCCATGCCACGTGGCCATGTAGTTTCGTTGCATCATCTCACGTGGTTTGACACGTATTGCTTTATCCCTTTCGCGCCTTGGTTGTAACGCACCATTGTCATTACAACATGTTACTATGGGTTGGTCGTGATATTCGCTCAACATGTTTCACCATAGGTCAAAAACTCCACCGTAGAAATACTTGAGCTCGATTAATGCATTTGATATAGTTCTGATATGTGTTCTTATATGGCTTTAAAACCATATGATGGCGCCTTGTCTTGGATATATGGATGTGCCCCCACTTATAAAGTTTTGACATAGTTCTACTCCATGATCTCCTATGATTTTGACACCATATTATTTCTCATTTGCCTTGGTTTAATTATATAATATCAAAACCATAACCTCGGTCCATAAATTTTCACCCACCGTAAAGACTCAGAGGTGCATTTAGATATTCGAAATTGTGCCGAAACTATTAATGCACCCACTGCCTGAACAATAAAGCCTAAATCTCACCAACAAATGTACACATGTACTTTGATGGATGATGAGGCACTTAGAGAAACAAATCCAAACTTAATCACCAAATTGACGGTGATGACCTTTCAAATCGTTATCATGCCACATTTTGAACCTGTGAGCCATCTCATTCAACTGAGGAAAAAGAACTTTTAGCTGTGCAATTGTCTTGCCACCATCAGCATGTGCGCTTTCGCACTGCATCTCAGCACGAAAAAGCCTTGAATGAGATTATCGTTCTCTAGGGAAATCTTCAGATTCCACTTTGTTCACCGGGCTATATTTCATGCTAGACTTGTCGAAGTGGTGAAATATGTTCCTTTGCGCGCACACATCGACATTGATCGGATATGGTGCAGGATATTCAAAACTTATTTTAAGGTGAAATATCCGCCATTTCAGAAAAATACTCCATCAGGTCCCTATGTAAGCTTAGATCATAGCAGATGCTTCTGATTTGTGTGATATGGCATCCGGTATGGACATTTCCAAATGGAGCGTTCCTAAGTAGCTGGTGTGCACTAGTGGAGAAATCCTTTTGGCGTCGGTGACATAAAAGGTTCTTTCTCTGATCCACATGTATCACACCATCCTCCTTCTAACAGTACTAGTCACTTGCTCCTCCTCCTCCCCTGTTCTGCAACTTTGGCTTTGTTATTGAACTCAATTTTATTTCCCTTGATGTCGTGACATGACTGAGGATTTTGTCACCCGTGGGGTCGACTTGCGTGGAACATTACGACATCACAATTACTCTTTGATAATGGTGTCTCTAGATAAAACATAATGAGATTAACGAGCTTAAAATACGTATTCAATAAACATGCTTAATAACCCACGGCGAGAGGGCCTTTGATCGTCAATACACGAAAGGTTCCTGTTCAAATGTATGCATGGAAATCTCATTACACATGGCGCGACTGCGGTAAGAGTGTTTGGGCATATGCTGAATGATCCCTCCTACATATGGCGTGATTGCAGCAACAGCATCTGATCATGATGGTGAGAAAGCTCATGAGGGGTTGGGGACAGGTCGGTGGGATGTCACTGACTGCAGGTCGGGTGAAAGACTTTAACGCCTAAGTGAGCAGAAGGGGGAACCCGAAATTTTAAATATACCCAAAATTTTGGGTGGTGTTGTAGCGGCTACAACAAATGGCGAACCACTGGTAGAATCTAGCATCTCTGTCACTATCACAACAAAAGTCTGAGCCACGATAGTGATGCAAGGGAATATTGAACAAGTTCTGCGGGGACCCTTTGAATTACTCTGGCCCTTTACAGGTATGCCTAATCCTTGTGCCTCAGCTAGGTCTCGCTAATCAGAAACACGTCACAGAGAAAGCCCATAGACGCCCGTAGCTTGTTGATGATGTGAAGAGCAAGGCAGTGGGTTTATTATTTTCAGGATTTTTTTAAAGTAAGTTTCTGGTGTTGCTCTGCTGCCAACAGGCCTGGACAATACCCCGACGGAGTCACTTTAAAAAATCACAAACGTTGCTCCACTGCCAGCGAGCCTGGTCAGTACCCCGGCGGAGTCGTTGCATTACCTCTCTACGCAGGAAGCCTTTCTCGATCCTTTACCCTTATTTGTTTCATGTGCTTGCAGCACTTATTTTCATGTGCTCGTGGCACTTATTTTTCATGGGAGGATGATGGATCCCGACTTATTTTACGAGCAAGAGAGGTTGTTTCTTGTTTTACAGAAACTGGAAGATATCCTGATTTGGGTTTGCCCTCGTGCCAAACCTTCACATCCCATTCACCACAATAGGCGAAGCGTGCAAAACAGATCATTAAAACGTGCAAGACTGTGCCGGGTACAAGGCTTAGGTTACGGGTATAGGCCATTCGAACTCATTAGGTCTCCCACAAGCAACCGGCTCGTATCTCCCCGGCTAAATAAGTTTAGACTTATAGGCATCTTGTTGGGACAACGACTTCGATGACTTGTCCTGAGAGAAAGCTGCCTCTTGAGATAGCCACCGCAACCTCACACAAACAATGGGGTTACTATTTCAACAATTGAGGCAAAACAAGACCGCAAGGTGATAGAGTTGCAATGAGGGCTCATGAAGTGGCAGGCGATATGACAAAAATGATGTAAGGAAGAGAGCGTACGACGCAATGTAATAGGCAAGGCTCAAGATGCAATGCAACGCCATGTGCGAGAGCGATCAACCAGTTGTAGGTGCAAATACAAGCAGTGATTATTTATGCAGCAACAAGTAACTAAAAAAAAAGAAATGAGTGGAAAATACTTGTAACATGATGATGCCTAAGATATTAATCGTAAACAAAACAACAAACACACTTTTAAATTATAACGTAAAAATTTGGCAAGTAAATCTAGTTAAAGACTTTGAACTAACAAATTTATTAACAAGTCCTAGCTAGCCTACACCTAAAACCCTAGCTTAACCAATGATGCGGTCGGGTTATGTGAAATCAGCGTTCCAGTGCAGCCACTGCATTAATTCCCGACCTGCAAGGATGACAATGTTTGCGATCAGAGCCAGCATACAAAATTGTGCACCAACAGCAAGACTTACCTGAAGAGCATGTGCACCGGCAAGAAGATGATGGGTACTTACCAAAGAACATGCCAGAAAATATTGTGAAAGCTGAATCCCACTCTCATCTTGACACACAACAATATGTTCTTGAAACTCGAAATTTATAAATGACACACATTCATTCATGCACAATTCTAGGTCTGATGGGCACTGGGTAAACCACTGCCTATTTGTAGGCACATCAACCGGATAAGGTTGGTCGAGCCAACCAGCAACATCATTGTGGTGGTGAGG
This sequence comes from Pinus albicaulis, assembly GCA_034641835.2. Classification (NCBI taxonomy): domain Eukaryota; kingdom Viridiplantae; phylum Streptophyta; class Pinopsida; order Pinales; family Pinaceae; genus Pinus; species Pinus albicaulis. The sequence continues at coordinate 159,353,485 of CM076569.1, read as the reverse complement.
ATGATTGATTCTACGGGGTGGAAGCAACAAGCAGGTGCCAGGTGAATTATAGATGCTTAAACATCCAAGTGCAGAAATCCTAGTTTTGAAAACCTTAGCTCGAGGTTGCTCTTGGATTTGGTCAAGGGTATGAGGATCTGAATCCACTTTCAGTGTAGGCTGCAATTCCTCACCGCCTTGAACAAACTCTGGACCTTCGAGCGGGGGGCTTCCCAACTTTGATGGTTTGGCGAGATCAACAGGTGAATAGATGTGATCATGGATTGTGGTGAGTTGCAAAATGTCAGTGGGCTTTGTATCAATTCGGTCAAATGTTGGCGCACTGACAGATTGATAATCCAAAGTATCGGATTCTCTAGATTTTCCAGGGTGGAGTGAATTCGATGCGATTATACTGGGAGGAGTATGGTACCTGGGGATCGTCATTTTAGAAACGGTCGGCAGAGGCTGAAGCACTTCGATCTTCTGATGGGTACTTGAATCTTCCCGAAGTGACACATCGAATTCTGGTGTCTCCAGGTGGTCGGAAAAGAGGTGCGAGTGATAGTCCTCGACGGTATGATTGAATATGTTTTCAGATAAGCAAGGATCGTTGTAACCATTGATTTGATCAAGTTGGGTACCTGGCATGTTGGGCTCCCCGGGAGTTACCCACTGGGATGGATCAATAAAGAGGACATCTTGAGGTTTCCCAGACAGAAAATCGCTCCTATGGCTGTCTAAAGATTCCAAGTGATAAAGATCAGATCTAAAAGATTCATCGAGTTTGAACTGCGATTGTGAAACACCATCTGCGTGCTTATGATTGTCGCAAATACCAGTATAAGGAAATTTTGAATGTCTCGAAGAAATTACAGTGTGGTGGGATCGAGAAACCAACCAGGGAATAATGAACGAACAGATTGAGTCGCAGGGGCGTTAACCATACAAGGCTTTTCAACACGCGCATCCGTGTCATTGCGAGAAAACAATGATCTGGCAGGCCCTGTAAGGGAAACGACTGCATCCGGGATAGGAGTCGATTCATAATCCGTATGTGAATCAGATTTAGGACTGTGTCCAGGGAGACACCGAGTGGGCTCGAGGTAGGTTTCATGAACCGAGAGAGATAATGAGCCACTATGGTTTTCAAACTCTGATTCGACATGGTGCGTGAAAGATTCAAAGTCTGAACAGTCGTTGGCTTGTGGGTCGTCATAGGGAACACTAGGCTCAGGCTGGGTTGCTGACTGAAATTGTTCAAGGGAAACGAGAATCACATAGCTGAACTGTTCCCTTAAAAACTTCCAATCGACATCCTTTTCAGGGAACTCAAAACAATAATGAAAAAATCTGATAGAAAATTCATCAAGAGGTTCCTGAGGTTCCATTCTAATGTCATTCAACTTTATCAATACATTTTGAAAATTGTACGTGTGAAAAGCTTGTTGTAATTCACTGGCGAGTTTTTCAAATGAATGGATGGAAGCTTCCGGAAATGTGCGGCACCATTGCTTAGCGCGACCTTCGAGGGTGAGGAAGAAAAGCAAACATATCAAACCTTCATTTTAAATTTCGTAGCACTCACCAAAGTCATAGAAATCTAAAAGGTGTTGGGTTATGGACACCCCATTTTCACCGTCAAATTTTAACTGGGACAAGTGATACATAAGTTCATCGGGGATTAAGTATCGAGGCTCATAAAACTCCGAAAAACATCTCGGGAGAATGATTTGGGAACGAGCCATTATAGATATGAGATTAACTGCAGGCTCTCAGGGCTCAGCGTGTCATCTGGCCCTCCATCTAGCACCAATTATGTTTACGGGAAAATTTGTCCCGGCCAACAGCAGGGGATCTCCCTAGTAAAAGGTTCCAATTAGACCTTGAACCGTTTGGAATAGGGATCCCGTCCGGGGTGTGGATCCGGCTACCACTGATTTCTCCTTTGCTTTGGGTCTCGCTTAAACTCTATAAAACAGTGGATACACACCTAATCAACTGATACAAGACATATGATTGATGCATTAAACACGTAGATAACACTATGCGTAGCGAGAAAATTAATAAAGCATACACGCCAAAGGAGGTGTCGTTAGCAACACATCTTTGGGGTTATGCTTGTGAGGTATTCTGACCACAAAAGAAATAGTTCTTTATGGCGAGATGCCCCTTTACTTCATGAAAGATAAAACGAAATGCTAATAAACAAAGTCATTAACATCCATTAAGAGAGCAATGAAAAACTGAACATCATTAACACAAGCACAGATAGCCGTGATGCATAAATGATGCCATTAAGAGTGTAGCTTCATTAATCAAAGGATATTTGAAACTGTATAAGAAATACACATAGTGTTCGCACAGAAAAACACATCAGATCCAACAAAGGGGTTTTTCAAAATGCTTGTATTCATGTTTCAATGTGTAATCCTCTGGTAATACAATATATTCAACTCGAGTCCCCCAAAAAAGATCCTCTTTTACAAGCTCCCGAAGGAGTATTTATAATAAAAAATATGCGCTTTGGGCTTCCTTGACTTTTCATCTTCTTGACCGTTAGGTTGCCTTATGATCTAGTCTTTTCTGCGACCTGCGACCTGAGCTATTGTTGCAACCTGTGACCCGACTGGGTCGCGGGGTCGCAGGTTGTAAGAAAATGTCCAGGGTGCGACCTTGCGACCTTGCAACTGAGTCGCAGGGTCGTGGGGTCGCAGATCGTGAAAAAAGATGAAAATTCGACCTTGCGACCTTGCGACTAGGTCGCTGGGTCGCGGGGTCGCAAATTTTGGGAAAATCAGAAATGCAACCTTGCGACCTGCTGGGATTTGCGACCTCACGACCTCGGAAGACATGAGACCTGCGACCTCCTGGGATTTGCGACCCTGCACCATCCGTGACCTGCGACCTAGGCAGATATGCGACCTGCGACCTTGGGTAGACCGGTGAGTTCTTTTGCCGTTTCTTTCAGAGATCTCATGACCTTGTTCTCTGGAGGCTAGCCTTAGCCCTCGTCATGAAACGACAGCTGCTATTTGCTGGTGAGGTCACTTCCGCGCTAAGGGACGTTGCATGTGATCATAAGTGGGCAGAATGGTTTCTGCTTCGAGCAAGATACTGAGCATCCACATAACACGAGGTTTTGAGTTTGATCTAAAACCCAGATCTGCATCCTCCGAAGAGAGCTAGCAGTTTTTTCGATTTGGGTAGACATAGCTGCTCCAGCATCTTCTCATATAACCTGCATATAAGCGAATTTAAATCAGCCATATGTATATATATATATATATATATATATATATATATATATATATATATATATATATATATATATATATATATACACATGTTAGGGAATCAACATAAAAAATACGATAACATTATCACAGTAAAAATCAGTTGGACCCCTGTGTGGTCAGGCGCTGTGTCACTATGTCATCAGAGTGAATGGTGTAGGCTCTCCCTGCACCTCTTCAACTACTGCAAATGCATATTAGTATGGTTGTAGACCGAGTTCGAAATGCAGACTCAATTGATGGGCAGTGTCGGCTTGGGTAACATGCTCCTTACGTCCTCCGTGACATCCATTATGATATGCACTAACGATACATTTTCCAACTCTTGAGACGTGCTCAAGATACTCTTGGGATGAGACTGCACAGAACCTAAGCGTAGCCATGACTTCGGAATAGTTGCAAAGATTAGCCACGCACAGAAATTCGCTTTGTGGCAACGCCTTCATCAGAAATAATTCCTTGGGCTGCTGGTAAGGCCTGCAAATTACGTGTAACTATTCCCACTCTGAATGTAACCCAGCTCTGACCTTCAGCATATATGGGCTGGATTCGTAACATCGTTGGTGCCTTGGAGACACAGTTGAAGGCATTTCAGACTTACAGGTCGTGGAGGTTGCGCTAGACGCAGCGCACTGCAGAGGGCGCATATTTTCTCAGAGTTTTTATTTGCCATACTAACGCAACCAGAATCAAAGGGACTCGACCCTTTTCCCGCACTGAATATCAACCAAGCTGAACGTTATTACTGCATGCCAGACCTGAGCGGCTCAGAAGGGCGTCAGCCCCTTGCATGTCGGGCTTTATTGCTAATGCAAAATGAACGATTCCTAAAAAACAGTATGTCAGCGACCTCACCGATTAGAAACCTCCATTTTGGGTGTAGCAGCGTAATTAACGTTCATGCATGGCAGCATGCATGGGAAACCTTCGTCCATGTAACGCGGCATGAAAAATATGGACTCGTTCTGTCCAGCTCACCGTGGACGCGTGGAAGATTACTATGGCATGATTTTAAAACTCTGTGTTTCGTTATACCATGCTGGCTGCCACTGTAGGTTTGTCATGACCGTGTGTTGAATGTAAGTTTTGACCGTTGCATATATACGTCCGCTCCAACGTTTAACCATAAGTTGAAAACCTGCCGTGCGGTCCTTTTACGTCGGCTGCCATGCAGACTTTGGGACAGATACGCTGGAAACTCGTGCATGCAGTTTGACTATCAACGCACCATGGTTACTACGTTGCTACCGCAGGTTTATTAAAATATTTTTCTCCCTGTTTAAATACCGCCTTTGACTACTACATATGTACCTTCTCCAAGCGTTTATCCATAGGTTTAAAACTGCGCTGATTTCTTCCTATAGTTCAGCATTCCTTTTGATTATACACGCACAATAGTTATTACAACATTTTCATCGTAAATCTGTTATAAGGTCCAGATCCACCTTTAAACGCAGCTTTGACCACTTATTATATATCTTGCTCCAAATATTTACCGAGTTGGAAAACCTGCCAACGAATGTTGGGCTCCATGCCACGTGGCCATGTAGTTTCGTTGCCTCATCTCACGTGGTTTGACACGTATTGCTTTATCCCTTTCGCGCCTTGGTTGTAATGCACCATAGTCATTACAACATGTTACTATGGGTTGGTCGTGATATTCGCTCAACATGTTTCACCATAGGTCAAAAACTCCACCGTAGAAATACTTGAGCTTGATTAATGCATTTGATATAGTTCTGATCTGTGTTCTTATATGGCTTTAAAACCATATGATGGCGCCTTGTCTTGGATATATAGATGTGCCCCCACTTATAAATTTTTGACATAGTTCTACTCCATGATCTCCAATGATTTTGACACCATATGATTTCTCATTTGCCTTGGTTTAATTATATAATATCAAAACCATAACCTCGGTCCATAAATTTTCACCCACCATAAAGACTCAAAGGTGCATTTAGATATTTGAAATTGTGCCGAAACTATTAATGCACCCAATGCCTGAACAATCAAGCCTAAATCTCACCAACAAACGTACACTTGTACTTTGATGAATGATGAGGCACTGAGAGAAACAAATCCAAACTTAATCACCAAATTTACAGTGATGACCTTTCAAATAGTTATCATGCCACATTTTGAACCTGTGAGCCATCTCATTCAACTGAGGAAAAAGAACTTTTACCTGTGCAATTGTCTTAACAACATCAGCATGTGCGCTTTCGCACTGCATCTCAGCACAAAAAAGCCTTGAATGAGATTATCGTTCTCTAGGGAAATCTTCTGAGTCCACTTTGTTCATCGGGCCATATTTCATGCTAGACTTGTCGAAGTGGTAAAATATGTTCCTTTGCGTGCACACATCGACATTGAGCGGGTATGGTGCAGGATCTTCAAAACTTCTTTTAAGGTGAAATATCCGCCATTTCAGAAAAATACTCCATCAAGTCCCTATGTAAGCTTAGATCATAGCAGATGCTTCTGATTTGTGTGATATGGCATCCGGTATGGACATTTCCAAATGGAGCGTTCCTAAGTAACTGGTGTGCACTAGTGGAGAAATCCTTTTGGCGTCGGTGACATAAAAGGTTCTTTCTTTGATCCACATGTATCACACCATCCTCCTTCTAACAGTACTGGTCACTTGCTCCTCCTCCTCCCCTGTTTCGCAACTTTGGCTTTGTTATTGAACTCAATTTTATTTCCCTTGATGTCGTGACACGACTGAGGAGTCTGTCACCCGTGGGGTCGACCTGCGTGGAACATTACGACATCACAATTACTCTTTGATAATGGTGTCTCTAGATAAAACATAATGAGATTAACAAGCTTAAAATATGTATTCAATAAACATGCTTAATAACCCACGGCGAGAGGGCCTTTGATCATCAATACACGAAAGGTTCCCGTTCAAATGTATGCATGGCAATCTCATTACACATGGCGCGACTACGGTAAGAGTGTTTGGGCATATGCTGAATGATCCCTCCTGCATATGGCGTGATTGCAGCAACAGCATCTGATCATGATGGTGAGAAAGCTCGTGAGGGGTTGGGGAAAGGTCGGTGGGATGTCACTGACTGCAAGTCGGGTGAAAGACTTTAACGCCTAAGTGAGCAGAAGGGGGAACCCGAAATTTTAAATATACCCAAAATTTTGGGTGGTGTTGTAGCGGTTACAACAAATGGCGAACCACTGGTAGAATCCAGCATCTCTGTCAATATCACAACAAAATTCTGAGCCAAGATAGTGATGGAAGGGAATATTGAGCAAGTTCCGCGAGTACCCTTTGTATTACTTCGGCCCTTTACAGGTATGCCCAGTCCTTGTGCCTCGGCTAGGTCTCGCTAATCAGAACACATCAAAGAGAAAGCTCACAGACGCCAGTAGATTTTTGATGATGTGAAGAGCAAGGCAGTGGGTTTATTATTTTCAGGATTTTTTAAAGTAAGTTTCTGGTGTTGCTCCACTGCCAGCAAGGCTGGACAGTACCCCGGCGGAGTCACTTCAAGAAATCAAAAACGTTGCTCCGTTGCCAGCGAGCCTGGTCAGTACCTCGGTGGAGTCGTTGCATTACCTCTCTGCGCAGGAAGCCTTTCTCGATCCTTTACCCTTATTTGTTTCATGTGCTTGTAGCACTTATTTTCATGTGCTCATGGCACTTATTTTTCATGGGTGGATGAGGGATCCCGACTTATTTTACAAGCAAGAGAGGTTGTTTCTTTTTTATAGAAACTGAAAGATATCCTGATTTTGGTTTGCCCTTGTGCCAAACCTTCACATCCCATTCACCACAATAGGCAAAGCATGCAAAACAGATAATTAAGGTGTGCAAGACTATGCCGGGTACAAGGCTTAGGTTATGGGTATAGGCCATTCAAACTCATTAGGTCTCCCACAAACAACTAGTTTTTATCTCCTCGGCTAATGAGTTTAGACTCATAGGATCTTGTTGAGAATGTGACTTCGATGACTGGTCCTAAGAGAAAGCTGCCTCTTAAAATAGCCACCGCAACCTCACGTAAGCAATGGGGTTACTATTTCAGCAGTTGGGGCAGAACAAATCGGCAAGACGGTAGGGTTTCAATGAGGGCTCATGTAGTGATCGACGATATGTGGAATATTTTCAAAATATATCAACAATATACAAAAATGATGTGAGGAAAACAGTGCATGACACAATGAAATATGCAAGGCTCAAGATGCAATGCAACACCATGTGCGAGAACGATCAACCAGTTGTAGGTGGAAAAGAGACGCGATACAAGTAGTAATTATTTATGCAGCGACAAGCAAACTGAAAAGAAATGAGTGCAAAACGATTGTAATATGATGGTGCCTACGATATTAATCGTAAACAAAAATAGAAAACACACCTTTAAATCAGAAAGTAAAAATTTGGCAAGTAAATCTAATTAAAAAAAACTTTGAACTAAATTTTTTTTTTTATTAACATTTTCTAACTAGCCTACACCTAAACCCTAGATTAACCCATGAGGTGACCGGGTTATGTAAAATCAGTTTTCCAGTGTAGCCACCGCATTAGTTCGCATCTTGCAACGAAAACAATGATCAGGATCAGAGCTAGTATCCAAAAAAGTGCAGTAGTGACAAAACTTACCTGAGGAGCAGGTGCAACGACAAGACGATCATAGATACTTACCAAAGAACATGCTAGAATAGATTGTGCAAGCTGAATCCCACTCTCATCTTGATACACAGCAATATGTTCTTGAAACTCAACATTTATAAATGACACATAATCATTCATGCACAATCCTGGGTCTGATGGGCGCCGGGTAAGCCATTGCCTATTTGTAGGCACATCCACCGAATAAGGTTGGTTGAGCCAACCAGCAACATCATTGTGGTGGTGTGGATGATTGATTTTACGGGGTGGAAGCAACAAGTAGGTGCTAGGTGAATTATAGATGCTTGTGCATCCAAGTGCAGAAACCTTAATCTGAGAAACCCTAGTTCGGGATTTCTCCTGGGTTTGGTCAAGGGTATGGGGATCCGAATCCGTGTTTAGTGGAGCCTGAAATTCCTCACTGCCTTGAACAAACTCCGGACCTTCGAGCGAGGGGATTTCTAACTTTGACTGCTTGGCGAGATCAACAGGCGAGTAGATGTGATCATGGATTGTGGTGGATTGCAAAATGTCAGTGGGCTTTGTATCAATTCAGTCAAATGTTTGCGCACTGATAGATTGATAATCCAAAGTATCGGATTCTCTAGATTTGCGAGGGTGAGGTGAATTCGACATGGTTATGCTGGGAGGAGCATGGTACTTAGGGATCGTCATTTCAGAAACAGTCGTCGGAAGCTAAAGCACTTCGACTTTCTGATGGGTACTTGAATCTTCCCGAAGTGAATCATCGAATTCTGGGGTCTCTATATGGTCGGCAAAGAGATGCGAGTGACTGTCCTCGTTGGTATGATTGAAAATGCTTTCAGATAAGGAGTGATCGCTACAACCATTGATTTGATCAAGTTGGGTACCTGGCAAGTTAGGCTCCCCGGGAGTTACCAACTGGGATGGATCAATAAAGAGGACATCTTGAGGTTGCTCAGACAGGAAATGGCTCCTATGGTTGTCTAAATATTCTAAGTGAGACAGATCAGATTTAAAAGATTCATCGATTTTGGACTGTGATTACGAAACACCATCTTCATGCTTATGATCATCGCCAATACGAGTATAAGGAAATTTTGAATGTCTCGAAGAAATTACTGGTGTGGCGGGATCAGGAAACCAACCAGGGAATACTGAACGAACAGATTGAGTCACAGGGGCATTAACCATACAAGGCTTCCCAACACGCGCATCTGTGTCATTTAGAGAAAACAATGATCTGACAGGCCTTGTAAGGGAAACGATTGTATCCGGGATAGGAGTCGATTCATAATATGTATTTGAATCAGATTTAGGACTGCGTCCGGGGAAACATCGAGTGGGCTCGAGGTAGGTTTCATGAACCGAGAGGGATGATGAGCCACTGGGGTTTTCAAACTCTGATTCGACATGGTGCATGAAAGACTCTAAGTCAGAACAGTCATTGACTTGGGGATCTTCATAGGCAACACTAGGCTCAGGCTGGGTTGCTAATTGAAACTATTCAAGGGAAATGAGGATCACATACGTGAATTGTTCTCTTAACAACTTCCAATCGACATCCTTTTCAGGGAACTCAAAACAATAATGAACAAATATGATAGAAAATTCATCAAGAGGTTCCTGAGGTTCCATTCTGATGTCATTTAGCTTTATTAATACACTTTGAAAATCGTACCTGTGAAAAGCTCGTTGTAATTCACTGGCGAGTTGTTCAAACGAATGGATGGAAGTTTCTGGCAATGTGCGGCACCATTGCTTAGCGCGACCTTCAAGGGTGAGGAAGAAAAGAAAACATATCAAACCTTCATCGTCAATTTCATAGCACTCACCAAAGTCACAGAAATATAAAAGGTGTTGGGTTATCGACACCCCATTTTCACCATCAAATTTTAACTGGGACAAGTGATACATAAGTTCATCGGGGATGAAGTATCGAGGCTCATAAAAATCTGACAAACATCTCGAGAGAATGATTTGGGAACGAGCCATTACAGATATGAGATTAACTGCAGGCTCTCAGGGCTCAGCTTGTCATCTAGCCCTCCTTCTAGCGCCAATTCTGTTGACGGGAAAATATGTCCCAGCCAACAGCAAGGGATCTCCCCGGTAAAAGGTCCCAATTAGACCTTGAACCGTTTGGAATAGGGATCCCGTCCGGGGTGTGGGTCCGGCTACCACTGATTTCTCCTTTGCTTTGGGTCTCGCTTAAACTCTATAAAACAGTGGATACACACCTAATCAACTGATATAAGACATATGATTGATGCATTAAACACGTATATAACACTATGCATAGCAAGAAAATTAATAAAGCATACACGCCAAAGGAGGTGTCGTTAGCAATACATATTTGGGGTTATGCTTGTGAGGTATTCCGACCACAAAAGAAATAGTTCTTTATGGCGAAAGGCCCCTTTACTTCCTGAAAGATAAAACAAAATGCTAATAAACAAAGTCATTAACATCCATTAAGAGAGCAATGGAAAACTGAACATCATTAACACAAGCACAGAAAGCTGTGATGCATAAATGATGCCATTAAGAGGTGCGACTTCATTAATCGAAGGATATTTGAAACTGTATAAGAAATACACATAGTGTTCGCACAGCAAAACACATCAGATCCAACAAAGGGGTTTTTCAAAATGCTTGTATTCATGTTTCAATGTGTAATCCTCTGGTAATACAATATATTCAACTCGAGTCCCAAACAAAAGATCCCATGTTACAAGCTCCCGAAGGAGTATTTATAATACAAAACCTGCCCTTTGGGCTTCCTTGACTTTTCATCTTCTTGACCGTTGCGCTGCCTTGTGACCTAGTCTTTTCTGCAACCTGCGACCTGAGCTGTTGTTGCGACCTGCGACCCCACTGGGTCGCGGGGTCGCAGGTTGTAAGAAAATGTCCAGGGTGCGACCTTGCGACCTTGCGACTGAGTCGCAGGGTCGCAGGGTCGCAGATCATGAAAAAAGATGAAAATGCGACCTTGCGACCTTGCGACTGAGTCGCAGGGTCGCAGGGTCGCAAATTTCGGGAAAATCAGAAATGCGACCTTGCGACCTGCTGGGATTTGCGACCTCGCGACCTCAGCAGACATGCGACCTGCGACCTCCTGAGATTTGCGGCCCTGCACCATCCGCGACCTGCGACCTAGGCAGATATGCGACCTGCGACCTTAGGCAGACCAGTGAGTTCTTTTTCGTTTTCTTTCAGAGATCTCATGACCTTGTTCTCCGGAGGCTAGCCTTAGCCCTCGTCATGAAACGACAGCTGCTATTTGCTAGTGATGTCACTTCCGCGCTAAGGGACGTTGCATGTGATCATAAGTGGGCAGAATGGTTTCTGCTTCGAGCAAGATACTAAGCATCCACATAACACGAGGTTTTGAGTTTGATCTGAAACCCAGATCTGCGTCCTCCGGAGAGAGCTAGCAGTTTTTTAGATTTGGGTAGACATAGCTGCTCCAGCATCTTCTCATATAACATGCAAATAAGCGAATTTAAATCAGACATATGTATATATATATACACATGTTAGGGAATCAACATAAAAAATACGATAACTTTATCACAGTAAAAATCAATTGGACCCCTGTGTGGTCAGGCGCTGTGTCACTATGTCATCAGAGTGAATGGTGTAGGCTCTCCCTGCGCCTCTTCAACTACTGCAAATGCATATTAGTATGGTTGTAGACGAGGAGTCTATAGAACGAGACTCAATTGATGGGCGACCTTGACTTGAAACATGCTCATGTGTGTCCTCGTGACATCCATTATGATATGCACTAACGATACATTTTTCCAACTCTTGAGACGTGCTCACGATACTCTTGGGATGAGACTGCGCAGAACCTAAGCGTAGCCATGACTTCGGAATAGTTGCAAAGATTAGCCACGCACAGAAATTCTCTTTGTGGCAACGCCTTCATCAGAAATAATTCCTTGGGCTGCTGGTAAGGCCTGCAAATTACGTGTAACTGTTCCCACTCTGAATGTAACCCAACTCTGACCTTCAGCATATATGGGCTGGATTCGTAACTTCGTTGGTGCCTTGGAGACACAGTTGAAGGCATTTCAGACTTACAGGTCGTGGAGGTTGCGCTGGACGCAGCGCACTGCAGAGGGCGCATATTTTCTCAGAGTTTTTATTTGCCATACTAACGCAACCAGAATCAAGGGACTCGACCCTTTTCCCGCACTGAATATCAACCAAGCTAAACGTTATTACTGCATGCCAGACCTGAGCGGCTCAGAAGGGCGTCAGCCCCTTGCATGTCGGGCTTTATTGCTAATGCAGAACGGACGATTCCTAAAAAACAGTATGTCAGCGACCTCACCGATTAGAAACCTCCATTTTGGGTGTAGCAGCGTAATTAACGTTCATGTATGGCAGCATGCATGGGAAACCTTCGTCCATGTAACGCGGCATGAAAAATATGGACTCGTTCTGTCCAGCTCACCGTGGACGCGTGGAAGATTACTATGGCATGATTTTAAAACTTTGTGTTTCGTTATACCATGATGGCTGCCACTGTAGGTTTGTCATGACCGTGTGTTGAATGTAAGTTTTGACCGTTGCATATATACGTCCGCTCCAACGTTTAACCATAAGTTGAAACCCGTCGCGCGGTCCTTTTACGTCGGCTACCATGCAGACTTTGGGACAGATACGCTGGAAACTCATCCATGCAGTTTGACTATCAACGCACCATGGTTACTACGTTGCTGCCGCAGGTTTATTAAAATATTTTGCTCCCTGTTTAAATACAGCCTTTGACTACTACATATGTACCTTCTCCAAGCGTTTATCCATAGGTTTAAAACTGCGCTGATGTCTTCATATAGTTCGGCATTCCTTTTGATTATACTCGCACAATAGTTATTACAACATTTTCATCGTAAATCTGTTATAAGGTCCAGATCCACATTTAAACGCAACTTTGACCACTTATTATATATCTTGCTCCAAATATTTACCGAGTTGGAAACCCTGCCAACGAATGTTGGGCTCCATGCCACGTGGCCATGTAGTTTCGTTGCCTCATCTCATGTGGTTTGACACCTATTGCTTTATCCCTTTCGCGCCTTGGTTGTAATGCACCATAGTCATTACAACATGTTACTATGGGTTGGTCGTGATATTCGCTCAACATGTTTCACCATAGGTCAAAAACTCCACCGTAGAAATACTTGAGCTCGATTAATGCATTTGATATAGTTCTGATATGTGTTCTTATATGGCTTTAAAACCATATGATGGCGCCTTGTCTTGGATATATGGACGTGCCCCCACTTATAAAGTTTTGACATAGTTCTACTCCATGATCTCCTATGATTTTGACACCATATGATTTCTCATTTGCCTTGGTTTAATTATATAATATCAAAACCATAACCTCGGTCCATAAATTTTCACCCACCGTAAAGACTCAGAGGTGCATTTAGATATTCGAAATTGTGCCAAAACTATTAATGCACCCACTGCCTAAACAATCAAGCCTAAATCTCACCAACAAACGTACCCCTGTACTTTGATGGATGATGAGGCACTCAGAGAAACAAATCCAAACTTAATCACCAAATTGACAGTGATGACCTTTCAAATAGTTATCATGCCACATTTTGAACCTGTGAGCCATCTCATTCAACTGAGGAAAAAGAACTTTTAGCTGTGCAATTGTCTTGCCACCATCAGCATGTGCGCTTTCGCACTGCATCTCAGCACGAAAAAGCCTTGAATGAGATTATCATTCTCTAGGGAAATCTTCTGAGTCCACTTTGTTCACCGGGCTATATTTCATGCTAGACTTGTCGAAGTGGTGAAATATGTTCCTTTGCACGCACACATCAACATTGAGCGAGTATGGTGCAGGATCTTCAAAACTTCTTTTAAGGTGAAATATCCGCCATTTCAGAGAAATACTCCATCGGGGCCCTATGTAAGCTTAGATCATCGCAGATGCTTATGATTTGTGTGATATGGCATCCGGTATGGACATTTCCAAATGGAGCGTTCCTAAGTAACTGGTGTGCACTAGTGGAGAAAGCCTTTTGGCGTCGGTGACATAGAAGGTTCTTTCTCTGATCCACATGTATCACACCATCCTCCTTCTAACAGTACTGGTCACTTGCTCCTCTTCCTCCCCTGTTCCGCAACTTTTGCTTTGTTATTGAACTCAATTTTATTTCCCTTGATGTCGTGACACGACTGATGAGTCTGTCACCCGTGGGGTCGACCTGCGTGGAACATTACGACATCACAATTACTCTTTGATAATGGTGTCTTTAGATAAAACATAATGAGATTAACGAGCTTAAAATACGTATTCAATAAACATGCTTAATAACCCACGGCGAGAGGGCCTTTGATCGTCAATACACGAAAGGTTCCCGTTCAAATGTATGCATGGCAATCTCATTACACATGGCGCGACTGCTGTAAGAGTGTTTGGGCATATGCTGAATGATCCCTCCTACATATGGCGTGATTGCAGCAATAGCGTCTGATCATGATGGTGAGAAAGCTCATGAGGGGTTGGGGACAGGTCGGTGGGATGTCACTGACTGCAGGTCGGGTGAAAAACTTTAACGCCTAAGTGAGCAGAAGGGGGAACCCGAAATTTTAAATATACCCAAAATTTTGGGTGGTGTTGTAGCAGCTACAACACACTAGTAAACCACAGCTGAGACGAGCCAGCGAGACCCTCTCCATGCCACAGCCTACCAACTTCCAAGTAGCACTTCCCTCTACCAAGCACCAAGGTCCCAGATTCTAAAACTCAAGCCTTCCAACCCACAAGAGCAACCGCTGCACCACACAACGAGCACATTCTTCCCTACAACACACCAATTTCCCATAATGCACTGAGTAACACAGCATTTCCTTCGCCACCTCCCAAGGCACCCATAACCAGCGAGACGGGACACCAAATGAAAATTGTCTGCTGAAATATAAACATCATGTTATTCCTCACGAAGTTTCTAGGCGTTCATCGCCCTTCCCTCCACTTCTCTGCTTAGATCATCATGTGTTGTCAAACAGTACATTGGGAATAACTTCCCTATGTCGTGTCACATTCATTTCACCACAATTTGTCACCCCCATCAAAGTCTTGTTTGTTATATATTTAACAATAACATATAAGCCTTGTTTTTTGCAAATGGTTTCTTTTCTATCTATGGAATCCACTCTTCATTAAAGCCTAAAAGTTTAAAATTATTTCTTTTTATATATTTTTACTCTTACTTCAATCTATATTCCACTCTTTATATCCTTCCACTTTGCTTTTTACATGTTTCCAATTTTTTTTTCTTTTTTACCTCATTTTATATTTTTATCTTCATATTTTTTTAACTTTTAACTCATTTACTACTTTTACTTTTATCTTTATATCAGTTATTAAGCTATGTGTTATTTATTGTTTCTCTATTTTTATTTTATTTGTAACTCATTTACTACTTTCATTGTCATCTTTCCTCAATTACTACTATATATCTTATTTATTATTTCTAATTTTTATATTATTTTTTATCTTTTTAATTATTCTATCTTAAACTTATTTTTTAATCATTTTTTTCAAATTTACTTTATTATTTTTTATTCTTCATACTTTACTCTTATCTTTTCATATTTTTTTGGTATATTTTTCTATTCTTATACATTTTATACCATTATTAAATTACATTTTCCTCTCCTCTTCCACTCATTTCAATTTCAATTCCATTATAAACAGTGATTTTCTTTACTTCAATTCTAAAATTCTTTAATACTCTTATGTTAATACTACTATCAATTCTAAAATTGTTTTTTACACTTTTAACAAAGAAACAAATTGCCAAAATTAATTGCAAATTATATATATATATATATATATATATATATATATATATATATATATTCTCTTGAAAATTTAACCTTATAAGAATAATTGTAAATGGGTTAGCAAAAACCCCTATTATTTAATTTCTTTGAGCATATGAGGTAAAAAGAAATCTTCCAACTTAATAATTAGTTATCCATATCACCCACCCTTAACCCAAACACAATAACTTATCTATAGGGAGCAATAACCAATCTTGCAAAGGTTTGTTGTACAATTCGTTATCTCCAAATTTGGTGAGGGAAGAGCAAGCATAGGATATATGATTGAATTTCATAGTTCATTTAACAAGATTATATAGGGAAGAGCAAGCATAGGATATATGATTGAAGTTCATAGTTCATTTAACAAGATGCAAGCCCTAAGTTCAGAGTCCAAGAACTTCACTTCTATTAAAAAAAAATTATATTCAAAGTAATTCAAAAATATGATATTTTCAGTAATCTCTCAACTCAAAATTAATGGGAACTGTAATTTGTGTTGAAAACTCTCACAAATGCTATAGGTTGTCCTATTATTCATTATCTCAAATTTGGTGAGGAAAGAGTAAGATATTCAGAGAAAAAGCCATGTGATTGAAGTTCAAGATATTCACATTCATTTAGAAAAGCAAGTTTTGCTGTATTATTCATTATCTCAAATTTGGCCAGGAAAGAGTAAGACATTCAGAGAGAGAGCCATGTGATTGGAGTTCAAGATATTCACATTCATTTAGAAAAGTAAGTTACATCTATAGTAATTCAAAGACTTGAAACCTGTCATCAAAGACTGGAAAGATCAGCTTCAAAATGCTTAAAAGAAAGTACAATTATCAAAATATATATGTATATATAAAGAATAATTTAACCCAAATTTATACATTTATTCAATATTTTTTTGGACTAACCTTTTTTATATTTAGAAGATGAACAACTAGATTGATCTTCAATTCCTACCACTACCATAATTACTCTTTTGTGAACCACAATGGTCCACAGCACACATGACCCCGTGTAAGCAACCTAGGAGTTGAACATGGAACCTTGTACTTTTATTTATTTTACATTTTCAGAAGTTGCCAAACCAGCTACCCAAGTCAGTTGTACTAGAGTACAACTTAAAAAGACTTTGTTATATTATTATATATTTTAACTTTAACAAGGTACTAGAGTATAACTTAAAAAGACTTTGTTATATTATTATATATTTTAACTTTATTTATACCTTATTATTTTAAATACTAGGTTTCTGTAATCTATAATCTGTATCTAATTGTAAAAATAAAAATAAAAATTCAAATCTTTTTTTAAGAATTACATACAGAATATAGATTATTTAATTTCAAATTTAATGTGCTAGAAATAGTAGACAATAAATTTATATTGAGATTAACTGAGCTGGTCTATCCATTAATTTCAACTAACTTAATTTTATCATTTTTTATTAATGAACTATTGGAGTAGAAATTGTGCACTCTGTAATGTAGGCTAACCTATTAACTTCCAATAAAAACAAAAATAAAAATAAAAAATTAAGTTTTGTCATAATAACTTACTTACCATAAAAACAAAAAACAAAAATTTAAATTTTAACAAAGAAACAAGGTATTGAATTTTTCTTAGGAAGCACTATGAACCCACTCAGCAAAACAAAAAATACAACAAACAGAGCAAGAATGAGATTATTAATATTTTATAATATATTTGATAATGAGATTATTAATATTTTATAATATATTTAATTAAAATCAAATGTGTATACTTAATATTTTTTTTATGGTCTATTATTCTTTTATTTAATAAGTATTTTATTTTTTATTTTTTTAATATTAGTCAAAGTTAAGCAGGAAAGATGTTACACATCTTCCTCACATTAAACTAGGCTTAGACTAAGCATGGAAGAAATTACACATCTTCCTCACATTAAATAAATTAGACTTAGGCTTGTACAACACACCTCTTATAAAAATGCACCACTGTAAAACGCAAGGACATAAGACTAAAAAGGAATATATTGACAAATAATTGAGGTTGCAAAAAACATGACTCTGGAAATGATAAATGGGGCAAACAAAACAAGGGGCATGTCCAAAGTTATTTGTGATTTAACTCGTAGAACACGATGTCACAAGTGAAAAAAGTACTCGCGGCAACTAAAGAAGGTATCTTATTATCAAGCATCTCTGATATCAGATTACTATCCAGAACTCAGATGGTGGCTATCTTAATATATGAAAGCCCAACAGATTACTATCCATAACTCAGATGATGGCTATCTTAATATATGAAAGCCCAACATTGTACACTAAGTTATAAATTTAACGAGATTTTACTGATGAAGCGATTAAGAACATTCATAACAAAATGAGAGCCAACCATGGCTCATTAGATCATTCCGACGATGTAAAGCAATTTTGTTTAAAAATTTCGTTGAATCTAATGAAACAATGGAATTGAATAAAAGATTCTATAGGTTTGATAATTTGTTATATTAAAATAATAATAATTTGTTATCTCAAAATACTAGCAGCTTTACTAATTTGTTATATATTAGAAAATAATAGTAAATACTAAATAATAATAGTTTTACTAGTACCGCCAGCATAATAATAGACAGAGGCACATGTGGTAAAGGGACTGGAGTGGAACCACAGCGAAATCGAATTTCACTTCAATCATTTCATAATCTATCGCACCATTCAAAGCGCTGTAAAATAACTGTTAGCATTCAAATAGCTGTAAAATAACTGTTAGCATACAAATAACTGTAAAATAACTGTGAAGTAAACTGTAAAGATGGACAAAGGAAATCTCATAAACCAATGTGATATAGACTTTAGCATTCAAATAGCTGTGAGGATGGATAAAGAAGGAAATCTCATACACCAATATGGTATTTAAATGATAACATTAAAATGAAACGATGATAATGGTGATTATTATTATTCCATCAAAAGTCCTTAGAAAGTCTAATATGGAAGAAGTCCTCAAGTCTAATATGGAAGAAGATTCACTGATCACTGGACATTTATCTTTAACAACATAACAATTAGTCCAGTCCACCACTAGGCTACTGTGGCTAGATGTCAACTATCGATCATGCTTCAAGGACTGTGCTTAGTGAGGCTTGCATATGCAAAGAAATAATAATAAGCAACATCAGTAAAGACTAATAACGATGATGATAAACAATTATAAAGGGATATACCCAGTGTGCAAGTACGAGGAAATCCCTATTATAAAGAACCCTTTCTGTACACAGTTGCATCGGAAAGGGTTGGAACTTATTCATGTTTCATTAAAGAATGCATCCTTGCATGGCTGTTGCATAAGAAAACAAAGAATGGAATCATTAATGAAGTTACATTTACCTTTCTAGAGCTTATAGCTCGATCTTACCAGGGCAACAACATCGAAACTGAACCAAGAAAATTGTCTTTAATATAAGCTGCAAAGCATAATGTTGAGTTTTAATTGTATATTCGCAAGTGCTAATGAAAGAGAACATAAAATGAAATTTGAACGTGGATCTGCGTTTCTTGTTCTACACTCCTTTAACATTCTGAATATGAAATAAGAGACACAATATGGCATTCCTTCAAGTTCCAGTAAATCCTGGAACACGAGGGCCGATAATAGGATCTAGTTCTGCTAGTTCCTATTTAAGAAATAGGATAAGAAAAGCCATGGAGAAAACAAGCAATAAAAGCTCTTATATTGATCTCATTAAACTAAAGACAACTGCCATGTTACAACTCTTAGCCAACGTCTCCACAAGTCGTTGGCTCCCTCTAAAGTATACAAGGACATCTGAATGAGCTAAATGACAATTTGCTTGAGAGAATAAATGTTACAAGACCATATATAATTATACCCTGCAGCCTTTATATTACATATAATGAACATATGTAAATACAAGCATCAAGACTGCCCACAAGGTTGCTGTCGATTAAATTCTTGTCCTCACTGCAAAAAATCCAGTTTTGTATCCTTGGTGAGATCCCACTACTGCAAACAAATATATCCTTTCATGTTTGAAATTTAGATGAAGCTGAAAAGTAATATCTGGTGAGCTAAATCACATCTACACTGATCTATGTTGCAATTAAATGATCTAAATATTGTGATTCGAAGGAGAAGACAAAAATTCTTCTAAGAATACCTTCCATAATGTTCTATCAATACCCTAAGCAGTTCCTGAACTTGAAAGTCAGATGCTTGCCTTCGCAGAATCACAAATATGTATCATGTTGTACTCTTTGCAGAGAGAGAAGAATTCTCCACCGCCAAATCATGTCGAAGGTCTCCACGTAGACAGAGCATGAATAATTCTTCCCTTCCAGCCCAATAGCATCCATTTACCATCTTCATCCACTCCAAAATCCTTATGATAGAATGTTTTTACCTTATCCCTGGATTTAGAGAGAATACTCCGATTCAGAGGAAGTTGTACAAATCCGGCACGCTGAGTCCGGCCCTGCCACTGTTTATAAGGTTCTGGCCTTTCCAATCTTTCTAATCCCTCACATGCAACAACATTCAAGATCTCTCGGCCAAAAATTTCTTTCTCTATCAAATGCCTCTGCTGATTGTCTCGAGGAACAGTGGTTTCCAATGCATCAAACAGAGCAGAATAATGGAAAAGTGCCTCTCGGAACCTTGTGATAAAGAAGGGGGCATTGTATGCTCCGTTTACCACACCTAGTATAAAAACTCGAGGATTCATACTCCGAATCTTGTTCAGCACAATATCTCTGGGGCTGTCCGCAACCACAGTCTCATCCAGCAAATTCCGCAACCTGTGCAGGCAGTTTACCACCAGTACCTCATCACTCCTGAGGCCAAGTTCTTCCACATCTAGGTTCTCCCATTTTGTTGCAATAGCCTGGTATTCAAAGGGCACACCGAAAGATTTTGCATAGTCTTCCAGTCTGCGCCCAGTCTCTTCAATTCTCTCTGCTGGTCTAAATCCAGGTTGGGGAAACTCGATTCCAGTTATGCGAAGCATGGGAGGACCACCAGGACGATTTGCCAGACATTGAATCAGAGAAGGCCATTGGAAACCATACAGAATTCCAAAATCAACAATGTGCAACCTCGTTTCTCCCTCTGCTACATTAAGAACTGTTTGATAAGTCAAAAAATGAGATATTTTTTTGAAAGGAGTAGCAACCAAGAACAGCTGGTATGCCTTCAAAATCTCTGCTGCAGACGAAAGACTGCTATTTGAAATCATAGTGAACAATCTGCCACCGCTTCCTGACAATCGTGCTACCATACCATCTGCAAAATAATTCGCCAGGCGTTGCGTCCCATCTCCATAAGAGGACGCATGTTGCCTGATCTGCTTTAAAGTCTCATTGGCCGCTCGATTATCATCTGCTGCCACAGCCTGTGCACAAATAAGAAGAAGCGATCTCAAATCCACCACTTCCTTTTTCCCTTGCTTCTTCCCAACGGTCTTCGGACCTTGCGAACCTTTCACGGACCCATTTTGAACACTTTTCTGCACTCCATTTTGCAACACTTGCACCTGCATATCCGCAAAATTTTTACCCTTCCTACAACCACAGAGCAACACTTCGTCAAAACTCTCAGTACGAATAACATTGTCTGAATAAACTGCTGAATGCTTGTTGCTCTGTCTGTCTTCCAAGTCCAGATCCTCCCGGTGCGGATCCTTTTGCCGCTTAGGTCCGTTCTCATCATCGCTATGTGTCGCATTCATCTGAAAAGGAACACCAGTTGCATCTTCCTTCTTCCCCACCTTCAACTCAAGGTCAGTTTCCTTCTTTGGAGCTCGCAAAACCCACCCATTCTCTGCACTGAACCCCATATTTAGCTTAGGTACAACTTGGCTAGCCTCCTCGAACTCTCCAGCCCCCGAGTCTTGCTTGTTATCAGAAAAATATTCAGAGAGGTTAATCTCATAAATGGGGGAATCAGGCAGGCCATCAATGACTGTACTGCTACCCGAAGAACTAAACGAATACTGAGAAGAGTAGCCAGCAGAAAGATTCCCGGACAGAGGTGACTCAAAGCCCGCAGGCATCTGAGAATTAAAAAAATCCCCAATCCAGCTACTGTCCTCAATCTTATACGTAACATCATCCTTGGAGTAATTCAACAACTGATTTTGATTCTGTCCTATTTCACTCTTACTACAGATGCCTTGAGGAGGGTAATTCTCGCCTAAAATATCATAAAAAGGCTTAACTGTAGCTTGCAGAGCACTGCACTCCTGATACATACACTTCTTATCCTCC
Organism: Pinus albicaulis; assembly: GCA_034641835.2. Taxonomy (NCBI): domain Eukaryota; kingdom Viridiplantae; phylum Streptophyta; class Pinopsida; order Pinales; family Pinaceae; genus Pinus; species Pinus albicaulis. The sequence goes on along the minus strand of CM076569.1, from coordinate 159,331,466 downwards.
ATATTTTCATCCATAAGCATATCGCTAATATACTTCAAAACTATGTCAGAGTACAACTCTTTATCATCCGAATCACCATCTGTTGTGGTGATTGTCTTCTCAAAAGACAAAGAACCCTGATACTGAGCAGCAGGAACGGCTTCTTCCTGCTGCAACCATGACCTCTGCAACCCAATATTATTACTAAGCCCATTCATCTTCTCAGAGGATAAAGAACCCTGCAACTGAGCAACAGGCATGGCTGCTTCATGCTGCAGCCACGACCTCTGCAACATAATGTTATTACTAACCCCATTCATTTTCTCAGAGGATAAAGAACCCTGAAACTGAGCATCAGGTATGGCTGTTTCCCGCTGCAACCATGACCTTTGCAACCCAATCTTATTACTATGACCATTAACACTATTACCATAGAAAGTACCATTTTTTTCATTTGCCATGTTGGCTGAAATCCTAATGAAATGAAACTCTGACAACAATCTGATCCACAGATCAGAACCCTAAGTAGGCAATTCCAGGGTTTTATCTAATCGTTATTCCAGTTAACAGATAGCTCACACCAGCATATTGTGCTGAAACAAAGCCTAGGATTTTTCATCCTCTACAGAGGGAAACTGTTGAGGCTATCTCTGAAGACATCTTTGCTATCGATGGGCACTTTCAATTTCACAAAAATGAATGGAAACAAAATCAAATACCAACAAACAACGCAGCAGAATACCTCCTTAAGCCGATTGCTGGAATTCATAATCCTTTCGTGAAAATCATCGCAGCGGTTGTGTTAATGTGTGCCAGAGTCGTATATATAAACAAACATCCACATTCAATACTCGAATATGTAGCTGCAGAAAAACTTTTTCCCAGGAAATTACCCTATTTGACTCCCGGGTTTTTTTCTGAGCCACGGTAGCCGTCTGATTTTCATCCGACGGATCTCCTTGCTCCCACCGGTAGAACCAGCAGATACCTGGTTCACTGACGCCCCCGGTTGCAATCCTTGCTCTTGTTATCCCGGCTTATCCGGTTGTCGATCCAGTTCGTGAGGCTCACGATCTAAGAGCGGCCGTCGAGGGTTTCCAAGACTCTGAGCACAACCAAAGCAGTCGGTTTTCTAACTCTTTGCGGCCCCTTTTGCTACCTGCACAACCAGTCAATATTCCCCAGGGGTTTCTTGACGCCCAAGACTCCTTCGGTAGTGGAAGGCACCTCCCCGGGAATCTTCCTCTGTTGTCAGATTTTATGAAGACGTCGATCAACCGCGTAACTTAGTATATATTTTTTTTTAATTTATTATTAACTTAATTAAATATAATATTCCCCTCAAATGTTTGTGCTGTCCTACCACTTTGAAAGTGGGCCCATCTAGCGTGGCTGTATATTATTATTATTTATTTATTATATAAATAAATTGATTGATTGGTCTCTCGTGTCTCATCAAGTGGTTGATGCATGTGTCACTATGAAAAGAAACTATACCAAGCCTATACCCCTAGAGAATCTTGATACTAGATTTGACTCAGTTGCCCACTTTCAAAGGTCTTTACATTAAAATATTAATCTTGAAAGTCAGATTCATTCCCCAAAATACACACAGATTCATAGATTCAGAGCCCTTGATCAAGAAAGAAGGCATTAACCAAAAAAAATTTGAATTGATTTATATATTTTCCCTTCAAATTTTTTATAATGAATTGGTAAACGCGTTGCTTTTTCTTGGGACAGGGGTAAAGTTTGAAGTTATCTCTTTTCATTATTTTTTATTTATAGGGTGGTCAGGAATATTGCTCCTTGTATCAATATCCCATGTTATGATCCTTATATTTTTTTATTATAAATATGTTATAAGAGGTAAAGTTGAAAATTTTCTCTTTTCTTTACCTATTAAAACACAGTAGTTATATTGTTTTTCCTATCAACTTATCATAATCTTTATAATAATGAAATTTATCATAATCTTTATAATAATAAAATGTTTGTATTGATAATACTCTTTTTATAAATATAAAAATATTTAATTGTAACTATTTTTACACGAGTAACAATTATATTTGGATTTTCAAATAAGTAGACATTTATATTGATATAGACTTTCTTATTAATATGTATATTTGTTTTTTTAGATTTTTTTATTAATATGTATATTTAAGACTATAGACTTATGTGATCTATATCATATTATTTATAATTTTTTAGGGAAATTACATAGGAAATTATAGAACCAACGTGTTTCGAACAACCAAGTGTAGTTCATTATCTCTTGATAATGAACTGATGAACTACACTTCCTAATGATGGGTTACACTTGGTAGTTTGAAATGCGTTGGTTCTATAATTTGTTGTATGATTTCCTTAAAATTTATAAATAATATAATATGTGTATTTGTTTTATATATATGTGAGAAGGATCAAATTGAGTGGTATGTGCATATGAAAAATAAGATTAAATAGTTTATAAACGATGATTAGTTGATATAAATATTAATGTGATAATAGTTTAATTATATATATATATGTTTGATCATTTACCTTTTATAGTAATTGTGTGTCAGAATGTATATTTTTATTTTTTTATTTCATAATGTATATTGTTTTTTGAATTTTTTTTATAATTAATTGTTAAAAGTATTTTTCTTGCTTACAATATTGAAATCTCTTTTTAATTTTAACATTTTATATTGATATTAAAAAATAATCAATAAAATCTATAGATGTATAGTGAATTTCTTGTTAGAATCTGATTATTTATTTCAAGATATCTTGCCATGGGATTGTTTGAACCATTTTTTATGGTGGAAATGGATTCAGCACCATCAAAAACCCCTAGGGCGCCCAAAGATCTAAAGCTTGACAGCTATAACTTGTATTTCCAAAAATTTCCACCAGATTTTCCATTATTTTCTGAGCGAAATTGTCACCTCCTTAGACTACTCTAAATCAAAGTACTTCCCTATCTCAATTGAAAAAATAAGTTTATAGTTTGTACATCCCCAAAAAAGAACCAATCTCAATTGAAGAAAGAAGTTTCTAGTTTCTACATCCCCAAAAAGGAATCAAAATCATATCACTTATCCTAAGTAGGGCTCACTTTTCCAATAGAAGTATATATTTGTCAATCCTTTGTGGGCCTTCATGACTTCATAATTGTGTATATGGGCCCCATCTTAACCTTCCTTTTATTTATTAAAATTTTTTGTGGGGTTCAATGTTTCAATAAATATGTATATTAGTCACATCTAAGATCTCAATGACTTAGTCATAAATGTGTATATTGGCTCATCTATGCCTTCTTTTCATTAGTTAGAATTCTATGTGGGTTTCAATGTTTCGATAACTATTTTTTGATTGGTATAAGTGAAAATAAAATGCTATAAGAAAGTAGAGTTTCTACATAATGATTATTTTTACAATTTTCTATATATTAATCATCAATATAGGTGATAACTATCTTTTACGGGTAAATTACTTGTCTAATAGTATATCTTCGTAATGACTTCGAACTTTGTTCTTTGATTGTCCCTCAAGGACCAAACATGTATATGACACACAGAATATAAAGGTACTTGAAAAAAACATAATTGCATTGAGTGTAAGAAGGTGAATTTACAATTTGAATAAATTTTCCACCTCTATTACATTAATAAATCAAATTGAAAAAAATATACAAAGTTGATTGAAATGAGATTTCTTTCTAAACTATAAACCTTTATAACTATCATAAAATTTAACCATAAATTATAAATAATTTTTAAAAATCAATAATAAAATTTATAAAATAAACATTAAAAAATTTTAAAAAAATAAATTTTAAAAAATATAATTATAATAAAAGAAATTTTAAAAAATACAAGAATAATAAAATAAATTAACATAAATCTATCTTTACTCATTTTTTACTCATTAATACATTTTTTATTTATTTTCACAATATTTATAAGATTCAAGGTTATAATGAATTTATACTAATTAGTACTTGAAGTGAATTATATATTTTATTAAATGTATATACTCATCTTAACTTTTTCTTTTACTAAACAACAAAACTTAAAAAATATGTATATACATTTCACTATAATCTTTCAATTTTTTTTTCTATTAGATTATTGTAAATGCTCTTGTTTATATTAGATTTTGTTTTTATTATCTTTAAGATTAGATTTCCACATTGTGTAAGATATCTTTACAATTTCTATCCATTTCCAAAAACAAATTTTATATTTTTAAAATGTAAAACCTTTAAAAAATTAATCTTGATTTGTACATTTCTTACTTCAATATTATTTTATTTATTTATAATATTTAAAACTTCACAAACTCTATTATTGAGTCTTCCAAAAAAATATATATATACCTTTAGGTGTTCCTTTTATACTATATCCAAAAAAAACATATAATTCTAAATAAATAAGCCCATACACTCTATCACTTAATCTTTTAAGATAAATATAGTATAACTTATCAATAAATCTTTTAAGAGAAACATGTAATTATAGATTAACCTCATAATGTGTCTCTAGATAACCCACATCCCTTATCAAAGATCCTTAAAATCATAAAATCTATTTTTTAACTAATTAGGGAAATTACCTAAATATATTACATCAAATCTTGAATACATAAAAAACACACCATCTTCTTATAATATATCAAAATTATGTTAATGTTAAAGGGGAATGACCTTTAAGTTTCATGTCCCCACTTGATACCTCAACTATGTGATAACAGATATGATGGTGTACTTCTTTAATGCTACTACCTGTACAATGGGTTGTCTTTACATTGTACTTAGTAAACAACTCTTGGAATAACATAAAAATATTTCATTTATCCAATTTTTTAAGCTCTTCACCTATTTAGTCATTTTGAATAATATAAACGTTCTTGGTGGGAAGCATAATTGAAAAGGACAAGGAACATAGACACTCTTTCCCTAGTCTCTCTATAAGCCCCATATCCATTAATCTAATCATTTTATAATGGGGACATTGTCAATTGAAAAGAGATTCAAAAGCGATTGGGACATTGAATTTGCCTCATTTGTGTCAAAAGATCCAAGAAAAACTCACATGTGCATTAACTATTACATTTCCCTCATTTGTGAGTGACCATCCAAAAAGCACTCACATATGCTCAAAGATGATATAATAAAAGTATTTAAGAGTCGTGTGCTAATTGAAATGGTAACCCTAAAAAAAACCAACCCTTTATTATTTGACTACATAGGATTGACTACAACCCTTAAATATAGGATTGACTACATAGACATCGAAGGAAATTATTTGGTGCAACATTCGCTTTTCATCTTAAATGGCATTTGCCTTTTCTTTGTTCGTCCATATCCTAATGAATACGAAAGATAGTTCGTATAAATAAAACTTTATTAATTTCAAAATGATTTGCAGTAATAAACAAGTAGTCTAATTTATCGATGAGATAGTATTTTTTTATTATAATTTAAGATTGCAATTTTATGTTGTTTAAAATATTTTTTAATGGATAATTAAGATACATGTGAATTTAATAGGAATTAAATTTAGATGGGAGATAGCCATTTTTTCCAAAACCACCCACGCTAGATCCAATCAACTATTTCTATTATTGCCCATGGATTCAATCAACATATCTTGTATTGAGTTATTAAATGATAAATTATTTCAAGTGAACAAGATATACAATTGAAACAACATAATATCTAATATTTAAAAATTATGTATGTGATTATTGTAAAAGGTAAAACAAGAACATATATGATTCATTCATTATAAGCAAATTTAGAGGAAAAATCAACCATTGATTTCTAACCATGGCACTAATAAAACCCAATAGGTAGGTCAATTGTTGAAATAATAGAAAAAGTAAAAGCCTCATGAGATCCCCACCTACCCTAAAATATTTGCATGGAGAGTAGCTCAATCTGAGACATGATATCAACTTGTAACTCAGAGGGACCTAATTAGACTCAAACTTCAACCCAACTAGACCAAAGGAGCTCATGGTGAACTTATCCTTGAAATAAATTGTTCAAAATGATTAAAACAACCCACCAAACTTCTTATATACATACATACATATTTACAAGGAAAAGAAAAGTGTGGACTAGCTTAAGTGATTGAGTTTATTGAGCTTCTCGCAAGAGGTTTTTAGGCTGATCCCCTAGGTTGGTTTCCTTTATTGCATGTCTAACTCAATGTCCTCATCAAGTCAGACATTATAGTTGGTTGCAACAAGTTTACATTAAGTTCCTTTTACAAAATGGGGAAAGGTACCCAAGGGTTTCCTTGTAATGTTCTTTTATATATATATATATAAGAAATTCCTCTCAATATCCCTCCTTCCTCGTTGAAATATATGTATGGAAGGAAACTCAACCAATAGCCACAATAACTATCAGTAACCCAACGAAACTTAGCTAGACTCCAATGTCCATTAAACTAGAAATGGAGATCTCACCATGAACTCTACTTTGAAATATCCCATCTACACCAATTGAGTTAATACACAGATACATACATATTTTGTTTGTGTTTATCAAGTTGTGGACCAACAACAAGTTGGAGTGATTATTGTGACAATGAACAAAGTTCAAATCTTGATGTGCATGTTGCTCCCCTATTTGGTGTTAGTCGAGTGTAGCTATTGATTATATTTAATGTCATTGTTGTAGCCTTCAAGCATAAATTGTAGGGCATTTGCAAGGTCCCTACAAACCTTGTTCTTTGTTGAAGTGTGTGAGAGTGGGGCAAGCTTCTTTTTTAGGTATACCATCTATAAAAAGATAGTTCCCATTTAAATGAACATTTCTTCTAAGTCAAACCTCCAGGGATCTCTCCCTTTGCATGTATATTTAAATGGAGGACCTGCAACCACTAGTCAACATAATAGTTGATAACCTTAAGGGACTCAACCATATTTAAACCTATGACCTATGGACTCCTTGTCAACAATGTACCTTGCATGAATCACGGGGGCTTCACTCAATGAACCTCTCACATATCATGTGCATTCATGCCATACTAAAAAATACCCCAAATTTGAATACATATTGGAAAATGCCTCTAAAAAACACATTATTTAACCCACTGCCAATATGAACCCAATACAACTTCAGAATTTAAAAACCCTTATTTTCACTAGATATTGTAGGTATTCATTTTTTCATTAACATTTTTTTATACCCCTTCATATTTTTTCATTAACTTTGAGCACCATTTTTTATACATGCTAATATAAAAACCCTTTACCCCTTTTATATGCTCAATATATTATGTCATTTTTTCCTCAATATATATCCACCAATATGAATGCACGTGGTATGGTATTGCTCCCCTAGTTAAGCCCTTGTGGCATGAATGTTTCAACAAATTGAGCTAATCCTTGGAGCCATATATCTATGTTTTTTCCCCAAAGAAAAAGTTCAATTTTTTCATTGATATCCCAAATAAATATTACACATAAGCACTCAAAATAAAGAAAGCTCCCAACACTAATATTGATTGGATATCAAAGCATAACTCTTACCATGGTTATGGAAATCATAATATATAAAGGAGAAAGATATGTATCCTTTGGATAACTACTAGTGTTCTTGACAAACCACTACTCAAAGTCATTATGCCATATGTCATTAACCTCTGATGGTGGAAGAAGTAGATGCTTTCATAAATTGATAATTAATTGTAGGATTTAGAGAAGTGATTAGAGCTAGAGCTCTACCTCCATGAATGCTATTATCATCACGTCGTTATCCTCCACTAAATAATATTGTAACCATGAGATCATATGATAATCTATCCACAATCGAGAAGATTTAACATATATTGTTAGTTGGGAAAATTCTCCCATAAATTCACTACAAGACAGTTGATCCCCAACTATACTACTTCTATCTTCTCAAGAGTATATTCCACAAGATGAAGACTTTGATTCCATTGGTCATCACTCTTCCTTTAATTCCAATAATGTAAATGGAGTAGAGTTAAGAGAGTAATTGACTAGGAAGCATTCCTTTTAATATTCCATAATGCCCTTTTTGTATCGTGTTTTGTCCCAAATCCTTCTTTGTCAAATGATCGAATCCCTTAACGTTCTTGCACTTCTACTACATATCTACCTTATATGTACAAACTCTTTTCAAATGGCTATGTATTTCACAATGATGATTATGAAAGGAAGATTTTCATAATGAATCATCTAATTTGCCTTACTTCCCCCTTCTTTTATGGTGATTTCTTTTGGCAAGTCACCATCAATTGACATCCACAACAATAACCTGGGAACACCTTCACGATCTAGGGTTTCAAGACCTAGGGATTAGAGATTACCCATATTATCAACAATTTCTCTTAAAATCCTTATTTTCGAAATGAAGTGGGAGACTTCATAAATTGACCCATATGTATGCACCGGCTTGTAAAATAGAGATTGAATTGAAGGATTCATCCCATGAGTTGAGCACTAGTATCAAATTCAAATAAAACAAGGGCCTTCATTTTAAGACCACAAACTTGTCTTCAACATTCTCAAATAGAAAAAGGTAAAAACATTTTTTTATGGAGGGATATAAGCCTTACCTCTTGTTATTGTATCCCAAGAAGAACCAATCCAAGTAACTACATGGAGTTGTGGAGTTTTGGCCCATTAAGATACCTTATAAGCGCCCTTAAACTAGCTCCTTCACTTCGTCAACTATCTAAATATATTATATTTTCAAAAAAAAATTATCATGATATTTAGATTATATGTAGCCATAAATTAGTCTCAACTCCATATCTATCAAGTGCCAAGTGGGATCAAATCCCTTAAAGTGTAATTTTATTTTAAGTGTAAAAGTTGAGGAAAAGTTTGTTCCTCAAGAGGTTTGATCCCTCTTGGCACTAGTAGATCCAAAGTTGAGATGGATCTGAGATGGTATATTTGAAGTTAAGACACACACACACACATAATATATCTCATTCTCTAGTCTAAATTCAAGATCAAGGTAAATGATATCATGCTACCTAAAATATACTTATTTAAGATCTCAAACATGTCATAAAGATTAAACCCGATTGGGAAGAGATTAACTAACATAGATCCATCTTAAGCATAGGTGTAATTTCTTCAAGTGCAATCGTATTTTAGAGTGAAAAAAATAGGGATCAATTTTTATTTTTATTTTGTAAGTTTCGCAGTGCCTTTCCATTTTTTTATTCATAAAAAAATAAGCAGGATTACATATTAAAACGCGATAACCTCAACCCGCCCGAAGGAAACCAGGTCTGTTGGCCATCTAAGCGAGTTAAAAGCCATCCAGTATTGAATTTTTTTTTCCTCCTATAGTCTACATACTCCATACTATTATATCTACCAAAGTCTGACAACAACCTGAAAATATAAATGCTATCTGCAAAAAACATGAAGCAACAAAAAGAAACATCTATAGGAGATCCAGTTTATCAGTCATCTGAGGACTCAACCAGTGCAGGATCTTTGACACTAGACCCCGGCATGTCCACTTGGTGCATCATTTGGATTTGCCTCTCAATTCTTCCAAGTCTTGTTGTTGCATGATGCTGAGAAACTCGAATGTCTTGCGGTTCCTTTTTGATATCATGGAGAATCGAAATTACCTAAGAGACCACATGTGGATCTCCTCCCACTTCTTGCATACTTGTCACAGCCTTTGCCAGAACACATTTAAAGGTCCAGTAGGTCTGAATAGACTAGTGGAAAAGAGATAGTCATCCTTGAGTATTCCCTGGGTCAACTATGAAGTCCATTTCATCTTCCTACATTTCTATGTCTTCTTCTTTATGCCCACTTTCTCTCTCCCATCCTTGGATGAGGTTGCAGACGTGGGGAGGATTCCCTGTGGTATAGGCTTCGAAAAGGTTTTCAATAACCTCTTTTTTGGACTTCCTGCCTCGCTTGCTGGAGGTTGCAATAGGTTTGAGCTTATTTTGCTTCCCTGTTCCCATACCCTACTTCTTGGTACTCTGGCCTTTTTCCATTGCTATGTTTCCTCGTACAATCAGGAATCGAATTTGCCCCGGATTATCCGACAGAGAGCTGAGAGAACCTGTTTTAATTTTTGCAGGGCCTATGTAAGGCAAAAGGAAGTCAATAACAGTATTGATGTTATTGTAGGCGGGGCCCATAGTTTCTATTCCTTTGGAAAATGTCAGAGAAGGTATTCCTAGAATGACGTAAGCCTATGACCAAAGGCTTATTCAAATATAGACTCAAATGCAGAATATTCCAATTGAAACACAACGTAAAATGCATGAACAAGAACCCCAAATGGGTGGTTGCGCCACCCCCCAGAAAAACCCACAAGTGGACTTTATCTTACAGACCCTACAACATTGCATGCAACATAAAGAATGAGAGCAAGACCTATTGCCACCTCTCGTATTGTTGTTGGGACGCTCGTTCCTAGCCATGCTAAATATCTCATGTACAATTGCAAGACTGAAGCATTATGGGTGACATCCCTACTCGAATCCCTTCCCGACTTTGCGAAACGTGAGCCCTTCCCAAATGGTAACGGTAAACCTGAACAAGGAGAGACATTATAGAGGGTTCAAAAGCAGGGTATCACCACAGGGCCTGGGAAAATCAAAACAACCATGACATTCTTAAAACAAAAGCTAAAGACTGCATGATGTAAAATCCCAGAACCTTGAACCTTTAAATTAAATAAATTCGACTGTAAACTATCTAGAAATTCGAAATTGGCCACTCGGATAAAATTTATTCAGTTGCAACCGAGTGGAAAAAATAATGTGTAATTTTTCACTGTTTAAATTGTATTTTTGAACGCTATAGAGATGACATAGAGATTACCATGGGAAAATACCATGGGTTGTCAAAAGGTGGAACCCAAAAACTGCCATTGGTAAAACTTCATATATATTTATAGAAAAAAGGGTTTTAAAAGAAAATATTTTAGTGTTGTATGTAATAAATAACCAATGTGAGTTATGAAGAAAATATTTTAATATGAATTAATATTGACATATATGTAAAAATATATTAATAACAAAAAGAAAAAAAACCATTTGAATGTGTCTTGATCTATGTTGGTTATAACTGGCATTGCTTTTTTATTTACATTATATTTTATTTTTATTTTAAGAAATACACGTATCAACTCCATATTAAAAACAAACATACTTACACATAGATTTATAAACTAGAAAACCACTCAAACTAAATTCAATTAACACATACCACTTATATTTATTTTTTCTTTTAAAAACTATTTGTTAATTTATTTAACTAACAAAATGTCCTTTATACTAAATTATAAGACATCTTTCAATGAACAAAAATGTAAATATCACATTTTATGATAACTCAATTATGTTTTATTATATGTCTAAATTATGATTTATTATGTCTAATTTAATTTTCACGTTTATGTGTAATTTCATATGTGTTTAAAATTATATCTCAATGAATACTCGAATCCACAACCTTCCTAACGTCTTAGGATGGAAACATTGTTCACACTCATGTCCACATAATTGTTGAATATAACATTCATAGTTAAATCCGTGATACCGACCATTTTTAAAATAACAACCAACTATGAGTCTGGAATTAAATTAAATTTTATTTTTTAATTAAATTAAATATGTTTTAGTTAAGTTTTATTAGGATAATTAGTTGAGGATGAGCTTCGTTAGTAAGGCGATTTAGGATCAAATCTTATGGTAGTTGTGTTAGGATCAAACCTTATGGGGTAGTTGTGCCATGTGTTAGGGGAAGGAGACATGCTAAAAAATCTAGTTAGCTTAGGGCTGGTGTGGCCTAGGATAAGTGCGATCCTCGGATCGCTGGTCTGGCCCAGGACAGGTGCAATCCCCAGATGGCTGGTGATCCCCGGATGACTGGTCTGGCCCAAGATAAGTACAATCCCCAAATAACTTTGATAGATCAAATACCCCTAATTTGTAGCTATAAATATACTTTAAATATGTTGTGTACTTTTTAAAAATTGTATTTTATTAACTTAATTACATAATATTTATAAATAAATAAATAAAACATTATTTATTTGCAATAGTTAATCCTTTATAGTTTACTAATTATTTTAATAGTTTATTTAAATAAAATAATAATGAAGATAGTGAAAAAAAATATATTAAATAACATAAAAGTAATAAAACCATTATAAATAGTAAGTTGAGTCACAAGAGCTCACACCCCTTCGTGAGTATTAAATTGCCTCACAAGAAAATCATACCCCTTCATGAATATTAAATTATTAAATTGACTTATAAGAGTTTACATTTTCAAATTAAAATAACAAGAGAGTTTAAATAATATTATTAGTGTATTTTGAAAGATTTGATTCTTTTCTTGTCTACTAGATATTTAGTTAAAATGAATTTATGTTGGTTCTTAATAATATTATTTATATTATATAAATTTAGCATCTTTATATATATAATTATTTTCATTTTTAATTTTATTAAAACCTTGTTTTAATATTTATGAAATATCCACAAAATATTTTTAGTAATAGTAAGCATTGAGATTTTAGATATATGTGAATAGTAATTATAACCTTTTTGTTTTTAGATTGAATTAAAAAAAATGTTATAAAATTAATTTAAAACAAAGTATTTATAAAATATTTTTATTGTGAAATGAGTTATGATTTTTGGGCATGTGGTATTGATAAGGCATGGTATTGACCCATAGTGCTCTAAAGAAACCTAAATATCCATGGTAAAGTAGGGCGAATATCCATGATTAAGAATCTTGCAATATTGTAAGTTTATTATAAGTATTAAGTTTTTATATGTTTATTAATTAAATTTAAATATGGTTATGGAATAATTATTTGAATTTATATGTTAAAATGGATATTAATTTTTAATTACTATTTATATCTTATATATTTTAATGTGATATGTATAGTATAATTTTCTTTTATCTAAAGAATGGTTGGTAATTTATTAATAAAAACAAAATTACAATATTACAAATCAAATTTTATTATTTTGATTACTTTTATCTTTTTATAGTTAATTGAGCCAACATTTAATAATTTAAACTCATTTATGAACATTGCAACATCCTCTCCATAACATCTCCCCCATAGTGGACTCTATAATACTTTAACCTTTTATTATTATTATTTAATTGAACTCACATGTAAATGTTTACAAACAAACATTTACATCACTACAACATCACCCTCATACTAGGTTGTGACACAACAATGAATTAACAAAACTATTCAATTCTCTCTATATATGAGTAAAACTAATCATTTGAAAAAGACTAGAGATATGCTTCTAATGTCATGTCAGTTATGAAAGACCAATACTATGGACCGAGATTCTATTATTCATCCATTTAATAATCATAGCAAAGTCTCCAAATACTTATAGTTGCATAATGGTTAAGGGTATGTGTTTTCTCTTAAGAGGTCATTGGTTCAAAACCAGAAGGTGGTAGAGTATGTATGCCTTCGCAGACTTAGTAGTCAAATTGTTGCGCGAAGATGGGTCCCTTGTCCCACAAACAAGGAGGTCTCATACACCAATTTAGTGTATGGCTTGGCCGTGACCTCAAATTGTATAATCATAATAATAATAATAATAATAATAATATTTTTCTTTAAAATACACATCATCATAAAGAATAATGCTCTAAATTCACTTTGATTATTAATCCCAATACCCATATTTGTGTTATCAATGAAATTAGTGATACTTAATAGTAAATAACATGAAATCCAAACTATACAAATGTTTTGGACCTTGAAAAGCTCCATAAAATAAGCCCTACCCATAATCCTTGTTCATAATACCCCTTCAAATCACATGACTAGGTTTTAACTTTACACTAGACGTACAAGAAAAAGATGATAAAATGATTGTAAAGAAACTTTGAAAGTGCAAACTTAGACATCCTAAAAAAGCCTCACATTCTTTGTCAACTAGATTCTCCCAGTAAGGAAGCATTATATATTCCTTAAATTCACTTCTGATATAATAATCTTGAAAGTAACCTTCCATTGTCACTTTATCCAGCAAAATGTAGAAGTGAAACATGATGTTCAACCTCTTTCCATACATGTCTTTAGTAAGGGCATTCTAAACATAAATATAAAGAAGCTTCTTTATTACTTTTATAGAGGATGCAAATTCTTCGACCTGCATTATTTTTATTTCGAAGTCTATCTCAAGTTAAATCCTTCCTCTTGAAAATAAGCCAAAGGAATAAAGTGCACTTTAAAGGGGTTTAATCTTCCAAACTTCTTCCATGGCCAATAGATTTCTTTTCTAGAACCTAAATAGATTTCTTTTCTAGAACCTAAACTTAAAGTGTTTTGTAAAATTGTGTATCAAGTTCGGTAATATAGAAACCTCTAAATTTAGTATAAGTGTAAGTAATTTCATCATCTTCGACCATAAGTCTTACATGTGTCTTTTTAAGCTTAGTTAAATGTTCATCCCAATAACTTTATATATATAGATATTTCACTTGTGACTTTTCCAAATTTCCAATTAAATTATTGCAATTTCTGGTTTACACGACATTATATTTCTATTCCTATGATATTAGATTTCCACATTATCTAAAATATCTTTATATTTTTTATCCATTTCCAAAACAAATTCTATATCTTTAAAATACAAAGTATTTAAAAAACTAATGTTGATTTGTATCTTCCTTACTTTCATATTAATTTCTTTGTTATCTCACTTCTCAACATTTAGAGCTTTACACACCCTAGCATTATGCCTTTCATGAAGAACATATGCCAGTAATAATCCCATATGCTACATTCCAAAAAAAAAGCATGTGCTTCCGGATATACCTCATACACCTTATCATTAAATCTTGTAAGAGGAGCATGTACTTCTAAATGAACCTCGTTAACCCTATCATTGAATCTATATACCTCATACACCCTATCATGTGCTTCCGGATATACCTCATACACCCTATCATTGAATCTTTTAAGAGGAGCATGTGCTTCCGGATGAAGGTCATATCATTTTATCTTTAAAATGAGTGGTCCATATATCCCTTAACAAAAATCTTGAAATAAAAAATCTATCTATTACTAATCTATTTAGAGAAATTATTTACAAATATATCATCAAATTAAAAAAAAACAAAACCACACAATCATATTATACTTATATTGAAATTATGTTAATATTAAAGTGGAAAGACCTTTATGCTTCATGTCCCCACTTGATACCTCAAGTATGTGTACTTCTTTAATGCCACTACGTGTACAATCTCTTGTTTTTACATTGTACTTATTGACATAAAGTTCCTCATTCATCTATGGTAGTCATTCATTCATATAATAATTTTGAATATACTACGAACGTTTTTCGTTGGAACATAATAGAATGCATCAAGGGATAGAATGGAAAGGGACAAGGGACAAGAGTCACTCTTATCCTCTCATTTGTATGTTCCCAGTCTAATAATATGGGTATCAAGTGGAAATATACTTTAAAAGTGATTTTTAACGAAAAATTAAGAAATTAATAAAAAATGTCATGTAAACAATTTTTTAATATTACTTTACTTTATCTATGTTTCACAATATTTATCAACATAAAATTTAATAAAAAATTTAATATATTATTTTTTATTTTTTATTTTTATTGAAATATCTAAATATGACACTTAGATTAAAATAACAAAATTCTATCTGAAATATATTTTTTGGTCGTAATCTATTAATTTTTCCTTTCTTCAAATACATTTTTTAACTATTTAACTATTTATACTTAAGTATGTTTAACTATTTAACTATATATTTTATCTCTTTAGCCGAAATCTACTAATTTGTCTTTTTTGGAATACATTTTTTATCTATTTTATATTTAACTATTTTTTGGTGTTTTTTTGGGGCATGATTATTAATGTGAAATGAGCCGACATTTTTTATTTTATTTTTTTCACTAATATCAAGATCTACTTTGCATTAATTAGTTTTTTTCGATATTCTAATTCACATGGGTAAGGTAGGTAAATAACATTAATAAAATATTTCACCCATACCCAAATTAAAGACAAAATATTTCACGGATACCCAAATTAAGTAATTTAAAATTATTTAGGACATGTACCTCTTTTTAAATTTAAAGTATTTTGATTGGTTTAAATATTATGACATGGAAATTACATGAAAATTTCATGGGCACTTTTAGGGTGAAATTTCCTTGAATAAGTTGGGACCTTGAATTTTTTATCAATTGTATCTACAAATCCCCGAAAATAAAATAACATTCATGTGTATTAGTTATTGCATTTACCTAAGTTGTGCCTAAAGGCCCAAAAAGCATTCATATATGCTTAAGATGGGATATAATAAAAAAAATTTAAGAGTCATACACTAATTGGAATTGTTGCCTTATAAAAAAATGTCGTAGACTATCTGTTATATGTTTTAGAGTTTTTTGGGCATGTTTTCCAGTCGAATTTGTCTAGAATTTGGTAAGGTTATGTTAGAATCACAAGTTTGAATTGTGAACTCTTCACAATCTAAGTGCCCCCAAAAATTTTCAAGATGTTGAATCTATATATATAACAAAAGATTATGATTTGACAAAACATTGTTTCATCAAATTCTGGCCAAAAGCTCTAAAACATATAATAAATAGGCAACGCCTAAAAAACTTTATCCTTTATTCATATTCTTATCATTAAGTGATATAAGTGTCTTGGCATCAATTTCTATAAGGTCAACAAATATAGAATTGACTATTATAAACATCTAATAGAAATATTTCGTGCAACGTTGACTTTTCATCATAAAACATTACCTTTTTGAGTTGTCCATATCCTAATTAGCACAAGGAATCATTTTGTTTTTAATGACTAGCGGAATCGGTAATGCGTTGACTCTCATAATCGAGTGACACAGGTTCGATCCCTTATGGATGCCACTATAACCTCCAAGTGCAACTACATCGCCCCCAAGCACAACGCACAGGTAAGATGAGGTTTGAACCCGTGACCTACACAACAATACGAACGCCTTAGCAATGCGTTCACTGGCCAACAAGCCGCACCCCTGGGGGCAACACAACAGATCATTTTTATAAATGATATTTTGTTAATTTTAAAAGTTGCAGTTTAGTTGTTGTACATTTTGGAGCTTTTTTTAGCATATTTTTTAGTCAAATTTGCCTAGAATTCAATAGGGATTTGTTAGAATCACAAGTTTGGGTTGTGATCTCTCCGTAATTCTAGTGTCACAAGGGTTTTTTAGGGTGTGAAATCCATATATACAATCAAAAATACATTTTAAATAACAAAATATCATGGTTTGTGTTAGACCCCTATATTTCACAGCATCACCATGTGACTGATTATTGTTTAGATTTTTCTCACTGAAAATAATATTCCATGGTTATAATTCATTTTCAGAGAAAGAAAGGGAGAGCCTGACTACCGAGAGCTTTAGAAGAATTCATCTGCCATTTTCAGTTCAAGGACGAAGGAAAGGGTTGCTCAGTTAGTGTAATAGTGAGCAAAAGTCCACACTGCCCTCATTCAGTCCATCTGCCTTCTTCTTACCTTCATTTGCCTAAAAAATTTTGTACTCCAATGCTCTAAATCCCCACCTGACCCTAAAACCCCACACACCTAACCTTCTTGGGCTTATCCTTGTATAAAACCCACTCATTATCTAAGTCCGAAGTTCTATACCATAGTTCCGCCCGCCCACCAAACAGCCGTTGGTATGCAACATAAACCTTATCTATTCTCGCACATTGTAGATCTCACAAGTTAAGTTTATGGTTAAAAGTTAAAAGTTGCGAAGTGCGATGGGGGCCCAGACGCAATGTAGTTTCAAAGGCACATTCCAAAGGATTTCGTATCCACATGCAGGGCCTTTTCTGTGTTAAATCACAGCGGAGGAGAAAAAGAGGTTACAACGGAAAAAGTTGTGGAACGTCGAAGTAAGACGTGCGATACGGTGGGACCCAATTGCAATGCACACATTGCAAAAGATAAAGGATAAGTTGCAAAGGTAAAAGGTTAAACTGCTGAATCGTGATGTAAAACGATGGTGGGACCCAATTGCAATGCACACATCGCAAATGTTAAAAGACAAGTGCTAAGGAAAAGTTAAGAAATGCGAAATGCGATATCAAAGCGGATGTGATGTTTTGCAGAACCAAGATCTAAGCACTTTCAAGTCCGGGTGAACGAGTTTTCACGTTGTTTTGTGTGCAAAACATGTCAAGTCGGGCCTACAAGGTTTGAAGCTCATTTCACAAAGAAAAAAGGTTAAATGCAGAGCAAAGGCCGAACGTCACTGTAGCAAAGAAATGGACCGAATAAGGTCGACTCAGGAAAAGAGCCCACACACAGAACTGTTACGATATACTAGCAAAGATGAGAAAGGAAGCAAATCACATCAGCACCGGCATTAAGAAATGAAAGTAGCCAACGCTGCACCAGACTTAATTACCCAACGCCGATCTTTTGAAAAATAGGACCATATGTCAGAGCCATCAAAGCGTTTAGATCCATAAAGAGCTGCTCTAAATTAATTTTACAAGCGATATGTTGTCAGAGATCTTTTGCTCAAGCCTTGCGTGGCCATGCCTATTTAATTTCATTTGTTTTGTAATAAATGAAGTTAGGCCCAAGTAGAATAGGGAAACCGACTCAAGTTTTAGTTAAATATTGCTCAAATTTTCATTATCAAGGGTTGGAACCTTGTTAGACTCTATGTTTCAAAAGATTATTGTATTGGAGAACTGTAACTGTTTTGAGCTAGGCATCAATAATAAAGAGACCGTTCACATGATTCATGAGCTATGTTAATGGTGATGTTCTTTCCTCTGTGTTAATGTTTTCCTCTGTCTTTTCATGTTGTGCTTCAGTTTCTCTGATTACAAAACATAAGTTTTGGATTAAGATTTGCTGAGAGAGCACTTTAATTCTGTTTGTTTTTGTTATCTTTATTTTTTCCTCTGAAGTATAGTTAAAAAATTCTTATCTGCTCTTTAGCTATTACTGAACTCATTTCTTTCTTTCATCTCATATTCACACTGCCAGTAAGATCCAGTCTACATAGTTAGCTTTCCCTGTGAATGTCCCTTGAAAAAGTTGATGCAATTTTCCTTCCAGTGCACGATCCGTGAATGCCAAAGGGGTCTTTAGTAATCCAGGAGGGAGTGTAACTAATGGTCTTGCTTTTTACTTCTCGAGGAATCATGACTGTGCCTCCTTTGATCGAGGTTTCTTTGAGAGAAAGGCAACAAGGGCCTGAAGGGCCACTGCATAATCCTGGGGAGGGGGAGAGGCCCCCCAAGATTGCCACCATTGGCCATCAACGGGGTTTCATATAGAAACGATAGATTATTTAAATAAATTATTAAAAATAAATATAAATAAATGATATTTCTTAAATAAAATGTAATCAAAGCAATAAAAGCAATAAAACACTGTTTTTAAAAAATATCAAATTAAAAAAAATATGTTTAAATGAACGTATATGTTACATTCAACAATTTTGTGGACATTAGTTTGAACAATGTTTCTATCATAACATTGTCTTGGATGTAATGATCAACACTGCCATAGATGTTAGGAAGGCTGCGAAGTTGGGAATTCATAGAGATATAATTCTAAACACATATAAAATTGCACATAGACGTGGAAATTAAATTAGACATTATAATAAACCTTAATTTTATTATCATGTTTTATAATTAGTATAAAGGCAATGTCGTTATGTAATATAAATAATTAAAAAAAAAATTAAAATTATATATATATATATTTTTTTCTAAATAAGACTAAATTCTATTACTGTAATAAAATATGGTACATACAGAGGTGCATTTTCAGCAGCAGGACGAGTTTCAGCAAAATAACAGAAAAAGCACTGCCCACAGAGGGAAACCAGCGCGAGGAGAGTTTAGTTGCTGCCTCAAGGGAGGAAACCAACATTACACAGAAAATCTTAAAACTGTAGCAGTATGAACTATCATTAAACTTAGGCCTATAACTATAACAGAGATTGGTCAAGCCCGTAGGCCAAAAATTCTGAAGACTCCAACCAGACAAGAACTCTGACCTGAAAGATGCAGTAAAACTGGAAAATTTAGAGACCATAATCGTCGGAGGGGGGTTCTTCCACGATTCGGCATCCATAGCCGTAATCTTCATCATTCTGCATGGGAATTGCTGCCTCGCCTGCGTCGTTCTGCTTCAGGGGCGTGCCTGTGAAATTGGTGCTGCCACCTCCGTGCGCACCTCCCTCCATGTTGCGAGAGCAGTTCAGCTGAACTGTGTGGAGGTCCTGAACAGACCCGGGCGCGTGGAGTTGTGTCCCAGGAGGCACAGGAGGAGGGGGCCCCGAACTTAATTGAGGGAGCTCCTTGAATTGCACTGAAATGGTCGCCACTACCATGGGCTGGTCAGTGACACAAGGGAAGTGGAACAGAGCTGTGGACGGGTTGGCCAAAAGAGCTGACTCGGGATTGCGAGGTTCAGAAGGAGGCGGAGGGAAAGAGGCGCCGCGCGGAGAAGATGGAGGGTGGTGGACCGGCGGAGCTCTGCGCCTGTGCGAGGCTCGAGTGGAAGGGCGACGCTGGAATTCAGAATCCGGAGAGCTCGAAGGGCTGGAGGAGGAGCGACGCCTGGAGGCAGGCCTGGCTCGGGTGCTGCCTCTGCGGCATCTGAGCCTGTGCCGAAGCCGAGGCATAATCTTGCAAGGAGAGTGCAGGCGGGGTGGGAAGAAAAGAAGCGATGCAGGCGGAGGAGGAGGCGACAGACCAGGAGAGAAATTCTGGGGCGGATCAGCAAGAAGCCAGGGGCACAATGTGCTTTGACAGTGGTGAGAGCCGGGGTCGAATTCCACACAACAGTAAAGGGTGCACCTCCGACCAAGAGCCGTTCGGGAGCTGGCGATCTTGGCTTCCGGAGGGCACACAGAGCCGAGAGGAACAATGAGCTGAGACATGGTGACAATCCAGATGATATACAGAGCGCGGCGAAGAAGCATCGAGAAGGCGGGAGTGCAGGTGCAAATGGAGGACGGCGTCAAGTTATGGCAATGGCCTCGTCCTCCCCACCGGCTTGAATGCCGAATTGTGTGATGAGCCAGAGAGTTAATGCGTCCAGGGCGAAGTGAATGCAGTCGGCCGGCTGCCTTGTGGCCTTGCCACGCACCAACCAAGCCTCCGCGCATCCCTATGTCAACTTTGATCACCCGCATCCGGGGATTATATATATATATATTAAAGTGTGTGTAGGGTTATATATATATATATATATATATATATATATATATATTTTAGTGTGTGTGTGGGGGAGGTTTGGGTTTAGAGCAGAGTTATTAATTTTCGATGTTTGAAATTTTAAATAAGTATATTGTATGTTAGTATGATGTTATTTATATCATTTTTATTTTTTAAGCTAGAAAATGAGATTGATTATATATATATAATAGACAAAATGATTTTTTTGGGCAGAATCTGACTATATAATTTCTAGCATGATTGTGTTTTCTTACTATTTAAAATGCATTTTTGAATACATGAATGAATTCAACACCCTAACAATCACATGTGACACTCAAACTTTGTAGTTTAAACAACTTAAACAACTTAAATTAGATTGGTTCTTTTTGGGCTACAATAGTAAGAGGTAAGGTTGTATCTCTCCACAAAAAAAGTGTTCTTACATGTTTATGTTTGAGAATGTTGAAGACAAGTTTGTGGTCTTGAAAGGGAGGTCTCTATTTTTTTTGAATTTGTTACAAGTGCTCAACTCATACTAGAATTATGAGAAGAAGACAGTGAAATTGATTATATTTAAACTTTGAAAGTAGAAACTTAGACATCCTAAAAAAAGCCTCACATTCTTTGCCAACTATATTCCCCAAGTAATCAAGTAAGGAAGAATTTTATATTCCTTCAATTTCCTTCTAGTAAAGTACTCTTGAAAGTAATCTTCTAATGTAAATTTATCTCACAAAATGCAAAAGTGAGATCTAATCTTTAACCTCTTTATGTACATGTCTTGAGTAAGGGAATTCTAAAAATAAGTGTAAGGAAGTTTCTTCATTACTTTTATAGAGGATGAAAATGCACGAAACCAAATTATTTCTCTTTTGAATTCTATCCAAAGTTAAAAATTTCTTGTTGAGAACAAGATAAAGCAACAAAATTCTCTTTGGAGGGCCCTTAACCTTCCTAACTTCTTCCATGACCAAAATATTTCTTGAAGCTCAGGTGTTTGTAAGGTTGTGTATCAAGATTGGAATATATTAAGCTTCTATTTTTGCTATAAGCATAAGAAATTTCATCATCTTCATCCATTAGTCTTACATGTGTCTTCTTAAGCTTAGTTAAATATCCATCCTAACACTGAGCCTGTTACCTTCTAAGCCCAAGGCCTGAGCTTGTAGCCAAACCTAGCTCCAAAATTAGAAGAGGATTATCAAATTTGTTCAATGTGTATCTTCATTTTTCATATAGATGGAGGATTTAAATCTTCTTCGAGGAAAATGACTTCACATCCTAGAATTGCATTAATATCTACTTTGAATTGAATTCATGAACCAAATTTCCAAGAAAGGAATTGACCTATTACTAGAAAGCTAATGTCAACTCTTTCTATTGGTTGGATACATTATGAATACTCTTTCTTCTCCTCCAAAATATAGTATATAATAGTACCAAGAGAAATATAATTTTCAATTAGAATCTTTCTCAATATATGCAATATTCCTAATTAGCTTTCAGCTAGTTGGAATATTAATTTTTGTTTCTGTCATTTAGATAGATGAATAAGAGGGTAGGGAGACCCATAAATCTCCTTAGTAGGAATAAAACCACCTCTAATATGAATGTGGATCATCTTATCAGTTGGATATAGCACTCTTATGTGTGAATAGAGGTCGAAGCATGTGGTTAGGGTCAAGTTTGACCAAATCAATAACGCTGGTATGGAGGTAGTGGAGACTTATTGAGGGACAACACAGTGTTAGTGGGAGGGAGTCTCCATGAGAGTAGCATATTTAATGTGTGAGACCAAGGGTGAGAAGGCTCACAAAGCATATAAGGAAGGGGATGGCAACCATAGGGGGCATTCTGAATATTATTTATGTCTTGGTCTTTTATGAATTTTTGCACACTTCAAATGTTTAGCGGAGCCTGCTATGTTGTTTAGCATAAGGGTGTTTCTGAGCGAAAATCACACCCTCATCCTCGGGGGACTTCGAGTGCCCACTCAGGAGAGGTTCAATGAGCTTCATTTCCACCATCCGGCATCAGGCCAAGCTTCAACCATTATCCACAATGTGGTCTTCTTCAAGATTGTGTTGTTTTGTAGGGCAGTAGTAGTGGAGGATTGATAGATCCAGTTTCTGAGATTGTTTTCCAGTGAGGGGAGAAGCCCTTCATCCGGGAGGCAAGTAAGGAGGGTCCTTGAGAATTATTTTTTCATCTGGCATCAGGCCAAGTTTCTTCCATCACCTACAGCACAGTCTCCTTCATAAACTGCATTATTTTGTAGAGCACTTGCAGTAGAGGGCTTAGTGCCCAAGTTTGAGAGTTAGATTTACAGTGAGGGGAGCAACCCTTCATCTGAGAGATCTATTGGAGGAGTATAAGCCATTTATATATCAGATCACCCACCTCCTATTATTTATCCAGTTGCAGAGCGTTATTCAGCCCTAGGGTTTCATTTTGTATTTTGTGTATTTCCGTAAACCCTTTCTGGGTTGTCTTGGAATTGTGCTAGAAGTCCTAGATCTTTGATCTCGACATTTTCTAAGCACTATATTAGAAAATCCATGTACTTTAATTTACATCAACAGTTATCCCCAGCAAAAAATGTGTTGTCTTAGCCTCTAACATTCTTATATAGTAGCTATTCTTCATGTTTTATGTAGTGGGTTATTAGAGGCTTGTTTTGCCTAGCTTGAGTGTCTTTTTACTCAAGATTTTGTACACATTTCCTGGTATAATGTATAATATAATGGCTTTATGATTTTCTCCCATTTGATGTGTTGATATTTAACTGAAATTTCTAGTTATATGTTCTACATTCTTGTTTTTCCTAATTTGGAATATTACAGTGGTATCAGAGCATAATCTTGGCTCAGCTTGTGTAATACAACAACTATGTCATCAGAAGAAGAAGAGCCTATCACATAAAGGGGAAAGAGGTATCTTAATATAAATCGGGGATATGATTATACAGAACCCAAAGGAGACAAAGGAAAAACTCCAATATCAGGAGAAGTGGATGAAAAGGAGTTTCCCAAGCTTCTTCTCCAAACCATGCAAGATATTGCCTGAGAAATCAAGGAGATGAGGATGGAGAAACATAAAGAGTCCCCTAGAGGGTTTATACATGGAGAAAGCTCTGACATTTCACATCACTGGTATGAACAACCAATAAGGCAACAAGTTTACCAACACTCCAATATGCCTACATTCCTAGCAGTCGGAAGTGGAGCTGGAGAACCCCAAGAACAAGAGACTCTTGAAGAATATTTTATAGAGTATGAGTCTTAATCTCAGAGATTCAAAGATAACC
This sequence comes from Pinus albicaulis, assembly GCA_034641835.2. NCBI lineage: Eukaryota > Viridiplantae > Streptophyta > Pinopsida > Pinales > Pinaceae > Pinus > Pinus albicaulis. The sequence goes on along the minus strand of CM076569.1, from coordinate 159,306,926 downwards.
TAAAATTTCAGGAGTTTTTTCAGATCAAGGAAAACATGAGACCCCGACACAACAATAGAAGTGTAGGATTCATGCAAAACAATGATCTGCAACAGACTATAGGTAGATTCTTTTTGCCCGCTTTTGATGGGTCATCCAAGTACACAACCAAGTCTTGGGTGGAGAAGATAAACATATAATTCCAGCTGAACCAAGTACCAGAGATGGAAGCCATAAAAATAGAAGCATTGCACCTTGAAGGTGAGGCACATGATTGGTGGTTTCATGGTCTTTGTACATTGGGGCATGCCAATGTGACTGCATATTTAGAGTTCATCAGAGGTTAGTAGAGAGGTTTGATCGAAGAGATTTAGAGGCACCTTTTATTGAGCTAGCCAAGCTCAAGTAGTCAGGTAATCCAGAGACCTATATCTCTGAATTTCTAAAACTTTCTGTCATGGTTCCAGATTTATCTGCAACTAGGAGGGTTTATATGTTCATTGATGGGCTAGCAGAGCCTCTGCATGGGTCAGTTAAATCCACTAAACCAACTACACTCAAGGATGCTATTGATAGGGCTAGATATTTATAGGATGCCTTGCCAAGAGTAAGAGTTCGATTTCAACAAATTCCACCCTTTCTATCGAAGGGGAAAGATGTGAAGGTTCTTCCTCCAAAGAAGGAAGATTTGCTTCACATGCCACGAACCATGGGAATTGCGGCATCGGTGTGCTGCAGGGAAGGCACACTATATAGAGGTATTCTCTGATAGTGAGGAGGAGGAAGAAGAGGATCCAGAAGGAGATAAAAACACTATGATAGCAGGGGAGGATCCACCACCACTAGGAAGAGGGAATGGGGCATTTGGTCGAGTTGGAGGGGCCCTTGCATCTTTGTGGGTATTAGGAATCTGTAATTAGCAAGATTGGAAAATTCCAATCACAGAAACAACATCTTTTCAACCAAATTTGGGATTCTAGGATATAGCCCTCCTGAATCCGGAGAGGGATCTCTCCAATAAGTGCAAATATGGATTTGTCTTTGAAGTTTGGGGTTATGATATTAGGCTAGTTATGAAGGCCAACGGTTTGTTTGTTTTTTGGATGGTTGAGCATGATTACTGTTTGAGGTGGAAAGTCCTGAATGCAAAGAGTTTCAAAGGTGAGAAGTTGCAAGAAATCAGAGTAAGCTTCGGCCAAAAAGATAGATAATTGCAGGTTTTAGTCCATTGGGCTATGGAGTCATAATAGGGTTTAATTGGAACAGCAAGAGGCAAGGGTGTTCCATGGGGCAAGTCATCTATGTCTAAGGATCTCTTTAAAGTTTGATTTATGGAATGAAATGATACAATTAGAAGGGAAATAAACAGATGCAGAACAAAGAGTAGCCCAGGATCTGATAAGTACTTTTAAACTAGTCAGCCTTTGACATAGACTCAAGAAAAACATAAAAGCAAACTAGGATCTGGTAATTACTTTTAAACTAGCCAACCTTTGATACACTTTCAATAGAAAAAATTTTAAAACAAAAGGGAAACTTGAAGGCAACTTTTGGAGAAGAAACTAGCGGGCCGGGCTCACCACAAATCCTCTCCTAGCTCTGCTTTACTTGGTTACGTTCAAGACAAACACAAAGATAACACAGAATGGCCTAAGATCTGGTAAGTACTTTTAAACTAGCTAACTTTTAACACATTCCAAGGGAAACATCCAGATAGTTGTGGGAATAAAACTGGGACCAGGGCTCACCATATCTTCCTCAGTTCATCTTCACAAAACATATACTGAAAATAACATTTAAGAATAACATTCAGCTAAGACAATTAGACGAGGGAACGCCAGCATTCCTATGCTTGAACTGAATTAAATCATTCCTAAATAACACAGTTTAGAAGAAAACATTCAGATAAATATTTTCAGTCAGAGAAGGTTACTGATATACAGTAGGTCCTAACTCTATGCATACTGTTCTTTATAAGAGAAAATGAAACACAGTGAAAACAGAAACAAAATAACAAGTTACAATTAGAGAAACATCACCGTCAACATAGACCAGGATCCCATAAATCAGCTTGTATTAATGTTCCAAACCAGTTACAGCTTTAAGTCCAGTGCTTTATTTTAGCAACCATCTACACATCTCAGCCTAACCTATCTATCACAAGCAGAGCTCCAAGAGCCAGTGAACACTATTTACAATCAGGAATTTAAGCTCAAGTGTATATCAAAGTTCTGCAACCAACCCCTCACTCATCTTCTGCAGTAGTATATATAGAAGAATGAGGAGGTGAGATCTGATAAAAGATCTCTAATTACAATTAATACAGACTTAATGGCTTCTTGGCCTTTGAGGGGCTCAATGAAGAAACTTACATGGGTGCACTCTGTATTAAATGTTTTACATAAAGTTTAAGCTCGGTGGGAGCTTTTGTTGACCTTTGAGGCTCTGTGTGGCGTCAAAGTAACTCTGCAGATGTTTGTCATTAATTTCCTTGGCAGGGTTTCCTCTTTGGCTACGTTTTGAGATGAATATCTGATCCTGATCAATAAATTCGGCCTCTGATTGAATACTTTGAGGCACAGGTGGCATCGTGGTAGCTAGAGGAATCAATTTTCCTCAGGCGTGGCGGTGGAAGCGCTGCTGTTGATAAAAACCTTAAGATCTTCTTTAAACTGTGTTTTAAATCAGGGATTAGGCTTTTGATAAACATTCTTAGCCGTAATCCCTGCAAAATCTGTCCTTTAATCCTCTGTTCTGATAAATTTTGGTCTTCATCACTGATACTCTTTGACTGCGCCCGATTCATGGTTTTTCTGATATGCAGGGCTGCATAGGGTTATGTGGCATCAATTCTTGAAGAAACACTGATGAAAACGTGTTTTTAACACCCTGTGATGATTTTCTTTGATGAATCGAAGGCAGGAAGATCGTCATCCTCTTCCCTCAAATTTTCTTCAAAAATGGCGAGAAAACCATTTAAACCCTGCAAAATACAAACAAATATTAAAAAATCCTGCATATATAGGTTTATTGTTGCAGAAGGCATGTGGAGGAAGCATGGCCATTGGATGGCACCATCCAACAGTTGATATGGATCGGGAGAAAACAAAAGGAAGGCGGAAGAATAATTTAAATCAGAGCCGTCGATCGTGCAGAGATCGACGGTTGGGAGCGGAAAATGGAAAGTCAAAGTGGAAAACGTTGACTGGGCGACCGAAACAGGGTGATGAAATATGGACCGTCAATCTGCAGATCAGATCGAAGGTGGATATTTATTGAATGTCGCGTTGTAGCCCGGTTAACTGTCGGGCATCTTCGGTGAGCGATAGCCGTCGGATGGGCGGCCTCAGATCGGACGGTACGCATCAATATCGCGTCGTGTCCACGTCCGAACGTTAACGCGCGATGGACGATGGTTTTGTGAACAGTGGCCAGGCCACGTGTCAACCGATGAGTGGAATCGCTGGCGATCGGGAAAAAACCTCCCTCGCCCAAAGGCGGTGCGATGAATACCGCGTGGTTTTCGGGCAGGTGAGTGGAAGGCTAGGACCACCAGGGAGACAGACTCCGCTCCGTCGATCTGTAGATCAGATCGACGATGGGGGTTGACTGATATTTTACACTGGCGGAAATTTATAAAATAATTACAAACCCAAAGTTTCGAAAATAACATAAGGTTTTTTAAATATTTTCGGGGCAAGATATGTATTATGTGGCTAGGCGCCCGTTTGCGGGGCCGAGGGTTATATGAAGGGTAATACGACCGGGGTTTATGGAGGAAGGGGCTTAAGTCTATAATGTATGAAAAATGTGATTTTTATGGATTTCCAATGGTTTTCAAGGGAAATTGAGGGTTTCGATATAGTTTAAAAATGAGTTTTAAACTATGTAAAGAGGATTTTCATGAAAGGGAGAAAAGGAATCATGAAAATAGAGGAGTTTTATGGAGAAAAAGGGGAGCAAATGAAAGTTAGTTTTGGGAGAAGGGGAAAAGGGATGGTGCTTGCAACAGTATTCTGGCTTGGAATCAGCAGGATTTCTGAGAGGGGAAAAGGCACAGTAGTGAAGATTTGAGGACAGAGGCAAGAGGCCTTCAAGAGTCTTCAAGAGCCAACACTTTTTATTAATAAAATTTGTTCCTTGAAGGCTCAAAAAAGTTTTTAGCCAGCATTTGGTATAACAAATTTTATAGCTGGCTAACAGCGGGGAGTACCCAAGTATTTGAATTTGAGAGTCTGAGGTACAATTCAGGATCAGAGAGTATCAATGTTGATTGACAGTGGGGCTACCACAACTTTATTGATGCTTAATTAGTATAGAGGAGAGCAATACCCAGTGATGATTTTGAGGGATTTTTAGTTTTGGTCCTAGGAGCTAGAACCATGCAGTGTATGAAGTATGTTCTGGAATTGTCAGTAACCTTAGGGACATATACTTTGATTGATCGCTTCTTTGTGGTCGAAATTCCTGACACCAATGTGATATTGGGTGTGCAATGGTTTATTACATTGGGAAAAGTCACCATAGATTGAGAAACTTTGCAGATGGAATGGGTAGATAAGGAGAGTGGTAAGCATCAGATGATCAGGGGCATGCACACTTATCCACCTCAAATGGCTTATGCACATAAGATGGAGCCCGATTTTCACAGTGGGAATAAGGACACATCAGTCCACTCAGATATGCAGTTGAATCTGAACCATGATGTTGTATTATTTGGAGGCATTCCACCAGGAAGGCCCCTGGACCGGGAGTTAGTTACAAAGTTCTCACGACAAGTTACACTATTCATAGATATGGCTAATATGGGAGCCTTGGGTGAGTCTAGAACAACGCAGAGAGTCTTTGGTAGGCTCAAGGAGGAGATGGATATTCTCCCAGTGTCGATATTACCAACTCTCACCAAGCATCTTGTGCTGAGAGGAGATGTTTCAAGAGTGGATGAAGGCACAATCATGGTGCAAGGGGGCTACTCCATGGCCTTTGAGAGTCAAAAGATACTTCCACATAGGAATGAGTCTTCCATATATGGTATAGGGTTGTTGGCATTCATACATACACTGGCCAAACTCAGGAAGTTTTGGATGGGCAATAGCTTCCAAGTGAAGACTAACCTCCATAAACTTCAACCCTTACTTGAGCAGAAGCAACTACGAGGGAGGAAACAAAAGCAGGATAGTAGTATTACAACATGTGGCTTTGGCATTGATCATTTCAAAGAGGGGAGCAGTAAAGTGACATGTTCCTTATCACAAAGGCCAACAACGCTGTCATTGTTGGGTATAGATCCATATTGGGAGTCCTAGCTATTGGTGGAGTATTCCAAGAATCACTTCACATGTGAAGTGCTTGATGGATAGGTGATAGATGAGAGGTATAAAGTGATGGGTGGAGTCATATATTGCCAGGATCAGATCTTCTTGACTAGAGACTCTAAGCTTAAGAAGAAGATTGTACATGTAGCACATGACTCACTCCTTTCTGGTCACCAAGATTTCATTGGGACCTATCAGGCCATTGTGGAGAGATTCTCATGGGAGGGTCTTAAGGAGGGTGTGCTCCAGCATATCGGGAGATGTATGGTTTTCTTAAAGAATGAGGAGGAAAACAACCACCCTGCAAGGTTGTTACAACCACTTCCCTTTCCGGCAGAGAGATGGGAAGGCTCATCTATGGACCTCTTCACCGCTTTCCAACAATACATGGTAAGGGTTGTGTCTTTGTACTTATTAATAAACTAACAAAGTATTCATTTTCCATTCATTTATAGAGCATTTCTCCACAAGAAGGCAAGCCTCTCTTTATACTTCATGGCCTTCTTGGAGCCACAATCAATGATGGGGATGGCCACTTCCTAGGAGGCATTGGGGAGATGATATCTTATTTGGGGTGTACTCAGTTGACACCAAACATCAGTTACTACCACCAAGTAGATGAGAAGACAGGGGCATCAAGCAAGTCGTTGGGAAGGTACTTTCCACACTGTGCTCTAGGGTAGCAAGGAGCATAACTGCGCTGGCTCCACTTGAGGAACTATTATCACTCTCTGGTATTTCATATGGCAGTCAATGTATCTCTAATTTTGATTCCATATGTTGATGATGTTTTGGTCATTTTTGTTGGAATGGTTGGAGGAATGGCACAGGGATTGGAGCTACTCATTGGGAGTAAGACCTCCAACATTTTTCATGTCCCATGCTTCAATGAGGAAATTATACAACATATATTTTCCACCATGGATCTCCTACCTCCTTATGATGTGAGCCCTTTTATTTCATTATCAAAGGCTAACTTGGACACTTGGGAGGGGCAGCTAAGGGGTAGATTGATTGGAGAGCATCTGATTTAGTGGAGGAGCTTATCGGATGTGGGTACCACCAGGGAAGGAGGAGATACTTTGCAGCATTCATCCTTGCAGTGTCTTGAGGACAGGTAACATTTGGGAGGGGAGGATTGTAATATTCCTAATTAGCTTTCAACTAGTTGGAATATTAATTTTTGTTTTTTCCATTTAGATAGATGAATAAGAGGGTAGGGAGACCCATAAATCTCCTTAGTAGGAATAAAACCACCTCTAATGTGAATTTGGATCATCTTATCAGCTGGATAAATCACTCTTATGTGTGAATAGAGGTTGAAGCATGTGGTTGGGGTCAAGTTTGACCAAATCAACAATGCTGGTATGGAGGTAGTGGAGAGTTATTTAGGGACAATGCAGTGTTAGTTAGAGGGAGTCTCCATGAGAGTAGCATATTTAATGTGTGGGACCAAGGGTGAGAAGGCTCACAAAGAATATAAAGAAGGGGATGACAGCCATAGGGGTCATTCTAAAAATTGTTTATGTCTTGGTATTTTATGGCTTTCTGCATGCTTCAGTTGTTTAGCAGAGTCTACTGTGTTGTTTAGCACAAGGGTGTTTCTGAGCGGAAATCCCACCCTCATCCTCAGGGGAATTCAAGTGACCAATCAGGAGAAGTTCATTGAGCTACATTTCCACCATTTAGCATCAGGCCAAGCTTCGGCCATTATCCACAACGCAGTCTCCTTCAAGATTGTGTTGTTTTGTAGGGCAATAGTAGTGGAGGATTGATAGATCCAGTTTCCGAGCTTGTTTTCCAGTGTGGGGAGAAACCCTTCATCTGGGAGGCCAATAAGGAGGGTCCTTGAGAATTATTTTGTCATTTCGAATTAGTCCAAGTTTCTTCCATCACCTACAGTGCCGTCTCCTTTAGAAACTATGTTATTTTACAGGGCAGTTTCAGTCGAGGGCTCAGTGTCCAAGTTTGAGAGTTAGATTTATAGTGAGGGGAGAAACCCTTAATTTGAGATATATATTGGAGGAGTATCATCCATTTCTATATCATATCAGCCACCTCCTATCATTTATCCAGTTGCAGAGTGTTATTCAACCCTAGGGCTGCATTTTGGCATTTTTTATTAAGTGTATTTCCGGAAACCCTTTTTGGGTTGTCTTGGAATTGTGCTAGAAGGCCTAGATCTCTGATCCCAACATTTTCTAAGCATTATATTAGAATATGCATTTAATTTAATTTACAATAGCAGCTATCCCTAGTAAAAATTGCGCTATCTTAGCCTCTGACATTCTTATATAGCAGTTCTTCATTTTTTATGTACTGGGTTCATAGAGGCATGTTTTGCCTAGCTTGAGTGTCTTTTTCCTCAAGATTTTGTACACATTTCCTGTTATAATGTCTAATATAATGGCTTCATGATTTTCTCACATTTTATGCGTTGATATTTCACTGTAATTTCCATTTACATGTTCTGCATTCATGTTTTTCCTGATTTGGAATATTACAATATACTATCTTTGGTCTAGAAATTCCAAAATGAATTTAGTAGTTAGGGATTTACCAAAAAATAAAGTGTTTTCAACATTCCAAGCAATTTTATCCTTAGGCAAAGAAATTACCTTTTTATTTTTTCAATTGGGATACTTTATAATCATAGTTTCCCTTTCATGGATAGTTAAAACACACCTTCCCAATCCTATCCAAAATGTATTTTGGAATACGAGCCATAAGGTTCTAATAGAATGAAGTGGATTCTAGAATTGACATAATGAGAACTAATCTACCTCCCCATAAAATCCAATGATTACACCAAAATTTAACTCTTTTTTCAATCTTGGATAATAGGGATATCTAGTCAAATCATTCCATAATTGTTAGGTTTGATAAAGTCCCAAGGGTTAGCTCAATTGGTCGAGTCCCTGTTGTTAAAGCACCTTTTCTATTTAGAGGACACAGGTTCAATTCTATCGACACTCTTGGGGCCAGGCTCCATATTTGAGATGCCATAAAGTGATCCCTTCAAGTGGATCCACCTAGTACATATATTCTGAGGACATAGTGGTCATTGATCTCTGGGGTTTGTGAACCAAATAGAAAAAAATGTTAGGTTTGATATAGAAATATAATTACTTAATTCCATTATTAAAATCATGAGAAGGGGATGGAAAACTATGTTGAAAATCGTTCCTTACTTGAGCCTCCACTTAAGGAAAATGTAATATTCCTTCTTAGGAATTTCAACAATATAGACAGTAAAAATGCTATTTTCAGAAAATTACGCTATAGAATTGAGAAACAGGACTTGGATTCCTTAGTTTATACATTATAACCCTCACATACAGAATGGGATCAGAAAAAAATCTCTCTAGCTATGTTAAACAGATCTCCCCAGCTCAATATAGCTCAAAAACACCCAAACTCTATGACTTATGACAAACAGAATTCTGAAGCATGTGACAGTGTTATTCCATGAGGGTTTCTACAGAAAAATAAGGACAATAACAGATCTAGAGATTATATTATTCAAAGAGCCAAGAAAATGGAGATCTAGCCCCTTTTATACAATATGAAGATAACCCGGCAAGGGTTTCATGAAAGCACAAGTACAAAATGGTAGATCTGCAGATCTAGTTCTAAAATCACGTAGTCTACTGCAGCTCTGTATTTATAAAGCTGAATAATACATAAGATTACTGGAAAATCATCCTTACTATCCTTTCGGGAGAGGGAGAGCCCCTTCTCCTTAGAAACTAGCTCAAAATCAAGGGTTTTAACCCTTCCACAACAACACCTAGAGAAATGACGTAGTTCCTGCAAGAGACTACACTGTAGATGTTGGTGAGTGCTTGACCCAAGGTTTGATAGTGGATATGTAGCCCATAATTCTCCTCTTATATCCCTTCAACAAGATGAACCAAGAAAGAGCATGGAACTCCCGCATGAGAATCCCTTGCACTAAATAGTGCAGCAAACCCAGCTAAATAGCTGAAGCATGTAAGAAGTCATAATACCCAAACATAGAAAAGATTCTGAATGAATCTCATGGCTTCCATCCCTTCCTTTTTATTCTTGGTGAGCCTCCTCACCCTGGACCCCACACATTCATGAGGTTACTTCCTTGCAAAGAGTCCTCCATCAAAACTGCACCGTCCCCACTGATTTTCCTCCTCTTTTAGTAGCGCTGTGGATTTGGTCAACATAGATATAGTCCTCATGCATTTCCTCCTTTCACACCAAAGGTATCTTTATTTTTCCTACCTAAACTGATCCCCTTTCACATTGGGAATATTTTATTCCTAATGAAGAGATTTAAGGGTCTCCCTACCCCATTTATTCTTCTAAGCTGCAAAATAGAGCAACATATAATATTCCAACTAGCAGCAACTAATTGGGAATATTACAGTCCTCCCCTCCCAAAATATGCTTTTCCTCAAGCAACAACAAATAAGGATGCTGTAAAATATTCTCTCCTTCCCAAGTGGCATCCTCATTAGGAAGATTCCTCCATCGAATCAGATATTCTTTGATCACCCTATTCCTTAGCTGCCTCTCCTGTGTATCCAAGATTGCCTCCGATTGTAAAACTAGATGACCTTCATCATCAATAGGTGGGAGGTCCATGTTGGCAACTACATTTTGTCCAATGGCCTTCTTGAGGCATGAGACGTGAACGATGTTATGGATCTTGCTCCCCTTAGGAAGCTCCAAATCATATGCTACCTCCCCAACACGGTGGATCGCCCTATATGGCCCATCCAGTAGATCTATCGAGTTCTCGTAGCCCATTCTACCGTCTATCCAGCCCCTTGCTACTCGATCTCCACTTGACGGCCAGTTGAGTTCAATTGGCCTCGTTCAAGTGCTTGGTCTGGTTTTGGGGAAGAAGGGGAATTTCCTCCTCTTACGTCTGGATCGCCTTTTGTTGCTGCTGCGGTACCTCCTAGTCATCGTAGTCTTTTTGAAGATCTTATGGAAGACTCAGATATGGATTCCTCCAGTCCTATTGGCAGTGACGGAATGCCTGTATCCACATGAGAATATCAACTCTTTCCTGAAGATCTTTCTCATGCCTCTATCCAATATTCTTTGCCTTTGGTGTCACTTCTAGCTGGCTATAGGTCTCTGAGTTGGATTATGTCTGGTGTTGCGTCCATCGCACAATCTAGCACAGTAAATCCTCCTCGGAGTTCGGTCCAATCTTCGTCAGTACCATTACCTTCAGCATCAGATCCGTCGGTTTCTGTTACATTTGTTCCAGTCCAACCTATAGTCTGTGTGGCTTCTAGTTCAGTTTCCACTACCCCTGTGATTCCTGGTGGTTTCACTTTTGAAGAATATATGTTAGCTGTTCAGCAGCAGAATTCTCAGGGTTCTCAACAGCCCCCGCCTCCTAGAGATCCTCGTTTTCATCATTATGATGCTATTGGTACTCCCATATATGTATATCCACACCATTATGATGAGCATGGGAATCCAGTTTATATGCCTCCTATAGATCCTTATCAGGTCATCTATGATCCTTATCAGTCTGTTACTCATTTGGGACCTAATTTTCCTGTGCAACCCTCTAGCTTACAAGGAAAACCCTCTCAGGGAAAACCTTCAACTCAGCAGGGCCCTGCTTTTGGTCCACAAGGAAAACCATCCAGTCCACAAGGCCAACCTTTACAAGGACAACCTTTGGTCCAACATGGACAACCCTCTGGTCTCTCGAGTCAACCTCTGGTTCAGCCAAGATCATCTTTTGGTCCTGGGGGGCAAGTTTATCCATCGCAAGGACAATACTATGGTCCTTCTCTAGGTCAACTTGGTCATCAGGGACATCTTGGACCGTCTGAACCACCAGGCCAACCTTCACCACAAAGCCAACCTGGTGGCCCTCAACAACCGGTTCAACCAGCTCAGCAACCATTGGAACCTGCCCATTAGTAGATTCCTTCGTTTCCGCAGTCGGTTTTATCTATTTATCCTGCTCAGCAGCCTGCTCCATCTGCTCCACAAGGTCAACCTGTGCAACCACAGGGTGCTTATTACCCTCAAGTTTCCTATCAACTAGTATATAATGCACCCCAAATTCTGTACCCTCAAAATCAACCAGTATATAGTGCACCTCAGATTCCGTACCCTCAAAATCAACTTGTGTATCAGCAACCTCAAAGTCATACCTACATTCCGCAACAAAATCCTTATGCTACTCAGCAAGGACCTCAGTGGTCTGCTTCGACTTAATATCCTGGTCCTCAATCCCAGTATCAACTGAATTATCCTGTTTTTAATCCCTATGATCCGAATTCTTCAGGACAGAATATATGGGGAGAAAATCCCATTCGGACTGGGTGGAATGTACATACAGGTCCTTATCAAAGACCTCCAATGAATTTCAATACTCAATTATTGTTTCTTGCTACGTTGGAATTACCCAATGTGTCGAAGTTGACAAATTATCCTATTCTTCATAATCCATATTGGCCTCCGGTTTCGACCAAGATTCCTGGTGATTGTCCAAAATTTGAGGGTAAACCTGGTGAATACCCCCAAACGCATGTGATGACTTACCATTTGTGGTGTTATTCTAATTCTTCAGTTGACGATTCTATTCGTCTCCATCTTTTCCAGCGAACTCTTATTGGTGCCATTGCAAAGTGGTACATCGAGCTGTCTCGTGGAGTTTTCCAAGATTTCAATTCTTTGTCCATGGCATTCCTTACACATTTTTAGTTACTGATCCGCTATGAGACCGGGACACATCTCCTCACTTCATTGAAACAGGACCAAGCTACTCATATCTCGGATCATATTCATGAGTGGCGGCATCGTCGTCGCATGATCAAATTTGAGATACCTGATCAACTTCTGACTCATTGGTTCACTACCTCCTTTGTCAATCAGATTGCCAAAGATACTGTTATGGGGGCATGTGTAACCGAGGAACAAGCCATTGCTTATGCCCAATATCTTGAACTCGTGTATTCTCAGTCTGGCGCATTGTATGATATCTTGCCTGATGCTCCTCAACTTGGGACCTCTAAATCACCAATGACTCCAGCGTTGATGGTATTATTGGTTTCGTATCACAGAATTCGCAAAAGTCTCTTTCATCTAACTCTGGGAAGTAGAAGTCTACTTCTTTCAATAATGTAGCTTCTTAGTCAAATTCAAATTCTGGCATACCCACCGAAGTGAATTTTGTTCAAGCCAATCCTACAGATAACACTTCCAAAGGTAAGAACAAGGGTAAAGGTAAGGCCAAAGCCGATACTTTGAAACATGATTCTCAAAAACCTCGCTCTGCTGATAATTCTCAACGTAAACCGAAGTATCCTTGTTTGATTTGTGATGATGAGCACTTCACCAAGGATTGTCCTGATGGTTTGAAGTAAGTCGATTGCTCAGAGGCACCCAAGGAGCTCCGGTCGTTCTTAAAGAACCCTTCCCTCAGCATGCTCATATGGTAGAGCACCCTCAGTCCTCTGCTCCATCTGGTTCACAATTTCCCATGATGAATGGTTTTGCACCCGTTTCTATTGCTACTCGATCGAAATATTATTCTGGTTCGCATCAGGCAGTGGGGAAAGAGATCGCTGATGGTCCTCCTCCCCCCTATTTCTATTCCTCTTAAGATTTAACAACCCAACACCGAATCTGTTGTGCGACCACCTTCCAAAGGTGTGCTCCATAAGTCTTCATATAATCCCAACGCCCGAGATGCTCAGCATTACAGTATTGTTGAAGATTTGGCTCAGGCACCGTCTGCAATGTCTGCATTAGAAGTACTTCCAATGTCTGCATTAGAAGTACTTCAGAGTTGTCCTTCGCAACATAAAGCTTTTCTATCTGTGATAGGTGGGATTGATCCTACCGATACTAGTTTTCTCGCTTTTGATTTAGAGAATTTCATCCTGCGAATCCCACACTAGATTGCACTCATCATTCAAGTTGGTATTAATGGTTTGAATATTCACCGAGCTTTCATGGACGAGGGTGCATCTACCTGTGTTATGTTATCTACTCTTTAGAAAGCCATTGGTTCTCTAGCTCTTACTTCATCACCCAATGCCCTTGAAGCATTTGATGGAAGAGAATATAAACCTCTTGGTGTTATCGCTAGTTTACCGATCACGTTAGGGAAGACAGACAATGTCGATGTCGAAGTCGTTGATGCAAAACTCAATTATAATCTTCTCCTCGGTCGCAGTTGGACTCACGCCATGTTTTGCCTTCTTTCCACTCTCTTTTGTGTTTTGAAGTTTCCACATGAAGGAAATATTATTACTGTTGATCAATTGTATTTTTTCACTTCTTTTTCTGAGAACAACATTCCGTATGTGGACAAGATTCCTACTCCTTATGAGAGTGTAGGGCCTGGCCTTTTCAAGGATCCTGCCCTCATGGGTTTTTTTCCTCTTCCAAAACCAAATACTGTTTAGGTCAACATGATTTTTCAAACCAATGACCCCTGGGTTATCCCTTCTCCTGAACAAATCGATTCGTTCGACGATTCGATACCTTTGAGTCCGATTGAAATTGATTATTGTGAACTCATTGTTGCATCGAATTCTGATCCTGATTCTGCTCTTTCGAGCGTCACTCTCGACATCTATTCTCAATCCCCTTGGCTTGGTGATTTTGATTCACTGGATCCTTCGAAAGAAGTGTTTCATTCTGATGAGGCTATCATGGAAACCCTGTCTCTCGACGATCTTCCGTGGGATGATGGTCATCATCATTCCTCGTTTCTACCAAGCCTCGGGGCCATGTCTACCTGTCTTGAGCGTTTTTCCTCTCAGGTTCCTTCTCCTCCATTTCAAACACCTGTTCAAGTCCATGAGGTTTTTTCGTAAGGTAACTTGAGTAACATCACTCAGACGATGCCTATCGACATTTCCATTAAACCGGGAATCATCGAGAACATCCATATTGGGGTTACTTGTTCTTCGGATGAAGTGCAAGTCTATACTAGCATTTTCCATGAATTCCGTGATGTCTTTGCATGGTCCTACGAAGAAATGCCCAGTATTGATCCTAGCATTGTGGTACATGACACTCCTACTTACCTTGGTTCGAAACCTATTCGTCAGCGTCTTCGTCCGGTGCAACCTAGGAAAGTTGGTGCCATTAAGGCTAAAGTGGAAAAGCTTCTCAAAGCCGGTTTCATTTATCAAATTCCATTGACAGAATGGGTCTCTAATATCGTTCCTGTAGATAAGAAACATGGCACTATTCGTGTCTGTGTTGATTATCGTGATATCAATCGAGCTTTTCCTAAGGATAATTATCCTACTCCTTTCATAGATCAAATCATTGACGACTGTGCCAAGAGTGAGATTTTTTCCCTTATGGACATTTTTTCGGGTTATAATCAGATTAATATTCTCCTGTTTGATCAACACAAGACTGCCTTTATCTGTCCTTGGGGTACCTTTGCATATAAGAAGCTCCCCTTCGGTTTGAAGAATGTCGGGGCCACCTTTCAACGCGCGATGTCTTATGCCTTTCATGATATTCATCACCTCATTCAACCTTATCTGGATGACCTTTTGGCTCATTCAGCTAAGCGTAGAGACCATCTTGACCATCTTCGTCAGATTTTTCTTCGTTGTAGACACTATAACATTCGGCTTAATCCGCACAAGTGTGTCTTCTGCGTTGATTCCAGTAGACTCTTAGGGTTTATCATTTCTAAATATGGAATTCACCTGGATCCTGTCAAGGTTGAGGCTATTATCAATATCCCCTCTCCTTCCTCATTACATTAGTTGCATATTTTACAAGGGAAAGCTAATTTTCTTTGCCATTTTATACCTAACTATGCTGAAGTACCTAAAGGATTTACATGATTGTTAAAACAGGGTGTTCCTTTTTACTGGGATGAGATCGCTCAGAAATATTTCAATGCGTTGAAAAAATCATTGGTCAATGCTCCTCTCCTCTGCGCTCTAGATTATCATCGTGGTTTTTCCCTTTATTTCACTGCCGCTTTCAACACGATTTCCATGGTTTTGGTACAAGACGATGATGACGGTCATGAGAATGTTATTTATTACTTGTTTTGTAACCTTCTCGACACTGAAATGCATTATGCTTATGTCGAGAAGTTAGCGTTGGCCACTGTTCAAGTTGTTCAACTTTTTCGTCATTATATTATTTTGCGTACAGTGACGGTGATTTCCGAGTGAAACCCCATGACCTACATATTGTCTCGAAAATTGTTGGTGGGAAAATACTCAAAGTGGATTTTCATCCTCCAAGAGTTTGATTTGGAATTTACTGCTGCCAAATCTAAGAAGTCATTGGTCTTTGCTGATTTACTTTGTTCTCTCCCTTCCGACTCCACTCCTTCTCGTTCTGAGGACTTTATTTCAGACAATTCTCTTTTCTTGATTAGCACCCTCCATCCATGGTACGGTGATATCATCATTTTTCTCCAAACTTCATCTTTTAGGTCTGAATTGACGAAGGATGCTCGCCGACGCATCCGCCATCAGTCACAACCTTATTGTATAGTTGGAGATACTCTATATTGTATTGGAGTCGAATCCATACTCCGGCAATGTTTGACTCTCGAGGAAGCCGAGAAAGCTTTGAATTATTATCACAGTGGTGCCTGTGGTGGTCACATTTCTGGTTATGCTACTGCGCAAAATATTCTTCGTGCTGGTTATTTTTGGCCTTCTATTTTCAAAGACTGTATTGTCGCAGTTCGTAAATGCAATGATTGCCAAATTTGTCAATGCAAGTTGCGTGCGCCACTTGTTCCTCTTCATCCTGTCAATACCGTTGGTCCCTTTGAAAAATGGGGCATCGATTTTATGACGTGTAACTGTCACTCGGCCGGGGGGAATGCTTATATTATCGTAGCCGTGGACTACTTCACCAAATGGGCTGAAGCAATGACTACACTTGCCGCTGACGATAAGACAACTGCTCAGTTCATATTCAATCATATTATTGCTAGGCTTGGTGTCCCTCAAGCCATCATTACCGATCATGGTTCCCATTTTCGGCATTATATGGTGGCGGAGTTGACTTCTAAGTTGGGTCTGCGTCACGATAGCTCAACGCTGTACTACCCACAAGCCAATGGCCATGTTGAAACTGTGAACAAAGTTCTTATCATAATGTTTCAATGTATGATTAGGATCCACAAATCAAATTGGCATATAATGTTATTTTCGGCTCTTTGGGCATACCGAACCTCAGTGAAGAACGCAACTGGGTTCACTCCTTTCCAGTTGGTTTATGGCGTGGAAGCTACTCTCCTGATTGAATGTGAAATACCTTCGCTCAAGTTGGCTATTGAGTTACTGCCAGATACTTCGCCAGAAGAAGAGCATCTCCTTTATTTAGAAAGGCTGGATGAAACCCGCCACTTTGCTGCTCTTGTTATCGAAGCACAGAAAAAGCGGCTCAAAGCTCATTTTGATCAATCAGTTTCCCCTCATTCTTTCGTTGAAGGAGATCTCATCCTCCTGTATGACCAAGCTCATGATAAGCTGGGGGCAGGAAAATTTCCACCTATGTGGCATGGGCCCTACATCGTTAAACGTGTGTTGCAGAATGGGGCCTATGAGCTAATTGACTACGAAGGTCATCCTCCTGAAAAACCCAGAAATGGGTTTTATCTCAAAAAATATTATGCATGAGTCATTCATGCGTAATAGGTGTACATAGGTGTTGTTTTCATTTTTGTACATGTTTTCTGGTTTGGTGTGCTTTGTGAATGTTTTCCTGCTTATTGGGTCTTGCTTATTGTGCAGATGTCTACTACCCCTTATGTCGGTTTCGTAGATGGTGCTTCCCGCAGTACCAGGAATTTGTCTTCTGCAGCCTGGGTAATTTATGATCCTACTGGTGAGTTGATAGATCCGCAAGGTATTTTTCTAGGACAAACTACAAACAATGTCGCTGAATATAGTGCTGTCATTGAACTATTAACCAAGGCAATCAACCTCGGCATATGCCCATTGCTTGTAAATCTAGATTCACAACTTGTTGTTTTGTAACTCAATAATCATTATTCAGTTAGAAATACACACATTCTGAGATTGTATTTACGTATTCGCTTGTTGGAAAAAATTTTTGATTTTATTACCTATCAACATATTCCTAGACGAATGAACACATTAATTGATACAATGGCTAACATTGTATTGGATAGAAATTTGCATCATTTGTAAAAGCATCATCATATGTAAGAGATCCATATAGGGAAATATATGTATATATATATATCACATGTTTGCAACTGTGTGCATCATAACGTCAAAAAATATATGTATGTTTCTGTTACATCCTGAGACATCATGTCTCACAAAATATGCAGATAAAATAAAAACATAGGTGTCTAATCAACATGATGCTCATGATAACATGTCACGGCCCGTACTAGCTGCCTCAACAAGTGGTGAATTTGGCTGGGCACCCCTACGGTATGTCTCTGATAGGCACGAGGAACATCATCAAAATGTGCATAATCCGAGACTCCTCGTGTAATCCCCTCCAGGTTGCACACTATCTCATATTCCTCGCCACCCTCTCCTTGAGGGTTGAAATCGTGAGGGATTCGCCTTGCTATCGATGACATACCGACAGGTCTCTCTGGGAAAAAATCTACATCACATGGATTTAATGTCAGAACATGCATAAATAAAAAAATCATAATACTCATAAAACTTGAAAATGAGTCTCACCCAAATCTTAATCCCAATATTCTCCCTCCGGAAGTGGGTGGTCCAGATCATCAGTGAAGTCTGTACAAGAGTAGGGCCAGTCCTCCATGACAATCAGTTGTCAGTAGAGCCAATCAAAAAATTCTGGCCTCCAGGATATCTGTTGGCCGCCCCCTGCCCTTGGCATCAGAGCTGTCCATTGAGCCATCCGTGGTTCTCTCGTTGGTGGTGTCGGGACTATCACCTCCTATCGCTAAAAAATGGGTAATCATTCCAAGAAGAGTGATACCACAATAGATCCATAACCAAATTGTTTCAGTTTGGTCTTCTTGCATTTGGTTAGTTGGCGCTTCATGTTTATGGTCACGGCCTCTGCCCAGTTGTAGATGGTCGGTTCCAGGAAATCTACAACAAGAAGCAACTGTGTCTTTGTTGCTTCATGCGGTGCTTGTGATCCTGCAGCCCGTGTGATGGTATGCAATACCATGCGTAGTTGCAAATTGGGGATAGTTTGTATATCAACTTTCCCACTACCTGATCCCTTCCACGTTCCTCGACATACCCTATCTATCACCGTGGTCATGTTTTCCATGCAGGGCTGGGTGCTGGTTAGGAGTGGTGTTGCACCTCTCCATGATAATCCTGTGATGAAGTACACGTCAGAGACATCAATCTCAAGTTCTTGATCCCGTAGGATGAACTTCTCTTGATTTTCGTCCCATATACTGATCAGATACTGCAGTAATTCTGGTTGGGCTCAGAGACATGGTGTTCAGAAGCATTTTTTCATACCACAGTTTCTAAGGGCTTCCATGACTCCCTCATTTTCCATGGCTAGCTCATCTTTTTCACTATCTTCCCATTCTTTTCATTCAATGACCATTTTGCCTCTTTCTACCTGCAAACACACACACATGAGTGGTATTAGTCAATTTCAACCCTAAAATCTATAAAAAATTGGAGTATTTGATGCATATTTTTTGCTACAAATGGTTTATGCTGTTGGCGTGACTATTTCCAAAAAATTCGCGCCAATGGGCGCGCCCTAGTGTTAAAAATCGGGCAGTTGGCACGACTCCATGCCCGAAATCTGCGCCAACCGTGAAGCCCTAATTTTTACATTTCCTACCCCAAAATTTGAAATTGACAATTGCAAGAAACAAGAAATGACTTAAAATGATGAGAGGGATCTCGAATCTTACCTGGAGTTGACGGATTTGCGATTGATCTACTGGATTGGCCGCTATCGCTGCAACAAGATTTCACAGTAAAATGGATAACTATTGCTCCACAAGAGGTAAAAAGTGAAAAGTAATTATTTTTACCATTTTTGGCATTTTATAACTTTTTCACAATCCTAATTAGGTTTTAAGGCATGTTTTTCGATTATTTTATTATATTATTTTTGAGAAATGGGTTTTACACATGTCTCTTGTGCAGCAACAGGTTTTTTGTGCGATAACGATGAAGTAAAAAGTTATATTTTATACTTTGTTTGGACCTAGTAAAAACACGAAAAATTCACTACTGGAGTCACCTTTCAGCTCTTTTCTGACTCTCTAAAATTGAAAAGATTGCCGAGATTCTTGTCGTTTTGAACTCATCAAAAGGTTACGAAACAATATCTACCCAGTATACGTTTAACCCTTTTTCGAGCTGGGATGGATTATTTACGAAAAAGTAATACCATAGCCTATCGTGACTAAGAGGTTCTCTCAGACACAATTTTCTACCTTTTCGGATCTGTGAGACTACCTACAAAAAGGGACTGCTGGAGTTTTCTTTTCTGCCTTCTTTTCAAACTCTCTAAACATGAAAAGATGCCGAGTTCTCCCTTTGTTAGACTCATTAAACCCTGATAACATCAGACTTCATCACCATGATGTTATTTCGAGTTCCTCCTTCATAGGGCTTGTGAAATGTACTAGGTTGGATTTGTCTGAAGGACAAACTTACAGTACAAGAATATGCTTTGCCCTTCAAGCTTGTTTTAAAAAAATAATTGGGGTACTCACCAGAGATGGTGGGGGAAAATGGAACCAAGTTTTAGTTATGTTGGCAGTATGTCGCTCTTGAACATGGCACTTTTCTGCATTCGTGTCGGGTTGGGGACATCTCATTTCGTCATTTTTTCCTTCATGGGTTTGGGTAATCTCTTTTGACCTCTCATCTGCTCTTTGCTATGTCATCATGACCTCAGATCCTTTGATGTCAAATACTTCCAAATCTAGTGTCGTGTTATTGATATTTTCAAGAGAAGTTTGCCTCTGCAGTGGTTAACCTTCCTCTGATCTCCTGTTGGTCCTGATCCACTTTCATCATATTCCTTTTTTTCGTGTCGATGATGTGGGAAACATTATGGCCCTCCTTCAACCAGGTCACTTCCTGTCAACTTCAGCTCATTATCCAGGAATTTTATCTAGAGACTCCCTTCTAGTACCTTGAAGCCTGCATGCCTCAACGATAGGTTTTTCACATTCAATGCAAGGTTCACCTCATTGGCCTTTGATCGAGTGATTTTGCGGATGTTCAACGTCATATCAATTTTCACATTCCGTAGATTGTACCTTTTTTACCTTGAGGGCCATTGTCATCATTGGTGGTTTCTCTCGTGTCTGTTAACAACTTTCATCATTGGCTGGTAATCAGACGATTTTCTTGCATGTTCGACTTCAACTCATACATTCGCATGCTCGAAATTGTACTTGTTCGGGTCAATATGGAGCGCAAGACCCTGGGTTTTGTCTGATAAACTCCAGGTTGCAGATTTTTGTGGATTATTATGACTTATTGCATGACTCTCTTGATTGGATGGCTGCAACCATACCTGAGTTTATTTATTGATCCTTCCTGTTGGATGGCTGTGTCCATACCTCGGATCTCAGTTTTTATATACTCTATTATGGATGGCTGTGCCCATGCCACATGATTCATGTATCACAGATATCAGTTGTATTTGTAATTGCAGGTCTTTCGACAGTGGTGTTTGGTTCGAACACGTTCTCATAAAGCATTTCACCCCTCCCTCTCTCTCGGACTTCATACTTTAGGGGCATCTGTTACACAGTATTTTGTCACTGTCCCTGCAATCCCCAACTCACACATTAGAGGGTCATTTCTGTGACCAACACGTAGTGTCATGCTTTGAAAATACCATCCTTGCATCCATTTTTATGAAAGAAACATTCTTCTTGTTGGTATTTCCCTAAGCAGAGCTGTGAAAATCCCTATTTTTGCCTTGGCACAAGTAGCCCGTTACATCCTCGCACCAGCCTGGAAATTTAACATTGAGCCCGCGCCACTTGGTGCTCTGTGCCAATTAGACACCCACACCAAGCTGTTTATGGATTTTTTTTTAAAATAGAGGCAGAAGTTCCATTCCAACCACCTCGGGGATGAGTCATTGGGAGTGGTTGAACTGAAACAACCACAGACTCCTTCCTTTAGTTAGTAGTTTCCATCTCCCTTGTAACTCTCCTAAAGGATAGGACTCCCTCCCACCTTTGTAGGGATCCCAACCTCCTCTCTTCCATCTATATAAGAAACTATATCCTTTGGTAGAAGCTAGTTGAACACATTATAGAAAAATAGCTGAATGGTTGAATAGCTGAACTAGAGAATTATATTATAGCTAAGTTGCTAGAGGAGATAGAGTAAGAACGATTGTATTGAGAGAGCTTGAGTCGATGACTTCTAAGAGAGCCTGAGTCCAAATTCCCTGACCGACAGTTGAGACGCATTTTTTCTGAACCCTGCTGGAGGAGATCACAACGTCAAAGCATCGGTTGTACTCTTCCTTCTATTCATTAATATACATGACTACTGTTTGGTTCCACTATTGTGTTATGATGTTTATTTGATACGATATGTTTAGCCCTCTTTGACTGGCTAATAGTTGTGAGTGAAATTACGCTGCCATATGTTGTTCTTGTTCTTTGTCTTATGTGCAGCTATCTGGGCGTGACAGCGAACGGATCGTGACTTTCCAAGGCAGGAGAAAGAGACCACTACTCTTTCTGCAACATCGATAGCATTGGATTCAAGGTAGGTCAATCTACCATATATTTTGTTCATTCATTAACTAGGAAGCAACACTTTAGCGTGTCCTTTTGTTACTAGACCCACCCTAGGGCTAGAGGGATCGTCTCTGTCCGCAGAGAGGATTTACCTTCATAACAGCTACCTCCCCAACACGACGGATCACCCTATATGGCCCATAGAAACATGGTTTGAGCTTCTCAGCCCCCTTCTCTTTGAGTGTATATTGTCTATAAGGCTGAAGACGAAGATAGACAAAATCATCTACCTCAAACTGTCTCTCTATCCGACCACGGTCTGCATATATTTTTTGCTAGTTTTGTGCAGTAGCAATGTTGTCTTTGAGGGCCCAAAGTATGTCTTGACTCTCTTGAATCCATTCATTTTCCCTGGGAGCCTTACTTGCTCCAAACATGACATCAACAAATGAGAGTGCATCATTCCCATAGAAAGCTCGAAATGGAGTCATACCAATGGACATATGGTAAGTGGTGTTGTAACAATACTCCCCCAAATGGAGCCAATGCAACCATGCCCTTTTTTGACCTGGAACATATTTGATCAAGTAGCCTTCCAGCTACTTTTTCACTATTTCATTATGTCCATCGGTTTGTGGGTGATAGCTAGTACTTGGTGTTAATTTAGTCCCCACTAACCGAAAAAGTTCTTACCAAAAGCCACCCATGAAGCGGCTATCTCGATCACTGACTATGGTCTTTAGAAGGCCATGGAGCCTAAACACATCTATAAAGAAGAGCTCAACTACCCGTGAAGCAGTATAACATGCAGAAATGGAAAAGGAATGTGAATACTTTGTTAGTCTATCAATAACTACAAAGATACAATCCTTACCCTGAACTGTGGGTAGACCGATGATGAAGTCCATGGAGATGCTCTCCCATTTTCCATCCGGAATGGGAAGTGGCTGCAAAAATCCTGCAGGATGGGTGTGTTCTCCCTTGTTTTGTTGGAAAAATATGCACTTAATGTATTGGAGTACATCCTCCTTGAGACCCTTCCATGAGAATATCTCTTTTATGGTTCGATAAGTCTTTGTGAATCCTTGATGCCTTGCAAGTGGGGAATCATGTGATGCTTGTAAAATATTCTCTTTGAGCCTAGAATTCCTATCCAAAAAGACCCAGTCCTGGTAATATATGATCTCATCCATCACTCTATACCTCCCATCAGATATCACCCCATAAAGTATGCCACATGCAAAGTTATCTTTGGAATACTCAACCAACAATTGAGCCTTCCAATCTGCATCTATGCCCCTTAAGGACAGCGTTGCTGGCCTCCTTGATAGAGCATCAACTACTACATTGCTCCTCCCCTTGACATACTCTATGTCAAAGTAATATGCTTGGATTTTTCTTACCCATTTCTATTGTCTCTCTTGGAGTTGCTTCTGATCAAGAAAGAATCGAAGACTGTTGTGATCAATCTTTACTCGGAATTTATTCCCCACCAAATATTGCCGAAATTTGGCTAAAGCATGCATAATAGCCAACATTTCTTTATCATAGATGGGGTATAGCCTCTCATGTGACAACAACTTACTTCTCTCAAAGGCTATAGGGTGCCCTCCTTGCATCAAGACTGCTCCAATACCTTCCCCTGATGCATCACATTCCAACACAAAAGGTTGAGTAAAATCTGGTAGGACTAACACTGGGCAACTACTCATTACATATTTTAGCTTATCAAAATCTCTTTGCATTGTGGGTGTCCAACTGAAAGCTCCCTTCTTTGACAGATCAGTAAGTGGTGCTGCTAGTTGAGAGAACCCTTTGATAAAATTCCGGTAATATGTACATATGCCTACAAATCCCCAGAGTTATGTAACATTCCTTGGTTCAGGCCAATCCTTGGTAGCACGGATATTTTCTTCATGCACTCTTACTCCATCCACTCCAATGATGTGGCCTAATTAAAGCATCTCTGTAAGCCCAAACTCACATTTAGAAAGCTTATAATAGAATTGTTGCTCCTTAAGAATATGCAATATTGTCTCAATATGTTGCAAATGTTCCCCCCATGTGTGGCTGTAAATAAGAATGTCATCAAAGAAGACCAATAAAAACTTTCTCAGATGACCACGATGTTAGGTAAACATGACTCGGGGTAGAGTCAATGTTGACTAGGGTAGATAATAGTGGTTTTTGGGCACATGGTTTTGTGCACCCATGGTTTTGGCCCATGGTATTACATGTAATGGAGCCTATAAGAGGCCGGGAATACTTCATTGTAAGGTAGGCCTGGAGGTGAGTGGTGAAGGCTCACTTGGCCGGATTGGCCAGGGTTTTTTGGCCAATGGTTAATGAAATTTCATTGGTTGGGTTTTTCCCCAGATTTGGGGTTTTCCTGGTTAAACATTGTGTTTATGTTTATGTGATTTGTTGTTGGGGTTTGTATGTGTATTATTCTCTCGGTAAATATTTTATTTCTGCAGTAATTCCTAACAAATGGTATCAGAGCCATATTTGGCTTCAAAGGGACGCTTTTGCAGCCAAGGGTTTTATTGGCCTGTGAACGGAGAAATCAATGCAGCCTTTTGCAGATCTGGCCATACGGAGCATGGTGTTTCTAGGAAATAGGAAATATCCAATTGATTGATTCCATGGGGAATTCCATGGAGGGTTTCTCAATGGATAAAGAGAACAATGGGGCTGCCACAGCTCATATCTGGCGACTAGAAGTGATAAGAAGTTGGTTCGAGAAATTCAGAGATGAGAGGATGTTTGCATGTGGATTAATTAATTGATGAACCATGTATCTGAAGAGAGGTTATAGAGGCTGGTGACCCATGTAATCCGGTAGATGGGTTCTTTTTATATGGACATTGATTTCATATGTACAAAGAGCAACAATGAAACAAAAAAATATTATTATAATGGAGTTAATTTTTTACATGTAAATGGGCATACTGCTGTAAGACCTGGTATGGCATGCGTACCCCTGGGTAATCTCTGGTAAAGTCTGGGTTAGACCTAGGTGATAGGGGGGATGTCAAGTTTACAATTACCTTGGGTAAAAATTTGAGGGGGGAAGAGCTAGAGTGAGCGGTGTTGTCTCATTTAGTAGGTTTGGCTGGATTTAGTCAATAATCCCCAAGTCAAGTTTAAGGGGGGAATTGTTAGGTAAACATGACTCGGGGTAGAGTCAATGTTGACTAGGGTAGATAGTAGTGGTTTTGGGGCACATGGTTTTGTGTACCCATGGTTTTGGCCCATGGTATTACATGTAATGGAGCCTATAAGAGGCTGGGAATACTTCATTGTAAGGTAGGCCTGGAGGTGAGTGGTGAAGGCTCACTTGGCCGGATTGGCTAGGGTTTTTTGGCCAATGGTTAATGAAATTTCATTGGTTTGGTTTTTCCCCAGATTTGGGGTTTTCCTGGTTAAACATTGTGTTTATGTTTATGTGATTTGTTGATGGGTTTTGTATGTGTATTATTCTCTCGGTAAATATTTTATTTCTGCAGTAATTCCTAACACACAAAAGATGTGGTTCATGCAATATTGGAATGTTGCTGGGGCATTGGTCAATCCAAAAGGCATTACCAAGAACTCAAAATGCCCATAGTGACACCTGAACGCTGTCTTGGGGATATCTTGATCCCTCACCCTGATTTGATGATACCTGGATCTCAAATCAATCTTGGAAAAATATTTGGATCCTCTTAGCTAATTCATCAACTCATCAATCTTGGGAATTGGGTATCTATTGTTCATGGTCTTCTTGTTTAATTCCCTATAATCAATGCACATCCTTAATGTGCTATCCTTCTTCTTTACTAAGACCACTTAAGAGGCAAAAGGGCTAGTGCCAGGCTGGATATGTCCTAGATCTAGTAGCTCTTGGATGGCCCTTTCAATTTCATCCCTATAAGCTTTGGGATTCCTTTAAGGGGTGGTAATCACTGCTTGAATCCCTTGCTCCAAATTAATAGTATGCTCAAATCCTCGATCAGGAGGCCTCCCTGGTGGGTTATCTCCAAATACTGTAGAGTACCGGTCCAAAAGAGATTGTACATCTGGATGTACTGGTGAATATTTTCCCCCAGCTTCAGACAAATGCAGTTCTACTGCCCACTCTATGTCTCCTCTACATAAATATGCTTCCATCCTATGTGCTGAAATAATCTGAGGTGGGTAAGTATGTATGCCTTTTATTTTCTGATGCTTACCATTCCCTTTCTCTGTCCATTCCATCTCTAAAATCTCCCAATCAGTAGTAACTCTTCCAAGAGTGATTAAGCACTGGACACCCAATATAACATTGGTGTCGGGAATATCAACCACAAAGAAGTGGTCCGTTAGAGTGTAGGTTCCCATGGTGATAGATAATTATGGAAAATATCTAGCACATTGCATGGTTCTGGCTCTTGGAACCAAAACTGAGAAACCCTCAAAGTCTTCCATGTGGATTCCCCTCCACTGCACTAGCTGTGTATCAATAAAGTTATGAGTAGCTCCACTGTCTATTAGTACTGATACTCTTTGCCCCATAATAGTGCCTCTAACCCTCAAGGTCAGATATTTAGGGACCTCTCTTAACGCTGCAAGAGCTCCTCCCTTTGGATCAAAAGTTTTTACTGCATCTTCTATAGGTGGTACATCGTTGGTCCTCTTTTCCTCATCAGAAAATATCTCAATGCAATGTGATTTCCCTACAACACATTGATGGTTTGGCACCCATGGCTCCTGACAAGTGAATAAAAGTTTTTTCTTTCTTAATTTCTTCTGACAATTATCAAGAAGTGTCCTCCCTTTATCCTCCTTTTTCCATGAAGGAATCTCCTGTTGAAATAATGCTCTTGTCTTGGGCAAAGTATGTTGTAAATATCTAGCCTTCTCCACAGCTTCTTGGAGTGTAGTAGGTTTAGTAGATTTCACAAAACTATGAAATGGTTCAAATATCCCATCAATAAACATGCATACCCTCATGCTCATAGTGAGGTTGGATACCATCACTAAAAGCTTCAAATATTCAACAATATAAACTTCTAGATCTCCTTTTTGTTTGAGCTTGGCTAGCTCAAAAAAGTGAGCCTCCGGATCCCTTGGATCAAATCTCTCTATTAGTCTTCTGGTGAAATCTGAGTATGAAGTGATATGAGCATTCCCAAATGTAGACAACCCATGGAACCACCATTCATGATCCTCCCCTTCCAAGTGCAGCGCAACTATTTTGATAGCTTCTATTTCAGAAACTCTGTTGAGTTGGAAATAAGTATCCAACTTCTCCACCCAAGCCTTGGCTGTGCACTTAGGTGTTCCATCATATGAAGGAAAGAAGAACCTTCCCATACTGCACTGTAGATCTGATCCCTGCATAAATCCTCCTTTCTTTTGATGGTTACAAGATATTCTTCCATCATTGATCCGGTAGAACTCCTGAAAGCTCAAGTGTTCTTTGAATCTTTGGGATTGTGATTCATATTCCACAAAATAATCACCAAGGTTTTCTTCCTCATCTTCCTCAGATTGGAATGTGGGCATAGTGGAGCATTGTGAATAAGGGTGTGTGGTTGATTGTCCCAAATAATGTGATGTGTTGGTTGTTTCTCCATGGTAAAACCCTCTAGGGGCTTACTTATGCCTCATCTCCTTGATATCTTTGGAAATATTCTGCATAGTTTGAAGAAGAAGCTTTGGAATCTCTTTCTCCTCCATAACTGTAGGTATATTTTCCCCCACAAGCCAAGCCAAGAACATAGCTTTGATACCACTGTAATATTCCTTCTTATGAATTTCAGCAATATATACAGTAAAAACGTTGTTTTTAGAAAATTACACTATAGAATTGAGAAACAGGACTTGGATCCATTATTTTATACATTATAACCCTCAATTACAGAATTGGATCATAAACAAATCTCTCTAGCTATGTTAAACAGATCTCCCCAGCCCAATATAGCTCAAAAACACCCAAACCCCATGACTTATGACAAACATAATTTTGAAGCATGTGAAAACGTTATTCCATGAGGGTTTCTGTAGAAAAATATGGAAAATAATAGATCTGGAGATTATATTATTCAAAGAGCCAAGAAAATGGAGATCTAGCCCCTTTTATACAATATGGAGATAACTCGGCAAGGGTTTCATGAAAGCACAAGTACAAAATGGTAGATCTGCAGATCTAGAACTAAAATCACGTAGTATACTACAGATATGTATTTATAAAGCTGAATAATACATAAGATGACTAGAAAATCCTCCTTACTAGCCTTCTAGGAGAGGGAGAGCCCCTTCTCCTAAGAAACTAGCTCGAATCAAGGGGTTAAATCCTTCCAAAGAAACACTTGGAGAAATGATGCAGTTCCTGCAAGAGACTGCACTGTAGATGTTTGTGACTGCTTGACCCAAGGTTTGATAGTGGAAATGTAGCCCATAATTCTCCTCTTAGATCCCTTCAACAAGCTAAACCAAGAAAGAGTATGGAACTCCCGCATGAGAATCCCTTGCACTAAACAATGTAGCAAACCCAGCTAAACAACTGAAGCATGCAAGAAGTCATAAGACCCAAACATAGAAAATATTCTGAATGACTCTCATGACTGCCATCCCTTCCTTTTTATTCTTGGTGAGCCTCCTCACCCTGGACCCCACACATTCATGGGGTTACTTCCTTGCAAATATTCCTCCATCAAAATTGTGCTTTCCCCACTAGCTTTCCTCCTCTTTTAGCAACATTGTTGATTTGGTCAACATAGATCTAGTCCTCATGCATTGCCTCCTTTTACACCAAAATTGGATTTATTTTTCCTACTTAAAATGATCCCCTTTCACATAGGGACTGTTTTATTCCTACTAAAGAGATTTAAGGGTCTCCCTACCCCACTTATTCTTCTAAGATGCAAAATAGAGCAACATATAATATTCTAACTAGCAGCAGCTAATTGGGATATTACAAAAAAATACAAGGAATATTTGTTAATATTAGTTTCCATCCTTGTGGCTATATAATATAGTTCTAGAGTCCCTTTTTGGTGTCAAAATTCCTCTTCAAAGTAGAAATGTAATAGAAAAACACCATCTATAAATAGTACATGAGTTAGTCGTTCCCTCCTTCCTATTTAAAATGATATTATTTTATTTGTCTTATTACTTTAAAAAAAGCTCTAATTAGACCTTCTACAACCAACAAGAAAAAACATGGGTACGAAGGGAAATCCTATAGAGCCCCCTAGAAGGTTTAAAGAACTCAAATCTAGAACCATTAATTAAAACAACAAAGGAGGACGATGTTACACAACCCATTATCCATTTTATCAAACAACCCATTAGCCAATAAGAATGAGGAGAGGCCTTACATATATCTCAAACACCCTATCATAAGCTTCATACAAGTTTAATTTGATAACTATTACATAAATATAAGAAGTTTTAATTGAGTGAAAGCCTTCTTGAATAATTCCTATTGCGTCATGTATACATACACCCTTTGGAAATTCAAAGTGTTCATAGGAAACGACATTAGACAACAAGGGTTTGATTTTAATAGTTATCACCTTAGAGATTATTTTATAAATGCAATTACAAAGGGAAATATGTCTAAAGTCATTAAATTTATCAAGGATATCCGCCTTAGGAATTTTAACCAATAAGGTGGAATTATAACTCCCTAACATCTTCCTAGTCTTCTTAATCTCCTCAACAACTCTTACTAAACCATATCCAAGAACATCAAATAAATATGTACAAAAAGCTATGTAGTACACTCATCTAGGCTGGGGATCTTATCCTTATGAAAATTACTAAGTATAGACATCGGTTCCTCCTTAGTCTCTGGTCCATAAATAATATTATTCTCTTCTTCACTAACAAATCTAGGAAAATATGGCACAACTTTTAGTATCTCCCCCAATTTTTCTA
Source organism: Pinus albicaulis (assembly GCA_034641835.2). Lineage (NCBI taxonomy): Eukaryota > Viridiplantae > Streptophyta > Pinopsida > Pinales > Pinaceae > Pinus > Pinus albicaulis. Next base: position 159,277,040 of record CM076569.1, on the reverse strand, counting down.
TATTAAGTTCTTTAAATATCTTCGTGAAGTGATGAGCACCCCCATTTTCCAGATTGTGGAACTCACGAGTCTTGCTCCCATCCTTGTTTATTAATTCACAAATAGTGTTATTGTTCCTCCCACGCCTATAAAAAAATTGAAGGTACTTGGTGTTCTAGTCACGAGCCTCAATCCACAAGGCTATGCTCTTAACTTCTCCACTCTTTTTACTTATCTAATAAAAACTTGTTCTTTTTATGTTTTAATGAATTCATCCTTTCCAAAAAATCCTATTTGAAGTTTACAACGAAATATTCATACTAAAGCAACTCTAGTTCTTTCTCCACCTTCTTAAGCAAGAAATCCCTCTTTTTATGTCTTTCAACAACACATTGGGTTACTTTTTCTTTGACCAAGCTTAATGTACAAGCAATATAAACACAAAAACTTCTCCCAACCCCTCCTGGAAATGTTTCCACTTATCCCTGATCAACGTCTGAAAATACTCCCTTTCATACTAACTAGGATTATATTCTAAAGTTTCTCCAGGATTTTATCCATCCTTACCTAGTTTAGTATAGGAAAATGATCCAAAAATTTGACCTTATCAACCCAAGTTATATATATTTCCACCCTTTGTGGAAGTGAATTATGTGTAAGAATCGATCTATCCTTTTAGCTACATGATGCGATATTTAGATATGACACTCCGAAGCTAAGTTCATTCACAAAAGGAAAAAATGCAAGCTCTAACTGATTTTACTAAACAAATGAAAAACTTAAATAGTTTTATACTAATGAGAAATGTCTCAACAAACTAGGAGATACATATTCCCTAGATTGAACAAAATAGGATCTAAACACCAAAACAAGGAATAAGTCAAGAGAATATGTCCACTATGCCATGAAGTTCTCAACTATTTTGATGAAGATCTCAAATATCCCTTGATATTGGGAAGCCAAAAGGTATTGACAATAAAAATCTTAATAATTCTCATATACAAATATAATACATATGAAAATATGCAAATACTAGGGACTAGAATCCATATCACTTCCCTTATTGGACCAAATCTATTATTATTCCATGTTGGCTAAAGATGGACAAGATTGATCCTACCAAACATAAAAATTAATTTTTTTTAACAAAATAATGAGATAGTCTATCTTCCTGGGTAGTAGTATGCCAAATTTCATCCTTGTTTAAAGTCAGATTTAGATCCCCCGAATAATGAGATTATTCATCTGCAAACAATCTAATGAAAAATCATTACCGACCCTGATGGGGTCCATACACATAGATCAATGTGAGATACTGTCCTAAACCATTTATTTATACATTTACATAAAAACATAAGCATACATCATAAAAATTGACTAAAGTATGATTCCTATTAAACCCAATAATTACTCCACTAAAGAAACCATATAAATCCAAACCATAGAAATCCTAGCCACCAAAGAACTTCTTTATCTCAAGGACCAAACAATCCCCTTTCTCCATAGTTTCATGAATACTAATTACATCAATAATGTCCAACTCTACCAAGAATTTAAGGGATATATTTTTGTTGAATCTTTAATTAAACTGAGAGAGAGGGGGGGGGGGTGAATCAGTTTAATACATACATAAGCCTTTTAAAATTTTCACCAAACTTATTTTCAGCTTACTATGTGAACAGTCTTAAAATGTTGCAACTAATATTAAATTAATGTGACACCATACTTATGTTGAGAGCAGCAAACAATTAAGCAGATTGAAAGAATCATATCAACACATAAGAAATACACATAGAGACAACATATGTAAGTAGAAACCCATAAAGGGAGAAAACCACATCTTATTATTGTTTTGATGCAAAGGCAAGCTCCAACTCCCTCTCACCACTGTTTTCTGCAGGCACCAACCTACAGAAGGCTCCAACCTCAATTCTGCAAGCTACAACTTGCAAGGAAGCACCAACTCCCTTCAATTTTCTGCAGGCACCAACCTACAGGAGGCTCCAACCCTAGTCAGCTACAACTGACGACTATCAAGCTACAACTTGATAGGGAAGCTCCAACTTCCTCAATTTATCAAGCTGAATGTTTGCTGATTTACCTCAGATATCAGCTCTGTTCTGTAGCTTCTCTTTCTGCTCTTCTTTTCTTAATCTTCTCTGCCTCACACTTCTATATTCTACCTTCTCTAGATTTACTCTCTCTAACCTCTTTTTGCATATCAAGATGATATTATTTATAAGGATTTTCTTGTGACTGTTAGCATTCCTCAATGAATTTGGAATGGACAGCCATACCTCTTCACTTTCTGCCTTTTCATTTCTTTCACTTTCTCATTCAGAAAATATACTAACATGCATTAATTTCAATATTACAATGGGAGCTTTGTTTTCCTCTGGAGACTTGCCAATGCATCACAAACAATAAAAAATCAATTAAAAACATTTACATTCAAATTACAATGAGAATTCCAGCTCAAATCATTTAGTCTTTTGGCTTTTCTTTGACTGTGTTTGTCTTTTCTGTGACTGTGCTTTATCTCTTTTCAGCTCTGTTTTCTTTTCTGTCCTCTGCTGTGGTGTAACTGCTGCATACATGTAACTGAGCTTTTTATACCAGCTGACTGTAAATCGGGCATTTTCTAACGCTTTTGTACTTAGCAAGTGTCTTGTTGATGTGGAACGTTCCGCAAGTGGAACATACATACAACACAATTGTTTTATGTTCACAATCACCCTCCACCTTGGGCCGAGGCCCGTGGGTCCATAGCCCACGCGGCATAATTTAATACAACCGCAAACAAAACTTCAGCTCTTGGCTTAATTATAAGATGTCTTAATCATATAATCTTCCCTTTTAATACAACTTAACACACTCTCGGCGTAATAGAAAAAAAACTGTTTAATACATAAAATTCCCTTTCGGGCCCACCATCCGAGCTTTCATTGTCCTCCGATTGCGATTGATCGCAATCGCAACTCGAATACTCCTGATGCGATTGTTGCATTATCTGTCCGATGCGATTGACCACTCCTTCTCCGATTGCGATTGATCACTCCTGCTTCGATTGCGATTGATTGCAATCCCGACTCGAATACTCTGATGCGATTGAGTCTTTAACCCAGAACTCAACCATATATGAAACCTGATTTATAGACCCATTGGGTCCGAAACTTAATCGCAATCGCAAGTTCCTGTATGCACGTTCCGCTGCTTTGTTTTTCTCTGATGCGATTTGGTAAGGGGTCCCACCATATAATACTTTGTTTTATGCGCTTATATAACTTAATAAATATGCTTTGGACCTTTGATTCTTTTAAATTCGGGCTCAATAATATGAAACTTATATATGTATTGTAGTTTGTATTCCCATCGGGTCCGGGTTTTCAATCGCAATCGCAAGTTTTGGTTGGATGTGATCCGTTGCCAACTTTTTCCGATGCGATTGATGAGGGTCCCGCCTTATGGTACTTTGGTTCTTTGAATATCGCGCTACATATGGCTATCTATATATATATATATATATATATATATATATATATATATGCTTTATTCTTTTGTATATAAAGCACAATATATACTTTTTCGTTGGAGTATATGATTCCCGGAATGAGATTTATATTATATATGCATTACATTGCCGCTTGGGTTATGATTCTCGGAATGAGATTTATATATATATATGCATTACATTGCCGCTTGGGTTATGATTCCCGGAATGAGATTTATATATCTCTCTCTCTCTCTCTCTCTCTCTATATATATATATATACTTTGTTGCTCCAATATTTAGTGTATCTTCCAGTGGGGTAGGCGATTCTCGGAATTTATTTTTATATATATATAACACCCGGCTGGGTAATTATCGGAATTAAGGTACTTATATATATATATCCACCGGCTTGGGCGATTCTCGGAATTTTATATATATCCTCCAGCTGGGGTAGCGATTCTCAGAATAACAGCGATTCTCGGCCTCTGCTGCTTCTGTCACTCTGCCTCTACCTCTACTGCTATGATAACGGCTCTGCCTCTGCCTCTGCCTCTGATAACGGTTCTGCCTCTATATTCGCTTCCTCTGCCTCTTCCTGTCTCCTTTACTTCCTTCGTTTGCTTCTTTGTTGCCTCCATTGCCTGTCTCTGTCTTTGCTGCCTCCTTTTCCTGTCTTTGTCTTTGCTTCCTCCTTTTCCATCAATGACAACATTTCCAAAAGTCTCCCCCTTTGGCATTGATGGAAATGCACTTCCTCTGTTTTCCTGTTAGGATCCTTTCTCCTGTTGCTTTCTCTTCTTACTGTTGCTTTCTCTTCCTCCCCCTTTTACATCAATGGCAAGGGGTTCGAATTCTTAGTGAAGCTTCTATTATTTGATGCTGTGTTTTTATCCTTTTTCAACATTTCATGCATTTCCTCTCTCTGAAATTTCCTGACTTTGTACACTGCTGCTCAAAAATTTGGATTAGATACACGTCGGGTTCACTATTCTTCCGTGTTCAGTTCACTTCGGGTTCACCACTCTTCTGCTGCGCAACTAACCCTTTGCCTTTTTTTTTTATTGATTCTGTTATGCTGAATGTTTTATTGCCATAATCCCTTTGATCCTGAGGACTTGTTTTCATGCTTCCCTTGCTGGTTGATCTCCCCTTGAGAATGATATCTTCGTTTCTGTTCTCCTCCTGAAACTGTTCTTTCTCTTTATATTAGAGAGTAGCATCTACAGATACTACCCCTAATCCGTCTCTCAAATATTCAAATGGTTCTCTGGCAAGTGGTTTAGTAAATATATCTGTTGTATATTCTTTTGTTGGCACATACTCCAGTTTTACTATCTTCTGATCCACTTGTTCTCGAAGAAAATGATACTTGATTGGGATATGTTTAGTTTTAGAGTGAAGCGCAGGGTTTTTAGATATACTTATAGTACTTGTATTATCCCATTTGATTGAGATAGGTTCATCAATGCTTACCTTCATGTCTTGGAGGGTTTTCTTCATCCACATGACTTGTGTACAACATACTGCTGCTGCTATATATTCTGCTTCTGTTGTAGACAGAGAGATAGATGTTTGTTTCTTGCTTAACCATGCCACCAGATTTTCTCCTAGATAGAAAGAACCTCCACTTGTGCTTTTCCTGTCATCCACACAGCTGGCAATCAACTGTATGTCAAGGTGAAGCTTTTGCTTTTAGGATACCAAAGTCCATATCAGTAGCGCTCCTTGTAGATATCCGAAGATTCTTTTACCGGCCAGAAGATGGTTTTCGTTTAGGTGTTGTTGACATTCAGCTACCAGTCTCATCGTTTAGCATGATGTCCGGTCTTGATGCAACAGACACAACAGATCAAACGTGGATCTGTAGAGTTTTTGATCTATATCAGCAGATCCATCATCAGCACACAGCTTGCATCTCGTGATCATGGGAGTTGACACAGGTTTGCAGTCCTCCATTTTGAATTTTTTCAACATTTCTTTTAAGTATTTTTCTTGAGAGATGAATGTGCCTGTGTTCTTTTGCTGAATTTGAAGTCCTAAGTAGAAACTGAGTTCTCCAATCATGGACATCTCAAACTCTGATTTCATCTCATCAGCAAACCCTTTTGCTAGTTCATCTCTGGCTTCCAAACATAATGTCATCAACATACACTACAACGATCAGGAGTTCATTTTCATGGGCTTTTATGTATAGATTGCTGTCTACTCCACCTCTCTTAAAGCCCTGTTTTTGCAAATATTTATCTAGTCTTGAGTACCAAGCACGAGGAGCCTGTTTTAGTCCATATAGAGCCTTCTTCAATCTGCACACATAGTCTTCTTTGTCTGTTAAAGAGAAACCTTCTGGTTGTTCCATGTAGATTTCTTCTTCTAGATCTCCATTCAGAAATGCAGATTTCACATCCATTTGATATACTTTGAAGTTTTGGTAGCAAGAAAAGGCCAGAAACATTCCGATGGCTTCCATTCTGGCTACAGGGGAAAATGTTTCATCGTAATCAAGTCCTTCAATTTGTGAGTATCCTTTGCAGACCAGCCTGGCTTTATTCTTGATTACTTGTCCTTGCTCATTCATTTTATTTTTGAATACCCATTTTGAGCCTATGACATTCTTCTCAGTGGGTCTAGGAACTAATTCCCAGGTATCATTTTTCTCAATTTGGTCCAATTCTTCATTCATAGCATTTACCCAAGACTTGTTCTTGCTGGCTTCTTCAAATCTCTTTGGCTCAATTTGTGACAACATGGCTATGTATACCTCTTCAGTTTGTTCTGTTAGCTGCCTTCTTGTTTGGACCCCTACTCTCTTGTCTCCAATGATCTGATCTTCAGGATGGTTCTTCTGAGTATATCTTGAGGGAGCTTTAGAACTGAGCTCTGTATCTTCTGTTGTCTTGCTTGTTTCCTCATCATCTTGGTTTTCTTCTTCATGGTTGTCTAATGGATTGCAGCAGTTAGTATCTCTTGTATTGTTTGGAAGTTCTTCATCAAATATCACATCAATGCTTTCTACTATTTTCCGAAGAGTCTTGTTGTAGCACCTGTACCCTTTAATTTTGGATGCATATCCTAGAAATATCCCTTCATCTGCTCTTACATCAAATTTTCCAAGATTTTCATCATTATTCTTTATGTAACACTTGCTTCCAAAGATTCTGAAATGTTTGATTGAAGCTGGCTTTCCATGCCATAGTTCATAGGGAGTCTTGTCATTGCTGTGTGTACCGCTTCTGCCCAGAAGGTTTGAGGAATATTATTCTCTTGCATCATGGCTCTGGCAATTTGTTGAACAAATCTGTTTTGTCTCTCTGCTACTCCATTCTGCTAAGGTGTCCCTGCAATAGTAAATTGTTGTTTTATGCCATGTTCATTGCATAGGTCTGCAAAGTCATAATCAGTGAGTTCACCTCCTCTGTCTGATCTGATTCATTTTAGCTTGCATTCTGTCTAATTTTCTGCTAATGCTTTAAATATTTTGAATTTGTCCAGAGCTTTCGATTTATTCTTGAGAAAAGCAACCCATGTCATTCTGGAGAAATCATCTATTATCAGCATGAAGTAGGATTCTCCACTTGGTGTTTTAGTTCTTGTAGGTCCACACAGATCCATGTGCACAAGATAGAGTGGTCTTCTTGTTGATAACTCCTCTTTGGCCTTGAAGGATGTGCGAGTCTGTTTGCCTAATTGACATGATTTGCATTTGGTATTAGAAGGTCGCTTTATTTCTGGCATGTCTCTGATAGCTTTCTTCTTACTTAGTCTGATGATGTGATTGAAGCTGAGATGTCCCAACCTTTTATGCCATAACCATGACTCTTCTAGTTTGCTAAGATGAAATGCTTCATCTTCCTCTTTCACAATGTAAACATTACTTTCTGTTCGAACTCCTTTGAGTAGAGTCTTACCTGTGGTGCTTGATTTGACTTCACAATCTTGTGCTCTAAAAAGAACTTCACAGCCTTTGTCACACATCTGACTGACACTTAGTAAATTTGCTTTCAGCCCATCTACAAATAGTACATCTTGGGCCTTTCCTCTGCCATTGTCTATGATGACTGAGCCTTTTCCTTGGATCTTTCCTGACTTATCATTGCCAAAAGTAACATTGCCAGATTTATTTTCATCAAGAGTTATAAACTTACTTTTGTCTCCTGTCATGTGTTTAGAGTAGCCACTGTCCAAATACCATTGGCTTTTCAGATCTTGAGCAGTTAGAGCCAGGTCACACTTATTCACCTTCTTTATCCACTGGAGGCACCCTTTTGTTTTGTATCTTTTGTGAGGTGATGAACTACATCTTCTTAGAGGACATTTGGAAGGTATATGTCCAACTTGATTGCATACACAACATTTGATCATAATTTTTGTAGAATTATGAGTATGAACATAATTTATTTGATTCATAAACCTTCTTGAGGTGTTAAACATCAATCTTTGTCCATACTTTCTATAATCAATGATTTTATGGCCAAATTCCTTACAATAAAAACAGTAACCATAGAAACTATTTGCATACCTGATGTAAGGTTGTCTCTTCCATTTGTTTGCTTGGGGCAGTCTCTTCAATGTTTGCATCTTTTGCTGGTTTGAATTACTCCTCCTTGCATTAAAATATGCAACAATGTGTCCCAGCTTGTGGCAGACAGAACATGTGGCATTCTTCATTGGAGGGAAGAATCTCCTTTGATGGTTTCCAAATTTTACATACTCAGGGGTCTTAGTATTTATTATATTCTTTACTACTAGAAGTTTCTTCTGATCTCTATCTTCCTTATTATAGGTTTCTTCTTTTGTAGGAATTGTTTGAGCTGCTTCATCATTCTTATTTTCTTTTACAAAAATAATCTCTCTGTCAACCATTTCTTTGCCTTTACTTGATTCTCCTTCATAGCCTATTCCAGTTTTTATCGTAGGGGATCTTTGAGCAACCAGAATTTCATTCAAATTACTAGAGCTTGTTGTTTGAGAAGAGTTTATAACCACTTTCCTTTGAGCATTTTCTAGTTTCTTCTTGAGACATACTACTTCTTCTTCCATCTTCTCTTGTTCTTGGGTTTTATCCTTTATTTGCTGAAGTAACATGTCTTCTATCTTCTTGGCTTCTTCAAGCTCTACCTTTAGCTGCATGAGGACATCTGAGTTTTGTTCTTCTCTTACATACTTGAGAAGAATGTCCTTTTGTTTTCTACACTTCATTTTGAGTCTATCAATCTCCTCCAGAGCACTTCTTAACTCCCCCTCAAGGTCGACTTCCCCTTCTTCTTCTTCATCTTCTAGTAGGAGTCCTTCAAGTTCTTCTATGACCATCAATAAGAATTCAGAGGTTCCTTCTTCACTTGAGGGTTCATCTGAATCTTCAGATGTACTGCTATCTTGTTGAGCATAGAAGGATTTTCTGCTGAACTTCTTTCCTTTCTGCCAGCTCTTTGATTTATTTTTCTCTAACTCTTAACCCTGATTCCTTACTTTCTTGTGAGGACACTTAGCAGCATAGTGTCCAACTCTTCCATAGTTGTGTCACCTGAAAGGAAGTTTACCCTTGTATTTCACCGAGCTCTCTACTCACTTTCTACAATTTTTTGTTTCTTCATCCTAGAGCAAGAGCACATGTCTCCCTCTTTCTTCTTTCTTCTTTCTCTCGTTTTTGTGCTGGGCCGCCCTCAGCTTGGCTTCTTCGTGGGAGCCTCATCTTACATGTCACATAATTCCTAGTATCTCGTCTATGGTTAAACTAGGCCCACTGAGTCGTTTCTTTCCATTATGGCTACACCTTGGTCATAAAACCTGACAAGATAGATCTTATAATATTTTGCACAATTATACTTTCTGGCATGGTTTCTCCAAGAGCTTTCATATTGTTAACAATTTCTGCAACTTTTAGGAAGAAACTGGCAATGTCTTCATCATCATTCATTTTTAAGTTTTCAAACTGGGCTCTATAAACTTGAAGTTTGGCAGTCTTTACTTTCTTGTCCCCCTCATGGATGTTGTCCAGAGTATCCCACATTTTCAGCGTTGTCTTTAAAATACTTTTATAAAATCTGCCTACACAATCCATTCAAAGATGGCATTCAGGTTTTTTAATGTCATAAAATCTTGTTTTGAGTCTTTTTCTATGTCAGTTGCCTTCGGGGCATATCCTAATTACACAGCAGCCCAGACTTCTATTCCTAGATACATTATGTATGTCCTCATTATGATTTTCCAAAAAACATAATTTTCACCAGTGGAGAAAGGGGCTTTATTGGTTGAGCATCCTTCTTTACTAGCCATCTTGGAAACCTAGGATCTCCTTTCAGTTGTTAGACTTGTACAAAGGAACCTAGCTCTGATACCAATTGTTGAATCTTTAATTAAACTGAGAGGGGGGGGGGGGTGAATAAGTTTAATACATACATGTTTTGTGCCTTTTATGCTCAAACTTATTTACGCTACATTATGTGAACAATCTTAAAATGTTGGGTACCTAATATTAAATTAATGTGACACCATACTTATGTTGAGAGCAATAAAACAATTTAACAATTGCTGCATTTCTCTGAAAGAATCATATCAACACACACAAGAAAAACACACATAGAGACAACATATGTAAGTGGAAACCCATAAAGGGAGAAACCCACATCTTATTATTGTTGTGATGCAAAGGCAAGCTCCAACTCCCTCTCACCACTGTTTTCTGTAGGCACCAACCTACAGGAGGCTCTATCCTCAATTCTGCAAGCTACAACTTGCAAGGAAGCACCAACTCCCTTCAATTTTCTGCAGGCACCAACCTACAGGAGGCTCTAACCTCAGTCAGCTACAACTGACAGCTATCAAGCCGCAACTTGATAGGGAAGTCTAACTTCCTCAATTTATCAAACCGAATGTTTGCCAACTTCACTTTATACGTCCGTTCGCAGCTTCTCTTTCTGCTCTTCTTTTCTTAATCTTCTCTGCCTCACACTTCTATATTCTGCCTTCTCTAGATTTACTCTCTCTAACCTCTTTTTGCATATCAAGATGATATTATTTATAAGAATTTTCTTGTGACTGTTAGCATTCCTCAATGAATTTGGAATGGAAAGCCATACCTCTTCACTTTCTGCCTTTCATTTCTTTCACTTGCTCATTCAGAAAATATACTAACATGCATTAATTTCAATATTACAGTGGGAGCTTTTTTTTCCTCAGGAGACTTGCCAATGCATCACAAACAATAAAAAATCAATTAAAAACATTTACATTCAAATTACAATGAGAATTCCAGCTCAACTCATTTAGTCTTTTGGCTTTTCTTTGATTGTGTTTGTCTTTTTTGTGACTGTGCTTTATCTCTTTTCAGCTCTGTTTGCTTTTCTATCCTCTGCTGTGGTGTAACTGCTGCATACATGTAACTGAGCTTTTTATACCAGCTGACAGTAAATTGGGCATTTTCTAACGGTTTTGTACTTAGCAAGTGTCTTGTTGATGTGGAACGTTCTGCAAGCGGAACATACATACACCACAATTGTTTTATGTTCACAATCACCCTCCACCTTGGGCCGAGGCCCGTGGGTCCACAGCCCACGCGACATAATTTAATACAACCACAAACACAACTTCAGCTCTTGTCTTAATTATAAGATGTCTTAATCATATAATCTTCCCTTTTAATACAACTTAACACACTCTCGGCGTAATAGAAAAAAAACTGTTTAATACATAAAATGCGCTTTCGGGCCCACCATCCGAGCTTGCATTGTCCTCCGATTGCGATTGATCGCAATCGCAACTCGAATACTCCCGATGCGATTGTTGTATTATCTGTCCGATGCGATTGACCACTCCTGCTCCGATTGCGATTCATCACTCCTGCTTCGATTGCGATTGATCGCAATCCCGACTCGAATACTCCGATGCGATTGAGTCTTTAACCCAGAACTCAACCATATATGAAACCTGATTTATAGAACCATCGGGTTCGGAACTTAATCGCAATCGCAAGTTCCTGTATGCACGTTCCGCTGCTTTGTTTTTCTTCGATGCGATTTGGTAAGGGGTCCCACCATATAATACTTTGTTTTATGCGCTTATATAACTTAATAAATATACTTTGGACCTTTGATTCTTTTAAATTCGGGCTCAATAATATGAAACTTATATATGTATTGTAGTTTGTATTCCCATCGGGTCTGGGCTTTCAATCGCAATCGCAAGTTTTGGTTGGATGTGATCCGTTGCTAACTTTTTCCGATGCGATTGATGAGGGTCCCACCTTATGGTACTTTGGTTCTTTGAATCTCGCGCTACATATGGCTATATATATATATATATATATATATATATATATATATATATATATGCTTTAGTCCTTTGTATATAAAGTACGTACTTTGTCGTTGAGTATAATAATTCCTTTAATGAGATTTATATTATATATGCATTACATTGCCACTGTTATGATTCCTGAAATGAGATTTATATATATATATATATATATGCATTACATTGCCGCTTGGGTTATGATTCCCGGAATGAGATTTATATATATATATATATATATATATATTTTCCTGCTCCAATCTTTAGTGTATCTTCCGGGGTAGGCGATTCTCGGAATTTATATATAGATATATATATATATATATATATATATATATATATATATATATATATATATATATATATATATATATATAATGCCCGGCTGGGTAATTCTCGGAATTAAGGTACTTATATATACATATCCTCCGGCTTGGGCAATTCTCGGAATTTTATATATATCCTCCAGCTGGGGTAGCGATTCTCGGAATAACAACGATTCTCTACCTCTGCTGCTTCTGTCGCTCTACCTCTGCCTCTACTGCTGTGATAAAAACTCTGCCTCTGCTGCCTTTGCCTGTCTCCTTTGCTGCCTTCGTTTTCTTCTTTGCTGCCTCCATTGCCTGTCTTTGTCTTTGCTGCCTCCTTTGCCTGTCTCTGTCTTTGCTGCCTCCTTTGCCATCAATGACAACACTTCCAACACTTCTCAGCTTGCTCCCAAAGCCTCACATATTAATAGATAATATATTCACGGGGAAAACAATTTAGGCATAGTTCTAACTCTCAGAACCCCTAAAATGAATCTTTGTGTACCTTGGAGAATCTCCCTAGTCACTTTCTCTTGAGAATATTTGAGTGTTGATTTGTACCCTATTTTTAAAGTGCCTTATTCCTTGATTTGGTCATATCCAAACCCCTCAGAGACCTCTGTATCCTAAGAGTTAGATCTAGGTATCATATGGTAGTAAACCCCCCTTGGGAAGTAATGGGAGAACTAATATTAGTCATGTGAAGAGGAGCCAAGGTTTTCATAAAGGAATGGTTAGTGTTATGCATAATTATGGATTATGGATAAAACAAATTCCCTAAATGTGGTGCTATGCATTTAGAACCACAGATCAAAGACTTTGCAGACACTTTCACTAAGAGTAAATAGACACACAGAACGATAGAGGAACTTACTTGTGATCCAAGCGCTTCCTATTCTCCTTCTGTTGCTCTTGCTGTAGCTTCCAATCCAACTTTGATCGCCAGACTAGTTGTTGTAAGTATAAAAAATAAACAACAAAGATATTGAAATATGCAGATGCCTATTTGTCTTAATCAGTTAAATCGATGAAACATGAAACATATATATCAGCTAAGAATCCAGGATATGAAAAGTAGAAACATAAACATATACATATGTGGGAAAATGAGCAGCAATATTTATTAATGGATAGAAGGGGGAGGTTACAACCAATGATCAATTTGATGTCACTAGCTCCAACATTCATCCCAGCCTCATCACAATAAACATCTCACCAAAAACATATCACTCTAATCAAACACTCAATTGAGAAACCAACAACATTTCCTTACCAAATTTATTCCTTTCCTAGCACTAGGATCTGTGCTCAATTTATAGGGAAACTGAAGGTAGTTTCCGAATCAATTACTTTATGATAATAAGAAAGGCATGTTCCCAAGCTCATAGGTGTTAGATGGGCACATGGATTCGAAGTTTGACACATATGGACTCATCTAAAAGGCACTAGCCATGTGGATATTCCAGAATAATGAGAATTTTTCTCCCATTTGACCAATGCACTCTTGAATGTCGGGAAGTGCTTTGTAGAACACCCTTGAATGGAGGTAACTGCATATGCAAAGAAGTTAGTCCCTTGAGAGGCTGCATTGGTGAGCTCATAGGTGATATAACATGTACTTCAAATCTTGGAAATATTACAATGGAAGTCATGGATAATTTTTTCTTGTTCTTGTCTTAGGGCATGTAGCAATTGAAATGATAGGGGATGATAGATCCTATTTAATTGGTTCTGGGGATGATTTCCAATTTAACCAGGTCATTGGGAATGTTTCCCAAATTGACCTATAATAGCTGCCCCCTAAAGCATGAAGTCAGAATAATAACAATATTTTTTGAACGAGATGCTTTATAATGTGATGGGATGGAACTGAAGTGGAGTGGAAACCTGCATCAATATTACAATACATTACATCATGATATATCCTCTTGATCACAAATTTCTGAGGGAAGGCATTCCCATGCTCAACACATAAACTATCTAATAACATGTACATAGTGTAGAAAGTTGTCTACATTGGAATGTTGCCCAATACAGACATGCCTACAGATATAGGCCCATGTTCGGATGACGATCTATATGTAAGGTCACCATACATATGATGTGTACAAAAATCCTAAAATTGTAGCTCGAAAGGCTGAAACTAGATCCAGGGTCTTCTTGTATCGTTCACTCAATCTTTGGGTACAAGTCTAGCCATGCGAATATATGATTTGTAGTCGAACATGGTAAGACATCGTATGATTACCAGACAATGATGTGAGCTGTTAAAAAATGAAATAGGACCACCATTGATGTTAATGGCCCTCAAGGTAGTGCAATACATTTCTTAAGGCGTGAATAGATGAGTTGATGTCGAACGCCAAACAAAATCTTTCGGTCAAAAGTCTGGAAGCGAGGATCTTGTCGATGCTGTAACAAGCCTCATGGTACTGGAAGATGATGTTTCTAAGTGAAATTCCTGGATAATGATTTGTCATCGATAGAAAGTCACTTTATTGCAAAACGAGAGTTACTGATCTCAAAGACAAATGTGACTTGATATAGCAATGTTTAGGGATGACTGTCATGAGAATTAAGGTCTACGAGTATTGCAGAAGGATGAGTATTCACTGAATGACTTCTCTAGAACATATCGGCGACACTGAGATGAGTTGGTAGCATTGACCCAAAACCGAAGTGAAGGTATGATGAACCATAGGTATGAATGAACCGTCAAGAAGATTACCCAACCTAAACAGTTACGATGATGGAGTGAAGTTTCATGTTCAAGAGCGTCCTGCTACCGTAAAAGTTCTGTTCACTTTCCCAAAATTTCTCGGTCATTTTTCGACCAGTACCTATTTATTTTTTAACAAGCTTGAGGAGGATAACATATGCTTGATCTATAATTCAACCCTTCGGGTGAATAATGTATCGCTGTTTAATAATTTAACGAGTCTAGCAATGAATGCAACTCGATTCTTGCCATGATCAACAAGCCTATCGCTATTTTATGTTTTAACGAGCCTAACGACAGTGACAACCCAGTCCTTTTTCATATTTAGAGTGTTTGAAAAAGAGTACGAAAGAAAACTCCATAAGTACTTTTTCGTAAAGTTGTCACTTAGATCCTAAAAAGTGTAAAATGATATGTGAGAGAACCTCCTAGCCATGTTCGACTAAGGCATTTCTTTTTCGTAAATAATCTATCTCAGTCTAGAAAATGGTTAAACTTATATTGAGTAGATATCAATTCATTTACTTTTACGAGCTCAAAAAGACAAGTGCTTGACAATCTTTTCACATTATCAGATTCTGAAAAGAGCAAAAAGAAGACTCCAGGGTTTCCTTTTTTGCTGTTATCGAAGCTCGAAAAAGAGATAAAAGTGCGCTTCAAGTCCTTTTTCGTTTTTATCAAAGCTCTAAAAATAAGGATAAAAGTATGCTTCGCGGTCAAATCATTCTTGAAATAAATGTGCATGACTAATCTTCTCATTAGTTTCAAACCTATTCAGAACAACATCAAATGGATTAAAAATACCTGTTTCATGATAAAAATATAATAAAACCATAGTCACATCAATAAATATGATTTTCAAATAATAAAATGACTAATTAAAAGAGTTTTACTATTCATTTTTACCATTTGAAAGCTACCATTTGCATTTTGGAGCTTTGAACCTGTTTTTGCCCCCGAACTTCAGTCGTTGATTGTGATCAATTTTGTGGACGGTTTTCATCGTTGTTTGATCCAGGTTGGTGCCATAAACCATCTCTTTCTTTTATTAGTCAATTAATTTCAATTCCATTCAAATTTTTAGTGATTTGGGCCCTTTAGGGGAAATTATTTTTCCAAAGAGGGAAACGCACCCTTGAGAATCGAAAACTGAGTTGTGGAGCATCTAAAATGAAGCCTAGGTGCATATGCAATGCATTATCTATTGATCAAGACTACGTTTGGTGCAATTCACATTCTTGATTCTTGTATTGTACCCAAAATTTGCCTAATTTTTTGCATGAAAAGGAGTCTAATGAATCTTATGGTTATGTTTCAGGGATTCCTTAGACTAGAATGACGATTAATTGGAGAGAAAGGGAGCATGAAGAAAAAAATATGATTCCCCTTAATGATCCAGGTATTGTAAGAGCCCTAAAATATTGTGGGTTATTAAATTACTTCCACTTGTCAGGTATGAGGCAACAAATAGAACTTTTGGAGTTCCTAGTTCGTGCATGGGATTCGGAAATTGAGGAATTTCACATTAGGAACAAAGTGGTTCCTACAGTGGAGGATGTATATTTTCTGACAGGCTTGTCAAGGAGATGCTTCCCCATTTCTCTCTCAAGGTTTTCTCTCGGAGGAGAGAAGGTGAGAGACTATGTTTTGCAGTATTTCTATCTAGGGGTAGAGTCAAGCAAGGATGGGAAAATTAACATCTGTGACATTCATTATTTTCCTTTGAGAACCATTCTATTCATGATCACAAAGCTTGTCGACACTGTTACACTACACGTAGCGAATAGATCTTATATGCAGTATGCGCTAGAGTGCATGGAGCCAACAATTTTCAATTGGTTTGAAGCTGTACTTTCTCAAATAAAAGAGAAACTAAACAAGGCAAAGGGAGGAAGGAAGAAAAACTTCAGTTATGGTTTGATCCTCATTTATTTTTCCTTAGAGCGGATTCCACTAATGCAGCCTCAGAATGTGACACTGGGTGTGTCTAACCCTAGATATCCGTGGATGCAGAGATGGGTAGAACTGATGGCTAGGCATTCAGGGCAATCGTCCATCATGTTCTAGACTGCATTATTTTCTTGGTTCAGGCGACAGGTTATCGCCATCGATGAGTATGCATATGCAGGCGTCGATTTCTGAGGAGATCCAGACTTAGCTTTACCAGAAAGCGCTCAATGGGGTGAAATTGGTAAGAATGTTTTGACCATGTTTTTTTATTTTTCTAAGGTTTATAAAAGTTTTTTTGTTTTCCCAAGATTAAACTAAAGTTTTAATGTAATGAAAATGTTGGTCGAGTTCAACCAGTGGAGGAACCATAGCATGGAGTAGATTAGCCAACAGAGAAGGTTGTTGGGAGAGCAATCCTTCAGGATTTAGACATGGCTGAAACTCTGTCTGAGCTTCGGCAACACATAGAGGGGTTGACCTTCGGGATTCCAGATTGTCGGATCGAAGAGTTACCCATGTGATTGTAGTGCCACACTATTGGCGTTCCTAAATGATGGATGCGGTTACTGCGTAGGATAGCTAGATCTATAACATGTTACCATGAGCATCACTTGTTTACTTTTGACATGTTGCATACATTTTGAGGTCAGATGACCAATGTGTCTTGGGCACAAATTTTGTAAAAACCTATAACTATCTATCTATTTGATTTTAGTGTTTTCCTATGTTTATTGCGCATGAATGTATATTTACATGTGTTGCAAATGTCTGTATATAACATGATTAGCTAAAGAATCAGTCAATGTGTTCAAATTTATAGAAATGTGTTGATATTGAATAAAATCAAAGTGTCTTTCCAAAAGTAGAACTGTTAGGAAAAAACGATGTAGTGTTGGATTTCTAACAGTATAAACACTATTAAGTTGTAATACCACAAGTTGTGAGTCTAACCTTATGATGACGCGGTTAATACCGAATGAAATGGAATCAAAGAGAAGTTCGATCAACGCACTATACTAAACGATATTTTTTGTTGATCTACCGATACAAATCCCTTGAAAACTCACTAACTCACTGTTTGGAGCGAAAATGGCCCACATTGAAGAGGATAGATTCTGCGTACTACGAATAACACCATCAAAATACCCAAAAAATGGTTCCAAATATTCAGACATTTGCGATGAAATGTAAAGCGGATTACTAACGTCAAGAAAACTCTAAAAAATAAACTAAGACAATAAATGCAAATAAAAAACATATATATACAATATAATACAAAAAATTACTACGCTCATGATTAAGCATAGTAACGTTTCAGATACAACCCATTTTGGGGCTGTGCCAATGGAATTCCATCGTAATCCACCAACTCGTAGGCACCCTTAGCAAGAACTCTTCTAACAATATAGGGGACATGGCATAATGGCTCAAATTTCCTTGTACCTATTACATCAGCTTCTTGATCATAAAGAATGACCAAGTGGCCCTTTGAGAAAATGCGAGGCTGGACATTTTTGTCATATTGCGCCTTTATATGTCGCTTATGCGCTTCATTGGCCAATTGGGCTTCACGACACGTTTCATCAAGATGGATGAGGTTAAAAAGACATGCTTCTTCATCTGAGGTGTCAGGTAACAAGTCGATTGCGAGTTTTTAAGATGATATTTCACATTGGATTGGCAAGATAGCTTTCAGAACATACACCAATGAAAAGGGGGTAAATCCGGTTGCGTTTCTCACCGAGGTTCCGTACTCCCACAAGGATTAGCTAAAGAATCAGTCAATGTGTTCAAATTTCTAGAAATGTGTTGATATTGAATAAAATCAAAGTGTATTTCCAAAAGTACAATTCTTAGGAACAAACAATGCAGTGTTGGATTTATAACAGTATAAACACTAGTAAGTTGTAATACCACAAGTTGTGAGTCTAACCTTATGATGATGTTGTTAATACCAAATGAAATGGCATCAAAGAGAAGTTCAATCAACGCGCTATACTCAACAATATTTTTTGTCGATCTACCAATAAAAATCCCTTGAAAACTCACTAGCTCGCCATTCGGAGCGAAAATGGCCCACATTGCAGAGGATAGATTCTACATGCTACGACTAACACCGTCAACATACACAAAAAATGGTTCCAAAGATTCAGATATCTGCGATGAAATGTAAAGTGGATTACTAATGTCAAGAAAACTCTAAAAAACAAACTAATACAATGAATACAAATCAACAGCATATATATACAATATAATACAAAAAATTACTATGCTCATGATTAAGCATAGTAATTTTTCAGATACAACCCATTTCAGGACTGCGCCAACGAAATTCCATCGTAATCCACCAACTCGTAGGCACCCTTAGCAAGAACTCTTTTGACAATATAGGGGTCATGCGATAATGGCTCAAATTTCACTGTACCTATTACATCAGATTCTTGATCATAAAGAAGGACCAAGTTGCCCTCAGAGAAAATGCGAGGCTGGACATTTTTTTCGTATTGCACCTTTATACGTCTCTTATGCGCTTCATTGGCCAATTGGGCTTCACAATGCATCTCATCAAGATGGATGAGGTTAAAAAGATGCACTTCTTCATTTGAGGTGTCAGGTAACAAGTTGATTGCGAGTTTTAACGATGATATTTCACATTGGATTGGCAAGATAGCTTCCAGACCATACACCAATGAAAAGGGGGTAAATCTAGTTGCGTTTATCACCGAGGTTCGGTACACCCACAAGGCCAAGTACAGGATCAAATGCTAGTTTTTTTTATGAAATCCTATCACTCGTTGAAGCATTTTATTAAAGCCTCAACTTGTCCATTTGATTGTGGATAATAAGGAGTAGAATTATCATGTGACAATCCTAACTTGGCAATAAGTTCAATCATCATGTGATTACAAAAATTCTTACCATGATCTGTGACTATAGCTTGTGGGACTCCAAACCGTGCAATGACATGATTAAAGAAAAACAATGCAACTATTTGTCCTATGTTGTTGAATGTACGCATCGCTTCAGCCCACTTGTTAAATTAGTCTACTGCGATAATAATATAACCATGCCCCCTAAATGATCGAGGGTTACAGGTCATGAATTCAATTCCCCATTTTGAAAACGGTCCTATAGAGACAAAAAGATGCATTGGCGCTGGCAGTTTACGGATTTTACGATCAAATATTTGGCACGCATGACAACTTATGACTGCGAGGATTCATTCGTGAAATATGGTAGGCCAAAAGTAACTAGTGTAGAGTATCTTCTACGCGGTAGCGTATCCAGACAAGTGTCCACCACAAGCCCCAGAATGACAATCATTTAAAACCTTTTTGGTCGCCTCATGAGTGAGGCACCTTCTTAAAATTGTATCGACACCACGAAGATAAAGTGTATCGTTGATGATAAGATAATATTTGGCTTGGTATTGAATATGTCATTGGTCAGATGAGAGGTATGAGGCCGAAAAGTCTAGGTCTGGAGATAAATGACAAAATCCCCACACCAAGGATTAGATTATCCGATCAGAAATATAGACTCGCCAGGAATAAATGGTTCAGACGTAGTAGCAATACTATCAGAGGGAAGGTCACAGAAGCTCTGCCAAAACTAAAGACTTATTTAACTTCGATTTGATGAATTCCAAATCAAATTCCTGCAAAATGACAATCCATTTTGAATACTTACCCCCCCAGAAATTGACGTGATAAGATGTAAGTCATGGGGTTGCAATCCGAAATGACAATGGTCTTCCGGAATAGGATATAGTCACGAAATCTTTGGACAACTTGAACAATTGCCAAGGCAAGATTTTCTATGTACGAATACTTCACTTTCGTATCGTTGAGATTACAATTCAAATAATAGATTGGATGTTCTATCCCATTTTCTACTTGGACCAATACCATAGCAATGGTCGTATCAACCGCAATGATATATAAGATATAATCACCCTGATAATTGGGGAGATATATTAATGACACTCGGACAAGAGTATCCTTGACAAAATCAAAAGAAGCTTGCGCAACTTGGTCCTAATGGAAGGAAATCCCCTTTTTCAAGAGCCGAGTAAATCCTTTAGCCATTTTTGGCCTAGTTGGGTATGAACCTCCTTAGGAAGTTAACCTTTCCTTTAAGTTTCTGTAGCTGAATTAAATTTGATGGCACAGGAAAATAAAGAATGGCCTGGACCTTCAATGGGTCTATTCGAATTCCTTCTTTTGATATGCCGAATCCTAGAAAACGACCAGAACCAACACAAAACACACATTTATGTGGACTGAGGCGTATTTTGTAGCGTCGAAAATGTAAAAAGATAAATCTCAAATGCATCGGGTGATCAGTTCAATTTCATGAATGCGCGGGTAAATCATCAAGATAGGGTTGAAAAATGTGCTTGATGTCATTGAAAGTATAATCCATTGCTCTCTGAAAAATTTCCCCAGCGTTCTTCAAACCAAACGGGAGTTTCCTATAAGTGAATGTGCCCCAGGGATAGATGAATGATGTCTTAAATTGATCCTCTGGGTGGATATTGATTTGATTGTAGCTAGAAAATCCATCCATGAACGAAAAGATTTGGCATCCAACGCAATTTTCAATAATATAGTCGATAGAGGGAGTAGGATAGTTTCCTTTTGGACAAGAAAGATTGACATCCTGATAATCGACACACACTCTGATGGTTCCTTGTTTTTCATAATAGGAACAATGTTGGAAACCCACTCAGTTAGCAGAACATGGTAAATGAAACCAACACGCAAATTTTTTTTCAACTTCTGCTTTAATGGCAGCGACCTTCTTCAGATGAACATGACAAAGGTGTTGACGTACTGGCTTGACATCAGGGTACATATTAATAGTGTGTTCAATGATACTAGTATCTATGCCTGGCATTTCCCTGTAATACCAAGCAAATACATCACGGAATTCACGAAAGAGAGAGCAGTATGTTTCGAGTTTTGATGGAGAACAAGGCACATTGACATGAATGTTTTCTACAACCTAGGTTTGGTAGAAATATCGATAGAAATGGTTTCTTAAATATTTGACAAATTTTGCTCGGAATTGATTGCATTAATAGGAAAAGAATTTGAAAAGAAATTTTTGATCGATGGGTGATATAGTTCACTAAGATTATTCTCTTCATAATCAGGAATATGGGAATGATGATGGTAATGTTCCCATGGTTCTCCTTTCGACATCATGGTTTCTAAAATATTCTCATTTGTCAAGAAAGTTGAGAAAAAAGGATCAGATGGAGTACTAAAATCTAATGAATGATCAACCCAAACAACCAACGACGATGATTTCAGATTCACCGCCCAAGCCAGATAGATTGAATTCTATACCAACTCAATAGGGTTGGGCGATATAAACTCATCCAATGTAACAATTTAAAAATAACCCTTACTCTTCCTTAAGCCATATGGAGTGGAAGAGAACATTTAGTAGGTCTCTATACTTGCAATTTCTATCGACGTCACATATGACGACAATGCAAAGGTTCCTATGAGAGTGGAATCCTTTAAGAGTGCCACACCAATGTTCTGAAGTGCAAGTTGGGGTACGTGAACTAATAGAACACTTCCAGTTACCTGGGAACTGGAGGCAAAGAAGGATAGCTGATTGATGACTGTGATAACACCTATATGTGGAAAGGCGATCATTCTAAAATATGTAGAAAAAATTGTAGTCATAGCATATACCCATGGCCTTCCAAGTAGAATATTGTAGTCAAAGGGTCCATCAAGGACCTCAACTTTAACATTCACCATTTCCCCCCCTAGTTCAACATGCAGGTTATTGATAATACTGCAAGGCTTATATGTACGTCCGTCAAAAGTCTTCAACATCATTGATGATTGTGATAAGCATGGCGAGCTGAGTGACTTCCAACAGTTTAGAGATATAATTCACGTAGATGCTCCCTCATCAATAATAGTACGATGAACAAGGTGGTTAAGAACATTTACTTAGATGGAGAATGCCAATTCTTCTGGTGATTGTGACACATAGCCCGTATGGTTAAATACTACGAGATTATAATCAGTCAGATCAATTCCACCAATTTCTGACAACAAAGCTTGTTTCTGGGAGGGACAATTTTGTAACACCTCAAGCACTAACATAGCTGAATGGGATTGAGATAAATATTCAACTATATTATAATCTTGAGCATCAATGGCTTGAGGATTGAATGTCGATTTATGAACGACTCCCTTCGGTGGCTTGATTGTCAATTCAGGAATAACAGGTGGCGGTACCGATTCCGTAGACGGATTCGTGGTTGAAGTAGTAGGTTGATCAGTGGCCTAAATACCATAATATTTATTGCGCGTTGACACCAAAACATCTGTTGATGGCTTTGTGACAAATAACATAATCACTTGGGAACTAGAAGCTGGATCCGTAGCAACCAAATTTGTGTTCAGATTTGGAAACGGATCTGTCAACAGAGCTGATGCATGTCAGGTCTTAAACATTTTTGAGATTTCAGTGCAGTGGGGAAAATCTCGAAAAAAATGTTCCTCATTACAGATTATGCATGGATAACGAGGTTTCCGATTTCCAGATGATTGATTAGATGATCTTTCCTGCGGGGTAGAAGTTTTCTTTTTCTTTGATTTCCCTTTTTTCTTACTTCCGGGTTGCTTGTCACTTTTGAATTTGTCAAATGACATGGCATTGATTTTGGAAGAAGGTTTAGGATCAGATGCAATATAATGATGTGTTCTTGCAGCACCGATCATACCGTCTCTGGCATAAGAGTCCTTTTATGGAGGAGGAATAGTAAAATTAGATCGCGACGCGTTAGGAATTTTCTCGTAGAGCATGCCAGACTAAGTATAAATCAAGTCTAAATATTGGGCACAAGAAATAACCTTCTCTTCAGCGCAGACACCACCCTTAGCCACATCCTCAATTATAGATGGTAACAAGGACTTAATGAGCCAATCAACAATGAGCCGATCGAGAACAAATTTCTTAACCATTTTACGACAACGACGCCACTCATGAATATGATCAGAAATGTGAGTAACATTGGTTTGTTTAAAATTAGTCAAGAGTTCCATTCTAATTTCATATCATATGAGTAACTGGAAGTGAGTCAAAAGGACAATAGCTAGGGTAGTGAAGTTATCAAAAGAAGCTCTAGGTAACTCAATGTACCATTTTGTGGCCATACTAGTGAGCATATGCTGGAAAAGACGTAGTTGAATAGAGTCATCATTCAGGGAGTTTGATGAACACCACAAATGATAAGTCATAACACGAGTCGACAAGTCTTCCCTATGGTTTCCATTGAACTTAGGAATATTCGAGGGTAATTTATGAGGTATCATCGACCACCTAGGAGAATAGTTGATTAGGTCGTTGGTGAGTCGGTTTAAATCCGATAACTCTACAGTTGCAACAAAGGGAAACTGTCGATTGAGGTCGGGATGAGAATAGCCAGGGTATGATGGAATTTTTTGGGCAACATGCCTTTGAGCACCAACATAAGGAAACTATTGCTGGTAACCCAGGTAGGGGTTGTTTTGATAAGAAAACGCTTGAGGATTCTGTTGACCAAAACCTGGGTATGATACTTGTTGAAATGAAGGTTGTGGCATTTACGCCTATGGCTGCCAAGGGGTATTTCCACAAATTTTATAACCCAAATTAGGATAACTTGGATTTGGTTGAGGATAGGTATAACCTGGTTGTGGCTGTGACATCCCATAATTGTAGAAATTAGCTGAATAAATCACTTATTCAATGAAGATTAACCCGATCATACATCAATTTCGAATTGCATGCATAACACATAACCTTCTTCTACAATTTAATTGTCACATGCGGAAATAATATAGAAGCAATCTCACATCAAATCAATCACACATTAACTCAGTATGTATGGGGAAAGCCTATAGCTGAAAACCCCGCAGCTATTGTGTATATTATAATAAAGAAATAATGTAACCAAACAAGTACAATACTCCTCACAAGTACTCAGTACTTTCTCATAAAGTCACACACAATCTAGCTTAGTTTTGAACAAGTCACTGGTTCAAAACTCCCCGCCAATTGCCTTGCCTCTATTGCGCAATCATGGCTCGTATATGAAGAGATCCAAGGTCTAATCCCTTATTAATTCGTAGCTGCTTTGGACAATTCCTCCAAGTGTAATGCAAATCCCATGCAAAACTGATCCTCCAACCGATAGCTTTACTCACCCTTTCATCTACCTCTTCCACTGGTCTCCACTGAACTGATCATGCACTGTAGTGAACTGAAGTGTTCTTGAGTTGACTAATGAGTTAATAATTAGTGAATTAAATATTATTTAATTCACTCCACTCATATCTAGTTGATTAGCTAGTTAACTAATCCCAACTAGTTCAACTAAAACAAACAGAACACAACTCCACTATCTGTCCCGTTAACTCCTCCAAAACTTCTGCCACTGAAGTCTAACTAAAGCCAACCATGCAAGATGCCATCAAACCCTAGGAACCACGTGATTCCTTGTGTCAGTTGCATGAGCCACCTCCATGACTCAAACTGAAGTGCGCCAAGAGAGTAAACTGCTGTTTATAGTCAAAATATTATTAAGGGTAAATAATATTTGACTTCCATAGTTTTAGGAGATCAGTCTAAAAATAGTCTGGGTCCTAAAAATTAGGGTCTCATCTATTTTTACCGACATGTCGCATACTCCAAGAATCTCCAAGTAGAATTCCCAAATTATGCTTCGTATGTCTAAAAATAGACATAGTCTAAAAATAGACTTTGCGCCAGAATTTGCCTGCGGGCCCACTTAGTGAAGGCGACTTCATTTCACTAAGCTCCATCATCTTGCTGCATTCTCAACACTCCCTCTCAGCAAGATATGGATTATCTGCAACCCCTATCCCGCCTCTGTGGAATTCGAACTTGCTCCTGGTGAGCGCCTTCGTCAGGATGTCGGCATCCTGATCCTCCGTGGGAACATATGAAAGCATCATGATCCTCCGCTGAACACAATCTCTGATGTGATGGTACCTGATGTCGATATGTTTGGACCTATCATGAAAATCTGGATTAGCCGAGAGCTTGATGCAGCTCTGGTTATCACAGTAGATCACTGTAGGCTCCAAATGCAACCTGAACAAACCTGCGAGGATCTTCCTCATCCAAATAGTCTCGCATGCAACAGCAACCACGTCATGTACTCCTATCACTGGACCGAGTGCCACTTGGACGATGTCACGTACTGTGAAACTGCTGTCGACCCAATGCTGAAAACTCCTCCAGAAGTGCTCTTCCGGTCTGTTGGACTCCCTGCCCAATCTGCATCTGTGAAGCTAGAAAGCTTCACTCCATCCTCCTGTCTGTACCATAGACCATATCCCGATGTGCCTCTGATATAGCGCAATACATGCTTGCCCGCCTTCCAAAAGAGCTTGGTAGGCTTAACCATAGCTTGCGAAAGCTGGTTAACTGGATAGCATATATCGGGTCGAGTATTGACCAGATACATCAACGACCCCACCAACTGTCGATAGACAGTGGCATCCACTACCTCCTCCGAAGTAGCATCTCCCTTCCTCCAACCTCCAGGAAGAGGGGTATCAACAGGCTTGCAGCCTCGCATGTTGAACCTCTCCAGAATCTCCCGGGCATACTTGCCCTGAGAAACAAACAGTCCTCCGCTGCGCTGCCAAATCTCCAATCCCAGGAAATAATGAAGGATGCCCCAGTCCTTCATCTCAAACTCTCGTGCAAGATCCTCCTTGCATGAAAGTATCAACTGCTCATCGCCAGTCAAAATCAGATCATCTACATACAGTATGATGATCAACAGCTTCCCCTCCACCACTGAGGTTGCAACGCATCCGCCTCACTTCCTTGGAGAATCTGGGTCTTAAAGTAGCTGTTTATCCGGAAAGTAAAACAAGCACGAGCGCCTGTCAAATTTCGTACAGTGCTCTCTGAGTTGGCACACATGTACTCACCGTCGAAGATCTCAAAACCTCACCTGCTCTATGTACACTTCCACACCCATTGAGAGTTACTACATCCATCTGATGAATGTGCCACCCCATCTCGCCGAGAGAGCAAGGACGTCCGATGGAAGAGTAATTCATGACAAAAAGGTCTCTCATAGTCAATCTCTCGATCCGTGAGTCACTGCTACACTCTCGCCAGATTTCTCCACATTCCCGTCAGCCGCCTGCTTCACCTTGTAGATCCATCGCGAACCTACAACTGATTTCCCAACCGGTCTTGGGACAATCTCCCATGCACTGTTCCTGATGATCGAATCATATTCTTCGATCATGGCATCAAACCATGCGGGTTCCTCCACAGCTTCCTCAAAAGAGGATGGCTCTGTCACAACACATTGACTCATAAGAGCCATGTATCCAGTGTACCGATCCGGTGACTGTCTCTGTCTGCGCTGTGCTGTAGGTGGTCCTACAACCTTCTCTGCATCTCAAGCCAGTCGCTCAGCTTCTGTAGTGCGCATGCACCCTCTGATGGTTGGCGCTGCCTGGGTGGTTTCTTCCACCTCCCGAACCTCCTCTTGTGGCTGATCCACATCCGGAAGCTCCTCCTTAGGAACTAACAGCTCCTCATCTGCATGCAAGTGTAGCTCCCTCTCAAGCGAACACTGCATGGCTTTCTCCTCCTGGAATTTTATATCCCGTCGCACAACAGTCTTGCGACTGTCTCGCACATACACTCGATAGTTATGAGGTGTATCAGTGTACCCCACAAATATTCCAACTTCAGCAGTTGGATCCAGCTTCCTTCTCGCATCCTTCGTCACATGCATGTAGACAGAAGATCCGAAAATCCGCAAATGGGAAATATCAGGCCTCTTGCCAGAATAAGCCTCCTCTGGTGTACTCATGCCAAGAACCTTGTGAGGACAACGGTTCTGCACATACACTGCTGTATTGCATGCCTCAGCCCACAACTGAAGGGGTAGGCCCTGATCATGCAACATCGCCCGTGCAGCACCCACGATCGTTCTGTTCTTCCGCTCAGCCACCCCGTTCTGCTGTGGGTTATGGGGTGCGATGAGCTCTCTCCGAATCCCTTCTGCGCTGCAGAACTCCTTGAATTCAGCCGAGATGAATTCACCACCGTTATCACTCCTCAGAGCAATCACCTTCTTCCCCGACTCCTTCTCGACCAGTGCTTTAAACTCACAGAACTTCGCGAATGTATCGCTCTTCTTCTGCATGAAGAAGATCCAGCACTTTCGAGAGAAATCACCAACAAAGATCACATAATACTTGTGCTTTGCTGTCGAAGCAACTGAGAAAGGACCACACACGTCTGTGTGAACTCTCTCAAGGATCGTCGTGGCGCGACTATCCTTCTCGTGAAAGGTGGTTTTCACATACTTCCCTAAAGTACACCCCTTGCACTGATCTGACTGCGCAAGGGTGCCCTTAGGAAGTCCAGTAGAAATCTGCTGCAGAATCTTCAAAGCTCCATGGTGAAGATGGCCCAACCTCCTGTGCCATAGTTCGCCCTCATCATCCCGGCTCACCACTTCTCCCGCCTTGCATGCCATAGCTGCGCAGTCATCTACCTGCAACTGATAAAGGTTCTGAGTTCGAACCCCTATCTTCCAGGTCTCTCCAGTAGTCTTACTGCGCAGGAAGTCTTTTCCTTCGATGAAGACCACATCATAACCCTTATCCTCCAACATCGCTACTGAAATCAGGTTCTTCTTCAATCCGGGTACATGCATGACATCCTTTAGTACAAAGGGTTTACCAGACTCCCTCTGAAAGGATACGGTACCGATACCAGTCGCACTGTATCTACCATCATCGCCCATCTCGATGTGCACACCCAAATATTTGTTCTCCAGATCTGAGAACAACTCCCGATCTCCCGTCATATGAAATGATGCACCGCTGTCCAAGAACCACACCGATCCCATCACACTTGAAACCAAGCATGCAATCAGTGAAAAGTCAAGCTCGAACTGTGAAGCCAAAGCTTCTCCATCCGCAGATCTTCCCGCTTGCTTGTTCTTCTTCTTCTTTGGACAATTGGTAGCATAATGTCCGTGATCATGGCAGTGAAAACATTTCACTTTCGCCATATCCTGCTTCTTGCCCTTAGCTCCATAATGAGAGGTTTTCTTACCCTTCCCTTTCTTAGCTTTGGACACCAAAGCGCAGTTTTCTTCATCAGCTCCCTTTGATGAAGATCCATCTCGAGTAGTCCTCCTTATCTCCTCCCGCATGAGATCCGCCCAAAGGCGCTCCCATCCCGGCAGCTTCTCCCGACCATTGACACTATCTTGATATGAGTGCCAAGCCTTCGGAAGACCAAGGAGAGCCAGGTCGACCATATCCTCTTCATCGACAGTAACTCCCACACTTCCCAGCTCATCTCTGCATTGAGTGAACTTCGTGAGGTATTTGGCGATACTGTCGCCCTTCTCCATCTTGATGTTCCTGAGCTTATCTTTGAGCGCCAGCTTCCTTTGGTCACTCTTACTCTGGAATAGATCCGTCAAAGCTTTCCACATTAAATATGGAGTAGCTTTTCCATGCAGGCTGGATACAATATGATCCTTGATGCCCTCCAACAGGATCCTTCGACACTTCGCCATCTTCTTTTGCCATGCATCGACTTCAGCAGGATCAGTGGGCTTTTGGACATCCGTATCTACGAACTCCTTCAGACCATTATCTTCTAATACTACTTCCATGCGATCCTTCCATGCAACATAATTCGAACTTCCTTCAAGAGCATATTCGAGTCGCAAACCGTTGAAAGAAGACATTTTCAACACCGGCACCAAGAAAACAAATCTGCTGCAAAATTCGAATTCCAAACTCCAAGCTCTATCGCTTCTGATCTACACTTGAGAAAAAATTATTTCCAAATCAAAGATTGACTGCAAGGGGCTTTTACCAGACCTTTCACTTTCCGAAGAAAGATGAATCCGGAGGCTTCCTGGCCCGTATGCAGACTCTGTCCGAGGAAATAAGTTTGCAATCACCGTAATAGATCTCGACAATTAATATCGCTCCGATACCATGTAGAAATTAGCTGAATAAATCACTTATTCAATGAAGATTAACCCTATCATACATCAATTTCGAATTGCATGCATAACACATAACCTTCTTCTACAATTAATTGTCACATGCGGAAATAACAGAAGCAATCTCACATCAAATCAATCACACATTAACTCAGAATGTATGGGGAAAGCCTATAGCTGAAAACCCCGCAGCTATTGTGTATATTATAATAGAGAAATCAAGTAACCAAACAAGTACAATACTCCTCACAAGTACTCAGTACTCTCTCATGAAGTTACTCACAATCTGACTCAGTTTTGAACAAGTCTGAGGTTCAAAACTCCCCGCCAATTGCCTTGCCTCTATTGCGCAATCATGGCCTGTATATGAAGAGGTTCAAGGTTCGAATCCCCTTGGCTTGACTGCGCAATTTTCATGGACAATTCCTCCAAGTGTAATGCAAATCCCATGCAAAACTAATCCTCCAACTGATAGCTTTACTCACCCTTTCATCTACCTCTTCCACTGGTCTCCACTGAACTGATCATGCACTGTAGTGAACTGAAGTGTTTTTGAGTTGACTAATGAGTTAATATTTAGTGAATTAAATATTATTTAATTCACTCCACTCATATCTAGTTGATTAGTTAGTTAACTAATCCCAACTAGTTCAACTAAAACAAACATAACACAACTCCACTATCTGTCCCGTTAACTCCTCCAAAACTTCTGCCACTGAAGTCTAACTGAAGTCAACCATGCAAGATGCCATCAAACCCTAGGAACCACGTGATTCCTTGTGTCAGTTGCATGAGTCACCTCCATGACTCAAACTGAAGTGCTTCAAGAGAGTAAACTGCTGTTTATAGTCAAAATATTATTAAGGGTAAATAATATTTGACTTCCATATTTTTAGGAGACACAGTCTAAAAATAGCCTGGGTCCTAAAAATAAGGGTCTCATCTATGTTTACCAACATGTCGCATACTTCAAGAATCTCCAACTGGAATTCCCAAATTATGCTCCGTATGTCTAAAAATAGACATAATCTAAAAATAGACTTTGCGCCAGAATTTGCCTGTGGGCCCACTTAGTGAAGGCGACTTCATTTCACTAAGCTCCATCATCTTGCTGCATTATCAACAATAATATGGTAATCTAGCTTATGAATAAATGATTCCGGGTACAGGTGGTTGTTGCAAACTAGCCAAAGAAGTTGGAATATGAGGGCCCAATACTTGAGGGTACTGATTTGAAGGACTCACCTGAAACAGTTGTTGTACAACAATTTGAGCCTGTAACAGGGGTAAAGATGTATTAACAAGTGGAAATGACGTGGGTCCAACAGGTTTAACCGGTTGATACGAGTGTACAACCGTTTGTGGTTGGATAGGCATAGTGGGTTGCCATTGAAAAACATTCATTTTGACATTAGGTTGACCAAAAACCGATGAGGTACTGTCAAAGTGGGTGACCATAAGTTTCCCCCCAGCATGAGGAGTATAATAAGATGTAAAATATTTTTCTACAAATGAGTCTAGTTGAGATTATACTGGATGGAGCAGACCCAGATGGACCAGCTTGATACTTCCTTGATGATGGATATAAACGATCAAGCCGTTAAATACTCATTATAGGTTTACCAATTAAAATACTAGATGATGACATTGGTGAAGTCCATGGATTTGAAGATGCACTAGAGAAAATTCCAGATAAATATTTATAACCTAATGGGACCATAGGTCCACCATGTAAATATGACTCTGGTCAAGTTGTGAACATCGAAAGGGTAGCGAGAGTGGGTGCTGACACAATTTGAATAGATGGTCCAACCGAAGATGTTGGTTTAGGCATGGTTACTTGACCAAATGTATACACGTTTGAATCGATGGGA